>JAHSPW020000012.1:2897500-4097500 GCA_019985065.2 Arctostaphylos glauca | reverse complement strand
TTGTAGTTAGGCGATGATCAGGGGAGGTGGAATCCACCTAGCAAGTTATTACACGTGTCCACATTTATATGGCACCTATCAATTTGTTTGTTGCAAATAACGTATGTCCATTTGGCCAGATTTATTTTTCTGGCTTATTTTTTATTTTTATTTAAATTTTTTTATATTTTTTATTTTTATACTATTTTTTCGTAATTTATTGGTTCGTATCGATAAAAGAAATCTAAAAAGTATAAAATTATGTCCAAAAGTTTAAAAAAAGTTACTAAAGACGAAAATAAGTCAACATAGACGCTGTTTTTGGCTTATTTTTTTATCTTTTCTGAACTTTTTTTAATTTTTTAACATAATTTTATATTTTTCTGAAATCTTTTGTTGAGACGAACCAACAACCATAAAAAAATTGATGAAAAACAAAAAATTACGAAAAATTTCAAATAAGGACAAAAAACTAAACAGTGAATAATCCAATAATTATCACAGGCCAAATGGATCCGTATTTCGGTTTTGGAAGATTTTACGTATATTAAACGATTCTGAATACATCTATATTTAAATATGTGCATAAGAGTTGTGTATGTAAACTTGATATAATATCTAATGGTTGATTAAAATTCTTGGACAATGAGTCCTTTTATTGCCCCGACACATTATACTCCCGCAATGCCCCTCGTTAAATTTTATCAGAATTTCATTAGCATGATCCGAACTGTTATGATTATAGAGTTTACTAAACATTATTTATGCACCAAAAATTAGGTTAACTAAAAAGTTATAATAAATATCGTCTGATTAAGTAATTACTACTACCCATCAATTTAACTTTTTTATGCATAATTTATTTAATAAACGTAATGGTTTGAATCGTGCCGACGATATTTTAATAAAACCTATGGAGGGACACTATGCTAATTTAATGCCCCGAGGCAGTACGAAAACCCATATCCAAAATTCTTATATTGCAAATTAAATAAGAATCATATATATATAATCTGACAAAATGTGAAATTAAAACTATTCTATAGTTTCATTTATCACAATCACTAGTAATCTGACAAACTAATGTATTAATAAGATCATATATCATTTCATTATGACTCAATTGAAATCCTTCCTGACATAATTGACTTAATTGCGAGTGCAATATTAAATGTCATGAATGACTTAATTTAAATCCTCCTTGACATAATTGAATTTAGAAGAGATGATGAAAATATGGTTCGACAAGTGATATCATAGTCAAAAAGTCACGAATTCGAATAGAGGAATTGTCATCGTGATTCTCCTTGCAAGTAAACTTACTCAAAGTTTGAAGTTTCGCAGCATTTCTTTACATTCTCGGAACTAATACCAGACACTTAACACCAATGATATGAACGACTGGTTTGCTATGAGACTCACCATCCTAGGTTGGCTACTGTACTTGAGAAAATCATTCAGTTCCCCTCCGTGGTTTGTAATACAACCAAAATAAGACGATGCGAGACCGGAGTCCATAGTGGACTCTCTTCATTTGTTGTGGTAACACAAGTGAGAAGAGTGATAGACTTTTTGAGCTTTCAATTTCAATCCAATCTAAAGCCTTGGGTTGCGCTTGTGGTGGTGTGCCTTGGAAAGCACGTGGTGCATAGTTGGGCTTCTAAACAAGAGGAATTGTTGGGCTGGTGTACCCCCATAAATTTGGTTACACAATACTCCTGTTTTTTTTTTTTTTTTTTATAACTCAGAGTGTTCAGACCAGTTTATCCATACCTCAACTAATTCCTGGGGAACCAATTTTACCATCCACTAGCGAATGCTCAATTAAAGTCAGGGCAAAGCCATGCATGAACTAGCACTATAAAGATTGATAGCACTTGAGAAATTTCAAACTTGAGATCTTAGGAAGAAGTAAATTCCTAAATCTCAAATCTTGTCCACTAGGTTTGTAACGACTCACTTCCGCCTTGTACAATATTATTCACTTTTGACGCTCAAACCCCAAAGACTTTCCAGTATGTCAATAATTCCTAAATTTCTCCAGGATGAGCACGCTTAACTGTAAAGTTTCATTTGATTTTGGCGTCATCACGGCTTTGAAATGCCTTGTACAAGGAAGGTTCATGATATATTATAAATTTCACCGAATTTATATCCACTAAGTGATGTGGGATCCTTGACTATTCATCCAGACGTCTACTGATTAGACACTATCTCTCGGACGCTAGCCTCACTACTGGCATGACAACCTGATTGGAGTGTCACAAGGTCAACCCCTTGGGGTTACAAAATACCGCTCTTTGCAATCACTCTAAAAACAGACTTACTGGTGTTATGTCGAATGCCATAAAAAAACATAATTAAAATCCTTCCCGGCACTAATTAATTTTAGGAGAGATGTTGAAAAAGCGATCCAACAAGTGATACAAAGCTAGTATTGATTTTCACATTTTTAAAATTATTTGCACTCTAATTGTATTCTTTACTGATGTATATTCACAACAATGCCCTTACATGTATAAAGACAAAAAACAAAAGTGTCAATTAATAAGAGGAATGTCAAAATTACAACCTTGTTTTATTAGTTGAGTGATTTTGACTCTCCTTTTATTTTAGTACATTATTTTATTTGTCCTTATCCAATAAAGTTACGTAAAAATCACGTTCATCATGTTGATATAATTTTAAAATATATTTATCTAAAAATTAACGGGATAAATAAGTTTCAATCTTGAGATTAGAAGAGAAAATGAATTTTGAGATGTAATTTTTTTCAAGATTAATGTGTATTAAAATCAAATCAATCAAGGTCCAATTAATCTAATTTTTAGTACAGTTTATGTCCTCAGCGAGCTCTAAAATTGAACAAAAGTCGATAAGTATGAGAATGTGAGAGCATATATTTTCTTATCTATCTTCAAGTTTAATTCAAAACTAGGCAATTTTTTTTCACTTTATTTTAGTCGATAAAAAATTTATAAGAAGACGATAATGAGGAATATTGATAGAATTCAACTGATTAAATCACCAAATATTATCAACAACTGTCACTTAATTAGCTTCTTCTTATTTATAGAGATTATTATAGAATCGCTCAAACACATCCATATATTATCTCACAAAGAAATAATCAATTAAATAATAAAAAATATAAAGTGTGTATTAAAAGAAAAGGACATACATTGAATGTGTATAGAATTAACTATAGTATAAGATTATTGTATCATCAATTACCGTAACATATCTGTTTCGGTTTCAAGAGCAACGTTCCCAAGCCTCCGCCGTGGGCGCTGCCCGTTGCGTCGTGGGCGCTGCCCGTTGCGTCGTGGGCGCTACTCCTTGCACCTCCATCGTGTCATACAATCAACGATTTGACAACTGAAAGACAAATGAAGCTTCACAAACCTAACATCCGAATCTCTATTAAAATAGGGATTTGATTTTCACACACCTCTGTTTTATTGCACTTTTTTTTGTCCTTATTATACAAAATTATTGGAATACCCTTTTATTAGATAATATTTACTCCTCTCTTGTGTTTAAATAAAAATATATTTCAATAAATTTGTATAATAAGAAAAAAAAAATATAAATAAATAAAAAGAGTGTGTGAAAATTATTTTCCTTAAAATATTGCTAGAGATGACATAAGCCACATCAACCACTCAATTTTTTTTCAACACAACAACCTATTTTTTGTTTTTAATGATTTGTCGAATCTTTGGAACAAAATATTTGAATTTCTGCTTCATGATAAGAAATAAAATATATAGACTGTACTTTAAAAATATTAAAAAGAAATAAAAAAACCTAAAAATTTATCTCGTCTAAACCATTTTTATTTTTCATGATTATTTTAATTTGTGATCATTTTTTTATTCCTTAAGTTTTTCTCGTTTAAATGAATAAAAAAGCAAACAAAATTTGAAGCTCATCAACAATGACTTGTCCGGTGATTAGAGATAACAAATCGAACAAGTTTAAGAATATAAATTATTCGTGCATATTTAAAATCGTCGAATACATGTGGAGTCATCCATAATCACGTGAGCCTCATAATTCCGGACACATGTATTTAAATGTGCACGAATAATTTGTGTTCTAAAATTTTTTCTAATAAATCATCGGCCTTAGACCATCATATAATGTACCATCTCGAAAAACAGATCAGAAGATAATGGATAACCTACTGCTAAACATCCCGGCCATAAATCATTCCAACAGACAAGTATGATTCTGTAGTTAAAGTCACTTCGTCACGTTTGTGAACCCATCAAATGACAACTCTTTCAAGGATTTCTTAGGAACTTCTTACTTTGCGTAGAATGATTGAGTGCAAAAAATCTTCCACTGGCAGACAGTCGTATTTTAAATAGGATTTCTCGTTACTTATGTCATCATTTCTATTTTTGATATTTCGAGGTGTTGTCATGAATAACTTTTTTCGATTGACAGAATATCTCGTTACTAATACTTGAAGAAACATCTTTCAAAGAAAAAAGCCAAACACAAACGTATATATTATGTTTCTCAACATCGTGTTATCCGTTGTCCAAATACTCATCGTTATTATTATATGTAATAACCAAACCAAGTTAAAAAAAAAAAATTTCCTCTTAATTAATTAATCTTCTACCCTCTTATTAATTAATTTCTCAAACCAATTCCGCCTACTAAACAGGCTGTAAGTTTGTCATTATTATCTTTTAAGGTTCATTGCATCAACAAGATGTACCGTACGTCTTTTTCTAATTTGGCCTAACTTAATTATTCATAATCAAATTTTGTTTCTCTTCAATTTTTTTGTATTTATTGTTTTGGCCTCAATTTTTTGTAGATTATTGATCCGTCTCGATGAGATGAATCTAAAAAGTATAAAATTATGTCCAAAAGCTAATTTGTTCGTACTCGACTCTAGTCAAATATGCACCAAACCATAGAAAATTTCACCTCGGGAAGATTATCCGTATTAACCAATAAATAAAGACCAATATGCCAAAGTGGGAAAGTGAATAGGGACCATTCTTGTAGTTAATACTCCGTTTGTCCTAAATTATTTATTTATTTTTATAAAAAAAATTATTGCATTTATTGATTACGTGTCTTATTTTCAAATTATTGATTCATCTTGACAAGAGCAATTTAAAAAGTAAGCTTAAAAAAGTTCACAAAAAATGTAAATATATAATTCAGACAAAAGAATTTTGTTATTACTTGATACTTCGTTATTTTTGTACTATTTTTTTGTCAAATTATTTTACGTTCTATCATTTATCTCGACGAGAGAAATAAAAAATGTATGAAAATATAGACCAAAATTGAAAGAAGTTCAAATAAGACGACGCTAAAGACAAAAACGACTGTGGAAGACTGTCATTCAAACTTTTTTCTATTTTTAATAAAAACAAATTTAAGACTTTTAATTATATTTTTTACTTTATAGATTCCTTTCCTCAAAATAGATCATACATGACTCTTACAACGAAAAAAATGAATCATACTATATATCTCTCAATCAATTGTAAACCAAATTATAAATAAAAAGTTACCTTCTTTGTTTAGCTAGTCAATTTTGAGACTATCACTCCATCAAACTCTCTATTCTATATCAATAGTATCAAATTGTCCTCTCTCCCTGACTCTTTATATCAATGAATGATTCTAAGCAAATATTAAAACAAAAGATATCTAATGAATAGTAACTCAACAGATTTTGTTGATTTCGACTAGGTTAGTACAACTTGGATTATCATAAAATAAGAGTCGTCTTAAGAAATGACATAATTTAGAAGAGTACAGATGCCACTGCTAGATTTCGGGGCTACCTTTACATAAACTAATTGAATTCTTGTTAAGAGTTCATTGGCGAGCGGTTCGTTACATGACCAAACTGGCTTGCAAGATAAAGATTGCCCAAGACTTAGATGCAGAGGAAGGAGGACCAACATAAGCGATGTGAGACTCTTCTAACACCTTCTCTCACGTGAACTGTGGAAGCAGATGTGAGGAGGGTGGAGGGTTAGATGAGAGGACCCAAATGCGTAACGAACTCTGCTCTGATACCATGTTAGAAACACATTAACCTAACTCAACTCTGAAAACTGACTTGAAAAATAAGAGTTGCCCAAGACTTGTATGCAGAGGAATGAGGACCAACATAAGTGATTTGAAACTCTTCTAAGAAGAGAGATGATGAAGAAATGATCCGACAAGTGGTATTAGAGTCAACAAATGACGAGTTCGAGGCACAGAAGTGTCATCGTGAAGGAGGAATTGTTAGGCCAGTGTAACCCCATAATTATTTGGTTACACAATACCCCTCTTTTTTTGGATAACTCAGAGGGTTCGGTCCAATTTACACACACATTAACTAATCTTTAAAAGCCCATCTCACTGTCCACTAGAGGCGGGCCATTGAACGGACTGGTGTCATAAAGATTGATAGCATTTGAGAAGTTTCAAATTTGAGACCTTATGATAAAGTAAATTCCTAAATTTCACGTCTTGACCACTAAGCCAAGCCATTGAGGTTACAAAATACCGCTCTTTACGACCACTCTAAAAACAAACTTGCGGGTGTTATGTCGAATGTAATAAAAAAGTATAATTGAAACTCTAGTATTGATTTTCATATTTTTTTTAATTATTTGCACTCTAATTTTTATTCTTTATTGATGTATATTCACAGCAATGCCCTTAGATGTATAAAAAATTGAACAAGCAAAATGACAATATTGTAAGTTTATATGAACAAAGACAAAAAAACAGAAGGGTCAATTAATAAGAGGAATGTCAAAATTACAACCTTTTTTTATTAGTTGAGTGATTTTGACTCTTCTTTTATTTTAGTACATTATGTTATTTGTCCTTATTCAATTATTCATGTTGATATAATTTTGAAATATATTTATCTTATATTAACAGGATAAATAAATTTAAATCTTGAGATTAGAAGGGTAAATGAATTTCGAGATGTAATTTTTTCAAGATTAATGCGTTTTAAAATCAAATCAATCGAGGTCCAATAATGTAATTTTTAGTACAGTTCATGTCCTTAACGAGCTTTAAAATATGAACAATTTTGATTATAAAAAATGAAAAAAAATCGATAAGTATGAGAATGTGAGAGCATATATTTTCTTAGTTATCTAGAAAAAGTTAATAGTGGAAATTCTTATAAGTTTAATTCAAAATTAGGCAATTTTTTCCACTTTATTTTAGTCGGTAAAAAACATCTAAGAAGAAGATATTGAGGAATACTGACAGAATTCAGCTGATTAAATCACCAAATATTATCAAAAACCGTCTCCTAATTAGCTTCTTCAACTTGTTATTTACAAAGATTATTATAGAATCGCTCAAACACATCCATATACTATCTCACGAAGAAATAATCAATTAAATAATAAAAAATATAAAACGTGTATTACAAGAAAAGAATATACATCGGATGTGTATAGAATTAACTATAGTCTAAGATTATTATACCATCAATTACCATAATATATCTATTTCGGTTTCAAGAGCAATGTTTCCAAGCCTCCGCCATGGGCGGCCTATTGCATCATGGGCGTTGCCCCTTGCACCTCCGTCATGTCATAGTCAATGAAATAATGAAAAATATAAAGCGTGTATTAAAAGAAAAAAACATACATCGAATGTGTATAGAATATATATAGTCTAAGATTATTGTATCATCAATTACCGTAACATGATATCCATTTCGATTTCAAGAGTAATGTTCCCAAGCCTCCGCCGTGGGCGCTGCCCGTTGCATCGTGGGCGCTGCCCCTTGCACCTCCATCATGTCATAGTCAATCAAATAATGAAAAATACAAAGCGTGTATTAAACGAAAAAAACATATGTATAGAATATATATAGTCTAAGATTATTGTATCGTCAATTACCATAACATATCTATTTCGATTTCAAGAGCAATGTTCCTAAGCCTCCGCCCTGAGCGCTACCCGTTGCATCGTGGGCAATGCTCCTTGCACCTCCATCGTGTCATGGTCAACGAGTTGACAATTAAAAGACAAATCAAGCCTCACAAACCTAACATCTGAATCTCTATTAAAATAGAGATTTGATTTTCACACACTTCTTTTGTCCTATTGTATTTATTTTTTTATTTTTATTGTACAAAGTTGTTGAAGTACTCTTGTATTAAATAATATTTATTTCTTTTTTGTGTTTAAATAGAAGGGTATTTCAATAAATTTACATAATAAGAACAAAAAAATACAAATAAATGAAAAGAGTGTGTGAAAATCATTTTGCTTAAAATATTGCTCGAGTTGACATAAGCCACAACACAACAACCTATTTTTTGTTGTTAATGATTTTTCGAATCTTTGGATCAAAATATTTGAATTTCTGCTTCATGATAAGAAATAAAATATATAGATTGTACTTTAAAAATATTAAAAAGAGAGATAATAACCTATAAGAGATAAAATAACATAGGTTATTATCTCGTCTAAACCATTTTTATTTTTCATGATTATTTTAATTTGTGATCCTGTTTTTTATTCCTTAAGTTTTTCTCGTTTAAACGAATAAAAAAACAAAAAAAATTTGAAGCTCATCTACAATGACTTGTCAGCAACCAGGAGTAGAGATAGATTTAAGCACAATGATTTAGGGATAACAAATCGATCAAGTTTAGGATTACAAATTATTTGTGCACATTTGAGACCGTCGGATGCATATAGAGTCGTTCATAATCATGACGTGAGCCTCACAGTTCCGAACACAGATGCGTTCAGGTGGACACGAATAATTTATGTTTCTAAATTTTTTCTAATAAATCATCAATCTTAGACCGTCATAAGGTACCATCCCGAAAAACAGATAAGAGGATATGGATAACCTACTGCTAAACATTCCGGCCATACACCATTTTAACAAACAGACATAGTTCTGTAGTTAAAGTAACTTCGTCACATTCGTGTACCCATGAAACAATAGTACTCCTTTCATGGATTCCTTAGGAATCGATTACTTGCAAAAAATATTCCGGTGGCAGATGATCGCATTTTTAACAGGATTTCTAGTTACTCATGTCATCATTCGCAGTTTTGATATCTCAAGGTGTTGTCACCACCAAGAACCTTTCCTGATTGACAGAACATCCCGTTACTGATACTTGAAAATAATCTTTCAAAGAAAAAAGCCAAACACAAACATATTTATCGTGTTCCACAACGTAGTGCTATCCGTTGATTTTACCTTCCACATTACTTTTTATTTGTTAGAAGTAATAGATTATTTTAATCACGTTTTATTATAAGCATCATAAAAAAATATTTGTCAATTTTAAATCACGATTTGTTTATAACCGTAATTAAAAAAGATAAAGAAATAATCGACTTTAATCACGATATATTTATAACCGTGATAAAAAACAAGTGAAGGGTGAATGTTAAATGTCAAAACGAAGTAATTTTGATGAAAATATTTTCCCTCTCTTTTTTTTTTTCTCATAAATTAAGAAAAACTGCTTATCGTCAATAATCCTTCGTCTGCTCATAACCAGGTAATCTTTCGGTGCTTCAGTTGTCCAAATACCCATCGTTATATATGTATATAACCAAACCAATTAAAAAAAATATTTCCTAATTAATTAATCTTATACCCTCTTATTAATTAATTTCTCAAACCAAGTTCGGCTACCAAACGGACCGTAAATTTACGTCATTGTTATCTTAGTACTCAATCATGGACTGTCTTTTTCCACTCCAAGTAATCACTAGGATCAAGACTTAATTCTTAAACAAACAAAAAGCTAAAGACCTATGGCCTGATCTAGAGTGACATCATGTCAAGATTTTCTTTTTATAATTTAATATCCGGGCCAGATTACACATACTTTGATTAAGCTCGGAACTTTTAAGTAATGAATGGGCAAATCAATGCGCGCGAGCATACACACAAATAGATATATCTGATGTACGCGAGGTCAATATTATTTTGGAGTGCTTTATGTATATCGAACGATTTTGAATACATCTATATCAATAGTCTGTGCTTGTAGAGTTTTTCAACCTTGAATAGATCCAAGAGCTTTTCGGTAGGGATAAAAGTAGAATCTGTGAGCTCGAGAATTTTTTTTATTTGCTCGACTCTAGTCAAATATGCACCAAACCATAAAAAATTCCATCCTGTACCGTATTCAAGAAAGATTATTCGAACCGACCAATAAAAGAGGCCCTTCCACTCAGCCTGTTTTCGCTGTGTGAACAAAATCTTAGTATATATGAGCATTTTGGGTAGTTCACAATAAGTTGGTGGTCGAAAAGAATATTTGAAAGAATTAGATCAAACATGGCCTGAAGACCAATATGCCAAAACTGAATATATTCAGATATTCGGGACCTTTCTTGTAGTTAATACCCCGTTTGCCTTAAATTATTTTTTATTTTTAAAATTCTTTTATTTTATTTATTGATTATGCATCTAATTTTTTAAATTATTGATTCGCCTTGACAAGAACAATGTAGAAAGTAAAAAACTACGACTAAAAAGCTTACAAAAGTTTACTAAAAACGTGAATATATAGTTAACAACAAACAAAAACATTTGAGTTATTTTTGTTTTGTCTGAACCTTTTTAAAACTTAAATAATATAACACCGAGATGAATAAATAACTCACAAAAATTAAACGTAAAATTAACAAATATAAAATAATTCAATAAAGATAAAAAATGATTCAGTAAAAACGTTACAAACAAGGACGCCGAAATATTTGAAACAATAATTTTTTTTTTCAATATTAAATTTGTCAGAGAAAAAGACGAATTAGGAAAAACAGTTGGATCCAGTTTATACGTTTTGTCTAATTTCACCCACTGATCCCCTAATTTCAATAAAATAGCACATCTTGACTCGAGAAATTAAATGAAATAGACTGAGTTTGAACTAAATTATTTTTTATTAAAGACAGTCGGTATTATTCAATGTTTTGTGATTTTTGTATGATTTTTTGTCAATTTTTTGGGTCTTCTCTCATTCATCTCGAAGAGAGAAATAAAAAAAAAAGTACGAAAATATAGACTGAAATAAAAGACAAAAAAGACTATCATTCAAAACTTTATCTGTTTTTAATAAAAAAAATTTGAGACTTTTTAACTATATAATTTCTTTATTTTATAGATTTATTTCATCAAAATAAGCCGTATATGGCTCTTACGATGCAGAAATGAATCATATGTCTTAGTCAATTTGTAGACCAAGTTAATTTAATTACAAGCTAAGATTGAATTACAATCTAGTCCTCGACTTGTTTGGCTCATTAACTACCACAATTGAGAAAACTGAGCACACGAATTTTTGCACGCATGCCTCACTTCTGTGTAGGCCTCTGTAAACAAAAAAGTTTCGAGTTGTCATGAGATGTCATGTGGGATACCGTCTCGTAGTGTTCTAACACTTTCCATTTATGTAGATCGAGAATAACATACACATACTCGGAAATAATTTATGTATTAAGGCTCCATTTAACCAGGGAGAAAAACACATTTTTCTAATAGAAGGATGCAAAAATCCAAGAGCAGGCTCAAATTCCAAGTAGATTCTAATGGATAAACCCAAAATTAATTTGGAGGGTTTTCAGGTCAAATATGACTGCTGGATCAATCCTTGCAAACCCTCATTTCTTTAAACGGAGAAATCAACATCTATCATGTAAAATACATACACTTAGTCTTGTTTGATTCAGAGATTACGCGCACGGGATTGGATTATTTGTGCCCAATCTCACGCATTCCCATGTTTGATTCTCCAAAACTAAACTAGGACAAATAATCTCGAAACTATTATAAAACCTATATGTGGGGTACTTTTTAATCCTAGGGAGGAGGGTGAGGACTCATTTAATCATATCTATACCGACCATTACTCTATCACTTTCAACCACCACCACCACCACCACCTCTGGCCACCACCACCCACTGCGCCATTCTCACATACATATATCCACACAATTCTAGTAAAACATCTCTGTTCAAAACCTTAGACATTCGAGTGAGATATTCTAAAAATAGTTCAGTTTAAATTAAACATGAGATTAGATTTGACTGATATTAAAACAGTACCATGACTATTATTTCCAAACTATTAATTCCACCAATTTTAATTCGCGAATCAAACGAACTGATAGTACTAAACTGAATAATGATGAAGAATAGTATAATTATCCAAAGACTACTAAAACAATTATTCCTTGGTATACACAAACATCAAATCCGCCTAGTACACCAAAATTTTCTACCTTTCTGCTTAAGTCTCTGTCTTTTTCTTCTTTTTTTTTTTTTTTTCTATTGTCATTTATACATGATCACAATGAAGTAAATTGGGACTGAATAACAAAGAGGAAGAAGTTTGGGGGACTTGGGATAAAAAAAAATAAAAATACTACAGCAATACTTGGCTCTATTAACTAAGGAAAAAGTCTATTAACACATTAAGTTGTACATCATGCCCACGTGACATATTATTATAAGACAAAATGAAAAAACGGATCTCATGAATTTTAATATGTGTTCAAATTAATGTATTTCACATAGGCATGATGTATAACTTGATATACAACATAATGTGTTAGTAGCATTGCTCCTAAATAAGTGGTGGGGAGATACGTGAAAAGAATGACTTGTGGGTCAAAGTTATACAAAAGAAATGTGAGTTAGATATCACATCATGACTACCAAAGGAAGGTAACAACAGCAGGGTTTCACACGTATGGAGCGACATCTGTTCTGTGGGAGATGGAAATAGAAATGAAGAAATTGCAAACATAGTTCCAGAGGGCTTCAGAATTGAGGTCAGATCACGAAACCAAACTAAATTTTGGGAGCACATATGGCCGAGGGACAGCAATCTGCAGGAACAATATCAAAGACTTTAATTATTATTAATACTAAGTGGGTAACTAAGCTGATGTCAGACTTGGACAATCCAAATGTTGGGATCGGTACTGATTACGCTTGGAAAGTCTGCTGTTTTAACAAGGAGAGGATGAGGACAGTCGAAGTTTGGGGAATTGATCAAAATCAGAGTCGCAAACTAGGTCAAAATTAAACTGTTGAAGTGGTTACCTCATTTGAAACCCGATTAATCATTGTAGCCCACAACTTTGATTAAATAAAGTACAATTAAAGAATCACAGATGCAAGAAAGAGACAACAGAAAAAAAAAATACAAAGAAAAAAGCCCATAACTTGTGGAGACCGGAGAGAATCGAATTCCTAACCTTCATAAGCCCAGGAATGAGCCCAACCGGCGGGAACAGCAGCCCCCTACTCCGCTCCTACATATTCTTTGTCCTGTCTCCACACATTTTTTTTTACAGATTCAGACACAAATATATTCGAAATAGTTTGAATACACATGAAGTCAATAACATAATATAAAATCCATCTGTATCTAATAATTCCGAACACATTTATATACAGATCCGTATACAAAAGTTGTGTGATACTTTCGTGTAATTACCTTTCTTGCAGTATTTAGCCATTGGTCCAACAGAATTGATGAATTCAAATCAATTATCTAATTTGTGAATTTCTTATTAACTTTTGATTCAGAATAGCCTGTAGAAACAAGTTTATTAGCCGAATTATATTTTGAAAGAACAAAAAAGGATAGAATTAAGAACTGGATAAAAGAGAAATGTAATTCCCGGAATAATATATCGAATTGGGTATACTACGAGATTAGTCGGCCTATGTTTTGTTGGGCCTTGGGTCTTCTTGTGAATTTGGACACATAATGTTGCTACACGCGATCGCTCTAAATATAGACTCGCGGGTGTGATGTCGAATGTCATAAAATACTTAATTGAAATCCTCCATGTTATGACAAATATGATAAACAAGAAGAGATAATTAACAAGAAAACGAAAAGACATAGAGATTTAAGTGGTTCCGAACGAACAATAGTTTAAACGTACATCCACGGACGAATAGAGATAGATTTTACTATGATCAAGAGAGATTATAAGGGCCTGCTATCATCTGAAACCCTAATGTGAGGTGTTAATTAATTAGATCTCATTAATTTTTTTTTTTTAGGATATCTTTCAGAGAATCATATCTTCCATATTTATAAAAAAAAAAAAAACCACACAGAATATGAAAGAATAACAATTCTTAAAGAATAGGAAAACAAATCTCCTGAATGATAGGTAAATGATAGTATCCTTGTAATAACCCGTAAAATATTTTTATAAATAAATAAATTCGAAAATTTTTATATACTCCACGTTTAAATTTATTTTATTTTATTGCATTTGCGTACACGAAATTATTTTTTCTCTCTCTCTCTCTCTTTTCTCTCTCTCTCTCCCGGGTTTGGGCTGTCTGGGCCGGGTCTGGGCCGGGTTGGGGCTGAATCGGGTTGGGCCTGGGCCGTGCCCGGCGCGTGGGCCGTGCCCGGCTCCTGGGCCGTGCCCGGCCGGCTGCCCGGTTTTTCTGCCCGGTTCTTTGGCCGGTTTTGGTCCGGTTCGGCGGTTTTTTTGGCCGGTTTTGGGGTTTTTCCTTCCGGTTCTGATTTTATATATTTTTAGACTAATATATTTTATATATACATATATATATATATGTGTATATCTGTGTGTGTGCGCGCGCTGGGAACAGAAACGGAGCTTCTTCCCCACGTTTCCTCTCTGACCACCCCACCTTCTCCCCGTCAGATCGCCGTTTCCCGTCACCTCCATCGTCAGCTACTCCTGCCACAGCCTCCCCTAAACCATCATCACTTTCACCCCCGCCGTTGGTTTTCCCGGTTTTCCTCCCAGCCGTTGATCTCGTCCCCTCCCGTTCTCTATAAATAGGACACCTCCCTCTCTGTTTTATTCACCCCGAAATAGCAGCAAGGAAGAGGAGGAAAGAAAGGAAGGAAGGAAGGAAAAGAAGAGCAGCCACTCCCCGAACCGAATACGCGACCAAAGCTTCGAACCACTGTAAGATTCTTACTCTGGAGTATTCGTTTTAATGTTCGGAGTATTACGAGGTCCTGTAGGGAGAAAATGGTGCCGAACGTGCGAAGGCAGTCCGGCCGGATAATTTCAGATGAAGCCTCTGTTTTATTTTGTCAAAACAAAATTACATTTTTCCCGTAGTTATTAGTTTAATTATGAGGATAAGTTAATTTGTATAAACTACTAATTGCACCCCAAGTTTAAAATATAAAGTAATATTAATTATTATATTACACATTAATCCTATTAGTTTATAAATTACAGATTTGTCCTTATTTTATTAAATTACGGTTTTATCCTTAAAATATTTAAATTACAAATTTACTCTAATTTATTTAATTATAAGTAAACTTATTTATCTTATAATTAAATCACTACGATATTATTTTAAACTTATAATTGCACAACTATTTTGTTATTATGCAAATTTCTATTTAATAGTTGAATACTAGTCGAGCATGAATTATCCTGATATTTACTTTGGTTGCTTGACGATAATTGATTATTAATACTCAGGGTGTCCCGTGGATACCCGAACGTAAACACACTGATAATAATATACGTTTAGTTGTTGTGGATTATTCCCCGTGGGAATATTATGCGTGTCTTGTAGCCGTGATGCGACATGAGCCGAGCTTTGACTTTAACCAGAGGGTGTGATAGACCCAAGCTTTTGTATCACCCAAGCGCTGTAATTTAGCCGTGTCGTGCGTTTAGCCAAATTTCGCTTGAGCCGAAATTATATCTAGCCCTATCGTGCCTTTTCTAGCCTAATGATCTTCTAGTGTAAACTTTAAACTTATATTGTCCGGCGCGATAGGAAAGGATATAATGTTAGGGAAAGCATCTTGATTGGGAACATGACGATCGGGAGCAGTGCGGTTGGGGCGCAGGGCGGTTGGGAAGCATCGGTTAGTTGGGCGGTCGGGATCGTTATCGTTCGGGAGCACCATTTGGACTTTATTGATTGAGAGAAGCCTATTCGAAATATATGACGATGTCATTGATGTTAGAAAAGCCTTTTTGAATTATATGACGTGGTCATGCTTTGGAATATTGATTAAAGTCAAGTACTGTGAAAGATTTAGAATTGATATACTCTGTGTTAGTTATAAACTGAAATTCTATTGGTTAAATCTTGTATCTATCACTGTTCACACTTATTGTATGATACTACCAAACCTTGATTATTTCTACACATTTACACATTGCATATTCTTTTAAATGCTCTAAAACATTAAAAGGGAAACTTAAGGGTAGGAAACTTACTGAGTGTCAAAACTCATGGTGCAACTTCCTTCTGCCCCTGGTATTTCATAACCAGGTACTGACGATGATGGAGCCGGACCCGACTTTACACCATATGATGACGCTTACCCCGCAGAAGACGTGATCGAGCCGTGGATCACTTAGACTAGTTTAGACTGCTCTGACTTTACTTTTAAAGTCTTTTTGAATGTAAACAGTCTCTTCTGAAATGTATTTTGACGATCTCGTGTATCAAACTCGTATTTCAATATAAGGATGGTATTTTAGTTACTTTACTCTTTTTATTAACGTGTCCGAAATTCGGGGCGTTACAATCCTAAATAGATTAAGAAAATAAATCTCTCAAATCTTGCAAAACAGAATTCTCACCGATAGTTTCAATCACTGTCCAAAAAAGGCTAACATTTACTACCGATAGTAACAGCACTACTACCGGTAGTACGAACTGATTTTAGGAGAGCTAGTGGGATTAAAAGAGGTCCGACATGTTTGACATGAGTGGAATAACAAATGAGTGTTTGAAATGGGAAGTTACTTTAGGCCAACCCAACGAACTACTATTTTGAGTTTCAAAGTCCATTGATTCAATATTTGATTGAATGATCATTCATTTATCTTCTTGTCCATTCATTTCTTATCTCAAAACAACGTCTCTAAGTTAACTAAAACCGTATAAACTGTTTAATCCAACAAAAAAAAAATTGCCAATTGATGGGTTTGATGTAGGGCTAATCTTAACTAAGCATTAATTGCTTAACACGGACCTTAATACATCATCCAATCAGGCCCTCAATGTACAATGATATTGAAAGGAAAGAAAGAGTAATGGGGGGCAATATAATGGAAAATGGGGACCAAGTTTTGATGCTGACATCTTAGGTTCTAACTAATCTTACTTTAATTTTTTGACATTTGACACTAGAAAACAACGTTTTTAAAGAAGAGAGCACATAGAATTGTAAGCAGGGGTGGTCGTGGTGGTGTGCTAATGCTAATTGACCTAGTCTTCATCAAGGGGACCTCAATTGTTCTTTTCAGATAGGGGCTGGGCCTTGCTGACTTGTTTAACGTCAGGATTGTAGTTTGTGGTTTATGACATAATTCCGTTTGGTTTGTGAATCTGTACATTGTACAACAGGGCGTGTTGTGGGCCAAAACGGTATCATTTTGACAAACAAAATACTACCCAAACAATTGGACAGTATTAATAGTGCAGTGTTTTGTGTGCTAAAACGACGTTCGTTTTGACACGGAACATGCCTAATGTGTAGCATGCTCTCTTATTCTGTAAAACATATATAAATATAATATTGTACTTCCCTCCGTCCCAAATTTATAGTCCCTCTTTGAGATTCTAACTTTTTAGTGGAACATAATAATTTCTGTAAAAATTATTTTTCTTTCCAAATATGCCATTGATTTGATTGATGTGTACATTAGAAGTTTTTGTTTAAACAAAAGGACAAAAAAAAAATTAACCAAATTTTAATTTTTATTCTTGAAAAGCGAACTTTCATTTTGGGACGTCTCAAATTGAAATAATAGACTATGAAAATGAGACAGACGAAGTATGATTTTTCAAAGATAGTATCAACAAACCATTTGATGTGCTTAATTAGAAACACCTTAAGGAATCCGCTAGAACAGAATTTTTACCTCTCTTCAATGAATTCTACGCACTTCAACACTCGATCCGCTTCAAAGCCTCGAAAGACCGTAATTGTGGCTTCTTCTAGCACAATTATATCTTTGATGATATTGGGTGCAAAAGTTCAAATAATTTATTATACAAATACATCATTTGGAGAGCTCACTAGAGACGTCGGATTCGGGAAGACTGTAGTGCACTTTTCTCTAGTGTGGACAAAATGACGTAATTTTGCTCACATTGTTCTCGAAACTATATTGTTTGAACTTATCACGTTAGTTGTTATCAAAATATATGGAATTAAAACGATATAATTTTAAGGACAAAGCGGATAAAAATACCTGCACAACACGCACACTACAAAAAAATACACCATAACAAAATCCCTTCTAAATATACAGTCCAAGTAACATAACTATGATATTTATTCATGTGTCATAATCAAGATGGTTAATATATAATAAAGGAAATGAATTTGAACCTTTTAATTTCTGCTTTTTGAGTGAAGGAAATCAAAGTAGGGTGACGAAATTCAACTCAAATATCATTAATTATGTTTCAAATCTGCCCATGAAGCCCATTTGATTCAAATCTACCCCCAAATCCCAAACCATACCATGCCCACGCTCCAATATATTTGATTTTAATCAGCCTCGTTTACAGACGATGGACATTATTCTCAATTTCAATAGTCGAGGGAGCTGACATTATTAAAAAGTAATCTAATCTTTTTCAAAAAGTGTATTACATGAATATGATATACACATTCTCAATCAATGAAAATGAGAGAGTGTTGACTTTGAAATCTCGGTATTTGACTTCTCGTAGAATTCTTTTTGCACCTTTCGACTTGCTACAAAACACTCAATCTGAGTTAGTGACGATCGGAGTTGGGTCTCTGAGAGAAATTTTGATGCTTAAGTTATATTCTTTTGAAAACAAAATCAACTTGAAAACTTGAGAGCGATAGTTGTGCGTACCTAAGAATAAAGTGTCCCTGGATTATTTACAGAGAGAACCCTCAATGGATCACCGCGAGCACTAGCCGAAAATATCGTGCAGTGGACCCCAAATCACGGGGCTTCCGCTACATGCCCTACGTCCACGTGAATCCGACAATCATGTCGGCATGTCCCGTAACTGTTTCGCCCCCATATCTTCCTAAGTAACTACCCCCCAACCTGAGGGACGCATCACCCCCCCCCCCCCCCCCCCCCCCCCAACTGTGCCTAGCATAGTGCTATCTATGGCGCGATCAAACATTGTGAGTTGTGAGCTCTATGACCCAAGGTGATAGGTCGAATGTAGAGGAGGTTCGGCTTGTTCCAGAGTCGTGCGCTTGACAAAGCTCGAGGCATGCCAAGCTTCCTTATCAAGTCTCATGGCCCAATTTGATTAGATGAACTGCTAAGCTTGGCCCAGCTCGATTCGAGCACATATAATTTGCCCATTCCAGAGCCAATATGTTATTCCAAACAAAGAATTTTTAAAAGGTGGTTCAACACTTCAATGGACTTCACCAGTAAGTTTCCTTCAGAAAAGTGTTTACCAAAAGAATTGAATTTTGAAAAAAAAAAAAACAGAAAAAGCAAAGATTTAAAAAAAAAGGAAAAAAGAATAACAATAAGAAGGAGGAGGAAAAGGATAGAAAACTTTATTTTTTCCTATTTTCTTTATGTCAATTCCTCTGACAAAGACTTCCAAAATAAAATAAAGACATCTAAGATTGAAACTAGTAATCATTTAGACTTTGAAATGAAACACATAAAAAGACATAAAGATTTGCATTCAGACAAAATATTACGTGAGAAATGAGATTCAGACTTTCAGTATATATACTAGCTAGCTACTAGGTGTAACTGGTCGGGTTTGCTCGATCTGGTTGAAAAATTCGGACCAAATAAATTATTTTGGTTTAAAATTTTGCAAATCAAAATCGAACCAAATTGTTTCGATTTGGTTTGGTTTGATTTTTTCGGTTCCAGTTTGATTTTCGTTCGGTTTCTTTTCAATTAAGCTCAAGTCCAAATTGAAAAAAATTCTAAAAATTAAGAGGTCCATGTTAAATTGCCAAGTCCAAATAGATTTTTTTTTAAAGAACGTGTACTATATAACATTTAAAACACAAATTTGAAGAATCATAATAAAATTAAACTCAATAATCCAACTAAACAAATTAGGAAAAACAAAATATAAAAAATCCCGAAAAATTTGCTTAAAAAACAAAAAGGTTTTTTTTTTTTTTAATTCTTATAGGGTTTAGTTTAGTAGCAACCAGTTCGGTTTAGTTTTGGTTCGATTCAAAGGGGGACGAAAATCGAAAATCGAAAATTGAAAATCGAACTGAATTTTTCAAAAAATTCCAAACCGAATAGAACTGGTCTGATCTGACTGAAAAATCGAATGAAATTATGAATTCAATTTGATTTTTCGATTTTGACTTACCCCCCACTTACTAGTGAAGTTTTAGTGTCACTTTAGGACCAATTTGTTTGACAGAATTTCTATTAAGGAATATATGTAATTTCATAATAAATGTATTCTCATGAGATTACTAATAATGAGATTAATAATATTAGGCTTCCGATTGTACCTTATATCTTATGTATTTTGAGATTATATGTTCGTGTACATTTAATTCAGTCTGTAAGATTTAGACCAAACACTGAATATTTGATCCATTTGAAATTTTAAATATACGATCCACTAATTAAGGGATTCGGGGAGGCTGTAGTGCAGTTCTTCTTAATGCTTTGCTCTCGAAACTACATCGATTTAATTCTATGTATTTTTATAACGATTCACATTGTGTTTTATGTATTTTTTAATTCTATGTATTTTTCTCTAAATTACAAAAAATAACACTCACCTCCCCCTCCGAATTATAAAAATATCATTCTGTTCTATTTCACTCTTTTCTATTGTGTTTTTATAAAAATATATGATTAAAAATTAAAAAACATCGGTTAGATTTTTAAAAGTTAACATAAATATCAAGACATCACTGGTATTATCTTCAAAATTACTATCGACTACACAAGCTCACATTCTTTAGTTTTATCAACTCAAAATTACAGAGCAATAAATTTCAAGGTGTTCAAAGAGGTGCAAAACACATAAAAAAAATTTGTGCAATAATACTTATATATTTTTGCCCTTGCATTAAATAAAAAGGTGAAAACAAAAAATAAAAAAATATTCAAGTACCACGGTACACTTAAATATTTTAAAAAATACTTAAATATTCACCCTTAAATTTTAAGTACCACGGAACACTTAAAAAAATAAAAACAAAAATAATCATCTTTTAGAATTATACTTTTTTCTGATTTTGTTGGGTGTAGTTCTAATTGGATATAGATGAGGAGTTCAAGGTCAATTCAACCTGAATGAGAAGACAGTTTAATTTCGATTCTAAAGAGGAATCTAAGTCCTAAAAGAATTAGGAAGATTAAGGCTCTATTTGCCTTAACTAGATTATTTGGATTGTCTGGATTATTCGGGAAATAATCTAGCCCCATTTGGCCTAAATTATTTACCCAAATAATCTGGATTAATCTAGCTCCAAACACAACATAACTTTTATATCCACAAATAATTTAGTCCAAATACTTTGAGCTAGATTATTCCGTCCGGCACCCAACATAATCCAACAATCCAATAATCCCATAATCTAGTTACGCTAAATGGACCCTAAGTTGTAGGGTCTACAAATAAAAGTTCAGGTTCACCGCATCAAAGTACAATTATGTATTGCATACATTTTAGATAAATATTTCGGCTTATTTTACTCACATGCCATTAAGGTTTCCTCCGGTAACGGCCCAAGCGCACCGAGAAATTGCTATTGCCCGTATTGGTTAATATTTCATGTAAATTTTTTTAAGACCTCATTACTCTGTATCACTCATCCCATTATGGTGGTGGCAAAATGCATCAGATGAAATGAAGATAAGAGATGAGCAACTCACTATATAGTACGTCTTAACTTGTCGTATGAAGTAATAAGTGGGAGAAATATTGATTAGAATTTGTATTGTTATTTTTTTCATAATTTACAATTGTATTAATAGTTGAAATACTGAATAATTTATGAAAATATCAATTGCAATATGTGTGTGTGTGTGTGTGTGTGTGTGTGTGTGTGTGTATAAACTTTTTATTTTGTTAAATGTAACTTTGAAGTATTAATTATTAGAGTGGAGTACAAAAAATATTAATACGTCCGTAATATAATTACGACAATTATAAATGAGATTTTAAATGTAATACAAGTATTAAATGGAGAACTTCTTTAAAATTTTTTATTTAAATATAAAAATATCGTGTCTTCATGCATTAACGAAACATTTATATTTTTTTCACAATATTGTAAAAAATGACAAGAAAATAATTTTTTGGCCTTTAGACAGCGACACCACCCTCCCTATTTTTTCTGTAGGAGGGATGAAAAGTAACTCTCTACCAACTGAAGGCTTGTCCTGATCGGCATATTAAGTCATCTTATACTCTTAATGTGGGGTCCATTATAAATTTGAAAAAGTAAGTCAATCTTTTTATTTTGTTTGACTCCTCGAATTTGGTTGCATATGTATATATAAGATCACATTCAACATTGATATCGATTTTCTTGAGACAATTTATTTTAAAATCTTGCCTCAAATTCATTCCGGTTATTAAAATTTCTCAAGACAAAGGTGCTTCGTTTATTTTATTCTTGACATCCTATACGTAGTTTTTTTTTTTCGTATGCGACAAAACCGATAAACATTGTCAAAAAAATCATTAAATTTTTTTCCCATGATGTGAGCAATGTCAAATCATACTAATTATTTTAATAGATGGTCCTCTTGAAGAATTTAGGGGATAAAGTGGTTAGATCACTAAAATAGATTCCAAACGAGCCAAAAACTATTTAAAATTGGATAATTCATTCTCATTTTGTGACAGGAAGTTTTTGGGTACATAAAAGTTTCCAAGAAATTTTTTCATAATTCAAAATGAATGAATTAGATTCATTTTAGTGTGTAGGATTTTGAATCCAAATGAATCATAACTGTAAGTGGGTTGAGTTTCACAATCAGGAAGAAAAATTTGGATCATACTCTCTAGCAGAAAAAATACTCTCAATATATATGGACCTATGATTTACAAAATAATAATCGGTCAAAAAACCCTCTAGCGCTGTAACAAGAAGGCACTCTGATGATTAAGTCAAGTAAAACTTCACAAGAGTGAATATAATCAAGCCAATATTCTCTATTACCTAGTGAATTAGTGCGTACTTTTCTCTGCTGACTTGAACCTTTATTTATAAAGTTTTATTCAACCAATACTTCTCATATTAACTGAATTGTCTATGAATTTCTCATCCATATCTATCTAGAATCTTATCTTGACTTACTCGGAATTCCAGTTCATTATGGATTCATGGTCACTTACTGTCCTTCTTGGACTAGTGATATATTAGACCGTATATTCCTCAGGTCGACAACTTACCAAGCCACCTTTCTCAGGTTGACTGGTCATTGATCCGTCCTTCTCGGCTTGGATATAGCGAGAACCGCCCTTCTCAGATCAACCATGCCATCACGTGATTGACACGTGTGTCTTTGTATCATGTTAGTATTTGCCCGAACTAAACAGTTTATTTAAGAAAAAACTTATTAATTCTCATTTAAGTTTTGTCTCCGTCAATAACCTTTGATTTTGAATTCAAGAATATTTTCAGGAAAAATTTTCTGAAACCGTAACACTCCTCTTTTGTGACACACATTGATATAAATAGATTTTTTTGTGATCACAATAAATATAAAGGTATTTTTAAATATGCTAAAATATTAATAATAATGCTGTAAAATTCATCTCCAAAAATAGAAGAAAATAATTGTCCTTTTATTTGATAAGGAAGACCGAGCAACCCAAAATACCTTTTGTGGTTTTGGGGCTATTATTTTTTTAGATTGGTTTTTTTGGGTAAAAAACAATAATTCCATTTGGCCTCTAGTTATTATTAAATCATTGGAATATATTGGTCGAAGTTCTAATTAAATTCGTTTGGACTAAACTATTTATAGTATATTTGGACCGCGTTTAATCCCTGTGTTTGTTTAACTCCGAGTACATAACAACTGAATTTCCTTTTACATAACCACCTTTGGATTAATAATTTTTTGTGTTCCTATAAAACAACTGTAGTACCACACCTACCAACCAAACCACAAACCCAAATAAAAATTTACAATAATTTGCCCCAAATAGACATTCATTTAGGTGTATCATTGTAATTTGGAAAATGCTAACCACTGCCCATTAGGCGGTGAATAATGTATAAAAAGTGTATCGATATCCATAAATTGTGTACTGATGTTCGTGAATATGCATTGATATCCATAAAATGTGTATTATTATTAGGCTTCATTTGGATGAGGTTTAAACACCCCCCCCCCCCCCCCCCCCCCCACCCCCCCCCCCCCCCCCCCCCCCAAAAAAAAAAAAAAAAAAAGAGTAAGACAACTGACTAGGGGATATCCCTCCCTTTGAAGGCTCTGGTTTTGCCTCTCTTATTTTTGGTCCCCGTCTACCTTTTTATGCGAACGATGCTCTCTCCCTAATTAAGTTTGGGCAGCCCTTTGCCTCACCAAATGTCATTCGGCAGTAGAGGGTTGACGATTTGACAATTAGAGCTCTCGTTATCCGGCTAGGTAGTGTTCGAAGGGTTAAGGTTGGGTTGGTTCTCTCTCTATGTTGCCTTCTTAATCTGTGCTACTGGTGATTCATAGTACTTGCAGTTTGTGTTACCTTCGATTTCATAACAGTGATTTCATAGCTTTGCAATTTCATACCATGTTAGCTTCGATTTCATTGTCTGAAAAAGTAGGGTTTTAATTTTGAAGTCATGTTCTGTTGTTGATGTGTGTGCAAGTGTTGTTGTGTGTTGTGTTGTGCAAGTGTTGCTGTGTGTCGTGTAAGTGCAGCCTGTGTGTGTGTGTGTGTGTGGGTGTACAGCTCTCTCTGTGTGTGTGCATGCGCACGCGCAAGTGCTGCTGTGTAATAATTAGTAATTTTAAAATAATTTAAAATTAATATTTGATATTTATTTAGAGTATTTCACTATTTAAGTTAGGAGTTTTAAAAATAAAAAAAATATTTTTAAAAAAATAAAAAAATATAAAAAAATATTATTTTAATAGGCCGCTTGAGCGAGCTATAGGCCGCTCGAGCGAGCTATCATTTTCAGCAACTTCGAAAATGGCATCTTTTGGGATTTTTTCGAATTCAAGGTTATTGAATGAGATTTTCTGATTAATTAATGAATAAACTTCGGATTCCTTTCGTTTTAATGGCAAATAAACGGATTTAAATCGAATTTGATGACGAATTAGTAGGGATTTTATGGGGATTCAATTTGGGGGTTTCATGGTAATCAATTGGGTTTTAATTTGAACATTATGAGGGATTTTCTCTTCGAACCTATAAATAGGACGGCTAATCGTTGGGTTTTAGACGTACATTCAAAATTCAGAAGGTTAGAGAGAGTATTGTGAGGTGTTGGGAGAGAAATCCAGAAGAAATTCGAAGGTGTTCTTGAAGAGAGAGAAAGTTGGGTCGAAGTTTCTTCACCAAAATTCGTTCTAATCGTCAACGTTTTCATCAAATTGAGGTAGGATTACTTACCTACCAACCTTAGGATGTTCAATTTTATGTTTATTGCATGATTTTATGGTCTGTTAGTAGTTTTATTGAAGTTTTAGGATTTTATCCGTATGAAGTTGTTCAATTCTGGAAATTCTAGAATCTGGGAAAGACGATGGCTCGCTCGAGCGAGGTTCATGTGAAAAATTTTGAATTTTCGTAAAAAAAAAAAAATTATTTTTTTTAATAGGCCGCTCGAGCGAGCTTGAGGTCGCTCGAGCGAGCTACAAAAATTTTTAAGTTTCAAATTCGGACAATAGGCTTGTTTTGGCCGCTCGAGCGAGGTAGGGTCGCTCGAGCGACCTGTTGATATACAGAGCAGAATTCCAGCATGTTTAATGTAACCTTCGACTACATCGGTTATGATTATATTCTGTATTTTGTTCACCAGATAACATGAACACTCTCACATGTATCCACTATGTTTTGGTGAGAGTTAAAACCTCGTTAATATGCATTGATGCCTAACATGTGTAGATTATAAATGTTAAATTTCAGTGCGTTGTTAGTTGTAGAGAACAATTTTAATGAAACTTGAAGATTGAAACTTGTGGTTATGCCGGGTATGGCCGTCGTGCTGCCCGATGCCGGACGTCGTTCCGAAGATACTAAGGGGTAACCAGTCCCACATGTATGGTTGATACCGGACGTCGTTCCGAAGATACTAAGGGGTAACCAGTCCCACGTGTATGGTGGATTACCGGATGTCATTCCGAGGTATGCTAAGGGGTAACCAGTCCCACATGCAGCTTGCTTACCGGGTTCAAGCCCCGAGGTGTGCTAAGGGATATACAGTCCCACGTGCATACTTCGGCCGTCGTGCCATGTGACAGGGCGTCGTCCCACTTAAACAAGATAATGAAAGCGGAAAAGAGCATAATTAACCCGACGTGTTTACTGCTTATTTTTGTTTGGTATCAGCATGTGTTGTTATTTATTGTTTATCCATATGAACTGTTGTATGTTGTATGTCCTTGGGTTTGGTTTTTCGGGTAATCTGTCCTACTGAGTTTCATTACTCATCGGTGCAACTTCTTTGCCCCTAGCGTTTCATGCCAGATGTAAAAGTGCATATAGAGGAACCGATCGTATCGGAAGAGCTGGAGATTACTGGAGGAGAGACTTTCACCTGGTTGCCTTACCCGTAGATTAGTTTAAGGTTTTAGTTTATCTTAAATAAATTTGTAAACCTGAAAGGGTATTTTGGTCAATTCAGTTTGCAACTTGTTTTACTTAAATGTTTAACGCTGGCATAATTTATCATTAAATAGAAGTTAGTTTCTTTCGATAATTTATTTTGATACAAAAATCGGTTTAAATAAAAAGAAAAAAATTTAACGTGGAAATTTAACATGCCAAAAGTTGGGGCGTTACATGCTGTGTGTTGTGTTGTGCAAGTGCAAGTGCAGCCAGTGTGTCTGTGCAATTGTTGTTGTGTGTGCTGTGAAAGTGCACCTATGTGTTGTGCAAGTGCAGCAGTGTGAGTGTGGAAATGTTGTTGTGTGTTGTGCAAGTGCATCAGTGTGTGTGTGCGCGCACGCGCGCGGAAGTGTTGTTTTGTGCGATGCAAGTGCAATAGTGTGTAAGTGTGCCAGTGAATGGGGGTGCAGCAATGTGTGTGTGGAAGTGCTGCTGTGTGCAACCGGATCTAAGTTATTTTTTCGATTACCATGCTAGTTTCTTGAACATCATCATCCCTTTTTACAGCTATGATGATATAAATAAGAGTCTACGGTTATTGCATTCGTCTAGCGAGGCAACTTATGACTGCCAATCAATTATCACCCTTAGGCAATATAAGTTGTGGCCAACTAGTGCATTGTCTGATAGTGAAACATAACCAAGCCACGTGGTTATTAGCAAAGTCTTGTTCGCAAAGTGTTACTATTTGTTCATACTAAAATGTTATTAATGTTGTTTTGAATAAGATTATTAAGTGCTAGGTGAACACAAAGAGTACTACTAGGTGGTTTTCGTTGGTCATAATCCGTGAATCTATACAATTTGAGATGAAGCTAAAATACAAGTAAATAGATACTCGGGGAACATGAAAAAAAAGTTCAACACATTGGGCAAAGCTGTCACGCCCTCGATTTTTAACATAATAAAATCATAAGTTATCCTTTTTAAATCCTCGCAATCAATAATAATAAACTCATAAGTCCAAACTTTTTAGACCCTAGTCCCAAAATATAATTACAATGCCAAGGGCATCCAAGCCCGAAAGTATATCAGAATATTGTTTAATTACATAAATGATCACTTTTTACTAGTAAAAATAGGACATTAGAAAAAAGAGTTAAGATACATCTTTCAAAATATATTTCTTTGAGATGTTAAGTAACTCCTCGACAAAAGCTTTCAAAAGTCCATGTGGCATTCCATACAAGTCAAGCACACCATGCTAGAGTCTCAAAACATCACCTAAAAAATATAGAGGTGAGCTAACAAGCCTAGTAGAAAAATTTTATATTAATCTTACATGTATATGAAGTGATGTGGCATGGTAGATGAACAGGATTTCATAAGATCAGAGAAGACATTATTAAAGACAATAGTTTGCACAAAATATGCATCGAATTATTTATGGTTAAGACAAATGTATCATTTACTCCTATTACTCTATTTCATCCATCGAGTCATCAAGCAACAACTTCAGGTTACATTCACGATGTCTCGTGCCTAGTATTTCCGTAGGATTCTAGTCTGTTTTTCCCTAGTAATTCACTCGGGGAGTCTAGTTCAAGGCCTTCTTAGCATTCCCTTAGGAGTCTAGTCTAATCATCAGCATTCTCGTTAGGGAGTTTAGTCTACAATTCACGTGGTTCAATTATTCAAGTATATTACTAATCACATTCAAGCTTCATTTTATCAATCAATACATCATGACTTAAAATAAAAACAAGAAATGTCTTATTTCACTTTGTGGAACCCATATCTCAACTCATCCATATGGTAGATTGTGGAACCCATATCTCAACTCAACTCATCCATATCTCAAAACATGAAATCATTTACTACTCCCATATCACAGCTAATAGCGCTCAAAACTTCAAAACAAAGGATAAACCCAAATAACACCATCAACAAGCCATAATAGTTAAGAGAAGTAAGAAGATCCCTACCTCAAAGAGAAAAATCTAAGACTTGAGCTCCAAGGTGAAAACTCTAGCTCTAATGGAGGAAGGGAGCTTCTACAAGTCTTCTCCAAGTGAAATACCCACCTACAAGAGCAACATATCAAGAGATGGTGTTGGATCCTTGAAGGAATTTGAAAGATATTAAAGACAGGTCAAGTATTTGAGTTGAGAGTAAGTAGGTAAGAGGGTTTCTTAGAGAGAGAAAGAGAAGAAATCTATTTTGGGAAGAAAATGTTGTGTCTAAAAATATGTGCAGATTTGCTTTTAAAAACCCGCGCCTGACTAGCTTGACCGGTCACAGGGTAGGCCTGACCGGTCAGGGCAAGCTACTGCCTCAAATCGGAACTCCCCCTTGACTGGTCACCCAACAAGTCATGCGAGGTCTTGACTGGATGATCAAAGGCCTGATCGGTCATGGTATAGTCCTGACCGGTCACGACTGGCCATTTGTCCAAAATTTTATTTTCTTCTGACTGGTCACCCAAGCCCCCTCTTAACATCTGACCGGTCACCCTTTCTTCCTTTCTTACTCCTCACCCCTTCATCTACACTTCACTACATCATCATTCAATCTCATCTAAAGCATACTTACTACATCATCATTCAATCTCATGTAAAACATACTTTTATCAATTCTAATCACCATAATATGTTTCAAATGCCAAAATAAAATGAAAAATTCTCTGAATTCTTATAGAATATGAGATAGCATTGTTAAAGTTTCACAAGAATGATACCAACTAACACATATGCAATTAGCCCTAGACCAAACATAAATAAGTGATGGTGATTCGACATCCGCAACTACAAGGGTCAGACAACGTGTAACAAATGTGTGCAAGACCAATGTTGAAAAATTATACTACCTTTGTTGTAATTTTTTCTTAGGTTTTATAGTTTGTTTTATTCGCACTTCTTTTCGATTCCGATTGAAATTGTACGATTTGACATTATTAAAATTTTGACTTAGCTGAAATGAATACTTTATAATTTAGAGTTTATTAATCGATTAAATGTATTGAATTACAATAATTCAAAAAACAAAATAAGTTACGAACCATACATTTTTTCCCTCCAAAATAACGTTTTTATTAAATATAATAAAATAATAAATTTCGTAATTAATTAATTTACAAATTCTCTAAAATCAATTAAAAATATTTTGTTTGTATTTATATACTGTATTCAATACATAATCAAGTTTAACACTACACAAGGGCAAAATAACCACTTGACAATTTTTTTCTCTTTTCCACTCTCCTTATCCCTTTCTCATAAAACATCCAAATCAAGTCAAAATTTATATCTCTGTTTAATCTATCCTCAAAACTATCTACTTTTTTATCTCTCTCTATAAATATTAAATCAATGTGAGTCAATCGTCCAAAAAATGCCCTCCCACTTATCTTATTCCTTTCATAACTTATTCTTCTCAGAAGATTTCCTATCCAATCGGGGTCTTAGTATTTATTTGTCATTTTGTACATATTATGTACCGCCCATTGGACTGTGTTTGGCAAGACCATTGGAAAATTTAGCCAATGGAGCCAAGTTTAATATGGTTGGAGCCAAATGAGCACACAAGACTCCTCAATCCTCAGGAGGATAGGGGTATCTTAACCGCGGTTAGCCTTACCTATACCTAAAGGAGAGTCTGCTCTTTATATCCCCCTTGATCACTACTTTCCCACCCTCTTGCCTCCCCCTTTGTCTTTTCTTCTGCACAGCAAAAAAGAAACAGATGCATACAGGTAAAATATATATACCCTTTGTGTAGATATGGATATGGGTAGATGGATAAGTGGCAAAGAAAGGAAAGATGTGCTTGATGGCTTCAGTGGCTTTTGTGGCTCCTCTTTTAGGTATAGTTGATTTTCTTCATTAGAAAGCATCTTGTTGTTTTAGGGTTTGGATTTATGCTACTATTGAGAAAGGAGGAAAGAATAAGATAGATGGTTTTGATGGGTCATTTGGAATATGGATATTGGTGAAATACTCCATTTCTATTGTTTTTTTCTACTAGTCGAGCTGTAAGGAAGTTGTGGGTAGGGTTTATTGGAATATTGGGTGTCCTTTTTTTGATTGATTTAGCCTTTAGGGATGAATCAATAAAGAGGAGAAAACCCCATGAAAAAGTTTTTGTTTTGAGTGAAGAAAAAAGGGTAATTTTTGTTTGGTTTGTTTTGGAATTTCTGGTAATCTGGGTGTTGTTAGTCTATGGGGAAGAAGAAGATTCAAAAGAAAACGAAGGAGCTATCAGTAGCAATAGCAGAATCATCATCAATGGGTGAAGAAACAACCCAGCAACAGCAGATTACTCCTAGGAAAAGGGGTAGACCTAGAAAAATCATTGAGAAAACTGAGAGTGAAGAAATTAAAGAAGATGAAATCATCAAGCAAGAAGAAGAAGCAGAGACTGAATCAAAGAAAGGTAAGATGATGGGAGAAGAAGAAGACGAAGACGTGAAACAAGAACTGATGAAAGAAGCAGCAGCAGCAACATCATCTGTACCAAAGGAATTACAACCGCAGAGAAAAAGCAGAGCTCGGCGCAAAAGCAAACCACGTAAGAGCTGCTGATTAATTAAAAATAAATCAAACCCATTACTCCTTTTGGGTTTTTTTTAGTTGGGTTAATCATAGATTGATGAATCGTTTTCCTTTATCTTTGATCATCGTCTTCTTCTTCTTCTGCTGCTGCTGCTGCTGCTATTACTACTGTTTTAGCTACTTTTTTTTAATTGTTTTAGGTTGAATTGAATGATGTTGCTGCTGTTGATTTTGTTAAGTGAAGGCCAAATAGTATAGAGGCCTAACTTTTGGTCTTTTGATTGCAGCAATATACTAGTTTTCTTATATCTGTATTTGACTATTGGTTTGCCCAATCAAATTGTGGAAAGGCAAAGAAGTTCCTCTTGGTTATTCAAATATGTTACTCTCTCTCATATTTTTCTCTCACATAAAGATTTTAGCTTTTTCTTATGCAATTGAAGATCAGAAGAAATGGAGGGTTGTCAGGGGCAACTAAAAGTTTGGTTGAATTGAATGAGTAGTGATGGTACAGTTTTTTTTTTAATCTTTTGTTTTTGGGGTGGAGGGAAATTGAAGATTATTTTTGGATAAATTGCACTGACCTCCCTGAGGTTTTTAACAAATGCAGCCTTTCTCTGAAATTTTAAAAAATACAGAGACTTTGCGTACTTTACAAATTAATATTAATTATCCTCCTCTCATTAGTTGTCGTTAATTCCTTGACAGAAAATGATGATGTCATTTGGGTTTTACTTAAAATTTCTAAAATATATATTTAATGTGCTCTTATGTCTATAAAAATTTAAAAAAATGTTAATTTATTGATTAAGATTATTCAATTAAGATGTAAATGGGGTTAATAATAGGATATTGTTAATCATTATTCACTAGACGGTGAATAATGTACACATAATATAAAAAAATATTAATATTAATATCCATTTTATGCATATTAATATATATTTAAGAATATCAATACGCAAATACATAGTTGTTAATATCGATTTACCTTTTATATATTATTCATTGTTTAATGTGCGATGATTAATATTCTCTTTTAATAATATTCTATAATTTTTTAGACCGGAGGCACATCAAGAAGTATTTTGAGATTTTTAGGAGAAATACCATATGACATTATCATTTTTCGTTAAGAAATTATAGGTGTCTACCAATAGAGGGGAATAATAAGTAAAGAAGATCTAAAATGGGGGTTTTATTAAAAATGTATACAGCCAGACGTATTGTTGGTCAAAATAACGTTTTAGCGCGTGAAATATTGTTCGTATACTATTCGATTGTTTGGGTAATTCATTTTTTCCAAAAAAATATCGTTTTGGTGCCCATCACGACTTGTTACGCACAGGGTCTCAAGTCTGGGATGTCTCTGTATTTTTTAGATTCATAGGGGAGATCTCTATATTTGTCAGAAACCTCAGGGGACGTCAATGCAATTTATCCCCTTCTTTATTTTGAAGTGGGGGAGGGTAAAAGACGAAATGGAGTCGTGTAATATTTGGTTGACAGTGCCAGCTCAATGCCACTATGGAAAAAACATTTTTTATGATCAATTTTACAGTGACAATTTAATTCCCTACTCGCATCTCCAATGAAGTGGACACCACTCGCAAATAGTTCTGAATCTAGAAAGTTTTAGACGTGTGATGCATTCCCGTTATCCAGTAACGTACAAGTAGTACGTTGGAATGCACACCACGTTTTCCGTAGCGCGTGCAGGGAAACCCCTTGCCGACTGTCTGCTATCGAACAGACGCAGGAAGGACCCCCCTCTCTCTCCTCTGTATCTTTCTCTCTCTGTGTGTGGCCATCCAACAATGTCCAAAAGGGCTGCTGAACGAAGACAAAAAGTCAATTAAGAGGAAGCTCCTCTGTAGTATATTTTTCTTATTTACAAAGAAAAAATTAATTATCGTTAATTAAGTTGTAGATAATATATAAATATAAATTAATATTTATAAAATATACATTAATATTCGTATTTATATGATATCATGTGTATATTATTTTATTGCACCTCGTGCTAATACCCTTCTTTACTGCAAAAGATCAATCATATCATAACACTCTCCTTTGATTAGTCCATTTAGACTGTGGTTTTTATGTGTTTATTTATTGAAATTTTTTTCGTCTTTAATTGAAGTTTTTTTGTAATTTTTTATTTTTCATCAATTTTTTTGATTTATTGGTTCATCTCGACAAGAGCTTTCAGAAAAGTTATCAATCATCGGCTAAATTTGAAAAAAGTTCAGAAAAGACAAAAATAAATAAAAAAAACAGAGTTTTTGTACTTATTCGTCGTCTTTAGTGACTTTTTTTAATATTTGGACACAATTTTATACTCATTATATTCCTTTCATCAAGACGGACCAATAAACTACAAAACATTAATATTTAAACAACAAATGCAAAAAAAAAAAATGAATAAAGACAAAAATTTAGAATAAATATTAACTAGAGGCCAAATAGGGCCATATATTAAGATAATGCCTCGTTAAAATCTTGTCAAGAAAAATTCAATAGAAAAAAACTACTAACGTTGTTCTTGTGTTCTAGGCAACATTACTTGTGTCCTCAGATTATCTCGTTAAAATCTTGCTAAAGAAAATTTAGTACGAAAAAAATTTGAGATGAAGAAAAAAGATCATATAAACGAAGAATGATTTTCAAGTCATTTTCTCCACCGTAATGGCACATGACAAGTTTTTTGAATTGACGCATCACAATATTGTGAATTCATTTATTAAATGTTACAATTAGCAATACTTTAAATATGTCAAGTTATCATTTTGAACGTATTTTTTGGACACTAATATCTCTAATTTCATGCGTATGAAAGAATTTGAGAGAGACGTGTTTTATTTTACCTATGCTAATATAAAGCCACCTTTAATGTGTGTAATATATGCATAATTACCTTCGTATAATATTGTTGAGCTATCTTTAATTGAAGATAATAATAATTTTTTTTTTTGAATAAGTTGGATCATCAATTTCAACCATATGCATTCTCGACTTGCTCCATAGATCGTGAGAATTTCAAAATTATTGAAAGAAATGGCAATTGGGATTTGCTTTAAAGATGGAACCGCTATTTAGAGTCCCATGGAAAATGCTAACGCTTTGTTTGGATTTGAGGAAAGGATAAACGAAACAAAAAAATTTAATTAGAAGGGGGAGGTGAGGAAAAGTGAGATTTTAAAATATTTTTTTATATTTTGGTTAAAAAAAAGTGAAAATTATAATATATTTTACTTTTTTAACCTTTAATTTTTGATGTTCTAGTTTGTGTTAGAAACAAGTAACTTTTAATATTTTTCTTTTGAAAGGGCTATAATAGAAATTATAAATATGATCACAATATCGCTTCATTTTTCTTCTATTTTCTCTTATTTTTGAACGTGAAGTCATGTGCTTAAAACAAATATCTATCATTTTTCTTCATAAAATACAATTCAAACACAAAACTACCTCTGAATCTCTCACCTCCTCTCCAAATCCCTTTACCCAAACGAAGCGTAGGTACACAAACTTCCGTGTATAAATTCTGATATAGATGTGTCAGAATCGTTCGATATACATAAACCCATCATTATTTGTTAGGCTTGTAAAATCTTTTAACATGCATAAAACCCTTATTATATTTTTTTTTCATAGCTCAGGCTAAGGACTTAAATTTCAGATTCGAAATCTCTCAGGTGTTATTAATTCTTATGGGGTCAGTTCATACAAGAAAAAAACTCTGACTTTAAAGGCCTCCGCAAGTAAATGGTGAGATTGGTGATCTCCTAACATGAAGTTTGAAGTAATCCCAAAGCCGGCCGGTTAAACTCCTTATTATTTGTTAGGCTCTGCGAACACCGAACGCCACCAAATACAAAATTTATGCAAATATGTGTTTGAATCTGTTCACGAAAATTTGTGTACACACTTTCTCATAATCCAACACTTGGGTCGTTGTCAGTCTCATAAGTAAGTCAGCAATGCAAAAAAGAAACATAAATGTATGGCTAACATTTATTTACTGTGGCCTACATATCTGAATTTAGATTTGGATTTGGATAGCCATAATGAATACAAGCTCTCATTCATTTTTATCTTTATTTGTTTTTTTTACAATTATTGTAAAACAATATTGTTTACAAATTATTGCGTGGTAAATTGAAGGGGTATATATTAAGGCTAAAAAGAAAACGTCCCAGCATCATGTAAATAAACACACACATATATGTATGTATAGTGAGCTTCTATTGAGGGATCCCTCATTTTGCTAAAATGAGGACCTCCCATTTTCGGATCAAATATTGATGATCGGAACCGTTCAATGTATTTAAAACACGTTTTTAAGGGTATTTAAGCAAAATTGGCTTAAAATATTACCGGGAAGGGCTTGATCGAAGTAATTTTTTATAAAACTGTTTCTGTCAGCATTTATGAACAACTGCTTAGATCAAGTCTTTTCTGACATTTTCTTGAGCCGATTTCTCATGAGTACCCTTAAAAACGTGTTTTAAACACATTGAACGGTTCCGATCATCAATATTTGATCCAGAAATGGGAGGTCCTCATTTTAACAAAATGATGAATCCCTCAATAGAAGCTTACTCTATGTATGTATATAATATGCATATATATTATGTAGGAATATATATGAACTTTAATAAGTTTTACTTTTCTATTACTACATAGCACTTATAAAACTGGTCTACGAGCTATAATGGGAGCCTTACCATTCAAATATTGAACAGTCAAAGTCAAGACCACGCAAAGTGTATTGTGTGGACTGAAGTCCCCATATATATATATGGATATATGTGTGTGTGTATTTTTTAATTAACCTCTTAATTTAATCATTCTTTCCTATTAGCAAATAGAAAACATATATCGCAGATGGTTTGATTTTATTTTTCCACTAGCCAAAAATCTTGACTCTATCCTGCATTTAGGACTTGGGGGTGCTGTTTTGTACTGTGCACAACAAAATATGTTACGTGTTAAAACGTCATTTTTGCGCAGTTAAAACAGTGTTCGGATAGTATTTTGTATGCCAAAACAATGTCGTATTCACGCACAACCAGCGAGCTCCTCCTTTCTCTGCATTTATGCAGGAAAAGAAGTTAAAAGAGGATCAAGGACAATAATCACAAGGTTCCATTTACTCAACTCAAATATTTCTATCAAATGGTAAATCAAATAAACTAAAGGAAAACATACATAATCTAATAAAAATGGCAGAATAAAAGGCAGATGTGTAAAACTAAAACAACCCTAATAAGGGAGCCGGAGAAGCTTTCCTGATTATCTAAAAAACAATCATTTCTTTGGGGCACAACAGGATATTCTACGTGCCAAAACGATGGCGCGATCATTTTGGCGTTCTAAAAATTGCCCAAAACGATGGAATAATATTCGGACAGTTTTCAGAACACCAAAACGATGTTTTGACACGCAATACACCATATTGTGCACTGGGCAGAGTCCCCCAATCCCTTTAGATTTGGATAGATGAATGAGCAAAACTTTCAAAGACTCAGACTTGTCTAAACAATAGTACTTTCAGGACACCTCCATCGTAATAAATACTGCTACCCTCTCAGGCACCAAAAAAAACATTTAAAGAAACACGAAGGGACAGTGCAATAGCCAAAAGGCAATTCAAGACTAATGTCAAGCACAAAAAAGCCAATAACACACCCAAGTGTCCCCACCTATTTATGGATGGTGTTGGCTCTTGCATCCTTCATAAAATTAAACGAGTATCGACAATGGATATCTCGGCTCTTGCATCAATGAAGAATGTAAGAAAATGCCAAGAAAATGAATGCATTGGTGAAAAATGAACAGAAACTGACATTGTTGATTACATACAGAAGAAAAGAACAAAATGGTCCAAGGTGCGAAGCAAACAGGAGAGAGAGAGAGTACTGCAGTTGCTGCTAACTAAATACAAGTGTTTTCATTTCTGTTAGCTGTCACAAACAAACCAATAATACACTCGGTACAAAACTGAAGTCCTGTCCTAGTGACTATTCCTGTTAATAATGATGAAAGAATCCTCACCCCTGTCAAAAAATTGACTATGGAATCATTATCCTTTACACTACAACAATGGAACCCAAAAAAAGAGGGAAATGTTTGCTTCAGCTTTGTGGTTTGGGAGATGGGCAAGAATATTATAACCTCTGTGACATTACGGTCATGCAATGCAGGAAGGATAACCGAGTTTCATGGCCGCCAAATTGTTTTCTGTACACACAAGATACCTTCTTTATCCTTATTATAAGTCATACGAATCTCCCAATGCAAACTTCTGAAAATTCCTTCTAGCGGGTCAAGAATCTCCACCTTATCACGTATAATTGCCCAACCACCGGGCCTTACTATGCGATCCATCTCCACGACTATTGCTACGGGTTGCTTACACCTGCAACACCATCCATTCAGAACCAGGAAAACCGTAATATGAATTTGAAAGCTTAATTTCAGATGTTAACAGCTGACAGAAAAGTAATTTCAATCTTCCACCATGTTTGTCAGCAGAAGCTAGTACTAACATCTTAAGCCATACTCAAGTTAGTACTGCGCTTCAAACATTAAAATCGTATATGTTATGACAGGAGGTAACAAGCACTAGCGTTTCTATGGGATTTGCATAGGCTTGAGGCCAGGACGCAAGGCGTGAGATGAACACTGCAATTCCACAAACACGTCCCCATGTCCTATATGCGTGACCGTAGATTATACAGTCTCAAAGAAGTGGAAGTGCAACCAAAAACGGATGATAAAGTACTATGGGGGGCTGGGACATTATAATTATGGTCCTGAACAAATACACATCGGTGTTGACAACTTGACAAGACACCGAGCCATCCTTCAAGAGGGTAAAAATTGAACATAGATACAAACCAACAAAAAGTAGAAGTCTAAAGAGAACAGAAGGACCAAGAAAGCTTCTTGGGGGGGGGGGGGGGGGGGGGGAGGTGAGGAGTTCCAGTTTTTACCTGTTCTTAAGTCTTGAGAAGAGATGATCAGCATGCAGAAGGTCATACGATCTAGGATAAGTACCAAAAGACTCGCACCAGTCATGGTAGATGCCAACAAGACCACGGTCAAAAACTATGGGAAGAGTGTCTGGTGCATGCACGGGGACCACATTCATCACCCAAACCTTCTTTTGCAAGAGGGCAGCGGCAAATCTGCAGATTTTAGTGGAGGAAAATTTAAAAAATTTGAAAAGCATATGCTACAAGGTTTACAAACCATCACTGATAAAAGTGAAAGAACAAAGAGCAGAACTAACAATCCAGAGTAAAATAAAGCATAATTGGATACTATAATACATACCCTCCATTTATAGCTTTCATGTCCATTATATTCCGGATATTTGACCAATCAATATCCATACCAGTGAGGTAAGACTTGTCAACAATAGCTTTCCAATGCTCAGTGTCTGCAATCAGTTTCTCTTTGTTGTTCATCCAGTCAGGATAACTATCCAGCCTCTTGGGCCATTCCTCAGGCCACTCTGTCCCACGTTGCTCAATGGAAGAAGGGATGATGTGCAAGCAACTTTTTATTGGATTATACCTGTGCCAAAAAAAATGTTTAACATCGACAAGGAGTTCACATAAAAGTAAAGTATCTGATACAACTTCCTTCTTGGGATCATGAGACAACCCCATGGAATTTTCTTGAGCAAGTCTGTTGCATATACTTGCCGAGTGTTTTTTCAACAACAATTGGTTGTAGTGTTGTACAATACGGTGTCATGCTAATGACGAGAATTTTAGCCCACTTTTAGTGTTGCCACCATCTGATTAGCAAGATGGCCATTGGAGTTACCATAGGCAATTAGGCATGTCTAAGAGCCCGGATAACAGATTAACAGTTAGAACTAGCTTTGTGAAGCAGGTTTTGGAAACAAGAGTTAAGTACTCTATAATATTTACAGTGGAAGCTCTGTTTGATAACCTAAATCTGTGGATCGTTTTATTACTTTGAAAAATAAATAATTTCATGTTTTGTTCACGATTCTTTATCTTCTACCCAAGACCGTATATACAACTCCAATACTGGCTTTTACACGCCACAAAGGAACCTAACAATTGCCATCAATACCTTCCCACATTCACTCAGAGAAATTTTTCATACTAGCAACTCAGATTTTTCCCTACTTTTTCGCACCACAATAAATTTGACATATTGTCCACAAAAAGAAGAACAGATATAACAAATTGCACCAAGAAAATGAAGAATCAAATGTGAGGGGGGGGGGGGGGGGGGGGGGGAGTTCATCCCATCTCACCAGGCAGCATCTGGGTTCTCATCCTCCTTGCATAAAGGAGGATTTTTCTTCCTTCTTAACTCATAAATATCATTTGATTCTGGCTTCTGATAAATTTTGACACCTACTTCGCTGATTTCATCGGCTTTATGAGCCAGGATATTCCAACAAATAGATGCTGTCACTGTTGACATAGCTGGAAAAAAGAACCAAATGTCATGAAAGAAAGTGATCCCGTAAAGATTATTTTCTTCTATCAGTTGCTTTGAACAATTTTTTCTTGCATAGACGAGAAATAAGTTTTGTGAAGTTGACTGCCAAATAGACAAATAAACACCATCCAGTTTGAAAGTTAACAAATAAAGAAAGAGCAAGACATTTGTCCCCCATAAGGATGGAAGGCAGGTTGACCGACAACATGCCAGTTCGCTGCATATTTTAATGTAGTAAAAAATAAAAAGTCAGTTGAGGTCATCCCACGTTTTTCGCCGGAAGGGAAGAACGCCAATGGAAGTGAAGAACCCTAGAGTCCATGTTGAAGAAGCCATAAATTTTTTTAATGCCTCGAGAGGAAATCTTTCCTAAATAAAGGTACTGGTTTCATATCACCACTAGACATGGAAAAAGAAACACATCAAGTCTAGTTGAAATGAATATATTGCTATTCAAATTAACTGACTAACATTAGATATTCAAGAAGCACTAATTGGTATTCTAAGAACATAGAGTGGCCAAACCTTCTTCAGCTTCGATGCTGTCATCTTTAGTTGACAAAATAAAGTACCCACCAGGCCTCAAAACCCTATTCATCTCCAGAAGCAGCTTCCCCCCTGAAAGCGTATGGACAAATGGAATCCTCTTGATACTGATTTTAGTGCGAGCAAATTGACTTGGAATAAAATAAGTAATGGGGGAACACAAACCATTAGAATGCCAAAGTAGGTGGCATTCACCGCAGTGAATAGCATCAAAAACACTACTAGGGAAAGGAAGTCTCCTACTCCCAAAAGGGCTGACTACTGCAGGAAAACCACGCTCAAGAGCGACCTGTGCTAGGTCCACTAGATCATCCTTCAAGCCTAGTGTAAGTGTCAAAACATCCTTATCAAGTAAAGTAGCAGCAAAGCTTGAATCTGTACATCCAATGTCCAATACTAGGCGAATGTTTTTCCCCCATTCAATATCTGGTACCATCTACAAAACCACTCATTCTTATGAGAGTCAAAAATGGTTAAGGATATAATCAATTAAGAGGTAGGACTAGCTAGACTCCATGGATACCTTGTAAAATAACAGAATTAAGCATTAACTAGAAGAAACAAGGGTGCATTCTCTATATATATCTAAGTTGTGTTGCATACATTCGGGTGCAGATATGGGATGCAGGTGTATATTGAGGTGTCGGACACCTAACACATAAATAAAGAGATTCGTAGATATGGATCAAAATTTGAATACGGGTGTTGGGATTCGTTAAACACATTTTTCTAAATGCATTTTAATATGGAACTGAGTCAAAAAATTGTCCAGTAAAACTATAAGAGTACATTTATGAGTTAAAAAAGGTATATCATACTTCAAACTATTCAAAAAATAACCCTATAGAGGCCGTACAACACATAGCCCACCTGTTATGTTTTACACGACACTAACATTTGCCCAAGCAATTATTGTGGTTTGTGACCCACATGCTTTCAAATATAAACAAGTAATTACATGATACTAACAGCTCAACCCCATATACTTGAAGCCCATTATAGTTTCATCTTGAAATTAGAAAGGCAGCAGCAAAAGAGAAGGATTCATCACACCCACAGCCGGTCATGTCATGTGGACACGGGTGCTTCCACCAAAACAGTGGATCCATGCAACGCAGTTAATCTAAGTGATTTAAGAACTAAAGCTAGCAGTTACTCCCCGATAGACTTTTTTTTTCCATTCCAGTATAGGGATTCAAGGTCTTCAGGAAAAATGTTAGTTTGGTTCTCTGTTCCTTTTAAGACCTTCCATATAAGGCTCACTAAAATCATAAATTAAGAGAGATTGAGAAGCAAAAACCAAGAACAAGTATTGAGAGAGCTCCAACAGCTTTACCTCTTCGATTGATTCAAGATAGTGCAAAATTCCACCCTTGAATTCAGTTTGGTTCTGAGGAAAAGTGAGATATTCTCCAGATTCCACTATCCAACTTTGTGTCTTGACAAAGGCAGCTAATTTTGGATGTGCCACATTCTTGTACAATATCTGCAAAGAAAAATTTAACAGCGAACAAAATTAAGCAATTTCACCTGTTCATTATGCTAAACTTTGAAACACATTAAACCATCTTATATACACACCTTTAACTTGCTTTCTGGCCATCTTACTGGAGTCCCATACCCATCGGCGGGAAGAGGAACAAGGCACATTGGAGGACTTCTAGGACAGCTTCTCTCGTGATGCCGATACATCTGCAATCTTTTACCAGTACTTTCAACATCGATACAAGGAATGTAATTATGCTTGCTTCTTGTGGTACATAATTTCCACGTATAATGGGATTTAGGATTGAATAAAGGACCCACTGTCCTTATCTTCCCCCTACTTTTCGATCCATCCCTCTCATCTTCAATAGCTTCCTGATCCACGTCAACACCGTCGATCAATTCGACATCCTCTTCCAAATCCTCATTTCCTTTCCCTTCTCCATCTACTGCATCTTCTTCTTTCTTATCATTTGCTTCTACTTCCTCTTCTTCTCCACCCTCCTCTTTTTGCAATACTTCGCCATCAGATCCAACCGACGCATGTTTCTTTTCCTCTTTCTTGCCATGGCTTGCTTCTTTTCCACCCTTGTGCACAAAAGATGCAGACCCATTGACCTTTTTCTTGTCTTCCTCTCCTAAATCAGATCCAAGTTTAGATTTCGTGTCTTCTTTATTTACATGATCTTTTCTTGGTTCTTTCTTGCCGGAATGAACCTGGGACTCAAAAACTTTCCCATTGACAGAAACTGGTGCAGAAAATTCGCCAAAAGTACTCCTTTGAAAGGCCACAGAAGAAGAGGAAAACAGTGACCAAATGAGTACAAAACACAGACCCAGTACAGCCACTGCTGTCATCTTTATGCAGAACCCATATGAGCGTTTTGCTTGACGACCAAACCTAGTTACAGCCATCCCTCTCTCTCTCCAAAGCAACAAATAATTTGTTTTCTTACAAAGAAAAGTTATACAGAAAACATCAAAGTAGGGCGTCTATGAGCAAGATTAAGAACCCCGAAACAAAAAATCACTATAATTACAGTGTCAAAAATTACAACAATTTCATTCAGCCAGAGAACATTCAAACGGAAAACTCCAGGCTAGGGTATCTGTGGGCAGATTAAGGACCCCAAAACATAAATGTGTGGTAATCCCAGTGACAAAATTAAAAGAGAAAATCTGTATAGAGTACGATATACAGCTAAGTATAGATCAGAAGTAAACCGACCCAAAGATCCATGTAAGAGTTTCTTCAAATTGAAACAAGCACGGGGGAGGAGTACGCATTTGGAGCAACTTTAGTGCAAACAAATACTCAAAATACCAAAAATATAAGCGAATTTACCCCCCTAGAATTGAGGAAAGTCCCAGTAACCTTTCTGATAGAAGTCGGAAACTTCAGCTTCGAGCAGGGTTGGGTTGATAATTAGACTGTGATCTACCCAATTCAACTTTTTGTGGGAATAAGTTGATTTCATATTCTACCAATAAAAAAGGTTGCGGAACTCCAAATCTTTACACTATACAGTACACTACACACACACAGAGAGAGGGAGAGATTAATTTACTATTAAAGACTAATCAGATACTGCTAGAGAGAGGAAGGACCTACGGGTCTTGTGGGAGATTGCTAATTCGAGACCGTCGTGAAAGATCCAATGGGCCGCACAATGTGGGCTTTTCCCGCGCTGAGCAAACTATATTTAAGGGCCTATGAGCATCTCGAATCTTGATTTTAAATTTATGGATATTTATCTTTTTGGACTACGTCATAATTCGATATTTGTAAATTTAGCACCAGGACAAAAGCTCTGAGTCAACTCGAAATAGGTCATGGACTTGGATCTACCAAATGATAAAACTATCCTTGAGATTCCTGAGAACATAAAAAATTGCTTTGCTTAACCGCAAGTGCCTGTTTTGATCCTCTTTTTCCCGGATGTTGATCTAGAAGCGAAAGCCAATCACGGGGCTGTAACCCTTGCCAAATAGAGTATTAATTAAACCCTACATGAGAAAGCCGCATAACCAAAGTTCTTCCTGACTATACAAGGGGTAGAGCGGTAAGAAAGATAGTGTTATCACTATGCGATATGAAGCAGCGACTAGCTCGTTAAGCTAGTTGGAGAAGAAGGTCCATTACAAGTTAGCTATCTCTACAGTAGCCAGACATTCTTGGCCCATCTTCCAGTTTTGTGGGTGCGTCTTTCAACTCGACGACCTCTTTTGATTTTGTTATCTTTTAGGAGAGTAAATCTACTTAGCGAATTAACAGACCAACAGTATTATCAATTTATAATAGGAAGAAAAAATCCAACAAACGTCGCTTTTTTAAATCTAAAAAATGTCTCTTTTTTAAAATCTTAGATGACTCTTTAGAATCAAATACGTTTTAAAATATAATATATAACTTTAAAATATATATATATTTAGTAGAAGAGAAAAAAATACAATGCAAATAACTAAACAATAAAGAATTAATAGGACAAATGCTTCTAAAAATCTATACCTACTATTTAGTATTGGGATATTTTGTTAAAGAGAGCCCCGGAATGCCATGCGACATAGTGAAACAAAAAATATAAGTAAGTTTTTAATAACTAATTTAGAATTAGAGTGGGCTTGCCAACGGTTGAGGCAACTTACAGTAAGTTTATTTGTTGGCTCATTTCGGGTCACTTTAATGATCAAAATTATTTATTTTTGTAAAGCTTATTGAGAACACCAGTCATACCATAAATTATGTACCCGATCGAGACGCAAATAAAAATAAATAAAACTTGAACACATTTTTCAATCTGAACAAGCGTGCAATCAGATATTGACACACCCAGTTTTCTTGACAAGCTTTACAATATGAACGATTCCGATCATTAAACTTAGACCGTCATGAGCTCGCAGAATGGACAAATTGCAAGCAGTTGAGCTACCATAAGAAGAAGTCTAGGAAAACAATCATTCGTGTACAGATCTATATATTGATGTGTTTGAAATCGTCTAATACACGTGAAGTTCTCCATAACTATGTGAGCCGACGATTTGAAATACATCTGTATCTGAATTTGTGCACGAATAATGTTTATAGACTTGTTCCTACCGTAACTGCCGACAAGCCAATTCTTTAAAATTTATACTATATAGATCTCCACATTACACTATTATAAAAAATTAGTCCAAGTTTATCTGATATCCATATTCTATTTTAAAAATTTGTTAATTATTTTTTTTTGAAAAATAAACGTGACCTCAAGTTTCAATTATTTTGACACAACGTTAACTTGAACAAGACAAAAATCTTATGTCATGAGCAATGACAACAAAAAGCATCTAATTCAAGATTAATTGACAACAACCGAAGAGTTCGTCGAAGCTCAGACACTAATTTTGAAGGTAATTATTAATCAAGGAGGGACAAAATATTACACTTCCTCGCACGTGTGATCCCTTGACATGCACGTAAAGAGATAAACAATAAATTCATAATATACAGTGCACTTAACGTACAAACAACGGAACACTCATTCAAGAGAATAGTATTGTTCAGAAGTTTTCAAAATCGTAACTCTGATAGGATTTTATTTATTGTTCTATTTTCAACAGTCAAATTCAAAAATTTATTTCCAAAAACAAACATAAGGACTGCTCATTATTACGCAACTCAAAGTGAACGTGAACAAGGTGAAAATTATACGTCACAAACAACTCTTCTACAAATATGTTGAATTATACAATCACCAAAAATATAGAAAAAAATAGTTACTTATTTTTTATTCTCATCTATAAGTGTTTATCATTTTTTTCATCCTATACATTTTGAAACATTATGTTTTGGTCTTATTTCTTTAAAAATACCTAACTTACTCTTTAATTTAAAATTGACCAACTTCACTAGTAAATCCCTAAAAAAAAGGGATGCAATTAAAGCATTTCATTTCAGTTTCTTTCATGCTGCTGAGAGAACATTGTAAATTTTTATATTTTGTGATGGTAAATTTAGTCTATATCTTGCGATAGTAAGTTTACAGAGTATATTTTGCATACTTAAAATAAACATCATGATAAATTCACAGATATGATGATAAATTTACAAGTAAAGAACGACATCTGCAAGTCATAAAAAAATGGGTAAAATGCACTGACCTCCCCTGAGGTTTCTGACAATTGCAGGGACCTCCCCTGTGGTCTGAGAAAATGCACTGACCTCCCTTACTTTTGAAACTATTATCCTTTTTCCCCCTTGCCGTGAAATTAAAGCTTACGGTGTTAATTTTGGTCGTGAAATGTCTATTTTACCCTTTGACTATTCTGAGGAGTATTTTCACTATGGGATAAAATGCAGAGACCTCCCCTGAGGTTTCTAACAATTGCAGAGACCTCCCCATGGTTTTAAAAAATACGCTTGATGAATTTTTAACTCATGAATTTTATTATTTTTTTAGAATAATTTTTTTTTTTATAAAAGCATGTCTAAGTAATGTTTCACTCCAGTTTGTTATTATTTTTTTCCTATTCTATTGTTAGGAAATGAAAAAAAATTTTAAAAAAAATTGTGATATTTTTTTGGAGTTAACTTATCAAAAAGTAGCAAGTCCCACACTTAAAATATTTCTGTTATAATTTATATCACATAAAAATCTTAAAGAAACCAAAAAAATAGGACCAACTCTTTACGCTTAATTCGACCTAATTTTTTTATTTGTATTTTTTTATCTTTGTTCAAGTTTTTTTTGTATTTGTCGATTTTCCCTTAATTTTTATAAATTATTAGTTCGCCTTAACGAAAAGAATCTAAAAAATATAAATTATGTTTAAAAAGTTCATTAAAGACGAAAAATAAGTTTAAATTTTTTTAATTTTTTTAAAAATTTGATTCATATTCTTTTACTTTTTATGAAATTACTTGTTGAGACGAATCAATAATTTACAAAAATTTGACGTCTCAGTTTTGTTTTAATTTTTATAGATTATTAGTTCGTCTTAACAAAATAAATTTAAAAAGTATAAAATTATGTCCAAAAACTAAAAAAATATTAAAGACCAAAAAAGTCAAAATTAAAATTATTTTTAATTACTTTTGTCTTTTCTGAATTTTTTTAAATTAGTTCGTATTTTTTGAATAAAAAAAATTACATTTTGATACTTTTTTCAGAGTTAACTTACTAAAAAAGTAGCGAGTCTCACACTTAAAAATATTTTTGTTATAATTTATATCACAGAAAAAGTTTAAAGAAGTCAAAAAAATAGAACCAATTCTTTATGCCTAATTTGATCTATTTTTTTATTTGTAATTTTTTTGGGTCTTTGTTTAAGTTTTTTTGTATTTGTCAATTTTACCTTAATGTTTTGTAAATTATTGGTTCGTTTTAACGAAAGGAATATAAAAAATTTTAAATTATTTTTAAAAAGTTCACTAAAGACGAAAAATAAGTTTAAAAAAACTAAATTTTTTTAAAATTTTAATTCATATTCTTTTACTTTTATCAAATTACTTGTTGAGACGAATCAATAATTTTACAAAAATTTGGCATCCCATTTTTGTCTTAATTTTTATAGATTATTAGTTCGTCTTGACGAAACGAATTTAAAAAGTGTAAAATTATGTTCAAAAACTAAATAAATATTCAAGACAAAAAATAAGTCAAAATTGATATTATTTTTAATTACTTTTGTCTTTTCTGAATTTTTTTAAATTAGTTAATATTTTTTTAGTTTTTGAAACATCTAGTTGAGACAATTTCAAATTTGATTTCAGTTTATATTTTTGAAAACTTCAGATATATACTACATTTACTTTTTGATGACGTGAGAATTTATACAAAGTGCCTTTGTAAAAAAATTACAACACAATCAATATTATTTCGCTACTAGATGACTTATCCATAACTGAAAAAATAGAAGTAAATTGATTAAAAAAAATAAGTAAATAAACTCAATAGTTACAAAAAAAAAAAAACTCACTTGAGATTTCTTACCACATAAAAAAATAAACAACTAAAGTATTTGTAATAAAAATTAACTTTAAAAAAATAATTACTTATTTTTTATCTAGGCAGTTGAAGGAGAGCACCAAAATATAAGCCTTATGAGAAATTTTGGTTGATTTTTATAGCCATAGCAGGGGGTAATTTAGGCATTAAGAAAAAGTAAAGTGATGACATCAGCAAATATTAACCCCTTTTTAACAGAAACTAACGAGAGGGGGGAAAACGTGTAATAGTTTCAAAAGCAGGGGAGGTCAGTGCATTTTATCAAACCAGAGGGGAGGTGGCTGCAATTGTCAGAAACCTCAGGGGAGGTCAGTGCATTTTACCCTAAAAAAATTTCAAAACATGGTAAATTTGTAGATATCATAGTAAATTTGCAAGTAAAGAACGACATATGCAGGTCACCGTAAAGAGTCATTCCAGTGATAGAAGATCCGGCCAATATTGAGATATTCAGTGAAAGATAATTACCATAATTGATTCTATATTTGAAGCCTAAATTCGTGCTATGATTTTAAACTTAACAAATCAATTCTGACTTAAAAAATGATAAGAGAGTAAACTTATACTCAAAAGTAATGAGCAAAATTGTCAAACCATGCAAACATATGACTAAAATATAAGTTCAAAAAGTAGATTAGATGAAAACTTAAGCTGCAAAGATTAATAGGACCCTAATTTAAATTACTCAAACAAGACACTCTAAATAAATTTAATGACACCATAAAAAAGACACTCAGTCTTATTAAAATTAAAATTCTAAAAATCTGTAAACTAAATGTTCAAAAACTTATACTAAAACTCCAATTTAATATTCTTGGTTTTTTCAATTTGTAAAATTGTACTGGTAGGTATATAACATGCTAAAGCACAATAATATAAGACTAACATGGCTATCTTCACTAATCTAAGACATTTACGAGTATAAAAATATTCGGGCGACAAATAATATATTAAAGTTAAATGCTTTACGTCTTACATAACACGGGTCTAGCGCCAGTATATTTTACGTATCGTAAATTACAAAACACAAACAATTTTGTACCAGCAAAAACATTAACAATTTTGTACCTGCAAAAACATTGTCCCCTCAAGATAGGAGTCCTCACAACCAAAAACAAAAACTGAGAACCACACAGGGACAATTTTGTCCCAGTCACATTCAATTCTATTAAACATGGTGGGAACCACTCGTTTTGATAATACGCCAATTCTAATGGAACCCATCTCTGGTAACTTTTTCTCCGCTAAAATAAATACAAGCTAGTTCGAAAGTGAAGGACTCGGCTTCTTTGCAGTACACGCCAAGAGCGGAACTAGAATTCATTGTTTGGGGAGTCGAGATTTTTTCTTTTAGGAAATGGAAAGGGTCGAAATGTAATTTTTTTATAATTTTCAAAATTTATACCCAAGTCCTAATTTTTATAAAAAAGAAATGAGGGTACCCAGGCCCCCTGCAATCTTCATTTACGCGAGTGTAGGGACTACATGAAGCACAACAATTTTAGTCCTTCATCTCAATAATCAATGGCTCAGATTCATGAAAAAATTTCATTGGTAAGCATATATATATATATATATATATATATATATATATATATATATATATATATATATATATATATATATATATATATAATTATTATTAGAAAAGGAACACCTTTTTGGTGTTAACATTACATTGAAGCTTTTAGCCAAAAAAAACATTACATTGAAGCCGACTCATATTTTTATGTTTTTAAAAAAATGCTACAAAGTTTAGAAAATAACATGTCTACAACTTCCGGCAAATAAAAAACAGTAAAGACAATTATGTAAAACATAAGTCTAAAAAATTGAATCTTCACAACTCAGGACTTTTGAATGTTTGCCCATGACCTCAATTGCCCTTGACCTCGGTTCAAAACAACGTCGTCTGCGACGACTTGGCTTGGAAAAGGCAGATCAACAACTGTGTTGAGGAGATGGATCGCAGTGAAAAAATGAGAACGCACATGCAAGGGGATTTAGGGGAGCCGTAGTGTATTTTCCTGTAGTGCGGACAAAACGTCGTAGTTTTGCCCGCTTTACCCTCGAAACTATACTATTTTGACTTATCATGCGAATTGTTATCAAAATACATAGTGTCAAAATGGTGTAGTTTCGAGAATAAAACAAACAAAACTACAAAGTTTTTTCCTCACTACACGCACACTACAAAAAAGTACACTACAGACGCTAATTTTTATAAATTTGAACTGTTAGAAAGACTTTTGGACGATGTGAACCACAAAGAAATCATTTTGGAGAAAGAAATACTCGTGGACTTCCCCATCACCTTCCTTTCAGTGAGGCCCAGAAGCTGGATACGATTCTGCTCTTCTGTTCTCAAACATAAGTTATCTGTGTGGCTCTCTTTCCTTATCTCTACCTAAACACCCCCTCCTCTTCTTCCCAACATACATACAATTAATCAATATGAGCCTTCCTAAAGGAAAAAAAGAGATTAAATTCTGATATATAATGCCTGCATTATCTCTAAATTTCTTCCCTTCAGCTATTAGTCTTTCAAAATCAGTGTTAAAACTAAGAACCATGTCAGAGGAAAGGAATGGGAAGCCGGAGGAACAAGGGCAGTGGCCGGAGCTAAAGCTACCAGAGTTGCTATATACGGACACGGTTAGGAAACTACATGAAGTGATAGAGAGTGACTGGGATTACCTTAGGCGTTCAGCCTGCCAGATGGCTGCCGGAAGAGCTCTGTGGAAGCATGTGATTCATGACCCGGTTGCAGAGTTACTTGCCGGAGAGACATGCCTGAAGAGCTTTTATGAGAAGATAAAGAAAGACCGCTGTAATAATGCTAAGGAAGTGTCTGGAGTGATTCTTGCTGTTAGGACACTGTGGTTCGACTCGAAGATTGAAGCTGCGATCGAGTCGTTTGATGGTGGTGGAGCACAGGTGGTTCTTCTTGGTGCAGGTTGTTTTTTGTTGCATTTCTGTACGTGGTCTTTTGTATGCTGAAACAGATTGGACAAAAATGTAGCTATAGCTTCCAAAAATAGAATCTGATGTGAATGTTTTGTTGGTAAGAAAAAGAATCAGATATACTGTAGTTCCAGAATTAAAATCAAGAAACTCTTCTCGAATTTATGATCAAATATCATGATTCACTTAGATTTGTGATCTACTTAAGTGAATCATAACTATTTGTGATCTGCAAGTGGATCATGACCTTTTATTGAAAAAACTTTCTTGGTTCGAATTCTTGGACCGTAAAAGTTTTTGAAAGAAATTGATATTAAAAAGAAGATTTTACATCAAAATTTCATAAAAGAGTTTAGAGAAGAATGGTGGGTAATCCCATGTTTCTGGATGTATGTTTCATCCATAATGCCTTACCAAGAAACCTCCCCAATAAAAAATAAACAAAGGCACAAAAGCACTCTGAACTATTAAAGTTTTGGAAAATAAAAAATGTGCCTCAGGAATCATCTCGAGTACTGATCAACAACGGCTCAACTCTGAATGTTTGTTCACTTGTCACCATCTCCAAATTAGGAGTTCATAGGGCTTCCATTCAACCATGTATTACCACAGTATGAGCCTTCGATGGCTCTAAAAGACAAGTCCACGTAGAAGTGAATCTAAACATCGAAATCCATCCCCCCCCCCCCCCCCCCCCCCAAAACAACACTTTTGAGACTACATTTCAGGTCATGGATATCCTAGGAGCTCAAAATTTCTTGCTTGGGCGACCTTGGGTTCATTAAGCAAGAGTTTTGTTCCTTCTAGCCTGCTTCGGATTCTCAAATCTGTCATCAAAGACCACTTGGTCACTGTGCATGCCGAGAAAGACATCATGGTTCTACAGTTCTTTGGCATCCGTTTAATTGACATCGAGAACAACTTAATGCCAGATGACTTTGTTTCATTCTAGTCAAATCGTTGCAAAAGGGACAACTATCCCCAAGCCGAATCCTGAGGCCAGTTTCTGGATGTATGTTTCATCCATAATGCCTCAACAAGGACTATGTTTCATCCACAGTGCCTTAACATGGACCCTCCCCAGTAAAAAATAAATAAAGGCACAAAAGTACTTATATATATCATGATTCCTGAGGCACATTTTTTCATTTTCCAAACTTAAAAAGTTCAGTGTGTTTAACAAAGCAAATTGGGTTGAGACTTCGAAGTAAAAAAGTCATGTACATTACCAGGAAAGCCCATGGCTTCTTTCCACTAAGTGTAGTTGTGAGAGAAGTTATGGATCCCTAAAGTTTTTTTTGCCAAAAACGACAAGGTTTAACCTCTAGAATGGCTACTCTCTGCAAAACCAAATTTTGAGAGTGATGTGATGTAGTTTACTCACATTGCAGGAATGGATGCGAGGGCGTATCGGTTAGGTTGCCTGAAAGAAACTGCCATTTTTGAGGTCGACTTTCCGGAAGTCTTGCAAATGAAAACTACTACCCTGCAGGCAGCAGCAACAGAATCAACATATGATGTGATGATGACAGCAAAATCTCTTGAAAGAGTGGCAGCTGATATCACAGACAACAACTGGCTCCAAAAACTTCAGACATCCGGATTTGTACCAGAGAAGAACACAGTTTGGGTTCTAGAAGGCATCCTTTACTACCTCTCCCATTCACATGCTGTGGAAGTATTGAACATCATAGCGCACAATTGCACTCTGACGCACACAGTCCTTTTAGCAGACTTTATGAACAAGCCATCAACCACAATTTCCACCACCATGTACCATTTCCATAGCGATTGGCCTGATCATCTCCTGCCATCTCTAGGGTTTTCTGATGTTAAGCTTTCGCAAATTGGGGACCCAGATGCTCATTTTGGGCTGTTGCATGATCCGCTAAATCTGTTCAACAAGCTTCGAAGCTTGCCCAGATCACTCCAAACACACCCGGATGATGGAACACCATGCTGTCGCTTGTATTTGGTGCAGGCTTCTGGTTCACCCCATCAAGATACTATACATGTCTAACTGCAGTTATGGTTTAGGTGTAGGCATCATTCTTTGGTGGTGTTATCACAGCAGTACAAATTGTATATGAATTTTCGACAACAAAATAATAAAATATTGCTGTTTGATGATGCTGGAAGCAAGACATAAATATAAACTTGTGCGATATTTTGATGTTGTAGACTCTGTTTCTAATACCAGTACTAAGATAACTTGTCAGAGAACATCCCCGCAACATTTGAGTCATTGAGTTCAATCGTTTAATACTATAGAAGATAAGTATCTCTGACACTTAACAACCACCTGCAGAATGTCATTAATCTAAGACAATAATTTTGAGTCAAGATAGTTTCAGAGGCAATCAAGAAAAATCCTACCATTAGCTGTGACTCATATGAAATGACTTCAAAAGAACGAAAACTAATGTGACAGTTCCATTTTTCATAAAATACACCATCAGAAAGGAATTGAATACCAGTTTCATTTGCCATGTCATTGAAAGAGGCAAGGGACCTTGGATCTGCAAGCGAGGGGAGAATACATACTTCAAACAACTCAAAGAATACATACTTCAAACGACTCAAACATGTGATTAGTCCCAATACATTGTCGACACTCAACAGTCATGCGAAGGAAAATGCTTCTTTGATTGAAAGCCATTTTCTTATAGTCTAGACCACAGGAACAGCTATGCATCAGAAGGAAAAAAATGTAAATGAACACAGATGATGCATTACTATTCTGCGATCAGATTGAAGAGGACGATTGTACAAGACTATGTGTTATTAAATGCTAATGCCTCCGACTTCAAGCTAAAGCCTTGAGGGAATTATCTGCAACTCAATTCAACAGCCAACAAGAACACTACATTTATCCCATAAATGAAGTAAGGAGATATGCCAGGAACATCATTCATAAAGATCACTCGGCAGGAAACACAAACAACATTCACATTTGGAAAATAACATAAGACATGTAAAAAGGATTTTAGGAAGACCTTTGCGCATCTGTAATGATCGATCCATCATCATAGGGCAAGGGAAATAACCAAGATTACTCCAGCTTTAATTAGTGCCCCTCTAGTGGACAGTAAGATTAGTCTCCAACATTAGTTGAGGTGCACGTAAAGTGGCCTGAACACCTGAATTATCCCCACACAAAAGAAGACAAGGGAAGTAACCAAAATTGGTAAAATGTCTTACAAGAAAACCAAGACTAGTTTCAGTTTCCATCCAGGCCCAGCTCAACCCTTGGGTAAATTATTTGCTTTAGGCCCCCAAAAATATTGAGTCGACCCTACTTCCAAACTTTAATATCATCATGGGGATGCATTAATCACAATCAACCAGAATCTGCAAGCCCGCGAATTAGGCTCAGAATGCAGCGCTTGCATTTGAAGTGTTTCGTCCTAGAAAAGGTTCTCCACCATATTTCTATCCAATGTGTATATGTTCTGTTAAACAACTGTGTCCTTTTTCAAAGTAATCCATTATCTAATGGAATGTAGATAAAAAAAGAACATGAAAGGAAGGACTTAATACACTTATGTTCTCCAATTTCATATAATTATAAATATGTTAAGATAAACACCAAGTTTCTGCCAAGAGGAGGCATTTTTCATGCTTATCAAAAAGTTGTTTCCTTTCTTTTTTGAACTTTCCAAAACCCAAATTGTAAAACAAGCTCGAAGATAATTGTTTGAATGTCCAAACCACCAGATTATTGATAGACCTGCAATGAGACAATGCGAAACCTCAAAATCCTATTATAGCTTGATCCTCTACTACAGAACGCAATTCTTTAGCAGCACGTTTCAAAGTCCTTTGAAACTTCTTCTGCATCGTCTTTTGACGTTGACTGCCTTCCAAGAGAAACAAATCACAAAATTAAAGCAAACTGAATACATATACAAAACAACCGTGCTGCTACAGAAGTGTGAAGAGACTAGGGCTTGGATTGAGACCGTAGGCAGTTTCTCTTCGAGTTATCTATTCAAGAGCACTGAGGATATTGTTGCTAGCTCCGGTGGGAGTGGGGGTGGGAAGGAGGAGTTATGGCGGGAACGGGGTGACAACAGCGGAAGAAGGAAGAGGATAAGGCCAGCTCTTGCCGACTACATCCCCATGTGTGCAAATGAGTATAACCTTAAACAACTGTACCGATCATAATACAACAACAACAAAATAAGTTAATTAAATCATTAGTTCCGATCAAGCCAGGTAGGGGTAAGCCCCTGGGCTCGGGCAAAATGCAATCAGCAATAAAAAAAACATTCCACACACTTTTTAATGAGTTAAATTATTTGTGTGAATAATTTAACTTAAAGGTGTTCGGTGGGATATTCAGGTTGATTTTTGTTGCTAATAGCGAAATTGGGGTTCAAGCAACCCGTGGCATGGGATAATATAATTTTTTTTGTAAATATATAAAATAAATTATTATTAATACTAATTAGGCAATCAAATTGAAATCAGACTTGGAAAACTAAAATGTCGAGACCAACACTGGTTCCAATTGAAACTTTCCATGCTACTTACGGTATATTATAGAGATACACTTCTAATTCCTGGGATTTAATCGAGGATAAGTAATTTTTGTAACAACTAGTCTAAATACACATTATTTGTGCACATATTCGGATATAGGTGCGTCTGAAACTGTCTGATACACTCATTTTATACTCTTATTAATATCCCATCAATCAACTTTTTTTAATATATAATTTATATATCGAGACTTAAAAAACTAAACGAACCATATAATTAAGATGGGAGCTATTTTGTAGCCCGAACAGAATTATTACGTCCAATCCTTTAAAATGAAATTTATTTTTAAGAACCTATGGCCCCGTTTGATAAAATTCTTCGTAGGTTGGGATTCGTAAGGGGATGGGATTAGGATAGGATTCGTAATACCAAGGGATTATTAAAACCAGTGTTGTATGTTTGTTTTGACTTGGGATAGGATTAATAGTGTTGAGTTGGTGTTTGTTTGCAAAAGGGGGGATGGGATTAAAATACATGTTTTCCTACTTTGCCCTTGCCTTGTGATTTGAAAAGAAATAGAAAATCAAGTGTACGGCTAAGAAAATATAAATTGAGCAATATTTTTTAATTTATATGTAGCTAATAACAATTTATATAACCATAAAATATTTTACAAATAATTATTTGTATAAAAAAATTGAACATTTGTCATAACCGAACAATTCCGGATTGGCATTAGCAAAGAAAATTTCAAGCTATAAAAGATCGGTATTTGTTTGCATTGACAAGGAATATTTGATAAAAGAAATTTGGAATAGACAGTAACAATTCCAAAATATACATAAGCACCTTCAAAAGACAACATTTTTGCTTATGCAAATTACACAAGATTAATTCCTGAGTTTTAACAAACCAAAAGAGATCGTTCCAATTTTAATCCACAAAGTTTAACTATTACTATCACTAGAAGAAAAAGTACCATACAATACATTGGACTAAGAGTGACATAGCGACACCGAGAGTGAACCAAGCAAGGTTATGGCCACATCGTGACCGTCCCATCACAGATTCGTGCGTAGCAAGGTCAGTGTTTGTGGCACTTTGTTCAACCGTTGATAATAATGGGACTTGAGTGTCAATCGCTGCATCAGGCCTTCGAATAGAACTTGTGGAAGTGTAGTCGGAAAGAAATGCAGTGTTCGCCTCCTCCAACGTCCCAAATTTCTTGAATATTGCACGCGGATATCCGGAAACTTGTTGGCTACAAGCTACCCAAGAGTCGTAAATTCCTGGAGTACGTCCCACGTACACAACGTAATAGGATTTTTTAGCTGCCATTCGTAGGTGTAGAAACTTAACCTGTCCTCAAACAAAATTCAGCATATACGAAGCAACAAAACATATTTATGGTTAGATAATAATAAAAACACAAATAAATAAATATAAATTAAAAACATATTATATTTAGGGACAATTGATAACACCTAAACTACACAAGATTTTCATCTACCAAACCATTCAGCCCATTTCTTGAATTGCTTCTCAACCACTGGACTTTAACAACTCTATGGCTTTCCACTCAGCATGATACCAGCTGACTCATACCAATGGCATTCAATTGTCTATATACTGAACTTAAAAAATTCCAATGTAACATACCTACGTACGTACATTTGGACATAAAACATACCAATGTAACTTAAAAAATTCCAATATCAGGATCAGCAAACTCAAGACAAATGGACATAAAAGGTCACCAAATGAACAAAAACAGATAGCCATGGGAGATGCAGATCAGACATTATCAAAGCAGATCAGAAACAAATGCAGCAGATCACCAAATGAACAATATCATACATACATTTCCAGCCATTTCCATCAGCAGATCAGAAACAAAGTAGGAGTACGACCATTGCAGCAGATCATACAAAAGCATAAAAATATCGCACAACAAGTAGTATCTTCAGAAAGTTAAGGCACCTAACAAACATCCAAAATCCAGAGGATGGTAGCCCATGGAAATCAAACTTTAACAAATTTTGCACAACTAACATATAAAAAATAATTAGCAATTAGTTGCACCAAAGAGAATGGAATTTTTAGGTACAATTGAACAGAAATTAAAAAAGCACAACGTGACTTTGATTTGCAACGGGGCAGATGATACAAAAAAAAAAAAGAGATGTAGGCAGATCATTAACATAAAAGAGAAGTAGGCGGATATGACTTTGATTTGCAACGGGACTGATATGGTAATAAAGTTAAGTGATATGCCATTCATTAACTGATATGTCAAAAAAAATAGAACATAGGCAGATCCACTTCAGCAAACATATGAATGGCTGCAAAAAGAGAAGTAGCAGATCATGCATAGCAGCAGATTCTAACATAAATGCAACGATCAGATCATACAAAAGTTTATGCATTGCAGCAGGTCATATTATACAGATCAGATCATGCATTGCAGCAGGTCATATTACTCAAAGTTTGCTTAATAGAAGTCAGATTACTGAAAATAGTTGGCTTAACAATTGCATGAGGTTTTGTATAATACAATTGCATGAGGTTTTGTATAATTGCAGCAGAACCACACAGCACATTATGTAATACAATTGCATGAGGTTTTGTATAATCACTATACACTAGCAGATCAGGATAAAAGGCAATTGTATTACACTAGCAGATCAGGATAAAAATAGAATGCTGAAACATAGAATTTCAGAAACACAAGCAGATCAGGATAAAAGGCCTGAACAATGCAGATCAGAATACCCAGGAGAATACCATATATAAAACCTGTGCCAAAACTTACAAATTATACCCAGATTACCAAAACTTATGAACATAGAAATCCAGATTATGCAAAACCAGCAGATTAGGCTATGAGCAGATCATGATCTAGCCACTTAAGGCAAAACCCAGAAGTTCCATTCCATTCCATGCATTGCCACTTAAGGCTAAACCCACGACCAAAATCCAAAGAGCAAAGCAGATCAGAATTAACCAGGAGCAAAGCAGATCAGACACAAATCCAGCACAAATCCAGCAGATCACCAAATGAACAATAGCATACATGTCAAACAAGTCCAGCACAAACAAATCAGTACCAGCAGAAACTAATCCAGCAGACATGCCTTTCCATTTCCATTTCATCTAACCAAAGACATGTACCAAATCAGTGGCTTAACATGGACCGGTTACATTTACGTAACAATTGCAAAAGACAAAAGATCATGTCCACAGCCAACTACATAGGCTTAAGTGTTGCACAACTGCCGTAATTAACCAATGGTGATAAGTTACAAAATACCATTGACGAATATACATTAAAACGTTGCATAAGTTTTGCACAAAAATATGGACCCTAGGCAACACAGCTCTTAGATAAGCCCATTCAAGAGCATGCCAATCCACTCGAGCTTGTCTTCTTTAGATAGACTAAAGAACAACTCAACGTGTTTAGGATTATTGACTATCATGGTCGCAGCCCTCAATCGTTGTCCGGTTTGAAGTGGCATTTCTAATAGAGCAGCATTGACCTCCTTCCTTTGGTTGGACATGTCATGAGCATGGCATATCCCCTTTGCCATCTCAGCCATCCTGATGTTTGTGTTTTCAGCAAAGGTCCCAAAAGTTTCAGCCATATCCGATAGTCCTTTTACAATTTCATCATTAGGTCGTGGTCTTTTTTTTCCAGTTATCTTAGTGGTAGATGGTGCAGCGGATTGTGGAGTATCGTGAGACATGGAGAAATCCATGTCATGACCCAACGAGAAGTCAAATACAGGAGAGTAATACCCTTGATCAGGTGTATCCTCCCTATCCATTGCTGCAGCAGATGCAGTTGGTACTTCAGCGAGGTTTCCATTAGCTCTATCTTTGCCAAACAAGTTGAGCCAATCATCGTAGTAAGGAAAGGGCTTGTTTCGCATTCCCTTTGCATCGGCGACACGCTGTAAGTGGTTAAGAAAAAGTTACATTGTAGGACATAATAAGCATACGTCATTAATAACTACTCATATATTTGGTTGGGATAAGTTTATAATATCGTACCCTAACATAATTGTCCCATACGTCATCGCTATCCACTAGAACCATCTTTTCCACGTCATCCCATCCAAACCCACTTGTCCGAAGCATGTCTTGCAGGTGGTTATATTGTTTTCGCCAGGTTTTGATCTTCGATTCAATGTGAGGGTGCCCTCTCAAATCAGTACCCGGAAAATTTAGTATTATTTTCTTTTCACACTCCCCATAGAAGCCCCCTTTGAATTGCCCACAGTCTAGTTTCCATGCAGGGTTTTCAGTGACCAATTCTTTCAGTGCGTGCATCAAGAAATCCTCCTCACGCTTGTTCCAAAATCGCCGTGGGGCTTTCTTAGACATACCTACGTAGTTAAGTATTAGCAATAGAACATGTATGCGCGGATAGAAAATAATCAAAAATATTCCAAAATGCGGTCCACTCAGGGTAATTTCAAACACAATAATGCCCGATACATAAATTCATAAATTCATAAATTCGGTCGAATTCAAAAACTGAAAAGGAATAACAAACTTGTACAAAGTTATTACAAACCGATAAGATGACTTAAGGGGCAAAACTAAATTAATGCCCAATCTGCCTACTAGCCTGCCACTCGTTGTACATTTGTGTGGCTAATGCGGTCCTCCATTCACTCCATTGGTCTGTCGCTTCTACGACATCAATGAAATCCTCCCCCATCTCATTTGGTTCTTCCTCTAATTGTTCTTGGACATGTTGTTCTAATGGATCATCTGGCATTTCACGTCTGATGTGATTGTGGAGGAGACAACACGCAGTGATTATGCGACATTGCGTTTGAATTGGGAAGAAAGAGTGAGACCTCAAAATAGCCCACCTAGACTTAATCATCCCAAAACACCTCTCAATCACATTTCGAGCAGCTGAATGCTTCATGTTGAAGAACTCTTGGGGGCTCGTGGGGGTGCGACCATTCTTCCACGTGCTCAAGTGGTAACGTTGGCCTCTATAGGGTGCTAGAAAGCCCTCCCCATTAGTGTAGCCCGCGTCTACAAGATAGTAACGACCTGTTCAAAAAAAGGCCCTCATGGAGTAAGAAAGTTGTGATTTTTTACTTATCATCAAATATTAACACTTCAAGGGTCATACCGTTTGGGACTCTCAAGCCATTCTCTCTACTTACGGCATCTCTAAGCACCCTAGAGTCAGATGCCGATCCTTCCCATCCATGCATGACAAATATAAATTGGGCATCCGGAGAACACACACCCAACACATTAGTTGCAACCTCACCCTTCCTGGTTCTATACCTTGGTTTGTCAACAGATGCAACGCGAACGTCTACATAGGTCCCATCCAATGCTCCAAGACAATTCTATAAACATATATAACACATGTTACGTTTGACAAACGATGAAAATACTAGTGATTGAACAAAAAGTCCGTATGGTAAACACTTACCTGAAACCACCTCCAGCGATCCTCAGTGGAGTTAGGAGGAATTGGCTCCGGAGCTTTAAGTAGAACATTATGGAGGTTCAACACAGCCTTAAGTGCCTCATTGAAGTACTTGCTAATTGTTTGTCCACTCCTTAAGAAGTCAAACTTTATATGGCGATTCTTTTTGTGATGGGCAAGGGTCCACACAAATATCGCCATTTTTTCTTCTACAACCACGTACCTAGAATCGGACAACCCAACGCCTCTTGCCATCATACATAGTCGCATGAATGCGTGTCTACTCATTCTTAATTGGTTAAAGCAGTCTTCTTCACTATTTTTTACCAAACGGTTTAAACGATCTAACTGCGTATGAAATGGATGTGGATTTCTAATAACGGCATCCCTACGGTGGACCCCTGCCAGGGCGGCGTAAATCGTGGTCATGAAAACGGCACAGGCATAGTTCAACGCTGTCACAATTTGTTGCAGGGCGACAAATGCATTCAACATTTCATCCATGTCGTCTACCTCCAAATCGTTGTCCATGGTTCTACATTCATTATACAAGTCATTCAAACCGACAAATTTAACAAATACACTGGCCTCTCACGAGGTCTGGAATTACAAATTACATTAACACGTAAAACAAGTGATGAAATGCATTGGTTTTGCAACAGATCATTTTTCATTCTATATTATATTCATGTCTTCATTCTATATTCTGTTAACTTTTCCTCACTTTTCACATACCACCAGATATAAAAAGATATAAATGGCTCAAAAGAGCGGCAAATGTAAAGGTTAAAATGCTAAAAACCAAGAAACTTAGGCGGGCATGCCTTAGTGCTTAAGATCCACAGTGCACTCACAGAGAGCTGAAACTATTCAGAGGTCCCAAACATGGGGGAAAAATGAGTTCAAAAAGAGCCCAAATCAAAGAAAAAATAAACTTCTTTAAATCCTTGTAATGTTGTGCCCCATACTAGTAATTGAAACCATGAAGTTGATTATCATTTTGTTTGCAAAAATGGATAAGGGTCTCAGGCCCGGCCTCGGGAATTTGGAAAAGGGTGGTTTCGGCTTCTGAGATCACATGAAACATGAGCAAAAACATGAGCGAAAACATTCTTTTGCAGCGAAGAGTGGCTTAAGAGGATGGACAAAAACATGAGCTCCATAAAGCCAACAATGAAGGCAACTTACGGCAAGGATTCTGCTGTCAAGTGGACAAAAAAGGATTCTTGTTGATTCCCAACATGGGTCCTAGTGTTATAGACCCACTACCCAGAGTCGAGGGACGTTTTGAATCGCGTAAACGGTGGTGCTTCGAAATGGTGATGTTTTGTGCAAAAACAGAGCCCTATTATTTTTTTTTTGGAAAACACAGGCCATTTGACTGTGAAACTAACAAAGAAACCGCTATCCACCGTATCTATTTTGGCCAATGCTCAGACTCATTTTGTTTCTCGAAACTAGAAATACAAGTAATCTGTAAACAAAGTTAAGCATGATCAGGTCAGTGATTTCAGAATAAACAAAACACAGATTAAGTCAAGCATGACTCAGATCAGTGATTTCAGATTTCAGAACAAACAAACCCAGATCGGCTGAGGGCCAGATTTCAGTGACTCAGATAAGTGATTTCTCAGAACAAACAAAACCTAGGTTAAGTCAAGCATGAATCGGATCACTGATTTCTCAGAACAAACAAAACCTAGATTAAGTCAAGGAGATCAGTGATTTCTCAGAACAAACAAAACCTAGATTAAGTCAAGCATTCTCAGCAACAAACAAACCAGATTAAGTGAAGGATTCGAGAACGAAATACATTACAGATTCGAGAACAAACAAACCAGATTGTGAATCAAACTGTTCATCGTCTCTTACCTAGACGACTGTAGATGGACGCTGTTCGTGCGGTGTGGAAGATGTAGTGCTCTGTTGTTGAGGGGATGAGTAGATCGGCTGAGGGCCAAATGGTAACTCGTCCAGTGCTTCACAGCGGCGGCTTCCCAATACCTGGTCCAACCACGGACTGCTATTACGCCCTAAGGAGGGGACTGCTCATCCCTCCGCCTTACCAGTCTGACGCTTTAAACTTAAACAAACACGCACATTCATACCACCGGCTTAGTTATCCCATCCCAAGTCTCCTACCCGGTTAACAAACGAGGCCTATAAAAATTAACTTTCTAGTGAAAAAATTAATAATTTTGACTCAAAACCAACATATACCAATTGATTAGTTTTTTAAAGTTTTAACTCGAAGATTAGGAAAATTCAAAATTTTAATTAAAATTTTTACAAGGCTATTTTCCCATTTAATTTTTTGGGTACTTATTTTTTAGTCTGTGTTTTTGTTATTTTTTCATCGTATGCACTTTTAAACTTTATGTTTTGATCCTATTTTTTAAAAAATACTCAACTTATCTTGCTTTTGAAATTGACCAACTTCACCAGTAAATCTCTAAAAAAACGGAATGCACTCAGTGCATTTCATTTCAGTTTCGTTCATCATACCTATTGGGAATACGTCCACTGGTCATATTCATGGTAAACGAGATATTCATGTACTTAAAATAAATTTACCATGACACAACTAAATTTTGATTTTCATGGCAAATTTCACGCGATGGTAAGATTATGGTAAATTTATCATATTATGGTAGAGAACAATGATTTTCAAATTATGATAAATTGTTATATTATGATAAAAAAAAGAGTAAACTAATACTTAAAAATAATGCAAAAATGTCGAACCATGTAAAAATGGAATGAAAACATTAGTTTAAAAAGTGATGAAATGAAAAATTATGTTGTCTGAATTACCATGATTTAATATAAGAGAGAGAGAGAGAGAGAGAGAGAGAACATGGTGTCTATTTCCAAAAAAACTAATGGCGTTTCGCTAGAGAGAGAGAGAGAGAGAGAGAGAGAGAGAGAACATGGTGTCTATTTCCAAAAAAACTAATGGAGTTTCGATAGGCTTTTTGATATTCGTTTAGCAAATACTGGGAACTGTGAAAATATCTGGGAAACCTAAAAAGCCTTCATATCCCTTTCCTTCTCCATGTCAGCCTTTGGGTGTTCAAAAAACAGAGCTTTTGGCTCCATAAATCATGTTTTATTTAATAAATTTTTTTTTTTAGTTTGTTTTTATTTGCAAAAAGTTAGTGGAGTATATAATAATTATAATTACAAGATTTTATTTATAAAAAGAAAGATCATTTTTTTACATCATTTTAGTCATTTATTTTTGCATACAGATCTTGGCTTTCCATTTCTCAGCTCCCAACTCAAAATTCAAGTTCAAACTTAAAACATTTTCGTAAACTATTTTAAGAGCACTATTTTTTTAGTTGATTATATGTCACAACTTATGAAATTATAATTTCAATTGAATACATGGACCCTTAAAACCCCGTTCAATTGCCAGGAAAGGATGAGAAATGATGAAAAAATTGTAACTTTTTTTTGGTGTGCAGTTACTAAGAAAGTAGTAGGTCCCAGACTTGAAATTTTTCCATTGGGATTTACTTTCCTCCAAATCACATCCTGCCAAATTCACAGGATTATACGTCCGAAAAAATCTTAAGATTTTTATTTAGTGTCTTATTATTTTTTCGTTCTTATTTATAATTTATAATTTTGCATTAATTTCTTTGTGAGTTATTAGTTCGTCTCAACAAAAGATTTTAAAAAATATAAAATTATGTGTAAAAATAAAAATAAATCATAAAAAACAAAAAAAATCAAAGCATGACCTATTTTAGCTTATTTTTTGTATTTAGTGAATTTTTTTTATTTTTGAACATAATTTTATATTTTTAGATTCTTTTTGTCGAGGTGAACTAATATTACACGAGATATTGATAAAAAAATTAAAAACATGGAATAAAGATAAAAAAAATATTAATTAGTTAAGTATAGGGTCTATTTGGCCTGGATTAATCCAGGCTAGATTATTCGGTTTTTTTTTTGTTTTTATTCAAAAAAATTTTGTATTTGTTATTTTTATGTCATTTTTTTTGTGGATTATTAGTTCGTATCGACGAAAGGAATCTAAAAAGTATAAAATTATGTCCAAAAGTTAAAAAAAAGTCACTAAAGACGAAAAATAAGTCAACACGGATGCTGTTTTTGGCTTATTTTTTGTCTTTTCTGAACTTTTTTCAAAATTAGCCGATGATTGAGAACTTTTTTGAAAGCTCTTGTCGAGACGAACCAACAATCATCAAAAAAATGATGAAAAATAAAAAATTAAAGAAAAATTTCAAATAAGGACAAAAAACTAAATAGTGAATAATCCAATAATTCAGCCAGGCCAAATGGACCTATAATATACAATAATTATATATGTGTTTTAGTGTACACTGTGTTTAGAATACCTTGCTTTCTTTTCACACAATAGAACATATATACCAGAGTTACATTTCTTTTTTTAAGTCTTCTTTTCTCCCTCTTCGATAATGGTGCAAAATTATTATTCATTGCTTGCTTTTATTATTTAAACTATTTTTCCAACACTTACTTATTTTAATTCTTACAATTAATCTTCTACGTACATTTTCTTAAAACATATATCACATCACAAGCATCACACGAGGCGTCAATTATAAGAAAGATAAGATATTTACTCAATAAAAACAAAAAAAAAACCTCTACGATTCCACATTCTCGATCAAATTCGTTGATTTTCAACCTGTGAAACTAATCCATGATTCCATTCCAGGAGACAAGAATACAATAATTCTTTTGAAAATAAAAGAGCAAAAAATAATGTGTAAAAGAAAATATTAAGTTCATGCCGAATGCAAAAGGGAAAAATCACAGTACGCCCCCCTCGAAAACAAAAACTAGTTCAGATGAAAACAATGTTTCAAACATATTGCATATGAACCCCTATTGCATTTAAATAGATGCTGCTCCTACCAAAGAAGCCTACCACCTTGCCACCAGAGTTCTGCATGGAAGAAAAATGTGTGCCGATCTCATCTCCATAAGGTCCATACTTTTGCTTGTTGGTATAAAATGTAATGGATGTTAGAGCCTCAAAGCCACTTTTCGACTCGATTATCGGCCCGTAAAACCCTTCTATGCCAACAATTACCTCGTTCGGGTAGTCTAATTTAATCTACATAGAATGAAAGTAAACAAACAAAAATCACAACATATAACTAATTGACCACAATCTTGTACCATTGAAAATAGAAATGAACTTGATATGTACTTTGTTATAGCAACACCCTAAAAACATGTGAAAAAATAAATCAGAAAATATATTGTGCATAGATTAATTCTATGTATTATAAATTGAAAAACAAAAAATGGTTTGAGGATAATATATATATACCATATACGAAGCTGAGCCAGCAGAGCAGCCATGCCATGGTGACCGAAAACACTTGCCATCTTCTTTCTCATATTCGAACTGCAATGCAAGTACAAAAGAATCTTCTGCGTTAACCTTGAGAAAAACTTCCTTAATTGCAGGGAAAACACCATCATCCCATGGTTTTCCTCCTAAGGCACCCCAAGGACCTGGATCTCGTGGCACAACCAGTTTCATGGAACTGGTCATCATCATAGTCTGTAATTCAAAATATTAATTGATACTAAAAGAGGAGATGATGATGATGAGTACTAAATTAAACCCAAAGATGAAAAAGATAACCTCAACTTGAGTAAGCAGATTCTCAGTACAAAAGCTCTTGATTTTTGGTGCAACGTAAACACCAATTGCATTAATGAGTCTTCCAGCACGTCCATGGAATCCAACGACGACTCCACCTTCAATGGGAATGGATACTCCTGTTCCCTCTTTCTTACCATAAGGTCCATATTCCGTCAGATTAGTGTGGAAACTGATCGATCGAACGGCTCTTTGTCCTTGGAAATCCCCATATGTTAAACTCATTGTCTTCAGATGCTCTCCACTGCTGTCAATACAGATCTATCCAAGTCCAAATAAAATTGTTAGAAATTTAAGGCCTATACCTCAATCTTAAAAACCAGCTTGCCCCATGGGGGAAAAATGATCTTAATTTGTACTGAGGCTAACAGGGTGTAGCGACTTATGATCATCACCTTGTCAGTGCGACCACCAGGGCCGCCAAACTTGTCTGAACGTTCCGGCGTCAAGCAACCGCAGCTTTGACTTTGGAATAAAATGGAATCGATAGCCCCGCCGTGGCGAAGTATTATTTGAGTTATACGGCCATCGGCTTTGTAGGACCATGGTTCTCCTCCTTGCCCACCCCATGGCCCGATTGATATGCATCCTTCGTCTGCGCTGGTAATCTTCACCTGCAAATATCATATATTATCACGTTTCAAAATGTAGTATGGGAGAGAGAGAGAGAGAGAGAGAGAGAGAGAGAGAGAGAGAGTTCACCATTGGGATTCTTGGGGGGGTTTTTCAGAGTCTGAAGTGAAGAATAGGGTGGCAGTGTGATGGTATTTATAGGAAGATAAATGGGAGGAGTAGGCTTTTCGATTCTTGGTGGTTTTATCAATGCAGGGAAACGAGATATAATAAATTTAGAGGAGCCCAAAAGACACTTGATATTAATGGTTAAAATTTTAAAATATATATATGATAGATATAATAAGAAAAAAAATAATATAGTAGAAGAGAAAATTTATTATGGTAGGGTAAATAATTATAAATTTTTTTTTTAAGAAATAGTAGATATGAGTATACGAATAATATTTTTGTAACTGTGAATGGTATTTTCGTAATTAATAATGATATTTATGTAAAGACCAGTGCTACTTACTAATATGTCACTTTGTACATCAAGTTAAATATCATGTCTACATGACATCCATTAATTTGAATACATATTAAAATTTATGGAATCCGTTTTTACACTTTATACTGAAAATGATATGTCACATGAACATGATATACAACTTAATGTGTTAGTAGACTTATTATTGTGTAAATATGTGTACTATTTATACTATTATATAAAAATAAGTCAACCGTGGTTTTATTATAGTGGTCTTATTCATTATTTCTTAATCGTATCTCGTAAGCACGTAATTTGTCAAAACGATATTATTTTTTACACAAAAAGTCGTCCGAACAATTAGTCAGTATTCGAACAATTTTTGAATAATTTTTTTTACGTTAAATGATATTGTTTTAATATAACACATGTTTTACTATGCACAAAACGTGATTTCCCTTCCTTGTGATCACCAAAAACTTTAGGAATATAGAAACGACCTGTCTCCGTCCCCATGGCCCTATGGATACCCATCCTTTCTGTACTAGTATCAAATTATCTGTATTTTTGTGTTAATGTAATATAAATAATAAAATCAAAGAAACGAAATTATAGAAAAATAGAACTTAAAACTGCATAAAAATAATTAAGTCTAGTGTTAGACACTATATATTTTTAAGATAAATTTCGCTCTCGCTACGATGCTCACGATTTGAATAGGCGTTTGTCTCCCAAAATAAGATGATCAAAATTCTAATGAAGTAGCACTTCAATCGATGGGTCTAGCGAACTAAATAATATTTATTTACTCTCTCATATGAAGACTCGAGAATAGATGAAAAATCAATTCGAAATACATCATTCAAATGGTGGAAACACACTTATATATAGCAATATTTGTGACTTTTTCGTATAGTCACGAATAGAAATGACATAACTATTCAATCGAATAGATGTCATTGATTAGACAAGACTTTACACTAATAATAATCCATTAATTCGATTTGAATTTTTTCAACTAATGTTATATGTAAATTAATTTGAATCAATTTTTATTCACTTCTTAATGATTTTGAACAAACTAAATATATCTTTTGAAACTATTTCTCCAACAACTTTCCCCTCCATGTTTCACTTCAATCTATTCACTCTATTTACTCTATTTAGAAGTTAGAAGAGACCTAGTATTTTCATCTAATAAATTATCATAATATATATTATTAAATTACTCCTTTGTCTCTCAATAATTCAATACGAATATGTGTTAATGTGTTGTCCGCAAGATTTATCACTACATAATTTTTTAAGAATACTACGTGTATGTGACACGTGGTATTAAGGGAAATTGAATAATTACTCAGTGTGGAGATTTGCGTAATTTAGTTAAAATAATTTATTTTTAACACCAAATATTTTCATAATTAGTGATATGCATCCTTTCCTACCTAGGAACATAAAAAAAAAATTCAGCAAATCATATCGTAATCGTGTGAATCATAAAATTCGTAACCAAGTTGAAAATGTGCGACTAATAATACATACGCATAGACTTCTCTACGATATACTGCAATTCACAACTACACTAAAAAAACTAGCATACATGAAAAGATACGTAACATAAACCAACATACCATCGGTTGATACATACAGCTTTCTCCCTACTTTAACGCTAATAACAACTTGGGATACTCAAAGTTCCATGTGCGAATTGAATAGTATGTGGAAGATGGGTATCCAAGAGTCCTGTTGTACACAGTGCACAACAAATTATGTTGCGCTCTAAAAACTTGTCAAATAGTTAAACAATGTTCAAGCAGTTTTTTGAGAGCCAAAACGACGTCGTTTTAATGATCGGCCCTTTTGTGCATTGTGTAATATACCAGGATCCTCGATCCAAAAGATAGTGATGGGGTTTTGAATTTCATATTTTATTAATCATAAATCCCAATAGCTATACTCAAATTGCTTCCTCTGAGTAATATGATTACAACACAACAAGAACGCCTAGCCTTTACAAGTTCGTATGGACCTCTACGACAAGACGTCACAAATTACAGATAAAAATCTGAATCTGGCTTCACCATAACACAAGCCGAAAATAAATAAAAATCAAGACTTCAAAAAGATGTCTCTTTCAGCAACACAAAGTAATGGGGAGTCTACTGTTCTTCTTTATCGAGAGTATTCCCATCATTTGAAGTCACCCAACGAGGGCGAGGCACCGAACATATTCTCTCCCTCATACAAGAACCATTTTTTCTCAAATCAAGTCGAACACGAGGCCCCAACAATGTCATCTCCATCAAGTCTTCATCTAAAGAGCCATTTGCAACCTCCAAGCTCCATATATGAATGAATTACATTAGGAGGCCTAAGAAGTACTTTCGGGTTCACGGACATAACTGAGCAGGAACCTGGCAATCCCAATGTCATACACTCTTGATGTTTGGTGTGTCAGGAAACAGAAGTTAACGGAAAATGAGTTGTTCCGGGAGGAAAACATTTTCCAACACCACGGTCACTGGTGCAGCCGCCACCCTCCTCAGCTGCTGCCGGCCACCAGCATCAGAAGAGATGCCAAACATTTTCTCATCTGCTGGGGGGGCTGAAGAGGAGAGGAGGGAGGGAGGGAGGGGGGGGGGGGGAACAAAATCGCGCCAAAACAACTGGGGTGTTAGCTAGTTATCATCTTGCATATTGACAGGTTCGGGAAAAATCTCATTTGATAATCTCTTATGTGAAGAAGAAAGTTCATTCCCACCCTCTCTGAATGTTTGACCAACACCATTGGCATTCTCAGATGAGCTGTGACGCCAACTACCAAAGAAAGCAGCACTCCAAGACCTTCTTGATGAAGTTGTTCTTAACCTACCGGAGCTGTGACTTTCTTCCCTCACCACTTTCAAAGGGTTTTCCAGTGCTCTAAGTATATGTCTCATTAGGGGGCGTCGCGAAGGCTTGGGATTAAGGCAGGACTTGGCCACTACTGCCATGGCCCATACTTCTTCAAGTAGATCCTCATCGACAATCATAGAGTGGTCAACAATCTTAACCACCATTTCCTTGTCATATATAGTGATGTATGGTAGATTTTGCTCCAACCACTCTTTTGTAGATACATCATCTGTATTGCTGATACCGAGCTTACCTGTTACGAGCTCAAGCATGACCTTGCCGAAACAATATACATCATAAGCGCAGGTAGCTGACTGTGAGCCTGTTTATATAAAGAAACAATCCATTAATAAGCAACAATTCAAGAAAAGTTGGCCAGCAATTTCAACTTTATAGAGCTGATATGAAAAATCCCACCAAATGTTCAGTACTTCAAATATCATACTAGTCCTAACCCAAATCACTAGCAACCCATGTGCCTTACCAATTACCAGTTGCCGATCAAAAAATATAAACCTATTCAGTTTACCACACCAACAATGCACTAGAATAAAGTTGCTAGAGCCAAGGATATGATTTATTGCCTATGGAACAAAAACTTTCCAAGTGGTAGACAAGATACTTCTAGTTCTTCAAGATCGTAACAAGCTAACCATTTTACTTGAAAGGACAATTTCAATTATGTCAACCACCTAGGCTCATAGTTTTCTTTGGTTGCCAATGCGCTTAGTACTCTTGTTCAAAAAATCCTACAAATGAGGAGGATAGCGTCAATAGAGAATGAAGACCTCGACAGAAGCATGTAGCCTCACTACCTTAGTGGCACCAGTTTGTGTCAATAGCTAATAGTAAATCCTGATGGAAATCATAACGAGACCTATGTTTGTCTTCCTAAAAGCAAGAATATCATCTCTCCGCTACTTTATAATAACAGCTTTATTAATTTAACACCACCCCCTTCATGACTAAGAAAAACAAGTTTCGAGATTTGAGTGCACTTACCAGAAGGGTCTTGTTCTGAAGTCCTGCAAACCATCAAGAGAAAAGTGGATTACAACTATGAACATCTTTGATCCATGTAAGGAGAAAAGCAGGTCCATCATCAGCAAAAAACTATCATAATTCAGGTGGTTAATGTGGTAAATCACTGGGACAACCACAAATTTACTCATTACAAAAGTTCTGTTCCGCAGGGCCAGAAATGTCGAAAAGCCATTTGTATGTCGAAATGCTCGATTCCCTTTTCTTTTGCATTTTCCCTTTCATTTTGTCTTTTTATTGGGTGCGGAGGGGGGAGTAAGAATTCCCAACTAATTGCATAAGTCATACAGCAAAACCAGTTATGGACTAATAAAATACGTACTGGGGCATCCGCAGCAACCTTGTGATCACATTCTGGTGAATATCCCCTCCTTGTGCACGCACCTCACTCAAGCTTCCAAGCCGCACTTCATATTTATCATCAAGAAGGATACTGCTTGCTTGAATATCACTTTAACCAGTAACCCAACAGACAAGAAAAAACAGTTATTAGTTGCATGCTAGATTTAAACATTATATAGCAAGAACAAAAGTGCCCTCTGCAGAAAATTGGAAAGAAGAAACTGGACAAAAGCATTCCATCACTAAAATGCAGAAAAATGCCTTGGTTAACATCCCTCTGCAAGTCACTGTTAAAGGACACCAAATATCCAATTAATGATAGGCCTCTACTACTGAAGTCTATACATAACAAAAAGTAGTTTCCATAACGAGCAGTACAACGGATCATTAAGATACCTCCAGATGCCGGTAAACAGATCATCAAGTACTAGGTCAAATCAAATTGAATATTTAAGTTCTCTCTTGGAGTTCCACAAATCGCTCCAAAGTGCCACTATGTAGATTATTCTCTGCAAGCATATGATATATCAGCTGGTTATGCCTTTTTGTTCCCAACTTCCAATCTTTTCCCATTTTTGAGCTTCACGATCTTATTCACAGGGAACCCTTCCATTCCCTATGCCAACATGTTTATCTATCGAGGTGGACACATTTGTTGTTTCAACCAAAATCTATAATGCAATCCTTTAGTGTAAAATCGACACGCGATAGTTTACAAGGTTTATAATGCAATTGTCGTTAACGAAGAATGAAGGAAGAACATGACATAAACATAGTGAACAGACTGTGTTGTATCTTTCAAACAAGAATGAAGTTAAGAATATGTCCATGATCGGACTGATAATCAGACATTTCATATATATGTTATCTGTTAGTGTAAGTCATCTAGTTACTGCAGGAAATGAAACAAATAATTACCAAGTGAAGTTATCTGGCACAAAAATAGCTCTAATATGAATCTACTTGTGACAAGTGCTATGTTTGAAGGTAACCCCAGAAAATCAAAACAGCTGTGCACAATGTTTAAAAGATATGGGTAAAAAGCTCAACCAGAATTAGATATTTGCATCCTACCAGAACCAAGAGACTTAAAATAGAGAAAAAACGAGTTTTGTCATACCCATGAACAAGGGGTGGCATACACTCATGGTGGAGGTAAGATAAAACTTCAGCAGCTCCAATTGCAATTTTCAATCTTGTAATCCAATCCAAAGACTGAAGACTGTTATCTTCCAATCTGGTAAACCTATACAGCGAATTAGACAAATCTCCATTTGGCATATATTTGTAAACCAAAAGCTTCTCATTCTCATGCTCCAAGCAGTGCCCCAGTAGCGGGACCAACCTTGAATGCGAAACCTTGCTGAAAAATTCCAATTCCAAGACATAAGATTCTTTCTTAAAGGAACACAAATCAACCCTTTTGATTACCACAGGGAACCCACCTTCCAATTTTCCATGAAAAAGGTCCCCAGAATGGCCATGTTTGATAAGGTTTGTATCACTAAAACCACTCGTGGCTTGAAGCATCTGTTCGTAACTAAATGAATCCCCAAGACCAGAAAAACTGATAGAAGTCTTGGGAGGTGGTGAACTGCCACCTGGAACAGGCCCTATACTTGCAGTCCTCTGATCTCTATTTCCCCTGTTACGTGTTTTCCGGAGCATTAGTAGTATCACTACCAAAAGCACAATGAAACCGAGTCCACCAAATATTCCTATCATTACATATGTCAATCTCTTGTCTCTGTTCGAAGCAGGTCGTGGTAAAGGAGGTGGAACTGAATCTGGAGCTATATCACTGTCAAAAGCTAGACCTCTCCTAGCATAAAACAATTCACAATCCTGCACATTCCTCTGATTTGGGACACTCCTTAGACAATTTCCAGTAACATTAGTTCCCAATTCGCTAGGAGCTGGGCCTTGAAAATAGTTCTCAGAAAGGTCAATGAATTGGAAATTCGGAACAAGAGAAGTCAGATATCCGAAAAACAGATTGTTTGAAAGGTTGAAAATGGCACCAGTGGCATTAGCCAATGCGGTAGCATTTGGCAAAAAACCGGTGAAGTTATTACCGGAGACATCAACAAGGCGCAACTGGGGCATTGACCACAGGACATCAGGTATATTACCATCAAAATTGTTCCAACTCAAAACTACGGTCTGCAGCCGAGTAAGATTCGAAAACAACTCATTTGGCATTAAACCCACTAGAACATTGTGTCCGAGATCGAGTTCAATCAGTTGAGAAAGGTTACCCAGCTGGACCGGAATAGAAGCAGTGAGGCTATTGTTTCGCAAATTCAAGAACTGAAGACCAGAAAGCGAACCAAAACCAGCAAGAATTGGCCCAGATAGATTATTCGAAGAGAGATCAAGACTGGAAAGATTCCCAAGAGATGCAAAGGAAGATGGGATTGCTCCTGTCAAAAAGTTACGCGAAAGATCAAGAACTGATAGAGATGACACTTGCCCTAATAGAGAGGGTATCGCACCAGAGAGCAAATTGTCAGACAAATATAGGTAATTCAATCCAGTCAAATTTCCAAGAGAAGGCGGAATTATACCAGTAATCGAGCAAGACCTGAGGTCAAGCACTTGGAGTGCACTAAGTCTCCGACCAAACCATTCCGGTATTGACCCCGGAAGTAAAAAACCCGACGAGTTAAAAGTGGTAAGGAGAGTAAAGTTGACCAAAGAGTCGACGGCGAACCGAGGATTTTGACTTCCGAGACGAGTCCGTCTCAAACCAGATACGTTTATCCCCACGACTCGGCCGTTCCGACACTCTACGCCGGTCCAGGAGCAGGGGGGTGCCTTTCTCGGCCAGTCTCTGGCCCTCAGACCTAAAGAAGACCGGAGTTCGAGCAACGCCGACCGCTCCGAGTCCTGCTGAGTTAAGACCGAGTTAGTAAGCAAGAGTAGTATTAAAACAACCTTGAGCTTCACCCGGTCAGATTCCATGGCTTGGAGTGATAGCTTCGTCTTCATGTTAGGCCATTAACATTATTGCCTCTGTTCGTGATCATTGCGGTTGTCCGTGCATCCCACTACTCTCTCTCCTCTCTCTGGAGGTCTGGTCTAGTCATGCCTCAATCACGAGCTTTGAATCTTCACTTGGTGTGCTCTTTAAATGAAAACAGAAGAGACTCCATTGTTGTTTTTCTTCTTCTCTATATTCGTGTATCTGTACTTATACAGAAACTGGGTAAAGGGAAGCTTTTATGGCAGATGTGTTTATGACAAAAAGCTACTCCCAACTGTACAATGGCCAGACTCTTTCACTGTCGCCGGAGCTATTAATGAATCTGGGACTGAGTCGAACCACTGGTACTTTTGAGTCAGACTCAGGCGAACTATGCCTGATTTTTAGGGGAGAGAGAGAGAGGTGGGGTGGTCGGAGAAATAGGTGGCGTCGAGTTGATTCCGGCAACGAGGTATTTCCGGGGAAGGAAAAAATACAGCAACCTTCTGGGACTTGAGTTGGCAACTTGGCATTAACTTATTGACAGGAAAAGGCTGATGACATGGAAATTGCGAAGTTTGTTTTTTCTGTTTCCTTCTTCTGAAATGGAAAGTTTTTTTTTTTTTTTTGGGTTGGTGGTTTTCCAACTGTTTTTTTTTTTAACCGAGGTATTTACGCGGCTTAGGAATTACTCTCAAATCCTAACTTAATACCGCTAGTCATTAGGATTCTGAAATTAACGACCCGAAAAAATTTCACTGAAAACCTCTCCGGTGAGGGTAAACTTTTTTGTGTGTGAGAGCGGGTGTGGGGTTCAAAACAAAATATTAATCTAAAAAAATTAGATGTGATTTTAATAAAAATTGGGGAAAAAATTAGTGATATTTGTACCCCAAAAATAAGGCAAGGTAATAATTCCAACTTAACAAAAATGAAAAAAAAAATTCAAAGAAATATTTTTCAGTTCCTCTTAGAATAATTATTGAGTATTTTCGAAGTACCATGTGACACTGCTTAAATAGTATTCTTAGTAATGAGTTATTGCGAGATGTATTATGTGTGTTATTAATTGTTTCTCAAGCAACTTATAAATGTGACGGTATACGATAAATTGGTGCCTTAAAAATTAATTGAACTACGCGTAAGTTGTTGTGAGCATTTAGAATTAAAAATTACTGGTTTAAATTTCAGTTATTGAGAAGTACTGGAGTTCTAGATGGGTGAAAATGAAAGGTTTAAATTTCAGATCTTGAGAAGTACTGGAGTTCTAGATGGGTGAAAATGAAAGGTTTAAGGCTAAAATGCACTGACCTCCCCTGAGGTTACTGACAAATGCAAGGACCTCCCCTCTGGTTTCTGAAAATGTAGTAACCTCCTTTACTTTAGAAAATAGTTGATTGTTTACCCCCTAATGCTAACTTCTGTCAAATAATGGATGGATTCCGCTGATGTCATCATAGGTAAATTTTTAAATTTCTAAAATACCCCTCTAATGTTTATAGAAAGATCCCAAATTATTCTCTCATCTTTCAAGACACACAAATTCTCTTTTCCTCTCCACCTTGAATTTTTTTTGTTGGTACATAATTTTAGAAAAACCACAATTATTGATTCGAACAAATGTTAGACATTAAATTATATTTACAGGTCTTTTTTTTTTTTTTGAATTGTCATCAAAATAATAGATGACTAAGTTTTAAATACGAAAATTATAAAAAAAAAACATATTTTATTGTATTTAGTACAATGATATTTTGTTATATATTATTGGTCATAACAAAAATATGAATGTATTTGTTTCATGGTAAAAGAATGTCAGCGTACTTTCTTTTCATTTTGTTTTGTATCAAAATTATTAAATATAGTGTATGATTCTCGTTTAGAATTAATAAACTAATAAGTTACTCGAGTTTAAATTTATGTTAGTTCATTAAAAATTCATTCAAAATTAGTGTTACATAAATAAATTAAATCTAAATATTTTTTAAAACTCGTTAAAATTAACCTCATGCAAACCTAGTACACACTCATTCGGCTTATTTCGTATCAAAACATTTCATGCTGCATGAGATAAGTTCATGATCAACTCAATCAAAATTCATTTAATTTTGATTTTCTCTATAAATAAGTTAAGCTTTGACATATATTAAAAAATTATAACATTTTTGCCCAAATTTTAATACTCCCCTCGTTAGGATTGTTTTATCTTAGAGACATTGCTACCACACATGCATCTGCATGTGAAAAAAGCAACAAAAAAAGTGAAAAAATGGAAGCTTCTTGCCGATTAACAATATTGCAATTTTACCAAATCCTAACATAAGTTATGATTACCCCAAATGAAATTTTTAGTCCTTTGAATGCAACGTTTGCACCCCGGTAGTGGGGTGGGTGCTGTGCTCCACAGCACACGGCTGTGACCCAAAACTCTGCCGTTTTGGGTTTTAAGAAAAATTCCTCTTGTGTGTTATGTGCACACATTCTGTCAACAAAAATTTATTTTAAAATTTTGACTTCGCAGTTCATCTCAAAATATTATTTTAAGTCAATAGTGAATTTTTAGAATTTTTTCGAAAAAAAATCCATAAACTACAACCGAAAGGGATTTAAATAAACGGTATTCGTCAATTTTTTTTAATGTTGCGGTGACAAAATAAACATATTGTTTTGCTTTTCTTTTTACTTTTGCCACCTCCGCATTAAAAAAATGATTGACACTACTCATTTGAACTCCTTTCAGTTGTATTCTCTGAATTTTATTTTCGAAAAAATTCTAAAAATATTTTGTTAACGAGATGTATACACATAACACACAAGAGAAAAACACTCACAATGACCACTGGTATCCAACATAGGATGTATACACACAAGGGCAAAATGGTCAATTTATTGGTAAACCAAACGCCATCCATCAAAAACTAACAGGAGGGGGGAAACAATTAAATACTTTCTAAAGTAGGGGAGGTTACTACATTTTCTGAAACCATATGGGAGGTCTCTACATTTGTTAGTAACCTCAGGGGAGGTCAGTGCATTTTACCCAAGGTTTAAAAGTGTTGGGCTATTGTACTTTCAAATAAACTGTTTCTTCATTGAACAAACTTAGACAAATGTGGCCGAGTTTAGTTGTTGAGAAAGACCGGAGCTAATGAGTGATTATTCAGTTTTTGATAATTTTGTACCGTAACGGTCGGTACTAATCGCTACCCATTACAAAATAAGATATTCATTATTATGTACCGTATCGTTTTAAATATCGGATAATTACAAAATGTACTTAACTTTTCTAGATAGTATTGTGCATTTTTCGGGTCTCAACTAGCACGATTTTATTCTCATTAATTTTGAAAAAAAATTGTTAGAATTATTCTCAAAATGAGCCATATAATGTTATTTTTATTAAAATAGTTGTTTTCAATACCAATAATTATGTTTCAAACAAATAAAATTTTATAATTGTTTATTTTGGCTACAACTTAGTAATTAACAGTAATTAAATCTTATAACTTATTATTTGTAATTAACTTTAAAATTGCAGTGCTCTATCTTGAATGTCTAGTATAAATTTGCGGTGAATAAAGTTATTTAAAAATTATAGATTTTGTCGTAACGATAAATTTAAAATGGTACGTCAAAAAATACTGGTACATGTACGTACTATATTATTAACAAAAATAAAATACAATTATCGATATGAGATTGATAACTTTGCTTTGATTTAGGTATACATTTAGTAGGAAAATGTCAAAATATGGTATTCTAAAAACACCCAATATTTTTTCTTATTTGATGAGTGAAAAGAAAATCTTAAAAAACATTTGCTTGTCTGCTCACTAAATTATCTCGACTTTAATTGGACTGTCTACTCATTGGATTATCGGCTAAGGAATTGGTTTCTCTGTAGTCTAGCTTAATTATTTAAAAGTATTATTAAGGATTTAGATTTGTTAAAAATATTTTTCTTAAATGTACTATTTTTAACAAATTTAAATTATTAATGAATGAACGTAATTGAACTGCTTTCTGCAGTCTATATATAAACCACGTAAAAGTCTGACCCTTTGCCAAATATCAATTTCTCAATCAACTATGCAGATTAATGACAAGGAAAGAAAACCAAACGCGCCCAAAATTTCCGGTCAAAATCATATTGGAAAAATGTAAGTTTAGAAATATATTTTTCGTACACAGATTCAGATATAGATGTGTTTGAAATTGTTAGATTCGCATAGAGTTTTCTAAAACTATGTGGGCTCCTTGTGTAGGTTTCGGACACATCTGATTTCGAATATCTACAAGAAAATATGTGTTCCTATTTTTATTTTTATTTATTTTTTGTTTTGTAGTTGTCATTCTCCCATCAAGGTCCTCTTTAGGGACCAGGGGTTTGCACAGTAAAATATGTTGCGCGTCAAAATAATATTATTTTGGTGCTCAAAATACTGTCCGGACAGTAAAAAATTAATCGAATAATTTTCGATCAATATTTTACGTGCTAAAACGATATTGTTTTAACGCGTTGCTGTGTGCAGTGCACCGCAGCCGCCCCATTTGCCTTCTTTAGGCCAATTACAAGTGGATTTATACGGAACTTGAAATACGATTGACGTTCCACATATATCAACGCGGTATTACGCTATCGGCCGACAATCCTCCGCGTTAAGCCTTTACTTTTCGTATTATGATATAATTTCTCCATTTTTGTACCTCCTGGGCCAATTTTAGACTCGTGGAAATGTGAAAAATGCCGCCTCTAAAACTGAGTCAAATCGTTATTTGAGATCCCTATTACCAATCAGTTCCAAACAGGAACGTGTGTGTCTAGAAGTCGGCCAAGGCGTAAGATGGTGGGACAAACTAATAGGACACGAGACAATTACGGTTGAAATCGATTCGGAACTATTAGTTTTTGTGTGTATGACGTATTGAATTGATCGGTTCGGAAAGTAAATGTAATTCTTTGATTTCGACTGAAATAGTAACAGGTGAACAGAAATCGGTTTGGAGTGGTTCCATCTGTTAATAATGTTTGGACCATGAAAGAAAAATGACAAAATTGGTTCAGTTTGGTTCATATTCTACGGCTAAAATTCTTCGGTTTGGTCCTTATTTTGCACATATTAATTGATTCAGTTCGGTTTGGTCGGTCCGGGATCAGTTTGCATAAAATCAGGGCCAAAAGGAGACCGAAAACTTCTATGGCTCAAAACTGAAACCAACCAAACCCCAAAAGTTCCTGTCAGTTTTTTGATCAGTTCAATTTGGTCGGGTTTTTTTTCACCCCTATGCACTGTGTACAAGTGGGTATAATATTGTGCGTTAAAACAGTATCGTTTTGGCCATCATAATATTGCCCAAATAATTGTACGGTGTTTCGACAATAATTTTTGTAATTAAAATTGTACCATTTTAGCGTGTAACACATTTTGATATGTGACAAAGTTCTCGGTACGCAAACTAATCATAGTTGGGAAAAAATGTATTTTGTTCCTAGGACATCGTCAGGTACTTGTTTTAACACTTTTCTTTATTACATATTCACATGACACACAAGATTAAAGCTTTATTTGACCAGAATTATTCAGTATTCAAATTATTATCTTTTTTTTTTATCATTTTTTCTTAATTGTTATTAAGTTTGCTTTTAATTTTTTAGACTAATTATTTATCTTGATGAAAAAAATTTAAAAGTAAAAAAATATGAACAAACCCCATCCCCAATAAAAGTTCAATAAAAACGAAAAAAATCATAAAAAATTATTTATTTACTTTTTTTTTTTTGCGTCTTCATAATCGTGCTATCTGGATTTTTTTTAATTCGATTCATATTTTTGTACTTTTCAATTCCTCTCCTTGGAAGAATAAAGAAACATAAAAAAAATTGACAAAAAATTTATAAAATAAATTATAAATTATTAGATAACACTGATTGTCTTTAACAATGAATAATTAATCCAAGTTCACTCTAAATATATGAATTTCATATGAAATGTCGGAGCTATGTCGAGGAGGGGCGAGACATATGCTACCACATCCCAATTTCAAATAAAAAAAATTAGGAGTTTGTTCCGTCATAAAATTTCAAGTTTAAAACATTTTAGTCCTTCAAAAATTAGTCAATGTGTGCGTAAGTTAACCTGAAAACGCTAAGTTATAAAATAAAAAAAAAAGTTATTTATTGGTATTCAAAAACAATTTAATTTTTTGTATAAGTAATATAAAAATGATTTTAAAAGATGAATAATTTAGTTCATAAAAAATATAACTCAATAATGTGTAATATCTTATGAAGACCAAGTCTTTATATACTCAAGATGGGTACATCAAACACAGCTTTTGTTGGCTTTTATATAATTGCTGGGTAGCTTCCAGTTGCTAAAACAGAAAAAGGTATAGTTGACCGCCGCGGTCAACCACCAAACATATTCATGCAGACATTATTTTGGCAGGCTAAATAATTGAATCATGCACCATAAAATTACAAGTCATAAAATATCAGAAAAGTCTAAGAACACAATTTGTAATATACAAATTCAGATACAGATATATTCGAAATCGTTTAATGTACGTAAAACTCGTGTTAAAACAATAAACCCCATAATTGAATGAAATATATTTCCCAATTTTTTTAAATATAACAATTTAGGGGAAAAAAATCTATCATCCAAATCTATAAAGTGAATAGTTCAAATCAAATTTTTGGACTCGAATTGAAATTCATTTTGGAGTCATGGTAAGGGCCTCACCTCGATAATCCTAAAAGTGTAAATATTTTAGAATTTAATTAACCAGATCAGTCAAAGTCAAAGTCAAATATCGATAATCGCTTGATAAAATTATTTTGTTGATAGTTGATATTTCTAATGTATGATTTACTATTTCTTTAAAAGTATGTGTTTCGATCACGTGACTGATTCTTTTGAAAAGATAATAGCGCAATAATTATATTATGCACGCAGCACGAAAATATATTGTTCAATTATAATTTTACATTAATCTAAAATTATTTGGAAAGAGAAATTTTTGAATGTGAGGGAAAATTTAAAAGTCTTTTCTTGTGCATGAAAAATTACAAAAAGAGAAATATTAGTGTCGATGTGTTTTTTTATTTGAATTTTTATCCTATCAAGTTTAGATAGCATAAGTCTAATGAATTATGAATCGTAAAGAAAATCTCAAATAAGTTCTCTTGATTCAAATTTTTATTGAATAAAACGATTTTGCCGTAGCTAGACTTATATGAATTCAACTAATTTCATGATTTTGTAATGCTTTGAAAAACGAGTGATTTATGAATTAAAAGACGCTAACCAAATAGTTAGAGATGCTGATCATATACCCTAATTGACTGCAAGTTACGCTTTGAAGCTTTTGTTCCCCTGAAGCAAAAATTGTGAATCTTGTTTTCAAAAAATAAGAGAACATATCATGTGTCATACGTGTATTTAATATAATACAGATGTCTGTGGGAGTCCTTGAAGGCATAGTTATTTGTCTCGTACCATACCGAGCAGTACGTACCATATTGGGCTCATAGCGGTACCAGCTACCCTTTTACTGTACCGACTTGTTTCGATCAGTATCGCACTGGGCTGTAATTTTTTTTTCCAACAAATTTAAATTGATGGTTTTTTGGGCAATTACACATAAATTAAAACTAAAATCATCTCTTTTTATGTTTGGTGATTTATTTTTAAGTTGTGAAATTTTATTTTATACGTCAAATATGATTTTTTGTCAGATAATATTATTTTAAAAAAACATGTGTTACTTTTTATCGATAAATTCGAAAACAGTACGCTGATATACACCGATACCAGTACATATCGTAAAAAAAAAAAGTACGTTCGTGAGTACGAAATTAATAACATTAGTAGAAGGGCAAAGGAAATATCTACTTGTTTTCTTTTCACTTTCTTATCTTAATAGCACACTCCAAACAAGTAAAATCTCTCCCAAATTGTGCTGAAGATTTTTTGCGTAAACTTTACTTCTAATTTCTTCATGCCATATGTTCTAGAGGGAAAACGACAAAGCTACAGCCCCAAGATAATTAGAGATTTTCAAGGCAAATGCTACCTAATTGTTATTTCCAATGCCTATAACAAAAAATAGTGTAAAATTTTTAAATTTTAAATTTCAAATTGGGCCCATCTTCAATAAGCCGAAACCAACAAACTTGCTGTCTCTGTCGGAGAATAATTTTGGGAAGACCAAGAATATTTATGTGGTTGATTTTCTATTATTGCCCCACAACTCCACGTCTTCTCCTCTACGTCTTCACATAGTTTGATTTGGTCCAAATTATTTATTTATTTTTTTTTTAAATTTTGTGTTAATTTTGTTATAAATTATTAGTTCGTCTCGACAGAATTAGACATTTTAAAAAGTTTAGAAAATAAAAAGTAATTTAAAATTTATTTTTATTTATTTTTATTTTTTAATAATTTTTTTATATTTAGAGATTTTTTTTCTAATTCACAAAAATCATTCGCACAACTTAGCATGCGAATATTTTGAATAAAAATAAAATAAAATAAATTAGCCAATTGGGTACACAACGACAATTTTTTTGGATGAGATATTGTAACGACCCGCTCTCGTCTTGTACAATATTATCCGCTTTTGTCGCCCAAACTCCATGAACTTCTCAATAGGTCACCCATCCCTGAATTGCTCCAGGGTGAACACATTCAACTGTGAAGTTTCATTTGGTGTTGGCGCCATCATGACTTTAAAAGACCTTGTACAAGGAAGGTTCATAATCTTATAAATACCACCGAACTTACATCCACCAAGCGATGTGGGACTATTGACCACCCATCCGGACGTCCTACTGAGACTATATCTCATGGACGCCGGCCTCACAACTGGCACCACGGCCTGACTGGGGTGTCACAGATATTACGTCTATTGAATTCTTAAAAAAATAATAAATGATTCACATAGTATGTAGGGTAAAATGCACTGATCTCCTCTAAGGTTACTAACAATTGTAGGGACCTTTTCTCAGATTTTAGAAAATACAAAGACCTCTCCTGCTTTACAAAATATTAGACCTTTTACCATCTCCAAATAACTTCTGTTAAAATTTAACAGATTTTCATGATGTCAGCATATATTTTAACTAGAAATTTCAAAAATACCCTCTCATGTCTAAAGGGAGGAATTATATACTCATTTATTTGTTGGATAAAATACACTGACCTTCCCCGAGATTTTTAACAATTGCAGGGGCCTCCCTTATGGTTCAAAAAAATATACTCACTTACTATGCTTTTCAAAGTATTTCACTCTTTCTCCCCTCCCGCTATTTTCTGTTAAATTTGAGTTAATTCGTGCTGATGTCATCAAAATATTTTTCCAAAATATCAAAAATATCCTTGCTCATGACTATAAAAAAGACTCACATTCTCCATAAGGCACATATTACTTGTTGGCCTATTCATCTCACTAAAGATTAAACGTATGTTATTTATTTTTTGAGTTAATTTTTTTTACAAATACATTAATTAATTATTTATCAATGTAATTTTTTTTTCAGTTATGAATATATCATAATGTAATTGATTGTATTGTAATTTTTTATTTTACAAAGGCACTTTGTATATATCCTCACCTCACCAAAGAGTAAAGGTAGTATCTAAAAATTTTAAAAATATAAACTGAAATCAAATTTGAAATTGTCTCGACTAGAAGTTTCAAAAAAATAAAAAAAATACGAATTAAATTTGAAAAATTTGAAAAAAAATTTTGAAAATTTATTTCGTCAATTTAAACCAATAATCTATAAAAATTGAGATAAAACTAGCACATCAAATTTTTATAGATTATTGATTCGTCTCGATAAGTAATTTCATAAAAATAAAAGAATATGGACGAAATTTGAAAAAAATAAAAATTTTTTAAACTTATTTTTTTGTCTTTAGTGAACTTTTTAAACATAATTTTATACTTTTTAGATTTCTTTCATTAAGACGAACCAATAATTTACAAACATTCGAGGTAAAATCGACAAATACAAAAAATTAAGCAAAGGCAAAAAAAAATTACAAAGAAAAAATAAGGTCAAATTAAGCATAAAGAGTTAGTCCTATTTTTATTATTTCTTTAATATTTTTCCACGATGTAAATTTTAACAGAAAAATTTTAAATATAGGAACTCACTAATTTTATAGAAAGTAAACACCAAAAAAAGTGTTAAAATTTATTTTTTTCATTATTTTTATCATTTTCTAACAATTGGATGGGAAAGAAATAATAACAAACTGGGGTTAAACAATACCAAGACTCGCTTGTATATAAAAAATTATTTTATTTAAAAAGCAGTGGAGGTGAGTATATTCTTTTAAACCATAGGGGAGGTCTTTGCAATTATTACAAATCTTAGGGGAGGTCAATGTATTTTATCTCACAGTGAAAATACTCCTCAACATAGCTAAAGGGTAAAATAGATATTTCACAATCAAAATTAATGCTGTAGGTTTTAATTTCACGACAGGATAAAAAGAGAATAATAATTTCAAAAGTAAAAAAAATTACTGTTTTTCTTCAAACTACAGATGAGATCCCCGAAATTGTTAGAAACCTCAGGAGAGGTCAATACATTTTTGTAAGGACCCGAAAAATTTTGAATTTTAAAGATAATTATTTGAAAGTTTATTTGCGGAACAATTGTTTAGTTTATTATTATATGTTCCGGATTTTTGATTATAAGACCCGAGCCCGGGGTCTTTGGTTTTATTTCGCGCGCGTTACATACGTGGTGTTTTACGTGGAGGCCCTAAATAATTAGATTTTTGGAAAAAGGGGGGGGGGGAGGGTTTCTCTCTCTCTCCACCCCTTGAGCTCCACCTTCTATCTACCACCACTATCAAACCACCCCGTCATTTTCGAATTCCTTCGGGATAGAGGAAGCTTGGATCGTGCTTGACGTGGAATCGAGGACGGATCGTGATTTGGAGCTTGGGAAGGAAAGATCCGAAGCTTGGAACCTAGGGCTTCTACCTCTTCGCCAAATCTTTTGATTCAAAACTTGAGGTAGGGATGTCTCACCCTTATTATGTGTATGTTTATGGTATTGGTAGCTGAATTCGTGTTTAGATTGGGTATTGTTGAGTTTTGACCAATTTGGACGAGTTGCGAACTGTCTGTGCGAAACCAGAAATCGACCAAGTCGCTTGAGCGACTTGGGTGTCGCTCGAGCGACTTTGCTTTTATGGAAGTCGCTCCAGCGACCTCCACTGATTTTTGGCACGTCCAACGACTTTTTAGCCGCTCCAGCGACTTGTCGGGCGACTTTTACTGACGGTTTTCACCCCAATTTGAGATTATGGACGTTTTAAGAGTACTTTCACTCATACATGTGGTATGTGAGACGTTTGACACAAGCGGGCTTTTAATGTGGCAATAAATTCCGTAGGGCTCGATGACGTTGAAAATATATCTTTACGCCTTTATTCATATTTTTGTTTTTCTTTCACTATGAGATTAAAATGTGATTGGCGTGATATGTGAATGGCCGATAAAGTGTCAAACTATGAATTTTTGTATTGCATTGACATGATGCGATTTCTAGCCTCCGACGGGAGATGTGCTAGTTATATAAACGGTCTAGCCTCCGACGAGAGATGTGCTAGTATATTTTAGTATTGTCTAGCCACCAAAGGGTGATGTGCTAGTTGGAATATGATAACTGAATCGATATGAGAACCACGAATTGACCAAAACGGTTGACATACAGTATTGCGTTCGAGACTAATGGATTAATTATCGTCCGCGTGTTATTATGAATTGTTCATGAAGCATGCCATATCATTCATATTCATATAATATTGGCGTAGATGTCTCTACTGGACTTTTAGCTCACCCTTTCATTCTTTCAGGTACAGTTCCGGAGGCTTGACATGGATTGTATGGATGCATGGTGGTGCATGTTTTGAGAAGACTTTCATACTAGGAGTTATATAGCATCTTTAGAACTATTTTTGAAAGATGTAAACTAACTCCCCTTTTGTTCCTTCTTTTGTAATTGAAAGCAAATTGTATTGTACTTGTTCAAATTTATACTTTGGTGTGATAAGCTGGGAGTGTCACCCATGAATTGTAATATTTGAAATACTTTATCAATGATGGATTATGGAAATTGTATTTTGGGAAATTGTGAGGTTTTAAAATGGTAAATAGGATTATGTCATATGTTTGAAAATGTGGGCGTGACAATTTTACCCTAGTATGTATTACAGTTAGTAATTGATCGGGAAAATGCTACTCTCACACCCCTCAATCACACCCTTGAGGGACCCACCCCACCCTCCACTCTCCTTCTCCCACGTAACCCCCCCCTCCCCCCCCCCCACCCTTCTCTCTCTCTTCCCTCTCCCCCTAAAACCCTTTATCTCTCTCACACATTTATTTTTTTAATTTTTATTCTTATTTTTTAATTTTTTATTAATTTATTTATTATTTTGGAATTAATTTTTTTATAAATTATTAGTTTATCTTGATGAAAAAAAATTAAACAAATAAATTTTTTTTTGTTTAAAGATAATTTTTTTTACTAGAGACAAAAAATAAAGTTAAACGTGATCTGTTTTGATTTTTTTTTTATAATATTTTTTAGTTTTTAATATAATTTTTTATTTTTTTAAAACGTCTCATCGAGAAGAATTAATAATTAATAAAAAATTAATAAGTCAAACAAAAAATAAGTTCAATTAGGCAAAAATTAACATGTCACGTATTGGATTCATATTTTTCGTTTGTAAAAAGACTCATTTCTTGCATGTACGTGTGATTCTCCAAATCTAATTAGTTTATCTGATTAGTTTTGCCTAATCGAACCTTATTTTTTGTCTAACTTAATAATATTTTATTAATTATCGCGTGGTAAAAAGAAGAAAGTACAAAAAATTAGTAAAGCCCGATTAGGTAAAACTAATCAGACTTAATTTTTTATAACATGTAGTATAATTTGATTATATAAAAACAAATATGATTAGGTAAAACTAATCAGATAAACTAATTAGATTTAGAGAATCACATATACATGTAAGAAATAAATCTTTTTACAAACGAAAAATATGAATACAATACGTGACATGTTATTTTTTGTCTAATTAAACTTATTTTTTGTCTGACTTATTAATCTTTTATTAATTCTTAATTCTTAATTCTTCTCGATAAGATGTTTTGAAAAAGTAAAAAATTATATTAAAAACTAAAAAAAACTTCATAAAAGAAAAAACAAGTTAAAACAGATCACGTTTAGACTTACTTTTTGTTTCTAGTAAAAAAATTACTTTTAAAAAAAATTTATTTGTTTAATTTTTTTGGTCAAGATGAACTAATAATTTATAAAAAAATTAATGCAAAAATAATAAATAAATTAATTAATTAATAAAAAATTAAAAAATAAGAATAAGAATTAAAAAAATAAATGTGTAAGAGAGATAAAAGATTATAGGGGGAGAGGGAAGAGAGAGAGAAGGTGGGGGGTGGGGATACGTGGGAGAAGGAGAGTGAAGGGTGGGGTGGGTCCCCCAAGGGTGTGAATGAGGCTGTGATTGAGGGGTGTAAAAGTAGCATTGTTGGATTGATCGAAAGTATCATTTAAACAAGGGTAAATTGCACTGACCTCCCCTGAGATTTCTGACAAATAACCTGACCTCCCCTGAGGTTTTGGAAAATGCACTGACCTCCCCTACTGTTGAAACTAATTCACTATTTCCCCCCTCCCGTTTAAATCTGTTAGAAAAGTTGTACTTTTGGCTGATGTCACTAGAATTATTTTCAAAAATGGCTAAAATACCCCTGAGGTTCTATAAAAAGGCTGTACAATGTTTGTGAACTCATTTTTGAAAGTTGCATCTCTCCTCATTGGCTGAAGGTATGTTGTGTTTTTGAGTTGAGTTTTTTTTTTTTACAAATGCATGGTTAATTATTTATTTATAAATGAATGAAATTTTTTTTTCCAGTTATGGACTCGTCATCTAGTACCGGAAGTGTATAGGGATGGCAATTTGGACCGAACCGATGGTTACCCGAACCGAACCGCTTAATTTTCCCCGAACCGTAACCGTTTTTTTCCCCGTGGGTATGGATCCGTTCGGGTTCGGTTCGGTTATGGTTAGAAGAATAACCGAACTGTTACCCGAATCGAACCGAAATTAAACAACGTCGTTTTATATATATATATATAATATATATATTATATTATATATTTTATAACCCAGGGCCCAGGTCCTATATATATATGATGAGCGCACTATATTGCATAATAACGTGGCTCAATATACTCAATTTGACAATTATGCGTAGGCAAATGTATTTATTTAGTTAATATTGCACGCGTAGTTGTCTTTGTACCCTTTCAGGTTTGCGAGCGCTGAACCGAACTCGTTCTTTTAGCAAATTAAACAAGCAAGCTATAATGATTTCAAAGAAATCAAGGTCTTGAAAAAATCAATGTGCTTACCAACTGTCCGTTTTTAAAATATGATAGCCAAATTGCTAATACATATTCATGAATATAGTAGTCCTAATTTATTTGTTAAATTTTGGTATTCATGCTATTTATATTTGAAATTTATAATTTTTTTATAATTTTAAAAAAATTCTAATAAAATTAGTTGAGATTTATCAAACAAAATCTTTATTACATACAAGAAAAAAAATAGTTTAAACTATTAAGATTATAAGAAGGGTAAATTGCATTGACCTTCCAAAAGACATTTTAGGTATTTTGAAATTTACCCCTATCACGTTATCATAAATCATTTATTGTATTTTTTTAATATGAGGGAGAAAACAGTCAATTATTTTTTTAAAGTATGAGAGGTTATTGTATTTTTTTTAAATCTCAAAAAAAGTCATTGTATTTGTCAATAACGTCAGGGAGGTGAGTGCATTTTACCCTTATATAAGAATTATTCTTTGTTGTTCGCACGTAAACTGTAAAAGGATTATTGTTTTTAATTAAATATAAACAAATAAATTAATAAGGGTAGGAAATCATGACTTAAGAGTATGGATATCAACGTTAGCAGCATTAAAGGAGAGGAGAGATAAGCACGTGAGTAATCCGCAAGTTGAATCCGTATATACAATAAGGGGTAAAAGGGACATTTTACCCTTAAAATAAACGGCGTATACCACAACTTAACGGGAGGGGGGAAATAGTGAATTAGTTTCAACAGTAGGGGAGGTCAGTGCATTTTCCAAAACCTCAGGGGAGGTCAGGTTATTTGTCAGAAACCTCAGGGGAGGTCAGTGCAATTTACCCTTTAAACAATAAAACATAGTACTCAGATAGTACTCTGTACTCAATAATTAATCGTTGTTTTGTCTTGACATGAAAATTGACCATAACCGTTGAACTTCCCCTCGTGATATGGTCTTTGGATTCTAATTTTGTGAAGTGATTTATCTGCGAACAAATTTAAGAATACAAATTATGTGTATACGTCTAGACACAAATATGTTTAAAAATTGTAAGATGCACGTAAGTGTCATTCATAATTATACGAGTCTTACGTACATTCGACAATTCCAAAGAATGCCCATGAATAATTTGGGTTCATAAATTTTTTCTTTAGCTAATCCTGATAAAGTGACCAAAACAAAATCACATATTTACACGGAGGGTGTGCACTGGCTGTAAACGAACGAAGCTATTCAAAATCAATTTAGTCTCGGCTCGTTTAAAAGATGAGCCGAACTCAAAATAGCAATAATTCAATTCGTTCAAGTAATCAGCTCATATGTATGAATCCGTTCATATATAAAGACTAATTTTGTAAGCTCGTATGTATGGATTCCGTTCGTTTATAAAGATTAATTTCGTAAGCTCACACGTATAAAATCCGCTCGATTATAAAGACTAATTTTGTAATTAAACTGACTCAATTCAACCTCGAACTAAACTCACTAAATTTTAGACGATCCAAACTCGAAACTCCTACAGTTAAGTCGGCTCGGCTCGGCTTATTTGCACCTAACTACAGTTGGCAAAAGCAGAGAATTCCCGGTTAGGGCTCAGAAAAACCGTGCAGTAAGGTCAGGTGGGACGAATACCCGAGTCGATCGCTTTCCCAGAAACATGGAGCCCGGTGCTTCAAAGTTCAAGGTACTGGTTTCATACTCCGAAAGATTTCAGATTTTTCCTTCCAATTGGTCGTATTCGATTCTTACTCCAAGAATGAATGATGAGAGCTCTTCTCTGCTTTTTTCCAAACTACAAATTAGGGGAAATGAATCCTTCCTTTTGGTACTGAGAAAGAACTAATAAAAGCACGAAAAATAGGACAATTAAGTGTAAGCTGAATTGATTCTGCCATCATCATTGGGGATTGTTGGGATACATGCGTTCCGACTCTTATTATTGGAGGATATGGTGATGCCTATGCAGGGCCCCTCTCGCCCAAGTTTAAAATACTTTAAGAACTCTACATATAACTTTGCGTATGTATTGTGTTGAAACAGTAAGTAACCAGGCACCCAATGGTTGTGTAACTGCACTTAAGTGCAGTGACTTTGTGGGTTCAACTCCTAATCTTGAAGTTGAAATCTTGTTGATGGGTGTGGCGTCCTAAATCCAGTGGATCTTTTTCTGGGTTGTTTGCACTAAATTTTTCTTGATTGAAAGGCAAGAGAAACAACCAGTTAGTGTTGACTGGTCGAAGATAGCAGGAGGGCACTCCGGAACTTAAGTTAGTTCGTGAAAGGGAATGGTCTAACGGGAAAGCATTTGAGAGTGAGTAATAGCGCGTACCTTGTGTTAGTTCCTCATTTACCTTATATAGACTTTTGCTTTGGTCGCATCCGCCACGATGTCTGAGATCACCCATCGTGGTCCATGATGCTTGGACCAACCGCCCTGTGCACCATGTCTGGGCCAACCGTCCTGTGCACCACAACTTTAAAAACAAGTGCCTCTGTTTCTGATGTCATGCATGACATAATGAGTACCGGGTCGTACCTCACACGGCCGTGCCGATTCACGCTTGGCTGCGTGGAGTTACGAAACTGTTGTACCGTAGTGGTCGACCCGACCCACACGCTAGTCATGCGCCCGAAGACGGGCTTAGTGAAAGGCACAAGGGTCTTGTGGAGCCTCTTGTCCGGCCCGATGTTGGAGCAAATTGGGTTGAAGAGCCATCATGGCAAGGGGAGGGAGCGAGTCTTTATTTTTCCTTCCGTTCGGCGGTAGCCGAATCCAACCGGACTTGTATGTGCCGTAGCTTGACGCCTTCGCCTTGTAGGTCCGGCCTACTACAATGAGTTTAGTTAGGGATTGAGTTAATATGAATGTTCTACATGTGACAAGAAAAATCATAATAAGTGTATTTTCATGGGAGAATATGTTCCTTAGTCGGCTCGACTCGGCCCTCCTTGGGCCAAAAATACTAGCTTTGTCCTTGCGTCCATTCAATTATTGTACATACGAGTATAGATGCATACAACAATAAATGTTGAAGACTATATGAGATTTTTCCTTTCAAAAGCGTGGAGCCTTATCTCCTGATAGTGAAAAACACATGATTGTGTAGCATGCGTACTTGACAATGATAAATGCATGTCCCTTATAAGGAAACAAGAGGGGAAGTCTTTCATTATGAGAAATGCAAACTAGTTTAAGTTTCTGTTTATGTCTTCTGTCTATCACGTTAGCAGAATGCACTTTGTTTGCTAATGATAACCAGGCATACCAATTAGCTCGATTATTTTCTTGGCTAAGGACTTGATGACGGTGCTTTTTGAGATGTTTAGATAAAAATTTGTGCCAGTAGTTGTGCAAAAAGAGCTGACATTTGGATGCTCGGATGGCGATCGCTTATTGCTTGTGCAATTTGTTGCGTGTGTTTTCGACTCTTTCGTGTGTATTTGATACTAATATGGACATGGTTTTTGACTTCTGAAAGTGGATTTGCGCGAACTTGTATGCGCAAACTCTAGGGGATTTTAAAGCTGTTGGAATTATATTCATATCAGTATTGCAAAAAATAGTCATATATCTTGTTTATACAAGTGTTTTGATGTTGGCAGATAATATTGGGATCATCTTCGGTAGCCCGTCGGCAAATACTAGCTGAGATGGGATACGAGTTCACAATAATGGTATATTCATCAAATCTCTGGTACACGTCTCATAGATGTCAATAATTTAACTCTGCTTATAATTTTAGACTGCAGACATAGATGAGAGAAGTATTCGAAAAGAAAAGCCAGAAGAACTGGTAATGGCCTTAGCGGAGGCAAAGGTACATTTAACCTTTTCAATAGTACCACTTGGAAACCAAATATTGTCATAATGACAAACCTTTTTTTTTTCCATTGCATTCTTTGGCCTCAATTTTAGGATGTGGTCTCTCTTTCTTTAGTTAAAGTAGTGGTAGAGGTTGTGTGCATGTGCAAAAGCAGTACGTTGGTACGTATCCCCTGTCACAATGCATCATGAGACGGGCCTCACTTGGGCCTGGGCAGAGCGCCCAGGAGCCCACCACTGGCACCTGGATGTGCTTGGATGCGTCTTGGGTGTGCATGAACAACTATAAGTGGATTTTGCATTATCTTGTTCATAAATCATTTTTTCCCTTCATTTCGCATGTCGTTGCTGCTCTTTTTATTACATATTTGGTATGCTGAAGTAATTTTATCTTGGGTTGTCCTTTTTTATCTGTTTTATTCCTAAGACAGAATGTTGGTTCCAGTCTTGCTCATTGATTGCGTGTAACTTGCATTGCATCTCAGGCTGATGCCATCCTATCAAAGATTCAAACAGTTCATAACCAAGAGACGGATGTTGAACCAACACTCTTAATTGCAGCTGACACAGTATGTCCCATTTCTTTTCTCTTGATGCACGGATCAACGGGGGTATCACTCTGTGGATACCAAAGTTATTTTTCTTCCCTTTCTACAAAAGTTTCCTGTTGGTTAGTGGTAGCTTTTTGCTAGTGGTGGGTCAGCTTGTACAATTGAGGTTGTTATTGAACTGCTTAGTTATGTAAAGGAACACTTGGTCTCTTGAATGTCAAGTTGCTGTCCTGGCTTAAGGTCAAAATATGCTATAACCTCTCATTTGCTTCATTGAGGTGAAAGATTCATATTTAGTGGAGTGGTTCATGAGATCAGCAAGTTAGGAAGCATACAGAAGGTTTAGTTATATATTAGGACTGGTGGCAAGTGTGATTTGTGCTCATAAATATCTTCTTAGACATACAGACATATAGTTTACAATATTTCGCAGGGCCTTAACTAGTGGTTCTCTATTAGAGAACCATTTTTAGTTGATAGCATGATATGCTAATTTGTTTATCCACCTTCTGGTGGACCTTAGCTGAAGTATGTGCTCCAATTACCACTGTATGGTTGTCTATTATGAGCAGATATCTTTGGTGCATCTATACTTCATTTCTTCGTACATAAACGGCCTTCTGGTGGTGGGACATGCCTGAAAACATTCAGGGATGTCTCCATTTATCTATTTTTAGTGAGCAATGATATAGAATGTTAATATATCTTATCGCTAATTTTAAATGATTTGGAGGTGGTGGTCTATGAAGGTATGATTAGGGAAAAACCATCAAGCAAAGAAGAAGCACGACAATTCATCAAAGGTTTGTCCTTCTACCGCTATTTCCTGCTGTTGTATTTTATGGTTCCGTCTCTTAAAAAATGTATATTATATAGGTTATTCCGGTGTGTATGCGGAAACTGTGAGCTCTGTTCACATTACGAATCTCAAGAGTGGATTCAGAAAAGGAGAATGGGACAAGGTGGAGGTATGATCACTTATACAAACCCTAATATGACCCTTATTAGTGAAGATCTAAGAAGCTCAGACACCTGTAAACTATAAAGGAGCAGGCATATTGTTTTGTATAGAAGGAAAGCTAGATATTGAGGTCTCGAGGAAAACAGCATTGGGGAGATTGAACTACATCAGTTACCAGTGATAATGATGTAAATGAAGCTTGGCATCTGCCGTGTAAATTCTAGCAAGAAGCTCGACTAGAATGTTCAATAACCCTCGCCTTTCTCTTGGCTCTGAAATTTCAGAATTTAATGTCGTTACGAGAAAGCTTCAATACCTTTGTACGCTCCTTTGTGTGCTTGGGGTGGTAGCATACCTACAAATTATTACTGGTTTCACCACGTAAACATGACGTGCAACAAAATGTGCAAAGTATATTTCACACTTTGTTTATCCAACATATCTGTAATTAAATCTTTTCATGAGCCATGAAGTAAAAGGGCATTTTTTTCCCGGAAATGTGTTTGCTAGTTGGTGTTTCTCTGATGTTGATTTTGTAGTGGATCATCATGCATAGTAGTCTAACGAAACAATCTTTGTAATGATTTGCAGATCTATTTCCATGACATACCGGATCAAGCCATTGATAACCTGGTATGAATCCCTCATTCTTGTCCTGGATTTTAAAACTCTGCAAGGACAGATTGGAACCCAACTCCAGAGGCTCGGTTGATAATTTTTCAGAGTAATTTTGGAGTGTTGTTTGTTGACTAACTTAAAGTACGCTTTTTCGTTTCCTATGAATCCAGATTGAGGAGGGGAGTGTTCTCAATGTCGCTGGTGCTTTGATAATAGAGCATCCTTTGATACTACCCTGCATTAAAGAACTGGTTGGTTTCATGATCTCTGCATTTTCTCTTCATATGTAATCAGCATTACTTGGCCATACTTTTGACCCTGATTTTGTTCATGTATCATGGTTTTATGTGGGGATTTGTCGAACGAAAGCAAAAGGTGAAAGTAAAAAAAAGAAAAGAAATAATCATCTGTATAGCGGAAAACTTGTTTCTTTTGTCTCCCATGGTGAATCCATCCCCAATTTCATGATCGAAGCACAACATCTTCTTGCCGCGTGTTAGTTTCTAACATCATGGCTATCTCGCTTGTTTTTTATAACTCAGTATCCGGTTTAATGACTGACTAATTTAGGAGACCAATCTCATAGTCAACTAGCGCATGAGGGGGCAATTAGAATTGGGCCATATTGGCCGAAAAAATACAGGAATTGATAACACGTGGGTGGGAGTCGAATCCAGAGCAAAGGCTTCATGGCTATTCCACTTGATAGGCAATTGACATAAATTGGTGCTGCTTTTATGCAGGTAGGAACAACTGATAGCGTGATGGGACTCCCCAAAGCTCTTACAGAAAGACTCATCAAGGAAGCTCTCCAATGAGCTCGGATTTGAAACAAAGGAATTTGAGATTGTTGGTTCAGAATAGCTGGAATTCAAATCTATTCATTTGGAAATTCATATCTATCCAAACAGACCCTAACTTTGTGTACTGTAAACTTTATATTCATCACTTATCAACCCGTTTTACGTTTTTGTCAAGTTGGTTTTTGCAGCTTCACAAGTTGTACGGGCTCATAAACAGAATTGCATGTCAAAATTTCTGCAAATTATCAAAATAATACCGAATTCTTTACAAAAAAAAATTAGTGTGGTGAAAGTAATTTATCTTGTTCGTCGAAGTATCCTATAAAGTTTTTGGACGGAAATTTAGTTCTTTTACAATGGCGCTGGCCGAACTTAAATGACATTAAGATACGGTACAAAAAGATTCAGGTTGGATCTGACATCAGGTAGACCGAAGGACAACCAAAGGCTCATAGCGTGTTTTTATAATGGTCGGTCTTCTTGGTCAAGTTCTTTCCAGCACTGGGCGGGATCGAAGGCTCCACGAGGCCCCCATGTTGTGCAATTAGCTCGTCTACGCGCGCATGATCAGTATGTGAGTCAAGCTGAACGGGGAATGTTTGGCATGACAACAACACAATTTAGCTTTCATAACTCTAGGTAGGCGCTAGGTGGCTCGGCAGGCCACGTGGATTGCGACTTAGCATTTGGTGCATACGCACAAGGTCACGGGTAGAGATGATCATTCCTAAAGTCATGATGCATATTCCTGTTACATGCTTACTTGGAACGCAAGTACAGTTCTCTATATAAGATAATTGAGACAATTTGCGCAAAGTAAGTTTAATCACACCACACGAATCTTTTTCAGTTAGAACTTTTTTTTTTTCAAGAACTAACTTAATCACTGGAGTACTCTCTGGATGACGATGATCGGACAATACTAAGGTTGTTTCTCCTACAATTCAGACTCGAAGAATTCAATGCAAGTAATCTAGAGAAGAATTCACTGAGTTCAAGACTGAAACCCATATTTAAGTATTTAAATTTAGAGTTATTTTTCAAAACATCCCTCAAACTATGCTCCACATGTGCACTTCGTCCTCAAACTATCAACTTGGTTTATTTGGTCCTCCAACTATCAAATCCCATTGCATTTGATCCTTTCTCTAACAGAAGTTACTAAACTAACGGAAAAGAAGAAGAGGAATTAATGGCACAGCCGTAATTTCGTCCAACTCAAAGGGTCAGAATTTGCCCAGCCAACAAAACCCCTTTTCTCTCTCTCTCTCTCCCTCTCTGGAACGACAAAATCGATTCTGTCTCTCTCTCTTCTCTGGAACGGCAATACCAGAGAACTCAAAGAACCCATTTTTCCCCCTTTTGATCGACACCCATAGCCGATGTTAACACACTCAAAACCCAAAATCGATCGGTGAAGGCTTGAGCTCTCCTTATTTCTTCAATGGTTGATCAGTTAAGGCAAGGGGATGAGAGAACCCCATCATGTAAGTTCCGATTTGTGCATTTGTGTGAAAGTTTTTGTTTTAAAATTTTCTGTAAGTTCTTGACATGCATTTGTTTGAAAATTTCTAGGGTTCTTCAAAATATGTTCAAAATATGTGCCCTGATATATATATATATATATATATATATATATATATATAGATATATGAATCATTATTCTAGGGTTTCTCAAAACATCCCTCATTTTTATATGAAATATTTCGGTTTTTTCTGGTATGTTGTCCCCCACTTCGGGTATTGGTCCCCACAACATGCATTTGTATATCTGTTTTTTTTTTTACCTTAATGTGATACAAACTCTCTTTGTAGTATAATATGCTTACTTGTTTGGGGTTGTGTGTTGGTGCATGCAGATATAAACCCTTCTTTCTTCTCAATTAAGGTTCACCATGGGGGTAATTTTATTGTCGAAAGGGGTAAGAAATCCTATGTTGGTGGCCAAGTAAGCTACAGTGATTATGAACAGAGGGATAAGGTCTCAATTCTTGATTTAAATGAAATTGGGAAAAAAATAGGGTTAACTGATGTAGTAGAGTTCTACTACAAGGTCCCTAGTTCAAACTTGGATGGAGGTTTTAAAATATTGCAGACTGATAACCATGTTATTGATATGGTAAGGCATATTGAGAATAACGTCGTAGAGATATTTCTTGTGATCCCTAATGGTTTGGAAGATGTGGATGTTGCTAGTTGGGATTGGGAGAGTGGAACATTTCCAGAGAGTACAATTACCATAGACAAGTTAGGTGACACTTTAGATATGACAGAGGATGGGATGCAAGGGGATGATGACTCAGATTCTGATGCAAACTATGACTATTTTGCTGATAGTGATTATGATTTAAGTGAGGAAGATGATAGGATGTATATGGATAATGTTGATGAAGATGATAGGATGTATGAGGATGAAGGAGATGGTTCTGATTCTGATGATGGTTTCTATAGTTTGAATGAAAGTGATTCTGAGGATGATCAAAGAAGTGATAAAGCAATTGTTTTTAGACCACTGAAAGGGAGAGAAGAACCCGTCTTTTGTGTAGGCATGATATTCAGGAATAGGGCTGAATTGGCTGGGGCTATTAGGCAGCATTCAATTCTGCAAGGGAAAGAAATCAAATTCTTGAAAAATGAAACCACAAGGGTGAGGGCTAAATGCAAGGTTTACAACCCAGAAGAGGGTAAAAAGGATTGTACATGGGAAATTTCTGCTACTAATAGTGGTACAAGTTCCAAAACGCTGCAGGTGAAAGTTTACAACCCAAACCATAATTGTGGGAGGATTTGGAACAACAGGTTGATGAATAGCAGTTGGTTGGCTAGAATTTACTTTGATGATATCAGGATCAGCCCTAGTTTGAAGACTTCAGAGCTTATGGAAAAGGTTAGGGAAAATTTCAAGTGTAATGTATCACTAACTCAATGCTATAAGGCAAAATGTAAGGTGTTGAGAAAGATTGAAGGCAGCATTGAAGGGCAATATGCTAAATTGTGGGATTATTGCATTGAGATAAAAAGAACCAATCCGGGTACTAGTTTGTATATACATTTAAAACCAGATCAAGATGGAATTGCTACCAATGTATTCCAAAGGTTCTATATTTGTTGGGAAGCATTAAAAAGAGGATTTGTGGAGGGTTGTAGACCAATTATTGGAGTGGATGGAACTCACTTGAAAGGAGGTTATAATCTTGGTCAAATGCTAACAGCTGTGGGCATTATATATTTTGTACAGCCCCTTTGAGAACCATATTCAGAACCATATGTGGTCTTTTTTTGCTGCTAACATGTCATATACATGCTTTAAATTGCCTTTTTTTGCTGTTATTGACTGCTAGGAGTTGCTGGAATTTCCAGTAACTAATGCAAGTTTAAAGGCTGGAATTTTTTCTTCCCAAAGTTGTTGGAATTTTTTTGCTGTTATCATGCTTAGCTTTCGGGATTTATAGAAACTAATGCAAGTTCAAAAGCTCCATTTCTAGTACTAATCTTGTTACATTTTTTAGTTGTTCTTGTTACATTTTTTTACTTGCAGCTTTCGTTGTTGGTGCTGGAGAGAGAGAGAGAGAGAGAGAGAGAGAGAGAGAGAGAGAGAGAGAGAGAGTTTTTTTTCTTCCCAAAGTTGAGCTCTGTTTTTTTCCCCTGGAGATGGAAAGCTGGCCTCTGTTTTTTTTGCCCAGGAGTTGAGGTTGGCGCCAAAATATGGTGGGAACCAAGTAGAATGACATTTGTGCCCTTGGATGGGGGTGGGAAAGAGAGAGTTGACCATTCCTCTTCTTCTTTTCCGTTAGTTTTGTTATTGACTGTTAGAGAAAGGACCAAATGCAATGGGATTTGATAGTTGGAGGACCAAATAAACCAAGTTGATAGTTTGAGGACGAAGTGCACATGTGGAGCATAGTTTGAGGGATGTTTTGAAAAATAACTCTTAAATTTAAGTAAAATCTTAAAACATATTTTGGAAATTTAAAGATTGCAAATTTGCAAGAGGTCTTGTAAGCTTTTTTCTTTGATAATTGGTTAGTCCTGTCTTGGAGTATTTCATTGGGCCAAAACCCTATAAGCCCAATCACAGATTGGGCCCAAGACTATCTGGGTTAGAGGCTTGAGTATAAAAAGCCCACAAAGGTTTTCATTTTGTACCTATTTTCAATAACGGGAACTGAGATTCTCTGGAAATTTCTAAAAATCGTCAGTTGTAGAATCCAGCTCATATTGTCAAACCTTCCTCCTTATAGAATAAGTAACAAAACATTCATTTCTAGAGAGAGAGAGAGAGAGGGTGGGAGAGAGTGAGTGAGGGTATATCGGAGCGGTTATATAACCGTCAATATATCCGTTCATCTCATAGTCGGATTTGATTTCAACGCAACATTATACAGTCTCAGGAACCGTACGGAATCCTCCACTTTCATCCTTTCGTCGGTTTCTGCAGATATTCAAAACCTCAAGAAGATCAAATTTGGATAATATCTTTCTCCTCTCTCTCCATCGTACGGAATCCTGCACTATATCTATATATCCGATTACAGGTTCGGTATCTCTTGCTGCAGGCAGATCTTAGCTCCGCCATGGATGGAGGAGGTGGTGCTCAAGTCAACGCCGGCCGCGGCGGCGAAGGTGGCGCGGCGGTCGGGGTTCAGATCCAGAACAGTCGGAGACTACCGGATTTCCTACAGAGCGTGAACCTGAAGTACGTTAAATTAGGTTATCATTACTTGATATCGCATTTGTTGACTCTGTGTCTTATACCTGTAATGGCCGTGACATTAATTGAAGCTTCACAAATGAACCCTAACGAAATCCGGCAATTATGGCTTCACCTGAAATACAATCTCGTTAGCGTTATAGTTTGTTCGGCATTTTGCGTCTTTGGATCGACCGTCTATATCATGACTCGTCCTAGACCGGTGTTTTTGATTGATTACTCGTGTTATCGTGCCCCTGATAAGCTTAAAGCCCCCTTCCAACGGTTCATGAATCATTCAAGGTTAACCGGGGATTTCGATGAGTCGTCTTTGGAGTTCCAACGCAAAATCTTTGAGCGATCGGGGCTGGGAGAGGAGACTTATGTTCCTGAAGCAATGCATTCTATTCCGCCTCAACCGTCTATGGCAGCTGCCAGAGACGAGGCAGAACAGGTCATGTTTGGTGCTTTGGATAATCTTTTTGCTAATACCTCTGTTAAGCCCAAGGATATTGGTATTCTTGTTGTGAATTGTAGTTTGTTTAATCCTACACCTTCTCTTTCGGCTATGATTGTCAATAAGTATAAATTGAGGGGGAATATTAGGACCTTCAATTTGGGGGGTATGGGTTGTAGTGCAGGGGTGATTGCCGTTGACCTCGCAAAAGATATGTTGCAAGTCCATCGGAACACGTGTGCTGTTGTTGTTAGTACTGAGAATATTACTCAGAACTGGTACTTTGGGAATAAGAAGGCTATGCTGATACCCAATTGCTTGTTCAGAGTTGGGGGTAGTGCAGTTTTGTTGTCAAATAAGTCCGGTGACAGGAGGCGGGCCAAGTATAAGCTTGTTCATGTCGTGAGGACCCATAAGGGGGCGGATGATAAGGCTTTCCGTTGTGTTTATCAAGAGCAAGATGATGCAGGAAAGACTGGTGTCTCCTTATCGAAAGAGCTCATGGCAATTGCTGGTGGGGCTCTTAAAACCAACATCACTACTTTGGGTCCTCTCGTTCTCCCAATTAGCGAGCAACTTCTGTTCTTCGCTACTCTTGTGGTGAAGAAATTGTTTAACAAGAACGTCAAGCCATATATCCCTGATTTCAAGCTGGCCTTTGATCACTTTTGCATACATGCTGGGGGAAGGGCTGTGATTGATGAGCTGGAGAAGAATTTGCAGCTGCTGCCATTACACGTTGAAGCTTCTCGGATGACTCTACACCGGTATGGGAACACTTCATCAAGCTCCATTTGGTATGAACTGGCTTATATTGAGGCCAAGGGGAGAATGCATAAAGGGCACCGAGTCTGGCAGATTGCATTTGGGAGTGGTTTCAAATGTAATAGTGCAGTGTGGCAAGCACTTCGAAACGTGAAGCCGTCTCGTAATGGTCCCTGGGAGGATTGCATTGACAAGTATCCTGTGAAACTAGTCTTGTAGCATAACAAGAAGTGGGCTAGGCTGGTTATTCAGGTGATCATCTCATCATCAGCTTAGTATTTTCTTCTCAAAATCTTGTTGTGCTACTCGTTAGTTCTCTTGATTTGATCTTTGAAATGTGGTGTCCATTTTGAGTCTTCCTCCTTTGTAGAGAACTATCAAACCTATTGATTTTCTGATCTTGTCCTGTACCACCTGTGAAATTTTCATGCTACATATGTTAGTGGTTATGAATACGATGATAACGAAAATGCTAACCACCACCCATTAGGCGATAGATAGTATAAAAAGTGTATCGATATCCGTAAACTATGTGTATTGATATTTGTGAATATACATTGATATCTGTAAACATGCATTAATATTCGTGTTTGTTTGGCACGTGTATGTTATCCACCACCTAGTGGGCGGTGGTTAGCAAGACCCATATGATAAAGCTGAGGATTTGGACAGAGCAAGGGTGGTCTTTACAATTTTGGTTTGTTGGGTATTTTATTTTGTCAGCATGTAGAAATATACGGTATACCACTCATACATACGCGTGTTTAAGACAAATGTAACTACCATGATGCTACTAAATAATTGCTGGATCAATTAGTTGCTAAGGAGCATGGATACTAATACGGAGAGAAGACACGAAAATTCTAGCAAATAGAGATACGGACAGACAAGATGCAGGAGACTCCGCAAAGAACAAAAGTGTTTATATATGTTGATGTTATTTAAAGTTATAAATACGAACATTTCGTTCAGAAGCAATCAAAATTAATAGTATTTTTACTTTCTTTTTTGCATCCTTTTTAAATATTGCAAGTTGCATGGGGGTTTATTTATTTAATTCATTTATTTGTACCTTCTATATATTATTAGAATATATACAGTGACGAGAAAAGTATCGCAATTTTTTTTTCTCATTCATTCAGGAGAATATGTGAATAATTTCAAAACAAGCTTTCATTATTGTACAAGTTGAGGCACACGTATCTTTGATATGTCTCCTACTTAAAAATAATTAAATTGATTGTGACGTGTCCTTTGCGCGTTCCTGTGATTTCCCGACGCATTTTGTATATCTAAATGTCCAACAAGAATACTTATAGGCATGGGTGTTTTATGTGGTAGTATTTTAGAATATCTACAGTGGCAAGAGAAGTACTGCAAGATTTTTTTTCATTCATTCTGTCAAGTGAGCAAGCAGCACTTGACAGAACTCTTTGGAGGAAAATGATTCATGTAGCCGACCCCAATTGATTTGGGACATAAGGCTCAGTTTGATTTGGTTTGGTATTCAAGAGATTACGTGAATACCTTCAAAATAAGTTTTCAATATCGTAAATTGATTCCTTTCCATATTTTTATCCATGTACAAGTTGCGATGCGTTTTTTTGATATGCGATTTTGATGTGTCCCTTGCGTGTTCCCGTGGTTCTTAACGCGGTTCATATATCCAAGTGTCCGATACGTATACGACATGCAATTAGGAAGGTGGGTGCTTCATAAATTAGTAGTAATATGCTTTGTCAACTCCTCCGTTGCTTTCAAAAAATATGCTTTGTCAAATTTGAATTTTTTTTATTGCGTTTTATTTAGAAAATCAAAGACGTGGAAGGAGAAATGGTCGATTCCATCCGATACCTTTGATTGTTATCTCTACCTAATTTCTTGAACTTATTATTAGCAGTTTCCTCGCGGATTGTATAGGCCTTGACTGCAAAAATTAGGCCTTGACTGCTCCCATTTTTACTGTAAGTTATTTTTTTTCCTTGTTGGCAATTCTATTCGGTTGGATCCGATCCGTTCAATTTTTCGTCCAGTTTAGATTTTGAGGATTTTTCTAAGATCAAATTGGATATGGAGGCGAAAATTAAAAAATATTCGGGGATCGGATTGGAGGCGAGTCCATTCTATCTCCAATTCGATTCCCGTCTTGATTCTCACCCCAATCTCAACTCAGTTTTTTTATGTATAAAATACATGTATTTATGTATCTTTATTCTTATAACTAGGAGTGAATCTATAAATTGAAAAATCGGATAGGACCGACAGACAGAACTGAACTAACAGTTTGGTCCGATTTTTGATTGAGATCGGTCTGGTTAGTGCTTTTTCAAAATTTTTGGTTTGTTTTTCGATTTTTAACCCTTAGGTCCCTGACGGGACCCGACTGGACCGGTTTAGTATATGTAAATCTTATGAAATTGATTCCTTAGAATTAGACTTAACAATTGAGCTTACAAACTCACTTTTTTAATAATTAGTTTATTGACAGTGATCGGACCATTACAATTGGGTTTATTCACAGTTCTTAAAAAATTCCTGCAAAAAATTATGAAATCTATTAAAATACTTGGGCCCATTACAATTGAACTTCTTATTTTTTTTTATTTTTTGAAATATGGGTTTGGATCCAACCAAATCAGAAATCAGATCAAACTGAACCTAAATCGGTCAAGTCGAACAGGACCAAATCGATAGCCTTTGGTTCGGTTTTCGGTTTGTATATGGTCAAACCGGAACAACCGATTTGGTTCAAGCTTCTTGGTTAAACCGGATCGATTTCACCTCACTTATAACCATTTTTTGAAATTATTTTATCATAATATTTTTTTTTGAAATTATAAAAATAAATTTTTCCTGAAAAAAAAATCGGCACTCAATTGTACTACCCTCGATAGTAGATAAAGAAGAAAACAGACAATGCAGTGCGACAGGAATGGAGGTTGAATGTTATTTTTTATTGCAAGAACGGGGTGAAAATAAAGTTAGATATTAAGTTTGGTGTTAGAGACGGAATCATTAAATCTATTCTCGATGCAAAGCGTTGCCCTAAGGCAGTTGTTCGAAAGTTCTACAATATGCAGCAGGGTTTGGAGACGAGAAGTGCACGGTGCTCGTGGGATAATGACACTAATATTTTAACTTCTTTTATAATTATAAAAGCGGTGTTTCAGGAGCACTAAATAGTTACTTCTTGCAAACGTAGAGTATGCAGGGCATTGAACCCATAAACAAAATCATCTTTACGTCCTTGGTTTCGGCTTGTTTTTCTTAAATAATTTTGGTATTTGAGTCAGTATATGGCTATACGCATATGATATTAACGGGAGCTCAATTGAAATTGAGGGTAAATCTATGCATAAATTGTCCATAAAAATTAGTAACACTTGTGATATTTCGAATTTATAATCTAAGAGGGGACAAACTTTTAAATATCGAGTTTATTTTCCATTAGGTTAGGAAGTAAGTTAATACCAACTAATTCCTAAAAATTTGTACATCGAATGATCCCACACACATTTGTACCCACGTTGAGTTCAGGCATATCTGTCCAAAACATTTCTATCTCCCTCAAATAATTAACAACATACAATAATATGGTACATTGTATACACCCTATTATCTCTCACCACAAGAATACAAAGTGTAGCTAATACTCATCCACACACAAACTTCAATATCTCTATATATATATATATATATATATATATATATATGAGTCCCCTTCTAATGAGGGATCCCTTATTTTGTTAAAATGAGAACCTTTCATTTTCTGATCAATTTTTGATGATTCGAATCGTTCAATGTGTTAAAAACATGGTTTTAAGGATACCCTTAAATCGACTCAAAAAAATATCAGAAAGGGTTTGATCTAAGCAGTTTTTTTATAAATGCTGACAGAAACTGTTTTATAAAAAATTAATTGGATCAAGCCCTTCCCGATTATAATTTGAGCTGATTTCGCGTGAGTATTCTTAAAAATATGTTTTAAACACATTGAACGGTTCAGATCATTAATATTTGATCCGAAAATAAGTCTTTATTTTAACAAAATGAGGAATCCCTTATTAGAAGCTCATTATATATATATTCTAACGAGGGATCCCTCATTTTGTTAAAATAAGGACCTCCCATTTTCGGATCAAATATTGATGATCGGAACCGTTCAATGTGTTTAAAACACGTTTTTAAGGGTATTTGCGAGAAATCGGCTCAAAAATACCGAGAATGGCTTGATCTAAACAGTTGTTCATAAATAGTGACAGGAACAGTTTTATCAAAAATTGCTTCGATCAAGCCCTTCCCAATAATATTTTGAGCCGATTTTTTGCTGGTATCCTTAAAAACGTGTTTTAAACACATTGAACGGTTCTGATCATTAATATTTGATCCGAAAATGGGAGGTGCTTATTTTAACAAAATGTGGGATCCCTTAATAGAAGCTGACTATATATATATATATATATATATATATATATATATATTTTTTTTGAGTGCATGAGAGACAAGCTCACTTGATGCTTTAAGTCAAATTTTCAAAGACTCTATTTGCATAGAACATGTGTGTTTTTTCGTTGGTTCGTCATCAAGGATGGATCTAAAATTTATAGGCACTAAGATCAAATATATATAATATGTATAATTTTATGAGACAAAGCATACCATCCCTGGGCAAAGCATGATATTTTGTGAAATTTTTTTACCAAAATATCGAAAAATATATCTTAGCATATGGGCATTTTTCAACTCGGGGAGTCAATTAACCCTTTTTGCCACTACATAGCTCCATCCCTGTTCGCTATCGGCATATTGTCTAATTGGTTGGACTGATTGTTTCTATGATAAAGTTTTTGGTTTACAAAAAAACTCTATGTTTTGACTTATTTCTTTAGATAACTAATTTTAAGTTTTAATAAAAGTATATTAAAAGAATAATTTAAGTCAAATAATACCTTAATTTTACAATATTAAAAGACGACCTTCCAGTTCAACCTGCATAAAAGCTCGTGACAGAATGGTAATTTTGATTTTTATCTCTTATTTGCCCCTCGACTACAATTTGAATTATGTCTCTACCAACCTTTCATGAGCACCTTCCTTTCCCTTAGAATTTTGGTTACTTTGGACTATTTGTTAGCTCTATCGTTCAACTCATTGCAATTTGTACTAACAACTATATTGCATACGTTAAAAATAATGAGAGGAACGATCAACGCGTGACAATTTTTTCTGAATGCAACTCGAGGCGTTCTTGCTTACCGGAGAATCCACATAGGCTTCCGAAGGCCTTTTGTTAATACAAGTTTGAGCCATAGCCTGAGCTCGGACGTTAGTGACAAAAAGTCGGTGCCTAAGATGCCCAAGTAGTCCAAATCGTCGGGCTCTACCTAGTATTTATTTAGGATTCTAAACATGTAATCATTTACTCGTTTGAAAGAAAATATTAGCAGCCATTCAGTTCGCAACTCGTTTGGAAAAATAAAAACAAAAAGATATGATAGTCAATGAAAAAGCAATCACTTCCAAAAAAACAAGAAACAAAGACGCTGTTGTGCAACGTGCTAAAACGACGTCGTTTTGTTGTCCGTCTGGATGTCCATTGCATTTTAGACGTCAAAACGAGGTCATTTTGGCGCGTCGCACGCCGTGCTATATATACGATGCGCGCATCAGAATTTCCGTATCCAAACAGAACAAAAACTACTGTTGTGCCCGTGTCCAAACAGAAGGAAAACTATTTGTACATAAAAGAGGGCATGACCAGGGTAGCCCATGGTACTAAAGGTGTATAGACATTCATATTGGATAAGATTCCTTTGATTTTAATTGATAGATACAGATACTGTCTGTAACTCTATTATTGGTGATAAAAAGTCCACAGACACATATTCCGGATACAAATGTGTCCGAAACCGTTTGAGGACTCTATGTACATCTAACGACTCCGAACACATCTATATCCGGAGAGTATGTGTTCCTAGCATTAATCTATTGGTGATATCTGTTGAAAATTTGAAATGGTTGTGAATGAAATTGGAACACCAGAAGATTTCACGAGGCACCAAAAGGTCTTAATAGTTACAATTCATTCATGGTTGCGTTGATGTTCATTTATCCCTCTATTTATGTTTTAACGATTGCATTAGCTTTTAGGGTTGTATATATAGTGAATCCTATTTTTAGTTTCGCTATACCGCATGACGAGAATGACTTGGAAATTTCATCCACAATTTTTTGGTTTCGTGTTGTTTTCATGGAGAGAGACAAACACAATTAGTTCGATAGAAGGTCAATTAGGTGGTGTTCTACCGACCGAATGAGTTGTTTTACCTTGAGAGAGACGCCGGTACAATCCTCCAATACCCACTAAAGGCGATGAATCTGTTTTAAAGAAATTGTGATTTCACAAGAATCGATTCAATAATGTATTTTTATTTTCGAATTTACATTGTAACTCTATCATGTAATATTCAATTATTGATTTATTGAAATTATTTTCTGAAATAGATTCCGCAAATTTTTCCTACAGTACTGATTTTCTAGTAGCCACAAACTGATAGACAACGATGGAAATGGTTTCCAGGGGTAGTAATCGTTCCGTTCGGCCGGGATTATGTCTAGACACATATATAGATATGTTCGAAACCATTCAATGCATGTAAAACACAACACAAACCGAAAGGCAAAAGTGTCCAGCCATCTGCTTGTTGGGAGATATGATGAATTACGCACCGAACCCAAAAGTAACAACTAATCCAATTAAGCTGCAAGATTTCTTGAAGGTGAAAACGTACGTAAAAATCGAATAGCACAGGTTTCACTTGACAATAATAGTGTTAATGCATAATAACCATTGAAAAGACTACACTTTTACAGAATAAGTTCACATTCAAAATTCAATTCAATGAATTCGTCTGGATAGCAATACAAGTTCGGACTCAACACCAAAATTACATACCTGCAAATGTGCCGCATGTGTTTAGTTTTCCGCAAAATGGTATACAAGATTGGAGTCTCCGACTACAACAACAATAACATTAACGAAAAACTTGAAAATGAGGAAGTGGACCAAAAAAAGGAGAGAGAGAGAGAGAGAGAGAGAGCATCATCTGAAGGACCACTGGATTTCTTCTAGAGTTCTTCCCTTTGTCTCAGGCACCCAGAGAGACACAAATACCACAGTGAAAATGGACACAATCATATAAATGGTAAACGTTCCTGGTATAATGAAGAAATGAACAAGTTAGAAACCAGGAGTTGGGAACACATAGTAACAGAAGGTCAAATTCTTCCGGTCCTTTTGATGCGATTTTCGAAGATATGAGGCATGATGCTATTCGCATGAAGTTTTGTGCAAAGAACCGGACCAACCGGTAACTGGGTAGCATGCCATTTTGGCCAAGAATGACCGTTTTGTTGTTGAGTTTGATGCATGGATAGAAGTGGCTCCTAGTTTTCTTATGCCCTTCATTTTGATGATTTACCTTGATATTAACATACTCTTGTATACATTGCACTTGTATACCCATCGATGAAAACAGAAGCAAAACACGATAGAAAACACACACACACACACGTGGAGAGAGAGAGAGAGAGAGAGAGAGAGAGAGAGAGAGGGCAAACCTCCACCGCTCCAAGCCAAAAGTATGTTAGCACTTAACGTAACTATCCAGGCGGCAAACCAGTTGGCCAGTGTTGCTACGCTTCCAGCAAGGCTCTTGATATTAACTGGAAGGATCTGCAGTGGCAGATAAAGAGGAAAATATAAGAATGAGCCGTATATTGCAGTTAGAACTAGGTGAATGTTTTTGACTTCTTTCCCCCCTTGAATTGGTCTTTGACAAGGTAGCAAAGATCGTCTTTTTTACTGCCGGATTTGACACCGGCGACCACTTGGTTTATGATTATGCATTGAAGATATTCCATCACAGGATGAATTTTCAGGCATTTGGAATGAAAAGAACTGGCAATTTAGCTGCTCTTGTAATTTCTAACGTAAAAAACTTAATGTCGTACATGGTTTGTCATTCCTATAGGATAATGCAAAGATGTACCTAGATAAAAAAAAAAGCCAATAAAAACGTAAGTATACACGGTAATATTTCTTTCTAAGCTACAACTGACCCCGATGATTATTGATATTTTGAAAACAATTTGTGAATCATTCTTTCTAGCATTGAGCAAGCCAATTGAGTAGTGAAATGTCACATTACATAATAAAGTGAAGATGCGGTACCTCAGACATTATGAGCCACGGAATAGGCCCCATTCCAAGAGAAAATGAAACTATCATGCCCTGGGACAAAAATGAGATGGTCATACAAACCAAGAAACCTTCAGCAACAAGAAGTTCAACCCTTGTCATTTATACTTTGTGTAATTTTAAAATGGACATACCACAACTCCAACTACTGCAAAAATTCCCAACATGGTATAAATGGTAGAATCAGCTGATATCGAATCCTGATATCCATTAAAACGCAGCAAAAATGTTACAGATGGTATGCTTAATTTTGATGGGAAATTTTAAATAACATGATACATTACTACCTTTATAAAGAATGAAACTGCAACAATTAGGAGGCTAACAGACATTCCAGTTGTAGAGATCTGCAACAAGGGATTATCAATTCCACAGTTATTCGTATCAAATGACATATAACACTAGCTCTTGTATCAAAATATAATTTCCTCAAACTCACAATAAGTAGAAGCCTACGGCCTGTTTTGTCAACCAACCATGTAGCAACTCCAGTGGCAATAACCTGAATATTGCAGAAATTCTCCTTGATGACTTGAGGGTTATCTCAAGAATTATTGGAATTTCCACTGGACTAAAGAAAATAACTCCAAACTATTCTTCAAACCTTACCTGAATGGCACCAAGTCCAAATGTAGCAACATTACTTGATGAAATCCCTGTTCAAGTTTAATGCAACTATTAAAAGCCATTTAACTTGAGCTGAAGTTAGTGCTTTACCTTATTAATAATCAGTGCATACACAGATGACAAATGATCAATCAATGCGTAAAGGAGGACAAATGTTTGCCCTTATTTAGACAAAATCAATATAAATAGTCAAATGAAGATAAACAACACAACTACCCACAGGTTGTGAACTAACTAAAGAGAAGAGGTAATTCACCCAACATTAGCTATGAAATCAAAGTGGCTTGGAACAACTACTATTTCCTTTAAAGACAACATCATCAATCTTCTGATGGGGCAACACGAAGAACTTTTAAGGATGCAGTTTCAATGACAGTTAGCACTACTTTGGTTTGGCGATTCCAGAACACCACCCCAGAAAATGCACAAGTAAATGACCAACAATTTAATATTTACCAGCAGATTCAAAAATGGTACTCGAGTAGAAGAGAACACCATTAGTTCCAGTCAATTGTTGGAGGACAAGTAATCCAATTCCTATCTGCAGGATATCAGGTAACAGGAAAGAATTAGCTCCAATGCTTTCCCACATTAACGAAGAAAACAACAGAAACAAAAAAATAAAATAAAATTCAAAACCATGAGCACTACCGCTAGGGGAAACCAATATCTTCTTTGTTTGAGCTCGGCGAAACGAATTGTACTTCTTCTGCTAGTTGATGCTACAGACCTCTGCACAATGTATATGCATGCATGCAATGAGAACATAGGCAAAATTTAAAGTATGATTATGAACAAACTAATTAAAAATTGATTTGCAAAAAGAGGATTATCAAACATAAAATAGAAACAGAAGCAGAAATTGTGTCTGTCAGTAGCCCACTCCTCTTTTTTCAGGCCAAACAAGCAGAGCTCAGTTGAAGTATGAGAGGGTCATTTCTATTATTCTTTTTGTTTGACTGGTAAGATATACATTCCATGTACCAATCAAGTCTTGAGCCAGAATCTCCCCACAGCCGGTGTAAGAGAAACCACTGCACACGGCTGTAATAGATACAATGATCTGTACCTTAATTTCGTTCACTTCAATTGAAATGTCAGCATCAAACCCTCGGAGCACTTGCAAAGACGCTTCAAACTCTTCTGTCATTCCCATTTTCGCCTAGATTCAACAAAGAAATTGCGTTTTACTGAGATAAACATATGTTCAACAATGAACTAGAAAACACACTACTTCGTGAAGCTTACCAACCACCGGGGAGATTCTGGTACGAAAAATAGGCCAGGAATCAATATTAGACATGGCAATATTCCTGAAAATAGGTATTGAAATCTTGTTATTCAGGTATAATATTTAAAAAAATTTACGGGTAAATGTGTGTGAACAGCAGATTGTGAACTTTCTTTATTTCTTCGGAAAGACAAAAGGCTTAAAACGCCTCCTTTCTTCTTTTGGAAGGCAAATAGTTTAAAACACGGGGATCCGTATTGTCTTCTTTATTGACAAAATATATTGTTTATCAATCAACTTGGGCGTCTGCAATTACAGCAAAATGAAAATGTGCCAAGAATGGCATATAGGGGTTGAATGGTGCAGATAATGAGGTGGCAAATTGAATCACTCATTGAAGTCTTTCAGCATTCATGCTGTGAATAGACTAAATATTGAACTGCACTCCTCTTTCACTGATACGAGTGTCAGTAGCCCCAGCTCTCGATGTTTCTATTCCTTTGCTTTTGTTTATGTTGCATGTATTATACTTGATTCACCCTACTTCGACCCAAAAGAGAAACGAGAGACAAATTAAGACGCGTCCCAGTTCTAACTTTACCTTTCTAACTACCAAGTTAGAATAAATATCAAACTTTAATTATTGACCAGGTTTACTATTTGAGCTTGTGCGTAAGTATTTGGCTTCACTAACCGCCATCTGCGGGTAATTTTGCTCTTTCCAAGAGAGATCAATTTTATGATACCCAAATTTGTATCCCTACAAGTTGTTAATTTTCCACTTTGAAACGCAAACAAACATCATCCTAACTGTTACGCTGAAATTGGATTACAATGAGCAACAATATTCCTGCAGTCCAGGGATCTCCATGTTAATAAACATTTGTCAGCATATCACTCCAGTACTAAAATGAGCACACAACTGCAGTTCTATGCTGAAATGGGATTCCAATGAGCAACAATATTCCTACAGTCCGGAGATCTCCATCTTAACAATATTCGTCAAAATATCACTCAAGAACTAAGATGAGCACACAACTGCAGTTCTATTCAAACAGACCGTTTTCCATAATTACAATACATAAAGTTCACAACCAATGGAGAATTATAATCAATGTGAATGAGAGTCAAAGTAACAGAGCAATACCACTAGTTCGTGATAGACTTAATAAGAGCTTTAGCAACTTACCCAGAACCGCAAGTACTCTCCAATTAACAAAAAGTCCCAGCAAATACGCCAGCATTATTCCAATTGTGACAGAGAGCTAAACACCAGGAAAATATCAAGATTAAGGGGTATGCAACATTGGGAGTGTGAGGGTACAATTCCATATATGACTGAGCTTTTAAAGAAGATAAAATTCCATATATGACTTAAGCTTTTAAAGAAGACAACCTGGTTAACTGAACCCAAACTGCCTCTCATGTTTTGAGGTGATATCTCAGCTATATACACAGGAACCTAATGTCAAGAAAACGAGAAATGATTACTTCCATTAGGCTATTTTACAACCCAATTTTGTTCTAAAACAATGAATAAAAGCTTAATACTTACTGTGTAAGAGATTATTCCCACACCAAACCCTTCCAACAACCTTCCCATATAGAGAAAAGAAGAATCCTAAGCAAAACACAAGCATGATTATTAGAGGTTCATAATGCGCTCAAATGCTGAAGTTCTAATCACTAGATAGTCAGAATAACTCACTTTGGCAAATGAAATGGCTAGCCAACCAATAATGTTTGGGATAGCTGCTATCATCAAAGACTGAAATTTAAGAGGAGGAGCAATAATCACCCAAGTGCATGAAACCGAGCTAATACCAACAGACCCAGAATATCAGTGTGAGTACCATACCCCTTTTCGCCCAATGTACTCAGCAATCTGGCCGCTTGCTATTGCCCCAACCATTGCACCCACGTTTGATAGAGAACCAAACAAAGAGAACTGACCAAATAATCAGAGTCAATAACTGTACTGAAATAAACTCAAATGAAATCAAATGAGCAACCTTTGATCTCACCTCAGATACTGTTAGTCCAAGATCATCCGTGATAGCAGTTTGCGTAGGTGAACTATAGCCAGCCTGAACGATGAAAAAAATACTCGATAGCTTAATTGATAACTATGCAACAGTATGAACAGTAATTAACCTCTGTTTGACTAACAAGAAAATTGCCGAAATTGAAACAAAGGAAGTGTCCCAACTTGCTTTGAAGCTTATCAGGGCATCTCCAGCCCTTACTCAAATCTTGACTTAAGTACGAATTTGAAAGCAAAAAATCCCTAAATATCTCTCTACTCCGTCACTCAAACTCCAATCAAAATGTGTTCTACTGTATTTTTCTCAAATTATGGGAAACTTTTCCCTTTACTCTTTGATGTGTTAACAAATTTAACCCAACTGCCATTAATGAAGTTTTCTCAAACTGCGCCTAATCTGGGTTTGCCCAATTGGCATATTTCACAAGGCGTAATTTTGTTCAAATCTGAGTAAAGGGTTGGAGATGAAATTATGGGTTTCCTGTTTCATTCATGGCGTCCGATTTCTAGCCAACCAATTAGGAATCCAGTGAAAATGAAACAAAAAATGAGAGCAGGTCTTACGGTGAAACCGAACTGGATAGGACCCAAGGCGACGATGAGAACACAGGCAACGACGGAGATTGAGCTGTCACGAATCACCTGAGACGAGCCCATCATACTGGACTGCCTCGACCCCATTCGGTACCAACTTCCCGTATGAAGAAACGGCTTCTTGAGATCCTTCGAATCATCGCTTTCCTCCCTGAAGCTCATTTCGTCACCCCCGTCTCCGTCCCGATCCGCCCCTTGTCTATTGGTGAATTGGTGGAAATCAGCAAACGGACATAGGCGAGGCCGTGTTTTTCGTGTTTCCAAACGAGATCTTTTGTGGTGCCTTCTCGCTGTATTGAATTGCAGATGACAAGTGTGTATTTGTTTGTATGACAGCGCGCGATGGGGGAGAGAGAGAGAGAGAGAGAGAGATCAATGATTGGCTGATAGATGTAACAAGTAGTGAATAGTAGACGCAGACAATTATTTCCTTTTTTTTTGGCTCTCCAGTCTCTTTCTTGGTCTCTAAAAATTCAGAAAAAGCTTGATTATTAAACATATTTAGAACTCTGTCAATTTTGTAGACCATTTTAAGAAAATTTTTATTAAGATGTCAAATGGATGAGTTTAAATAAATTTAGACTGTTAGATAATTATTCTTTGTACATAATTCGAATTATTTACAAACATATTTAATTCATTAACATTTCTTCAATTATAATTATATATCGAAAATATTTATACTGAAAAAAAACTAATGCAACTTTAATAATTTTGAATACATTGTAATATTGTAATTGATGTTAGCCCTTTTTTTTTTTTTGGGGGGGGGGGGGGGGTTAGTAAATTTTGGTTTAATATCTATATTATATATTATTGCAGAACGACTTTCCGTGAGAATTGTCTTGAAAGTGATAAGTGCATAAGTTGATAGGGTTGTGATCAAAGTTGTAAAGTAATTTATCTATACTATATATTATTGTAAGGCGAATTTTCATGAGAATCGTTTTGAAAGTGACACGTGATATTCTTAATAATCTCTTTCATTATAAAAATAATTAATTAAGTAATTATAATTTCAAATAAATTAGATTATATAAGAAATCACTAAAGATTTGTAGAGGACAAAATTAATCAACTATTTTAGATTAGATTAGACTTCAATCAATAAGTTGTGCAAATAGAAATACTTAACTATTTAAATTTAAATTTAAAAAAACCGTAATTTGAGAAATTACTAAATATTTGCATATGTTAAATTCAAAATATATCAAGACGTTTATGAATACTAAGAAGTTCTCACTATAATATGTCTCATCCTACTAATTCATTAATCTCGCCAGGATTTTCAATCTCCCAATCGAGTTATAGCGGCATCTTTGTGCTAAATTCTTTTTTACGTACATTTGTGGTAAGTTTTTTACATCTTTTTTATTCGTAAAAGTTTAAGGTCTTTGTTTTCAACCAAAGTTATTAATCCCGTCCCGTACTGGCCGGTACATCTCGTACCGCCCTCCTAATGGTACCGGACCATCGAAGTTTCGTTTCGGCCATTGTTCCGGCGTGCTCCGGGCTGTTCTGGCCAATACCGTACCGTACCGGTCCGTATTTAAAAAAATCAATTAATATTTTTTTTGGTAATTGGACATAAGTTGAGGCTAAAACTATCATTTTTTTTTTTATGTTTGGTGATTTATTTTTAAATTGTAATACTTTATTTTTATGTTCAATATGATTTTTTGTCAAAAAATATTATTTGAAATATGTGTATTAATTTTAGCGATAAATCCGAAACGGCATTGCCGGTATACACTGTACTGTACCAATAGCAAAACTGTTAAGCTCGCTGGTACGAGATTGATAAATTTGTTTTTAACCATTACTACGTGGTTCTGAAATGTGAGGCAGAAATTAGCATTATGAGCTAGAAGCTCAATAAACAATTATACTATTTATCCCAATTCAAGCATATGATATGTATGAAGATGTACAGTTGAGGAAAGCAATAACACGTGAGTACAAAAAAATAAATGGGAACAATATTTAGTAACATGTCGTGTTATTTCATGAATTGCCAGAAGTTCAATGTCAATATCAAATTGTCAACCAATGGTCCATTATCCAAAACATAAATTTCTAAACGTGCTAATTACCACGCTATCAATTTCAAACACAAAACTTATAGATCGTTAACTAATAGAACATTACATCAACATTATCAATCAATGCATGCGCTAATTATCACATTATTTGATAAGTCATCAATACCATTATCTCATTATATTCATGATGTTCCCGTTTGTTATGAATCCAATCTCTATGTTTCTGATCACTGAGCTTCTGATTCCTACACGTTTCTTACTATTAGTTCATATTCGTCATGTTTTCAATTGTAATGTTTCTCATTCATTGTGTCCGAACACCAAAGACATTCTAAACTTTCCCCTACTACAACTAATTAAACTTAAATGAAAAAGGAACATGACATGGTTTAAGAACATAATTCGGCTCAAGACATGACACGGTTCAAGAGTTAACTTGGCTCACGGCATAATTCAGCTCAAAACATCAGTTCAACTCAAGATATTAGGCCGGGTCAAGTCATAACATGGCTCAATACATCTCAAATATAAGCCATAACATTGTCATTCTTTACGAAGGGTGATAATACACAAAATTCAAGTCACCTAAGACTGTGTTGTCATGCTTTTTGTTAGAAAATCTATCAGGGATCCTAATTCTGTTTTAAGTTCAACAATTCTCAAATATTACCACATAAGTAAAGCAAAAATCAACAATAATCATTTATCCTAGATGCGCAATATGACAATAAATTTTTACCTTCATATTCATGCATCAATATTGATTAGTTTCATATGATCGTGATGTATGTGATGAACATGTTACGTACAACTTGAGATTCGAGATGTCTCTAGGCCAGACTGATTTTGAATGATCTTAATCAACATGTTTCACAAATAGTTTGCACACAATTTCCAAGTGTCGAGTCATTAATTCTATCAAGAAATATAGATAAAGCATGCTAATCTAGGTTCACATAAATATAGGGTTCAAATTGGCAATTAAAGAAGTTTAGGGTAGTTTTGTAGTTAAGTAAACTTTTTTTTTTTGGATGGGATAAACCGTAGTTAAGTAAACATGTTGTCTCAAAGTGTGACTTGCAATAATAGGGTCACAGACCGCCTACGGTAATCGGCCGATCGCCCGGTTGCAAAGTCGATCATTTGATTTACTGTCTAACTATCGTCTAGAGTTACGATTGGCCATTGCAGTGTCATCTTCATCGCTAAGTTTCCAACATGAAAACTCCGTGCAGAGTTCCATGGGTAATTAATAACAACGTTTAAGTTTTTTGGGAAAAATTCACGGATTTTTCATAGGGACTTACTTGATTGCTCGTAACTTAGTCTCATGCCTGAATAATTTATGATTATGACGATCTATTAGTCTTTACTTACATGTACCCACTTGATTGCTCAAGATAGTTTTAAATTTGGATGACGATTTCCAAAAGCGTGTGAATGTGGTGTCTTGTTTCGGGATGGGGGTACCCACAGAGGCCAAAATGCATTTAAGCGAACTCAAAATCCGAAGGGGTTATTTGGTCACCTACTTTTCCTATTCTGCATTTTAGATTTTTGGGTGTTTGACCGCGCGATTAAAAATGAATTCGAAAAAATTGCATTAAATGAATTAGAAAATCAATTCGAGGAAGTTAAGAATTAAATAATCGATATCAATCTTACCAAACACCTTCAAAACGTTTAGATTAGCTTTAAAAGAGAGTAATTAGATAGAATATTATAGTCTTAGGTCCCCACCTTAAGGTTCAAACAAATGTTTTTTTAATTTGAGTGTGATAGTCTGGTCAAGAGGGACCAGATCCTGTTGTGCAGGGCATGTAACGCGTCAAAATGATATTGTTTTTTGCATAAAATACTGTCCGAACAATTGCACGTTGACTGAGCAATTTTCGATAAGTATTTTACGCGCTAAAATGACATTATTTGGTTGCACAACATGGATTGTTGTCCGCAATGCACAGCTACCTTCCCAATTCCAGTCAAGAGGGACAACAAAACTTGTACTCTCTCTCCCTTTTCTTACCTACTAGATTCTCCACGATCTTCATGCATTTTACTATCATCATATATTTGTCTGTTGCGAGTCTGGTGAGATTAAGTGCATGGGCTTATCTACATATTAATCTATTTCCAAGACAGATAGGCAGACTTAACTCTTTAGCATATGCCATTTATATATAGCTACTTGATTGTCTTTAAAGAGTGCATGAGAGGGAGAGAGAGAGAGGACCACAACAAGGCAGTCCAAACCAAAGGACCACAACAAGGCGGTCCAAACCTGAAAGTTGGTTTGGCACTATGTAGTAAAGGAGATGTTGGAATTATAAAGGGTTATTAATGAATTGAGATCAAAGTTGTCAATCCCGTCTCGTACCGTCCTCGTAATGGTACCAGACCACTGGAGTACTGTTCCGGTATATTCCGGGCTATTCCGGACAATATTGACAGGTACTGCACCGTACCGGTCTGTATTTAAAATTTTTTTTAAAAATCTTAGACATAATTTAAGGCTAAAATCATCTTTTTTTATGTTTGGTGATTTATTTTTAAATTGTGATGCTTTATTTTGGGGAACTTAATGTTGAGTCCTACCTCTAAGAGTAATCTAGTGTTAGATCCTAAACACTTTTCAACATTAAGTTTACATCCTAAAATTCAAAAAATACCCAAAATAACCCTAAAAAATAATTAGAGCACCAAAATAGAAATGTACTAAAAATAAGGGATTGTTTACCAATTACATTTATTGTTGCCTTTCCCCTCCAAATCCTGACTTTCCCGTCCAAATCTCAAACCACGTTTCAGTTCTATTCAATCCTAAAAAAAAGCCGACGGTAGGTATTCTCGGCGACGGTGGCTTCGCATCCCGTCCAAATCCTAACTTTCCCGTCCAAATCCCAAACGACGTTTCAGTTCCTATTCAGTCCTTAAAAAAAGCGACGGTTGGTATTCTCGGACACGGTGGCTTCACATCCCGTCGTACGGTCCGTTCGCGGCGGCAACATCTGTAGACCGGCGAGTTAGTGTGTCCAGTTGCCGGCGACGTCTGCACTGTGGTGGCATTGGCGGACCGGGTGGTTTTCCGATCGAACACCCGGCCGTTTGTTTCGTACAGTATTCTGTCTTTTCGGCGTCTGACTTAGGGCTCGAAACGGCGGCAGCTTTCAGACGAACGACGATGTATGGCCCGATCTACCCGTACGTCAGACCATTGATGCGTATTTCACGGGGCTTGGAGGTATAAGGGAAGAAAACGTTCGATGTGGTGTTGATTTGTGACACGTGATGGTAAATTCTGCTCTCTGCGTTTTAGATTTGATGGTAAATTTGCTCTCTGTAATTTACGATTTGATGGTAAATTCTGCTCTCTTCCCCGTTTGATGGTAAATTTGCTCTCTGCATTTCCCCGTTCGATGGTAAATTTGCTCTCTGTAATTTACCATTTGATGGTAAATTTGGTCTCTCCCGTTTGATGGTAAATTTGCTCGCTGCATTTCCCCGTTTGATGGTAAATTTGCTCTCTGTAATTTACCATTTGATGGTAAATTTGGCTATCTTCATTTTAACATTTGATGGTAAATTTTGCTATCTGCGTTTTAACATTTGATGGTAAATTTTGCTCTCTTCGTTTCCCCTGTTATAAGTAGTAGCCCATTGGATTTGCCATTTAATATCACAAAAAATGCTACAAATTTAACCAAACCAAAATTGGAGCAATGCATACCAATACGTTACTCATCCAATCATTGCAAAAACCAAAATAACAACATTGTTTTGGGGTTAAACACACCAACATAAAGAAAAGAAAAACAAAAATTGTTACTCCGATTCCTTGCATGATTTCCGGTTATGGTTCCCCAACCTTTGACATCTGCCACATTTAATTTGGTTTCGGTTCTCTCCCCTAGACGGTATTCGTTGAGTTCTAGGTCTCCCAGGCGGCTTCTTGCTCATCGGAGGAAGTATGAATCCCTCATCATCTTGTTGCTCGCGCATCCAAACAGTGGGTATTGGGTAAATAGAGAATGAGTACGAGGCACGAAAAGCTTCCACATGATAATACGGATCGACATATGAACTCAAATCTTTACCCGCAGAACATATTGCAGCGACTGCGTGAACACATGGGAAACGTTCCAGCTGCCACGACTGACATGAACAATTACCCCTTACAATGTCGACAGTGACGTTTGGAAATGATTGGCCTCGTAAACATCATTTCCGGCCTCAACAGTCATAATATGGTGAATTTGTGTCTGGTGGTTAATTTGTATATCCGGGAATATGAAAAATTACAGAATATGGTAAATTTGCACATCATCTAAAAATACAGAATATGGTAAATTTACACATCATCTACGAAAACATGGTAAATTACAATCTTCAAGAAAATTTGCACATCATCTATTTAGCAATCTTCAAGAAAATTTCTTCGGGTTTGACGATGCGATCTTCGTCCTAACTTTCAACCCTCACTGTTTACCATACCATCTTCAACATGGTAAATTTACAAATCATCTACCAAACGTAGTAACTTACATATCATCTATGGTAAACATGGTAAATTACAGAATATGGTAAATTTGCACATCATCTAAAAATACAGAATATGGTTAATTTACACATCATCTATGAAAACATGGTAAATTACAATCTTCAAGAAAATTTGCACATTATCTATTTAGCAATCTTCAAGAAAATTTCTTCGGGTTTGACGATGCGATCTTCGTCCTAACTTTCAACCCTTCACTGTTTACCATGCCATCTATCAACATGGTAAATTTACAAATCATCTAACAAACATAGTAACTTACATATCATCTATGGTAAACATGGTAAATTACAGAATATGGTAAATTTACACATCATCTAAAAATACAGAATATGGTAAATTTACACATCATCTATGAAAACATGGTAAATTACATATCATCCACCAAGTCATGGTAAATTCACCAAACATATTGGTGAAGTGTGTGGCATATAAAAAAAAATGGCTTCACATGCGCAACCCATTCTCAAAACATATAACTACAAACTAAAAACGATAAAAATAATTCACTCACCGTTCGCTAGTTAGCAATCTTCAAGAAAATTTTTTCGGGTTTGGCGATGCGATCTTCGTCCTAACTTCAACCCTCACTGTTATTTTGCACAAGGAGTAATAAAGGAAGATCGTTTGGGCGAGGAAATTTCAAAAATCAGAAAATAAGGTAAGGAAGATCCCAAAAAAACCTTGCGATTGCATAGAAAATCAAATCTTCAGTGGAAAGATTCCAGCAAAATATCCATCAAATTTACCATATTCTGAGTAATTAACATGGAATATTTGAAGAAGATTTGATTTCCGGATCAGTGAAAACCGAATACTCACTGTTTCCGGCATCATCTACCATATTCCGGTGGCCTCACGGTTTCCAGCAGTTTCCGGCGAAACATTAAATCCGGCGAAACATTATTTTACCTTATTTCCGGTGAAACATTAAATCTTACCTTATTTCCGGCGTAATGAAGCAATTGCTGAAAAAAAATTGCAACGAACAAAATTTACCTTATTTGCGGCGAACATTAAATCCGGGACTTGGTTTCCATAGTCAGCTAAATATTTTACCTTATTTAATTCCATAATTACAGCCATATTTATTGCCCAATTATAAACATACCAAATCAATACAAAATCTTTTCTGAACAAAAAAGGATAAGAGGGTAATCTACCACCAAAAAATAAGGGCATACATGTCAACCAGGCTTAATTGGGGATGAAAACATAAGTTTGAAAAGTGTATGAGACTCAACCCTACGTAGTGTAGGTAAAAAGGACCCTGATTTAATTTACCCCTTTATTTTTATATTTAGTATGATTTTTGTTAAAAGACATTATTTAAAATATGTATATTAATTTTAGCGATAAATTCGAAACGGTACGCGGTACACACCGGTACCGGTACGTACTGTATCAGTAACAAAATCGGTACGCTCGCCGGTACGAGATTGATAACTTTGATTGAGATATCTTAAGATTTTATGAGGCAATCGGAAGATTTGAGTCGTTTTGCAGTTTAAGAGTTCTTCATTGATGCTTTTATTGATGTCCACAACCTAATGTTCTAAGCGATTTTGCATCTAAAAGGTCTATCCACGCGTATATAAGTCTTACCGCGTCTACAGTTCAATACACATAATTTTCGTCATCCTACAGTGTAGGTCATTTGCATATTCTCGAGAGATAGAGGGGGAGGGAGGGAGGGATCGGTACTTTGACAAGAGATCACAAGTTGGAGTTCTTTCTGCCGAGTTAGCTGTTTTATCTTATGAGACAGACTCAATCGGTGCAACCTCTAATACCCAAGGTGAGACAACGAATCTTTTTCAAGGAGATTGTGGTTTCACATAATTCGGTTGGTTTGTAATATATTCTTTTTTGTCGTTGGTAATTTTTGTTCTATAACTTCTATTTTGATGATTAATGAAGTTATTTTCTGAAATTTGAATATCATTTCATGTTTTATCCTACACGGGCTATGTATTTACAAGTAATGTGACTAATTATGCGAGTGTATTGATCTATTAAAATGGTGAAATAAGACCCATACATGACACAGATACAAATTTAAGTGTACATATTTGGACACAGATGTATTGAGAACCATTGATTCATGTGAAGTCTTTATTTTTTTTATAGGCTCCACGTGCCTCAAACAGTTTAAATATATCTGTGTCTAAATTTATACACTTAAATTTGTATGCACTTACTTCCTAAAAAATAAATCGACATCCATGGTTGTAGTTATAAAGGTAGCAAAATTTAAGCCCCCTACCTAAAAGTCTCATAAATTCAAAAGCAGCTGGGAGCTCTAATCGACCACACACAATCTTTTTTCGTGACCTCATTGGTTTGAAGCACTACGTTCCCATGTCGCAGACTCACAGTTGTCCTTCGGTAGTAATCAATTCGTGCTGGAAAAGTCTTTGAACATATATCATTTGGATATATTCGGATATAAATGTGTTGGATGATCTGTGTTTCTAACATTACTCATTCGTGCCCTGCTTTTCCCTCCATGCATGTTTTTAAGGCTAAAAATGTAAATGTATGGTATAGTGCACCAGTTCTGTAAGAACTCAGGATTGGACCAATTTTGTAAGAATTCAAGAACCAAACCATATCTAACGGTTCCACCTAACTAAGAATCATAACCAGATCGTTACAAATATAAAACCAAACCATAATCAACCCATTAAACTGGTCCGATTTGGTTCTATTTTCAGTTCTAAACTATGTTAGCATTTAAAAATTATCCAAAAAAATGAATAAAATAGCACTATTTTTTTTAAATTGTGAACAAAATAAACAATATAGTAATTGGATCAATGTCAATCGAATAACACTAGTTTTGTACATCTAATAATTTTGGGAACCACAAATATACTGAGAATTAAAGAATTTTTTATTTTGGAGTGTAAAAAGGTTGTGACCTTTTTGGGAGTGTGGAAGAGATGTAAATATAACTACGTTGTGTAGGCTAATAAGACCTTGATTTAAATTATCTATCTATATCTATCTATATATATGTATATATATTCGGCGCAGTTCGGTTCGAACCGCGGTTTGTAATTATGAAACCATGGACCAAACCATTGTCACAACCCATCCTGTAAAGGTCAAGGCACATGACCGGTCACGAGTGAAACTCGTAAGGTCTTCAAAAATATACTAGTTTAAGGATTTTCTATCAACATATTTGATATCAGAGTGCGAAAAATAAAATTTACTTCCAGAGTTCAGTGTATAAAACAAAGTGCAATAATATGACCCTTATGGGTTTACAAACCATTACTACGGCCCAAAATCCCTACCGGTCAACAAAATAACATTACAACCAATGTCATGCTACATCAAAATATGCTAAGTCTAGAGATTATCAAAGATAGCTTCAGTTTCAATACAACTTGCAGAATTTCAAACATGGCCAGCATCGTTAAAACCTGTTGCATCAACAACTTCATTAGCACTAGGCTAGTGTGAGTCTAGATATGACTAGTTTACTAATTTTTTGTATTAATATAACCCCTATTCTGAAAATTTATTATAATTAAATGATAATATTATATGATATGCGAATCTAGTTTTTAAACTTGCACTGTAACCATGCACAATTATCAAATGATAATATTACGTGACTTATGAATTTAGTTTTTAGGCTTGCGCTGTAACCATGTACGGCAACATTGTATGATCTACAGTAACACCAATGAATTAGGGAGCGATCCCAAATATATAGCCGGAGTGATATCACATGTTAGATTACCTAGTTAATAATTCTTACCCTTATTATTTCACTTCATCGCTAGAATCTTCATCTGCCCCCTAGTGGATGGGGCGCCGTATTGATCTCATAACTATGTCATAATATTTTCATATTTTCATGATGTCATGATTCTTTTTAAATTCTTAATATGTCATGCTTAGTCTAGTATCAATTCAGTAGCATAGATGTATATGCATCAAAGTAAGAAATCATTCATTTTTATTGTAAAATGCAAGTAAGCAAGTCATATATAAGACTCACCTGAAATTAGCCTGTACTTCCTTTATATTAATTCGGCCCGATGATCTCCAATTTTCGGATCTATCATAATAAATAAAAAGTATTTATTGCCAATAATTCTTAAGAGTATATACTAACTTAGTGACTCGAGTCGCATAGTCATTTGGACTTCTCGATTCGTAAGGGTACAAAGTGTAATTCAGATTCTAGGGCAAAGTGATCATTTTATCCAAACTTAACAAGTGGTCCCGAGAGCTTTCTCGGGATTCAGGTCAATTTTATTACTTAGTCATTAGTCCTATTTGTATATTCTAGGGCTCAGATGACTCACATTCGATCGCCTCGGTCGTCGGTTACTTAAACCGTAAAAGGATATTTTCATAATTTTGCTATCGGCCGTCCAAAAATGTAACCGAGACCGGATCGACATTATTTTCAATCCTTATTCACATTCAAAGTCTAACTCCATGGTCGGTTTGCTCGTGTGGTGATTTTAGTGTCAATAGGTTAGAAAATAATAAGAGTGGTATTTTAGTAATTATATTCTCCGGTCTTCGAAACTCGGAACCGAGACTTGGCCGCGCATTATTTAACTCTAATTTCATTATGGTATAGCCAATTTCATGATTCGACTAACGGATGTGACGATTTAAGTGGGTACATGAGTTGGGTTTCTAGAGAGAGAAAAATTCTAAAAATGAGACTGTTTTTCGTGGCAACTTGGGGGTCGTGTTTCTTGAGCTACTTAGGTCTCGAGAAATATCTAATCTATCTACGTTCAAGAGTTGATGTTTTTCTACAACTTTTATTTTTTAAGAAATGGATTTTGACCCTCCGAACATCAAGATTCAAGGGCTCGAAGTTGACAAAAAATTTGAAAAAAATCTGGAAAAACAGTGTGGCCGTGAGTCGTTTTGTAGCATGATTTTAATGAGTTCAAAATATCATAGAGCCAATCTATTCTATCTATATTTAAGATAAAGTGTTTATGTCATACTTTCATCTTTTGCAAAATATAATTTGAGCACCAAAACATCAATATCTAAGTCTCTGAAGTTGAACAAAAATCTAAAAAAAATAGTTTTTTTCAAGGTCGCGAGTGATTTTCGTAATACGATTTGTATGCGTTCTAATGGTCCGAGGACCGATCCATCCCGTCTGTTTCGAAGACTAAGTGTTCAACTACGAGTTCTAACAACAAAATCTAAATTAAACTATTTAAAACGTTAAGATCTAAAATCTCGAATATAAGAAAAAGTATGCACTTACAAGGGTGTTTTACCTCTTTTCTTGCCGAAATGTTTGGTGGCTGGACATGGTGGCTCAACCACGAATACGGTAGTCTCGAAGGGGCCCCGGTGTGTCCAAACGTGCACGGTGATGTAAAGGCGGTGGTCATGTGTTGGTAGATGGTGGTGAAAATTAAAGAAGAAAAAGATGATGAAGGAGAAGTAGTAGTAGAAGTAGAGAGATATGTGGCTTTCTTGGTGAGAGAGAGAGAGAGAGAGAGAGAGAGAATTGACAGGGAGAGCTCCAAATAATGCATACTTTCATATTTATGCATGTATAATGTATTAATTGGAAACAAAAAGGAAAATAGGAAAAAATAATAATATAGATGATAGGTTTAATCATGAAATGAAGGAAACACTTCCCATAATTTGAGGAAAAGAAAAGATTTGAATTTGACTAGATAGATTTCTATCGGTCAAGGGCTCGATCTCGTGCGCGAGTGCAAATTACTACGTGATCTCGAAAAACTATTCTGGTTTCGATTTTCGAAAAATATGAAAATAGACCGAGTGACTCAGAAAAATACAAAGATCATCATGGCGTGCTCAGATTTCTCATACGAGTATTCGTTATTAAGCCGACATCTCAATACGTCCTAAAACTAACGTTTTTAATGAGCGTAGGTCCCGAAATTGAATTTCTAAATCAAAGAATAAAAATAAAAATAAATTATGTGATAATTATAATTATCCCCGCTATTTCTAAATTAAATAATTAAATCGGATCGGGGTGTTACAACCATAATATCTTGTTCTCATTTTTTTAGAATCATAACTAATCCACTAAATCACAGAACCAATTCAAAAAGGCCGGTTCGGTCCAGTCAATCCAGTTTAATGATTTTTTTCAATTTTTTTTATAAATCCCTATTTAAAACAGTTGTACTCTTCTCATCTCTCATTTCCCTCCATATTCCTCACTTTCCTTTCTTAAATATAATCCAAACACAAAAATTGTAAAGAAAAATTAATTCGAAGCATACTCAGAGTTTCAGAAAAAATACATCCATTGATTATTAATTGATAATTACAGAACGAAATCGAAGTTACATAACATGAATCAAAATAAACTGATCAAATTATGAACAGTAAATCAAAATATAAACCAATAAGAATATGATACTGAATCGAGTCATGTATATTCACAGTTCTCTTAAAGTTGATTCACCGTCTCACTGTGGGTGTTAGAGGATCACAAACGACGTCTATCTCACAGGATAAAACAACTCAACATAGGAACACCGTCTTTCATCTGCATGTCAAACTTTTCTGCATCTATCTCTTTCTCTCCCAAAGAACCCAAATATAGGATCAAGTTGTACGTAGATGAAATGTTGCTGGAAGTCTTCGGTACCTAAAATCATAAAAATGTGTCTAAATTTATAGAACTATCAAAGACCTTTGAGCTGTAAAACGGATAAACCTTTGAGGTGTATGAAAAACTCTTTAGACGATAGACATCAATAACATATATGAATAAAACTTTTCAATTACCATAAAAAAAACCTCCGATTATTTCAAATTCATTATCCCAATTCCAAAATCCTTTGAAATTTGGATTCTATATGTTTGAAATAACAGCTGTCTCTAAAACCCAAAAAAAACAAAAATGTACTTTGAATGATGCATGTGTAGCATGTGCTCACCAAACACTTCTTTCTAGTTGCTACTAGTCACTCTTCCTTTAATGTGGGATAGCCCCCAATCTAGGGCTTCCCTCCATTGACCCTTGCACTATTTTCCCACTACTATGCCCTCAAAGTGTGGGCCTGGTCGGACTTCCAAAATGTTTCTCCATTAATGGAGTACTGTTCCAATTAAAATATAACTCAAAACACATTCCATAAATAGCAAGATTAGGAAATCGAGCTTGAATAACGTCAGAGTGTCGAGATCAGTTTACACAAATTAATCTCGATTAATCTTTGGAACTAATTCTACTGTATATTAGCAGAAGACCCAATTATAATGTAGTGACTGCATGGTCTCATAAGAATTGATGACACATAAAAGATAATAAAAGAATTTAAGAAGAAGATCATCTATCTACTACCTCTCTCGGGTCTTGTTTTAAGCACGAATATGAAACATGATTATAGTTATGTCGGTTGACGAAAGTGTAAAAAGTAGGGTAAATTATACTGACTTCTTTTGAGATTTTTGGTGAATACAATGGCCCTAAGTTTTTAAAAATTACTCTGACATCCCTTACTTTTTAACTATTATGCAGTTATCTTTCTTATCGTTAGAATCAGTTAAACGTTGTTATATTAAAACTTCAAATTTGATTGTTTTTTTTTGACAAAATAAACTTGAATATAATTTCTATCACATTCGAAAAAACCTGTGTTAAATTTTTTGAGATTTTTATAAAGCCAAAATTCGAACAAGCCTCAAAATTCTATCCGAATTCCGACCGTCAAAAAATCTCAAGAATTCAACATAAATTATTTCGGACGTAATAGAAATTATGTTACAGTTTATTTTGTCAAATAAAATCTCAAACTTGAAGTTTAAATAGCTTAACTAACGACGTTTGACTGATTTTAACAATAAAGAAAATAACTAAATAATAGTTTGAATAGTAAAAAAGGTCAGAGTAATTTTAAAAACTCCGGGCATTGTATTTTTTATAAACCTTAGAAGAGGTCAATGCAATTCATCCTAAAAAGTACTTAACAGTATTGAAAATGGTAGTTTGATTTAGATATATGTATTTGAAATGAATTTGGATTAAACCTTGCTAATTTAGTAAGTGTAACCCTAATTCCTTTTGGCACCTTAGTTCTACATTTCAAATATTTGGTTTTGAGAGCTTTAGATAGATCATAGATGGGTGTGAAATAGATGTGACTATAATTTTTGAAAGTTCATTTATTCCTAATATTTAGGATCAAGGTGTAACCAAAAATTAAAAAATTGAATTAAACTGAAAAACCAAATTGAAGCTACAGCTTGGTCCGGTTTTTCAAGTTGTCCGGTTTTATTTTTAAAACATTTGGTTCGATTTTGATTTTATAATTTTGAACAATGGACCGAACTAGACCGGGCCAAAATACTTGTAATGTGTATTTTTAATTATTTTAAATGTGTTGGTGAAATATTTTTTTAAATTGTAGAAACTTATATACAAGTTAATATCTTTTTTATATTGAGCTTAACTCATTCATGGCCCAAGTGCTTTTTAATGCACCGAAAAACTTAATTTTTTGTTACGTTGGGCTTGATCCATTCGTGGCCCAACCAAACCAATAAAAGAAAAATTGGATGGAAATCGAGCAAACTAAAATCAAATCAGACCGCACCGGATTTGATTTCCTCTTCTAAATCTCCTACTAATTCAGTTCAATTTCTGTTTCTAAATCTTTGAAACCCGAACAAAATGATTCGATCCGATTTTTTTTTTCTAAATAGGACTGAACCGAACCAGTTACACTTATAAGGAGCATTGGGGGGCCTTAAACAAGAAATGGGCTACCTTAACAAAATAACAAACAAAACAATGGGCTGGAAGACGTGTATATATTATTGGGTTGGTGGGTTTTGGGCCTTGGCATTGGCTCTCTTGTATGTATATCAGTTGGGTCCATATCCGACAGAACTTGGGTTGAACCATGGATAAAGACTCTAAGACCCACCAAAAATAAATAATAGGGCACGATTAGAAAATACCATGAACTTTTTCATCATAATTTTTTTTTATTATCTAAATTTTTCGTTGAAATAAATAAATAAATAATTTTAAAAAATCTATGCAAATTTAATAAAAATTTAAAGAAAAGAGGAAAATAGGAATAATATTACCGAAAAAATTAAGGCACACGAACGCGACTTCAATGCAGGTACGGAAGCCGGACAACGCTTGGTGGAAACCCAGAAAGTGAGAATAGATTGGGAGAGAGACTTCAAGTCGTCCCCCTCCTCGTCCTCTCTCTCTCTCTCTCTCACTCACACACACACGCACAGAGTCAAACCCACACTCTCCCTCCCACCACCACCACCACCGATTCAACTCATCACTCATGAGCGAACAAACCCAAACCCCAACTCAGCCCCACCATGACTCCACCGTGGTGCTATCTGCAGCCGCGACGACGACCATGACCACCACTCAAGCCACCACGACCACGACCACCGACGTAACCAATGTTCCTCCTCAAAACCCGTCCCCGATCACCAAAATCCCCTTCCGTCCCAAAAAGATACGAAAGCTGTCCCCCGACGCCCAATCCGATACCCAGTCTCCTTCTTCCGCTGCCGCCGAAAACCCTAAATCAAAACCAGCCCCCGCTAAAAAGAGCAAGATTGTTCATTACCAACCTAAACCCTTACAAAAAATCATCCCCGCGAGATCCCTCTCCTGCGACGGCGAGATTGAAATTGCCCTCCGCCACCTCCGAACCGCTGATCCACTACTCGCGCCGTTAATCGACATTCACCACCTTCCGACCTTCGATTCATTCCATCCCCCGTTCCTTGCCCTAACCAAAAGCATCCTCTATCAACAGCTCGCGTACAAGGCCGGAAATTCGATCTACACTCGGTTTGTTTCTCTCTGCGGCGGCGAAACTGGAGTAATTCCCGACACTGTTCTCTCCCTAACCCCTCAACAACTTCGGCAAATCGGTGTTTCCGGCCGGAAAGCTAGTTACCTCCATGACCTAGCTAGAAAGTACCAAAACGGGATACTCTCCGATCCGTCAATCGTCGAAATGGATGATAAGTCGCTCTTCACAATGTTGACTATGGTTAACGGGATTGGTTCTTGGTCGGTTCATATGTTCATGATTTTCTCGCTTCATAGACCAGATGTTCTTCCGATAAACGACCTTGGGGTTAGGAAAGGGGTTCAGCTGCTTTATGGGCTTGAGGAGTTGCCTCGGCCGTCGCAGATGGACCAATTATGTGAGAAGTGGAGACCGTATCGGTCTGTTGCTGCGTGGTATATGTGGAGGTTTGTTGAGGCAAAGGGGGCGCCGCCTTCGAGTGCTGGGGCAATTACTGCGGGTACTACTTTGCAGTTGCAGCACCAGGAGCAAGAGCCACAGCAGCAACAGCAGCAGCAGCAGCAGTTTTTGGATCCTATCAATGGCATTCTCAACCTAGGGTATTATTCCTTCCACTTAAATTTGCTGCATTCTTCTGTCAAATCATGTAGCTTTTGAGCTACTAAATTCCTTCGTGCTTGTATTAGATTCTAATATTATTCTCAGTTTCAAGTTTAACTTTATGTATTCATTCTTTTGCTATTCTGTCTTATTCATTCTTGTTGCATCCCAGAACTGAAATGCATTAGGATCAATAGAGGACTTTTATAAAGTGCATATAATGGCGATCGACGAATGGTAGTCCGGTCTATAATTTTATTGGGTTTTTGAGTTCGAGATATGGGCTATAATTATTCTGAAGCTAGATAATTTAGAAAGAATATTTTCGCTAATGCTGACTGGGACTGTGATCTAGTGTTTTTAAGGTTTATTGTGTTGTTTTGAGCCCTATTTAGCTGCCTCATGCTTTTTGTTTTATTTACTTTTTTTTGGCTGAACTGTTTTCTTTAATGAAATCAACTTGCTAGCAACGGCTCGTGATTCTCTCTTTTATTTTCCATTTGCTCCAGCGTTGGAGTATACTTCCAGTGTCTCAACCATGCATGGGAGTATCAAAAATTTACCCAAAATCTTGTATGTGGAAATTTTGCTATTAGTGATCAAGCAATAGAATTTTAGGCCTATCCTATTTGTTGTATTAGGTAATGAACTTGAAGTAGGTTAGGCGGCACAAAATCACCATCACGAGAGGACAGGCGACAACTCATTGTTGGCTTTGCAAGTTGGACGCCATAGAACCTCCTCTACAAGTTGTAGGACCCATAGTTATAAATACCGTACCGTACCAGCCGGTACGTACCGTTTTGGCACAAAAATGGTAACAAGTACCTCTGATACAGTACCGTTCTCATCCCGGCTGGTACTGAATTTATTTTTTTTAAAGAGTTGCAAAAAAAATTAATTTTTTTTTGGTTCTCTCTCTATGGTTTATATATATATTGATAGTTGCGGTAAATCCGATACGGCACCCGATATATGACCGGTACCGGTACGTACCGTACCAATAAGAAAACTGGTATTCAATCCATTCCGGTATTCAGAACATTGGTAGGACCAGACTTGAGTTTGTAGATGTTGTGGGGGGAGTTGTCAGATGATAAGTATCATACATACTCTTAGATGTCTGGTATCTTCGGTGTTGACCCCACTTTGTGTTGGTTGGTGCCTCCCTTTATCTCGAGGTGCGATCAAGGGGGAGCTTGCTGTTGCTGCGGGCAAGTTCAACCTTTTTGACAAACCCCTGCTATATCCTCCAAACCTTATGCCAACTCTACTTGACAAACCCCGCTTTGTCTTGGTTAGTGTGACGGTCCTTTATTTAACGATTATTGACCACTGTGGAACTGGATTAGGTATTTTGTTGGTACAGCAACTTATTTGGATCTGGAATGGGGGTCCTAGAGCCACCTCACTGTACATTTCTTTTTTGGTCACCGACAATTTCTTAAGTAGTGATATACGCAGATTTAATTAGTTGAAGATATCTTTAACATTGCTGCTGCATATTGGATTTATGTTGGTTTTTTTTATTGATGTGTTAGGATATGTCACTCTTTGTTAGTTTTGATGACTACAATTACTCCAGTGCTTGTGATATATAAACCTTACAAGAAGTATCTATTGCTGGTTCCAGTAATACAATAGTGTTCCAATTTAGAAAAAAGTTGCATTTACTACATTGTTTAATACTCTAATGTAGGACTTCGTCTTGTATCTGGCCACCTTTATCTTTAAAAGTGGGATTGAAGATGAGATGATGTCTGATGTGTTTCTGAGATATTTGCAAAAGTACCATGATGTAATGGCCTTGAGGCTCTTATAGATCATAGCAGCTGATACCAAACTCTAACTAATAAAAAAGTGACATATCCTACGGCAGTGATGCCTGATGTGTTTTTGAGATATTTGCAAGAGTACCATGATGTAATGGCCTTAAGGCTCTTACATATCGTAGAAGCTGATACCAAACTCTGTACTATAGCAATCTGAGGCTGTGGATTTTCACTATTTTAATAAATTGGTCTTTGGGATACTGGAATTCTACTAAGATTTTTACTTATGATGTTATTATGCCAGTGGAGTGTGGTCTTCTTTGGACGTGCTATTTCTGGTAAAGATATATCTGGTGGTTCATATTCTGTCACTAGAATCTCTCCAAATTGTGACTTTTTTATAGCATAGGTTTTAGATTTACCTAATCACATCCTAGTTACGGGTGGTTTTCCAGACCGAAAAAGGAAAAGGTGTGGTTGGTACTACTCCTCTATATCTATATGTGGGATGTGGCTTTTTCGCTATATCTAAAAAATTTTAACTGTAAATGTAATAAAATAATGTGGGCATGGTCCTTTTAATGGATGTAATGTTATTTGATTTTTGTCTTCCCTCTCATTTTCGTCGAACCAAATTGACTTCCATTTTTAAAACGTTGTTGGATTCTTCTTTGAAAAATCTATCAAATGTGTTGGAGATTTGGGTGATTTTAGACTTGCGGAAGGAAGGGTTTTTCTATGCTGCGTGCAAAATACTGATAACCCATTGTTGCCTATTGGGATTGCGAAAGAAGTGATGCCCAACTTGGTTTTTAAACAAATCTTGATTTTTCTTTGTTTTTCTTCTAGTGGTTTTGGTGTTTATGTCCTAACCTTGATTGAGGAATATTAATACACCAAGGAGATCATTGTTTATGTGCATGTCCATCTCTAACAGACCCTAATTCCAACTTCAAGCCATCTATAAGGATCTTTCTGTTGCCTTTCTGTTCTGTATTGGATGAGCTGAGGCTAGCAAGGCAAAGAGGGGGCTGAGTTCCCTTTCAGCCCATAAAAACCAATTCGCTAGGTCTTTGCTTGTTTTACAGACAGGGCAGAGCTGTAAATTTATTCCCTTTTCGTTTTCACTCAGCTAAAAACTCTGAGGGAAGCCACAATCCATTCCCTGAGAATGCTACGCCCTCCGTTCCTCCTCCCTACTGTACATTGTTCCATAGATAGTGTTAACAAACAGATTATAGTTCCGAGTGGGTTTCAAAACTGCAAATAGGGGTTTTGTAAAGTTATGATGTTGGTAAATCTTGCTGAACTTGGGAGAACCATCATGTGATTACTTTTTGAACCTCTGTTGAGAATGCTTTTGCGTTGAGCCCATCTTTTCAGAGTTTTCTAAAAATCCAAGGAACAAGCTTCCTTTTCATAGATTTGGTCCCTTTTGAATCTGCAATTTCAATTCTCCAATAAAAAAAGAAGCTTGGAATATGACTTTGAAATGGATGCAGCTGTTTCTGTTCTGGATTGATTGTCGAGACGGAGATCTCTATATAGATGTGTTGGAATACGGACGATTTATTTTGACACATGACATTGGACGATTAACTAGTAATAGTATGTTGTCTAATACTTCTCTTTCCTATACATGAGTGATTATTTTGATTGAAGTTCATTAATGGGGCGAGGCTTTTTGTATTGACCTAGCTTTAGTTGCTTCTGTTTATTGATTCTGTATTAAAATCAAATATCTTCGTTGGTCAAGCAGCAATCCTTGCTCCTCTAGGAGGGGCCCCTGGTATTCGGATTTTGCCAATTTGTTGTGCTACTAAAATTTAAAGTTTTTGACTTGGCCTTGATGTATTGTTTATGATTGATTTTAGCCCACTGCATGAAATGTAGTGGTATTATATAGTCATCCTAGTCATAAATCCCTCTCTTTACGAGATGATACTATGAACCTATTGTGAATTTGTGAGGACCCAGCTTGGATGATCTGGAAAAATAGTCTGCTGTATGTGATTCTAGTATCTACATATGACAATAGGGGGGAAAAACTTTGTTTCCCAATGTGAGTACTTTTCAGTTTCTTTCGTCTTTTGCTGGGCAGAAAAAGGAAAAAACCAAGTGTTTGTCATTAGAAAACATATACTGGTGTAAACTTTTCATTTGTAAATTCTTGTATAAACTGATCGCTCTGCTGTGTGATTTAGGGCCTGTGCATGGGGACAATGATCGGGATCAGAAGAGTGTTCATGGTTAATTATGTTCTTCCATTGAAACCGTTCATGGAGACGGCTTTAAAGCAGTGCAAAGGATGCTACTCTTGGGATACATAAATTTTGGGTCAATGAGGCTCCGTAGATGAGTTCTTAAACTTATATCTAGTACATTATGTTCTCGGTTTCAATATAGACACCATAATGCTCTAAATTGTTATTGTTCTTTCATAGGACACTTGGAAGCTGATGCATCAGTATTTTTAATCTCTGATACTGTTTCTCGCTTGTTAATTTGACACCGTTCGCTAGTACTAACCCATGCCTCATTTAACAAGGTCTATGATCTAGACAATTTTCGTATGCCTAAAATGGAACCAAGCATTAAGGCAATTTAGCTTCATTTTCTGAAATCTCCTAAAAGTTTTTTGTCTTTTGCAAAGATAGTAGACGTCAGGAAAGGGTCGATGGATTCTGTCAGTTCATCGATCGATGTTATATATTTATTTAGTTTCCATCCCTTATCTAGAAATGCCCTATAGTTTTTTAATCATCAAATCACCTAACTGGACACTATGCTCCAATCACCTAAATGTAGAGAGTGCAGCAGACCAATTTGAACCGAGGTTCTAGCCCATTAAAACCGAGTTTTTTCCTCATCGTACAGTGGTTGAGAAAGGAATGAGGTTGTATTTAGTTCAGAAAACTTCAGGTCCAACAGGGATTCCAAAACCGGTTCTTGTTTTGGCAGGATCAGCTTGCTCGTAATCTTAGAACATCTAGACAAGCTTATGATCTACATCCAACTAGCGTAACTGTGTCTTGGTTGCCGGTTATGTCTTTTGCTTCTTCTTCTTGTCCCTGATGCAACTTGTGTTTCGGCATTGCTCACCGCCTTCATTAAAAGGACAAGGCTTTGACTTGAGATGATAAATGAGTAAAGGAAGTTATACGATAAATCTTTGGAGCATAAGGAACTTGTTGATAATCAATAAGCAACATAAGAATCCTCGATTGAAGAATCTGTTAAGGTGTTCAAGCCTTTCGGGCTAAACCCGTCTTTGATTTCTCCATCATACGCTTTAGCACCTGCAAGAGCACCTCTTCTCCCAAAGTTACGGAGTTATTTGTACCATTGTTATGGCTGCTTGTGTTGGAGCATCTGTGCTTACTGCTTAAATAAAGAAAAACAACAATCGTTATAAGTAAACAATTTTGCTTATTCTTGATTTTTCTTAGGGTTTTGAGAAGAATTTTGTGAAGGAATGGGGAAGCTGCTTTCCTAATCAAAAGATAGGAGAGCACCGGTTTTCCCGAAGTTAAGGAGTTATTTTGGCACGTCCAACAAGCGTGTTGCGTGTTTTGGAGTCGCGTCGGAGCTTATTGCTTAAATAAAGAAAAACGACAATCGTTATAAGCAAACAATTTCGCTTATTCTTAGATTTTGTTTATTGCTTCGTCGACAAACAAATAAAGAAGCAATGTTAAACCAAAAGGGTCCTAAGCTTAGACAAGGTTCGACCCTAGTCTATACAGTATTGGTCCAATACTGCAGCCCGGCCCCATTTTGCAGCACCGTTACAGGTCCAGGGTCAGCCCTTTTTCATGTCACAGACGAGCTAGGTATGGGCTGGCCCGACCCAATGTAGAGTTTGGATTTTAGAAGCTAAAATAGCTATCTGAAAGTGTGTAAGCAATATGCTTAGGTCGTATTTGTCCCATTTTCATAGTCTATTATTCCAATTTGGGATGTCCCAAAATGAAAATTACTTTCTAAAAATAACAATTGAAATTTGATTAAATTGTTTTTTGCTCCTTTGTTTAAATAAAATTTATACTGTACACATTAATCAAATCAAGGGTATATTTGGAAAGAAAAATATTTTTTACAGCAATGATTATATTAAAAAGTTAGAATTCCAAAGAGAGAATATCAATTTGGGACGGAGGGAGTATCTGTTAAGGAAAAATGTCAACTAGGGGTTGTTTAGCCGATGCAATTTCACATTTTTTATTTCTGTGTTCCATCATGGATTCTAAAATGTATTATATACATTTTGAAAAATGATTTGATGAATACATAATCTCATAATCACATCTATGAACTTCTTGAATTACCTATAATTGATACACTATCCTTTTACATGATTTATTATGTATATTGTCATTCAAACATTTTTACAAATTCTCATAATAATATAAAATTTTCTTAATTTTAAAAATCATTGGCTCCCAAACACACCCTAAGTTAGAAGAAAGGAAAAGCTAAATTGAGTGAAGATAAATTAACAAGTCGTGTCAGAGTTATTTGCCAAAAAAAATAAAAATGTGATAACTAGTACTACCTCGATGGATTTGTTGTCTAAATTACTACCTGTGTTTTATATTTGTAGCTTACGATGAAAAGTTACATCATTTTTCACAAAAAAATAATAATAATACTTTGAGTATAATTTTCAAATTTTTGGTAAATTAACATTTAAGTTATTCTTTAATTTAGTAAACAAATTATACAAAAAATTATTATTTCAGATAAAGAGCAAGTGATAGTCTCTAGAGTGTAGGTTATTGAGAGAAAGAGCTAGTTTATTTAAAGAGGGGCTAAGTGATAGGTCTTATAATGCAAGTCAATTGAGAGAAGAAGCCACTTTATCTTTTAGAGAGGAAGTGGTGGCATTAGGGTGCAAGTTAAAATGATGATGAGCATGCTAAGTCGTGCGAAGACGCTTTTTTACTGAGAGGATGTTCTCGATGATTTATTGGCACTCTTGTACTGTACAACTTTGCATGCTTGGCGAATGACTTCTACAAATAAGTCAAACGAAGAACATACTATGCAGAAATGTCTCATTGCTGAGAGCATTTTCTATACATTCAATTAAGAATTTAACGCTTTATTTTAATTTCAAACGAAAGAACAATACTCAATCTTCAATAAGGTCTAATAATCCTAATATAACATATTAAGAATGAAGATTATTCCAAAACCAAACCTATAAACTTAACCTTACAAATAGAGGATATTGGAGTGCAAATTAATTGAGAGAAAGAGCTAGTTCATTTTCAGAGAGTGTGCTAGTGATGTGTATCAGCAGCGACAGATCTTGAAATTTCATATACGAGGATCACTTATTTAGAATAAACTTAAAAAAAATTCTCAGAAGTTAAACTACAATATAATGAGAACAAATTTAGCTGAAATAAAACGGTACCATTTTGAATTTTAAATAAAACATATATTGTGTGCTGCACACATACCGTTAACAAAATTTTAAAATTTTGAGCTTGTAATTAATCTCGATTTGTTTTTAAGTAAACGGTAACTATTTAGAATTTTTTTAAAAATAAAATTCAAAGAACACAATTGAAAATGGTTCAAATGATCGATGGCGGTTATTTTTTTAATACGACAGTTACAAAAGTAAAAAAAGCAAAAAGATGTGCCCACTTTGCTATCGTCACAAAAAAGAAAAAAAGCCGACACCGCTCATTTGAATTTTTTTAGTTGTAGTTTCTAGAACTTATTTTCAAAAAAAATTATAAAAATTCACAATTATCTTAAAAAAATATTTCGAGACTAACCGCGAACTCAAAATTTTAAAGCAAAATTTTGTTAAACAATATATGTGCACACAACACGCAAGAAATATTTTATTTAAAGCTCAAAATAGTTTTATAAAAAAAATTCAGGGGGCGTCACGTGAGCCCCATAGTCCTTAGGTGGATCCGTCTATGTGTATTCAGGTGTAGGTCAAGTGATATGTAAAGGGTAGAAACCATCTATCAATAATTTTAAAAAAAATTATAACCTAAGTATAAATTTAAAAAAAATTATATTTCGCTCCCTTCAAATTACATTCGCCCCCTTCCTTCTCCTAAAAAAAATCCTGCCCTTCCGCGCTTATCAGGGTTCTTATTTCGGGAAGAAACAATGTCGCTTTTACTTTCAAACGATATTGCTTTTCTATACGGGGGGTAAAATAGTCCGAACAAATTCATTCGGAATATTGTTTTCAAGCGTGTGTAATTTTTTTTACCACTGTGGGGGTAATTTTTCCATTTTTAAATGAATATTTACCTGAGGAGATAACTTGGTTTGCAATTTGCATACGTCACAAGCTGTCCTGCTGCACCAGTTACTGTTGCTAAACACTAACCAAGTACCAAAGCACAAACGTAGAGAGAGAGAGAGGCATCGATTGCATCAGAGAAAGGTAAAGACATTGCTTAGGGAAAGCGTGGAGCAGAGAAGGCGCACAAACAATACACTTTCTATAGAGAGAGAGAGAGAGAGAGAGAGAGAGAGAGCATAAAAGGACATGTGTAGCTACTGTGGACCAACCAAGCAAATTTACACTTAAATCCCCCTTATTCTTTTTCGTCTATAGAATGAGTTTGGGAGCCTATTCTTATTTCGATTTTAAATTATAAATTTGAATTGTAATGAGAATTTATGAAAGTAATTGAACTATACTTGTAAGGTTCGGACCCACAAAGTGTTGGACTTACAGTATTTCCACATTCTTAATCTAGTCTGCTTCAATAATGGACCTCACCGAAGACTAATAGAGGCTTGACTTCTTCCTTTTGTCTAGGGTTAGTCGTGTCCTTTTTTCTACATAGCGTGTCACATGCCCACTTTTGAGTGCAACCCAACATGTGAACTGAGCCGAATAGATATATAGGTATATAAGGGGCAATTGTTTATTGTCTAGCAAAGACGAGAACTCAGCCACTCCATCGTGGCATGGTGCTCAGCGTACATAGGGCGAGCTTGACGTAATTTGTATATAAGATGAGTCTACAAGAGTGTCAAGCAACCGAGCTACTATGTATGAGAATAAGGTGGGATATGATCCATGGATCTAGTGCCCAACTCAACACTTGTTTACAATGTATCATCCTATGCTAATTGAGCTTGATTTTATTTTTATTTTTGATTGAGTTTGTGCTGCGAGTTCTGATGTGGACGGTTTCATTGGGTCGTGGGGGACATGTTATTGCCAGGTGTGGTGGCATGAATATCGTGATGCTTATGCGTGGAGCATGTGGCATTGGCCTTGGATTGAGCGATCCATGACGCGAAGTTCTTGGGCATTGTGATACATAAGCCCTAACAGACCCCTATAACAAGTACGATGACACTCGTTTCTCCGTACCCTCAAATCCATATACTCAAGTTTTTAGTGGGTTTCTTTACCTTTTTCAAAAACTAACTTAAGTATCAAAGTGTTCTTTGATTACCTATGATCAGTCGATACTAACGAGTTCTCTCTTTAATAGTTCAAATCAAGAATCTAGTGAATTTTGATCAAGAGAAATACAATTCGGATTCTAGGCTCTACATTCATAAACAAAATAGAATGTGTAGAAGGATAGTGTATAAATTTATATAAATAATCAAACAAATTCATCCACCGATAATTTTAAAATTATACTTATTTTTTAGAATATATTCTATAATCCATGACTAAATATTCAAAATTAAAAAAATCACAAAATCACAAATGTAAAATCATGACCGACAAACACCTCATAATAAGGTGGTTAAATACTTCAAGACGTAGAGATTTTGTGGGGAATTAGAGGGAATGAGAAAAGGTAAAGAAAAAGTCTATTCACATAATTTTATGTATACAAATTTAGAGATAGACGTATTAAAATTTGTTAGATGTACGAAAAACTCACAAAATAATAAAGAGCTCACATATATCTGATCAGGGACGGAATCGAAATTTGAAATTTTTAGGAGGTTGAGAATTTTTTTTGTTGGAAAGAAGGGGGCCGAATGTAATTTAAGAGTCTAAATATATTTTTTTTATAATTTTTAAAATTTATTCCTACGTTCTAAATTTTTTAAAATTTTTTGAGAGGACCAAGTCCCCTCCGGTCTACACATAGTACCACTCTTGTATCCGATAATTTCAAATATACCTGTATTCAAGTATGTCTAAATTTTTTTGAAATTTTTGAAAGGATCCAAACCCCTCCAGTCTACACATAGTACCACTTTTATATCCGATAATTTCAAATATACCTGTATTCAGGTATGTCTAAATTTTTTTGAAATTTTTGAAAGGATCCAAACCCCTCCGGTTTACACATAGTACCACTCTTGTATCCGATTATTTCAAATATATCTATATTCAAATATGTCTAAATTTTTTTGAAATTTTTGAAAGGACCCAAACCCCTCCGGTCTACACATAGAATCACTCTTGTATCCAATTATTTCAAATATATCTATGTCTAAATTTTTTTGAAATTTTTAAAAGAATCCAAACCCCTTTGGTCTACACATAGTACCACTTTGTATCCGATTATTTCAAATATATCTGTATTCAGGTATGTCTAAATTTTTTTTAAATTTTTGAAAGAACCCAAACCCCTCCGGTCTACACATAGTACGACTCTTGTATTTGATAATTTTAAATATATAGGGTCCATTTGGCCTGGCTAAATTATTGGATTTACTGTTTAGTTTTTTGTCCTTATTTGAAATTTTTCTTTAATTTTTTGTTTTTCATCATTTTTTTGATGATTATTGATTCGTCTCGACAAGAGCTTTCAGAAAAGTTCTCAATCATCGGCTAAATTTGAAAAAAGTTCAGAAAAGACAAAAAATAAGCCAAGAACAGCGTCCGTGTTGGCTTATTTTTCGTCTTTAGTGACTTTTTTTTAAATTTTTGGACATAATTTTATACTTTTTAGATTCATTTCGTCGATACGAACCAATAATCCACGAAAAAATAACATAAAAATAACAAATACAAAAAAAATTTGAATAAAGACAAAAAAAACTGAATAATCTAGCCTGGATTAATTCAGGCCAAATAGACCCATAGTACTCGGATGTGTCTAAATAAAATTTACTATTTAAAAGTAAAAAGAAAAAGGTAGTAGTAAGAAGTCCCATCAAAATCTATGAGAGTCACTTTTGCATAATTTAGTAGAGGAATGGGTAAGTACCCGAGAGGAGGTTTGGCAAAGACAAACAAGGCAATCAATAATTTGTGGGGTGGGGCCTATATGGTGGCAGGGCGTGGGAGGAGAGGACGGAACATGACATTGTCGGTTGTTTCTGCCTCAGTATCCTCCCTCCCAAACCCCCCCCAATCTCATCACTCCTCTCTCTTTCCCTCTCTCTCTCTCCATTAGTTGTTTCCCACTTCTCTATCATGTGGAAAATATTATTGAGTGCTTTTGGATATGCTCAATAAGGACTTGAAGACCCTATTTTGCATTACGTACAAACACAACAGAATATATTATGCGTCAAAATAGTATTATCTTAACATATTAACACTTGCCAAAACTTGAGGCATGTTGTATGTTACGCACATTAAGACGTATTGTACATCAAAATAGTCTTATTTTAGCATACAAAAAATTGTCAAAACGTTTGAACAATTTTTTTTACGTCAAAATGATATTATTTTGATATGCTGCCTTGCGCATTGTACAGTAAGATCCCTCGTTTTGCTCGAACATCATTAGTCATGCGTTCATTGGTGGAGTCATGGATTTGCATGATGAGCGTGAAGATGTATGCTATGTGATATACAAAACGACAAAGTTAAAATTGATAAAATCTTAGAATGATAAGATTTACAAATAGATTTCCCATCACTACGGTCTTTACGATTTAAATAGACATTTATCCCACGTGATAAAATGATCGAGATTTCATTCAAGTAGCACTGTAATAGACGAGCTTAGCAAACCAAATTTATATTTTGTACTCTCTTTATATGAAGACTCAGTACCCGAAAGAATAAATGAAAAATTAATTTTAAAATTATGTGTACAAAAAACTCTTATAAAGTATTCGTGATTTTTCAGAATATTCACGAAAACAAGTGATGTAACTATTCAAGAAATGGCACAGTAATTAAAGAAATGATACAATTATTCATTCGAATAGAGGTTAACGAATAGACACAATTTTACACTTAATATAAAATTAAAAAATATGTTAATCTTATATAAATTACTTCAACCAATATTACATGAAAACTTATTAGAGTTAAATTCTCAATCACTCTTTAATGAAAACTTACTTCAACTAATATTAGACTTTTAAATCCAAATAAATCTTAACCTTTAATTTTGAATTCTAAAATATTTATAATAAAGTTTTTTAGACCTGAAGTTTGCATGATAATTTGGTTTCTAGTACTGTCCTCGAAGATATCTCCTTCTGGGAATAACTTCGTAACAAGTGTCATCAGGATAATTGGGTTACCTATTTTGTCACTTACTCTTTAAAATAATTATTATAATTGAAAATGCCTCTGTGAAAAGACAGTAATTTAAAAAAAAAATCAGCAAAATTAGTGTCCACTTATTCTATTTTTGTTATATACAAAAATGTAGATCACCGTCACTTGTCAAATTTCCATCAATAACATCTCGATTCAAATTTTACTCACATTTTGAACTTTTCTACCGTTGAATTTTGCTATAGATACATATAAAGGATACAAATAAAGGTATACAAATTATCTCTCTCCTCCCCTAATCACATTTGTACATAATTTGTATACCTTCATTTATACGTATAACAAAATCCAACACGTCTATTTCTGAACGTACACGAAACACATGTGAATAAGATATAAAAAAATGCATCAATATCCATAAAGTATGTATTAATATTACACGTATATTATCCACTGCCCACTAAACGATAGTTAGCAAGAGCATTAAAAACTTACTCCATCAAGAAATATTCTACGAACACTACTGGGTTGGGTTAGGCCCCATCTGCCCAAAAATATAATTTTATTATTATTTTTGGTGTCTTTAACGTTATACTATCTAATTTTTTTTCAATTTTAGCTCATATTTTTATATTGTTTTGATTCTTTCATGAGACGAATGAAAACATATAAAAAACTATAAAAATATCAAATAATACTAACAGTATTAACAAAAATAATTTTGTCTAGAGTGAAGATTTGTTAATCGTTTACTCTTTAGATTTTGCGTTCAAGAATTATCTAAATTTAACAACTTTCTATACAAAGACCTGATACAAATGCGTTCGGAAGCGTTTGATGCACGTGGAGCTCATGTTATTTTGGAAAATTCCACTTGCATCGGATGGACACATATTTATTCGAATGTACGAAGAATGTCCATATACTTGTTGCTTGTTTAATGTTTAGTTCTTCTAGAGTTTTGTTTTGATTTTAATGAATTTTCCTATGTGTACAAGTGTGAGAGGGTGGGCCCCTCATCCTCATGGACCTCATCCCCTTCCTCTTCTCTTACATTTGTACATAATTTGTATACTCTGTTTGAAGTTATATTAAAATACGATTTTAATGGAGCTTCTTGCTAAAATAACATTGAGATTAGTTGAGATATGCGTAAAATATTTCAAACACTATGAACTACTAAACAAGAAATGTTCCAAGAACACTAGATAACTACACTCTATCCATCTCCTTTAGCTTCACCACAAGCAACCGAGCTGTCTCTTGTTGGTTGCCACAGTCGGCTTGTTGGTAGCACTGAAGCAGTTTTCATCCCATAAATCTCTCTCTCTCTCTCTCATGCAGGACCCAGAGCCATTAATCTGGTGGCACTGCTGTATCTAAGGCAGATTTAGCGTCCCATTTGCAGCTGCATCTTCAAGATTTATACTTCTTTCTTAGTTCTCCTTAAAGTTCCTACTGCTCTGAGCCACTAGTATGAAGGGTAGCTCTCTCTCTCCCTCTCTCTCTCTCGCTCTCATCCAAAAGCTAAACTTTAATTACACTGCGCTGTAGATTTATGTCTGCTTGTTTGTTTGTTTGTTCTTAGTGATAATTAATCAAATAGAAGAAAGAGAGTAGTAGCTTTGGAGATTCACTACTAATATATATATATATTTAAGAAATGGAATTGAAAACTCAAGAGGGATCATTAGGCTATACCTCCATCTTTCGAGATTCTTCAGAAACCCTAGATCGTCATCTTATCCAGCAAAATCCACCGCCGCTGGCTCAAGCCAAACGCCCAACCTCAGATCAGTTCAACGGAGGCGGCGAAAAAATCCAGCAGAAATCCAGTGGATCGAGCGGCGCTAGGTTTCGCGAATGCCGTAAGAACCACGCGGCGAGCGCTGGCGGCAAGGTACTCGATGGCTGCGGTGAGTTTATGCCGAGCGGTGAGGACGGAACCCCGGAGGCTCTCAAGTGCGCTGCTTGTAAATGCCACCGTAACTTCCACCGTAAGGAGGTCAACGGCGGCGGAGCTGAGTTTTCACTGCGGACTATGGTGCTCCCGCTTCAACTCCCTCCGCCGCTGACTTCTCCGTCTCTGAGCCACCGCCAGGCCAATCATTGGACTCCAATCGTTCAACCGGTGAAAATGGCCTACGGCGGCAGCGGCGGCGGAGTAACAGGTGGTACCGATTCGTCGAGTGAGGATCTCAATTTCAACACCTTCCAGTCAAATGCTACTCCTGCGGCGGGGGGTCCACCGCCTCCGCCGCCGTTCGTGATGTCGAAGAAACGGTTCCGGACGCGATTCACGGTGGAACAGAAGGGGAAAATGCTGGAGTACGCGGAGAAAGTTGGGTGGAGGATTCCGAGGGAAGACGACGCGGAAGTGCAAAAGTTCTGTGGTGAAATTGGGGTGAAGAGGCAGGTTTTCAAGGTGTGGATGCACAATAACAAGAATTTGACGAAGAAGCCGAACCAGCAGCAGGAAGAAGAATCAGGAAATGGAGATGGAGGTGTATAGAGCGAGAAGACGCAATGTATTATCACTGGAGAAGTTTAGAAGATCCCAAGTAATTAGATATATATATATATATTATATATTATATAAGTTCCTGTAAGTCTCTTTCATGTGTTTATTTAATGGTGCTTTGAGTTCTTCGACATGAGCTTGGATTTGATTTTCTTGGAATTCACAGGATTGGTAGGAATTTCTGAATTTGTTTACTTCCATTGTTGGGCTTGAGCTCGTGAGTTTAGATCAAGAGAGGGAAAATTAAATTGACTATTTCTGTTTCATTTAACTCCAAGATTTTAAATATCGATAACTTTATTATATCGCTCAATACGTATTGGTCAGTTTTTTTTTATTGATTGATTTATGATCGCCATAGTCGATACTCGACCATTACATCTGATTTAGACACTTCAAATGTTTTTCTTAAAATTGAATTCTAAAGATTATCGATGTTTTCAAATGATTCTCATTATGTATCATTCAATATTCACATTATGTATCCGCTAATTAAAATCTTGCCTACTAATTAAACTAATGAAGGATGTGATAGTCTCTTATGAATTTTGCTAATCATTGTCTACTAGAAAATGAATAATAGATACATAATACTAGACGGTTAGAATTTCTTTAGTTAGGAAGGTGTATATATTTCACGAATGTATATATGAATATGCATTTATAGATATTAATATGTTTTTCACAGATATTATATATTTTTTACTTATATTCAATATTTAGTGTATGTTGATTAGTATTTTTATTATTTTTATAACTCAAGATATCTTGATTTTAACATACAAGTACCTCCCTAATTAAAATTTATATAAAGGTTTTAAAATTTTAAAATTCTTAAAGAGGGTAGGATTTTGAATAGTAGCTAATTTTAGATTCACTTGAGTAGTTGAGTCAAGCTTCCTGTCGCAAACATTTTTCGAGTTAAAGTTTTCGTTCTCCTCTCTTTTAGAGCGTGACTTGTTTGGTCATTCAGATACGAAAACTAAAAGACTGATCCCGATAAAATCGTCTTGTCTTCCCTTTTTTATTAGCATTAGCTCTTGCTCGACCAACCATAAGGGGAGTTGACTTGACTCAATTGCCATTTTTGAATTTGGTGAAGGAACAAGAGAAGAAAAGCACCTAGGTCATCTTCGGACTAACCAGTATGGTCTTGCTTCTCTCTATAGAAGTACAATCGTAACGATTTGAGAAGTGTTAGGTGAATAACTCAATTCTTTTCATACCCCTCTCTCTCTCGAAGCAGTATTTTCCTCAGCAGCTTATCCAGCTTATTCCGAACTAAAATATTCAGTTTCTTCTGAACCAAAGGATCTCTTTTATCCCCGGAGTATTCTACTTTTTCTGAATCAACCTCAAAAGCTTTTACGCTAGGTCAATCATAACGCTATTTGAAGTTTAGTCTGGAATCGACATGCACCAAACAAAGCTTTACCTTAACTAGGTACAAGATACCTATAAAAAAGCCCTGACCGTGGTGGACGCATGCACTTGTAACAAAAAAGTCAAGCGAAAGGTGTTTCTTTATATGATGGCTTCCTATACCGTACACCAGTTGCACAAAAAGCCAAGTTCCCCGAAATAACATTAAATCTCTTTTAATATGTTTAAAAATTCAGAGTTTTTTTTTTTTTTGGTCAATTATGCCTAGATAAAAGTAAGTTGTTTGCACACGCGCGTGCAGACACACATTTCTTGGTCTCTTCTATATACAAAATGCTGTTGGTTTGAGGTGGACTCAAACCTTTGTACTGTGTTTGTGCTGAGTTATTGCTGGGACATTTTAGTATGGTCCATCCCTAGGGCTCAACATTAGTTTCCTGAGATACTGCTGTATGGTCCAGCCCTAGGCCCAACATCAGTCGCTGCCAGAAATTCTTCACGTACCTGACTACAGTTTAATTGAGATTCCATTAAATTATTTTTTGTTAAAAATAATTTGATATTTCATAATTTTTGTATGATTTTTCGTAATTTCTTTTTGCACTTTTTCAGTTGTCTCGACGCTAAAGATAAGAAAGACTGAAAAAGGAGATATGGCCGGGATTATATCAATATCATCACCGAGTATCTGCAGCATCTCCAAACTGGGCCCGTTCTTTTGCCATGGTTGAGGCTCGTCACATGTTTAATGGACTTGTCATATGTTTTTTTCGTCAAGATGAATGATTAGCATAAAACAATTATCGCAAAGATCGTAAGAATTAAAAAAGATGTCCAAAATAATATTGATATTAATATTGAAAAATTTAGGCCAATGGGTAGAGAATTCTCGAATAAAGAATATCACCTTATCTGTAGTTTTGATGAGATACGATAGAAAAAAGTGAGACTTGGATTTGATTCTCTCATTTTAATCGTAGAATTTCTTTTTGTTACTTAAAAACTAACTCCTAATCATTGTTTAAATTTTTAGTATTTATTTGTATTTTTCATTAAACAAGTGACGTATTTTAAGATTAATGTTATTTGCTTTTAGCATGATATTAAAAAATATAATTTTCATTACTCAAATGAGAAGGAACGTATAATTGAACATTATCATGTTATTAATGTTATAGAATCGTGCAAACACACATGTATAGACGATTAATCATAGCATATATAACTTAGAATTTGCATAATTAATTTTTAGGTTAAATTTCATTAAAATCAGTAAAGTGAGAAATTAATTAAAATCGAATGAGACCTTAGAATAGTTAATTACTAAAGTATAACTTATTGAATGACTTTAAATATTTTAGAATAGTTCAGATATTTTGCTCCTTGACTGAGAGGGTGTTTTTCAACTTGGGTTTTCCAATTTTGCATTGTGTGATTTTTTATTTTTTATTTTGAATGTTTGATTATAAATTATAAAATACATTCTGAAAAATAAACTGAATAATATGTAATTTTATAATTATCTTCGAACCAATTTCTTAAATTTAATATATTAATCTACAAATCATCATTTTATAAAATTTATTATTCTTGTTATAATTCAAACACTTTTATAAATTTTAGTTGTAATCTAAATTTTTTAAAGTTATTAGAATTCAAAATATAATTGGCTATGAAACACCCATGATACCAAGTTCATAGTGGTGTAAGTTAGGAGTGAAATCGGTTCGGGGTGAATTTTTTCAAGACCGATTTGGTTCGGTTCATACATTTGTAAGACCGATTCCGATCAATTTATTTTCGGTTTGGTTCGGTTCAGTTTGGGGTGGGCCAGATTCGTTCGGGGTTTACGAGAATTTCGGTCTGACCCAAATGGGTCATATTGGGCCAAGTTAAAACTTGATTTTGGGCCCGTTTGGTCTAAACCCGCAACTAATTGAAGAAAATTTAGTACTAATATAGAAAATCTATTACCAAATGCGTCTCTATTTGAATTTTTTTCTATCAAACATCAAATGAGTCACTTTTAGAAAAATCTACTTTTGGTTGTTCCACTACAATTTGTTCCACTTCGGTCTAAATTACAGAAAAATGAGACCGGACTGAATATTTTTTTAAAAAATCATTTGGGGACCAAAACCGACCAAAAATTGTTCTGGACGGATCGAAAACCGAACCAAACAATCGATTCTTTCAGTCAGTTCTTTTTTTCAATTTCTCTTTCACCCCTAGTGTAAGTAGCTGCTAGCCAAATAGGGGTGTAAGTGAACTCGAGAAAATCGTACTGATCGAAAAAAACGCAGTTTGGTCGGTTTCGACTTTTCGAATTTTTTTGTCAACTTTAGTTTTTTTCTTCTTCATTACACTAACCAAACCGAACTAAGATATATATATATATATATTATATATATATATATATATGTATATGTGTTTATTATTTTATGAGTTCGGTATGTGTAAATACTTAACATCTAATAGTGATTAGGCGTAACAATCTAACAACGATTAGATAGTAAAGTTTAAGGTTATTTTAATTAGCATATAAAGAATAGCAAGAAACCCAAATATCAACACTCCACAACAGCGATTAGGCTTAAAAACATGGGTAAGTCCAAAAAAACACTCATGAATAAATATTTTTCAAGACTCGTAATTTTCTTGGGTCCAAAATAAAAGTCCATTTGAGAAATCTGAAAAACTAAAAAATTGGCCGAAATTGCCTGAGCCCAAAGAATTCTGTCCGAATTGATTGCCATAGTTTCATTAAGGGTGAAATCGGTTCGGGATTAGTCGGTTTAGTCTAATATTTTTACGGACTGATTTAGTTCTGTCCATTTTTTTCCAAATCGATCCCGACCGATTTAATTTCGGTTCGGTTCGGGGCGGATTAAATTATGTCGGAGATTTCGAGAATTTCAATCTGCCCCGGATGGGTAATGTTAATTTTGAACCCGCTCGGTCCAAATCCATCACTAATATAGAAATATATATTACCAAATGAGCATCCATTCGAATTTTTTCCACCAAATATCAAATGGACATACTTTAAGGAAAAAATTCATCTATTTTTCTACTAAAATAGTAAAAACCACATAATCAAAAATCACAAAAGCTAAACGCATTACTAACTTTCAGTTTGGTTTAAGTCAGTTCGGTCCACTATCGGTTCGGCGGCCTGGTCAAAATTCTAAAAAATCGAGACCGAACCAAATATATTTTAAAAAACTTTTATTGGACCGAGATCAACCAATATCAAACTGAATAGTTAGTTTTTTTGATTTTTCTTTCGCCCCTGGTTTTCATCCAAAATCAATGGGTTTTAGCCTTCCGTGTAAATGTACAAAATTGCGCCGTGAAACCAACCGGCACGACTCCCACAGTCCCACTTTCCATTGGGTCCGGTTCAAAATCGCCGACCTCAATATTTCCCGCCATTCCGTCACTGAACAATCTCAAGTCGATTCCAGATCCTCTCTCGCGCGCGCGCTCTCGCAAAATTCTTGGCGAGGCTTACAGTACTTGGTAATCAGAATAATCTTTCCACCTCCACGCATTATGATATTTCATTTGTAATTCGATGATCAGATTTCATTAGTTTATACTACCTAAAGCAAGAACTGAAATATAGACGACTTTAATTAGCATCATTGATCTGCTTAGTGTTTGTTTCATCGTTAATGGAAATGTGTTTCAATCCGTTAACGTAACATGTGTTTTCTGCTAAGACATATACATCTTCGCTGAGACGCAATTTTTGTCATCTGCTGCTTTGTATTGGTTACAGCTATTGCCATTTCGATATCAGTTGCTGGATTTAAAATGGCAAAATCAGGTAAGCGGATCAGCCTGCATGATGCCGAGAATTTCATGTTATCTCTCTCGCTTTTTGTTGTTATTTCTTTCCTGTTTATATTAGTTTTTATTTCAAGATCTTTCCAAAAAAATTTAGTCTACAAATGCTAGATTCTTTCGACTCTGGTTATGTGAATTGGGATTAGGGTTTTGTTGCAATTCGTGCAATCTATCTAATATTTAGTGTTAATTACTGTGTCCAAATTTCACGTGAATGGAAAACGCTCGATTGTTTTAATTTTTCAATGTTGATTTATTAGACTCTGATAATGCATAGTGGGACTGAGTTTAGCTAGAGCAAGGTCTGTCCCAGATTCTGTTCTTCGTTAGGCTTTCTGGAACTTGGAAAGAATGTAAGAGTTACTTCATGTATTTTGCTTTCTAAACCGTTACGTTATTTGATCATTCATATCCACAAGTATATGAAACCAGCCAAGGGGTAAAACCACAAAGAAAAAGTCTACACATCTTATGCACAGATCTGGACACAAATGTGTTTGGAAATGTCCGATGCATGTGAGGTCTTTCAAAATAATGTGGGCTACACATGCATCGGATAATTCTCGATACATTTGGATTCGGATTTGTGCATGAAAGTTATGTGTATACACTTGTGCAATCACAAATTAGAAGTATTATAAATATCATATCGAATTGGAGAATCCATTACAATAGTGAGAAGTTGAAAGGGCGTAAAAAGTTAAACAGAGGTTTACTGCTGCTTCTTTGTTGCATCAATTTGCATTGATGAACCAACACTGGGAAGGTAGGACAAAGGGGACACAGCATAACCTCTTCCAAGCAATGCTATCCACATATATATGCATTTGCTCTTGTTATAAAATCCACGTATTACATATTATAGCAGCAACTTTAACTTCATTGTAGCTTTAGATTCTTCATTACCTGCTGTTATACAGATGAAGAAGGGAGACAAAAGTGCGTTAGTTCTGCAAGAAACCTGATGCATTTATAGAGGATTCTGAATGATACAAAATAAGATTCTAACTAGATCGAAAGACTTGTTTTCAGACAGACTGGGAGAGATGAATGGGCTACATAGGAATTTGGAGGTTCAATAAAGAATTTGATTTGTCTATCGGTGATCATTATCCAGACAAGAATCACAAGCTAATGTATCACATATAATGAGGTGGCCGGTGATCTAAAGCATTGGGTCATGAACATGTGATCCAAAACAAGTAGGATTAGATTTCATGTGGAATATTTTTGGGATGTTGAATGGATATGTTTGACTTTTATAAAATATTGCTAAAGCTCAGCTTATCTCACATGGCAGGGGATTCCATGGACCATGACCTGTGTCAACGGTAGCTACAACAAATGGAAAGAGTGGTGATCCTCAACTTGAACATGCTACTACAGAATTGCATCACAGAATGTTGAAGTTTCACAAGGCATCTGTTATATTTTTGGGTGTGGACTGATTACACATCAAATACATGTACAGTCTAATTTGTTTCCAAAATATATCCGGGTATACCCCAAAACTAGCGTATTTAGTGAAGAGTGTAGACTAATTAAATACTCCAAGGAAATGCTCCATCTAGGGGGACTTTTCCTAATTATAGCCTGATGTAAGAAATGGGATGCAATGGTATAAATAAGATAGATTTTTCTACCACACTAGATGATTGGATCATGGCACACAATCCCTGAGGGAAGATGCTCATGTCATGTATAGCTGTTTCGATTAGTTACTAGGAGAGCTAGTTTGCAAAAGAGAATAAACTCAAGCTGCAATGCAAAGATATTATTTGTATTCGTTGAGTCATGGGGGCAAGAAAATTACCACATCACTACCTCTGTCCATTATAAATGGCTCTACCATTGCTCCCACCGGACCTGTAAGGGGGCAGAGGTACTTTGTCAGATTCTATTTGTATGATGTCCTTCACAAGGATCTCATAGTGCCTTTTCACTTCCTCCACTGATTTCCCACCCACAGCCCTGGCCACATTTTGCCAGCGGTCTGGGGTGTCCTTGTCGTAATAGGCTAAAGCCTCTTCGAACTGCTTGTTTTGCTTAGCTGTCCAGGATGAGCTAGAACTGCGTGAAGAACTCATAGAGCTTGATGACATTTCTATTGGTGACCGAATGGAAAAGAGGTGGAGACAAAAGTGAAAAAAGAGTCAAAGAATGGAAGAAATTTCAAAAGAAAAGACTCTGCCCTCAGTCAAGGGAGAAGGCTGAAGTCAAGGAGCTGGTATGGTTAAGAGATTGCCATAGCCAGCTCCTTATATACAAGATGAAAAAGTGGTACAGAGGAGCAAGTTGGAGGTTTATTTATTAATTCATATGCATCTAGAAAGGTATTATCTGATACAGAGAGACTCTCAGGCAGAATTTGAGCTAATCTTTGGTTGGTTTAGGGGGAAAGTAAATCAAGATGTGATATGTTCATGTGCGTAGAGCCCACAACATGAAACAAGTCTAAGAAGAACAAGAGGTGGTGAGAGAATCAAAGAACAATGTGGAAGGACAAGCTCTTTTGAATTCCTCTTGAAAACTGATTCCCTTGTCCTTTAATAATATAATCAGCGAGTGGATTTCATATATAATTCAACCAGTTGGTGGGGATTAGATCCCTCAATTCCAAGCCTACCCATTGAGATAGATGCGCCAACAATGTGAACTCCTATCCCGATAACAAAATTCACTAAGATATTCTGACCCCTTTGTTTCCTTATTTTAGAAACTTTGCATCACAGTGTACGAACTGAAATATCATATACGATGTGAGATAATAATATGGCGATGCAAATAATACTGTAATAGTTGTTCCTTGCTGCTAATGAAAGTTTTCAAGCTACTAATGCCTATCCCACTTTATTTCCGAATGAGGTTCTTTTGTATGCTTGGGGGAAAGTAAAACTGCCTTAGGAGCAATAGAAACCATCCAAGCACTTCCACATGCGATGTACTGGAGCAGAGTTGATTAAGTTCCATTGATTTGCCATATTATTCCATTTCTTCACTCAGCTGACTGAAAAGTTGAGAATTTTGTGCTTTGAATTTTATCTCCTCATCGTGGGACCTGATGTCTTGTTCATACGAACTCTTGTCTTCAGCACACGTTTTTTTTTTTTATATTATTGTGTAATAAATCGGTGATTGTTTTGTTTTAAGAGGTGCTTAATTGCTTGTTAGTCACGTTGTTTGTCTTCCCTGAAGGGGCGATGACTGACGAGGGTAGCCCCATCAGCCAACTTGCTTAGAGTCCTTTGCTTTGAGCTGCTTCCCACTTGCAGGTGGTGGGCAATGGGTGGGACTTCTCCTGGGTGATGTTGAAGCCAATGTGCTAGGAATCCGTATAAAAAGTACACCATTGCTTTCATATCTAGAATCCTTATCATCTCCACTCCATCTCAGGTAAAGTTGATGTCAATGGGTTCCACACTTTTTTCCCCCTCTTCGGAGAAGGGTGTTCTGTGGTTGGGTGGTCCTTCCCTATGATTGGAAGTTAGAACTATCAATCTGATTAGGCTTTTCATGTGGTGGGTGTTTCAGTATAACCTAAGAATATGTACAAGAGAACAGGTTTAACACTCCATTGAAACACAACTTGCCATTGAAACACTACCATACACCTCACTTTATACTACTTTTTGGATACAAATAGTTTCTGCTACTAATCAGAGCATCTTCAACAAGCTCTCTTTTTTAGGCATGTTAGGCAAATGCTCAGTCAAACAGATTTTTTTGCAAGTCCAACAAGCCAGTTAAATGGCTAAGTATTTAGTCTATAAAATGGCTGTGTATTTAGTCTATTTACATTTTGACTCGTTATATCTGGCCAGCTCTTAGAGGCTAGACAAATCTTATTAACCATTCGAAGACTGCAACATCATCAACTTTCTCATCAAACATATAGTGATTTGGAGTATCTTCAAGAGGCTCTCTATTTGAGACATGTTAGTCAAAATATCTAGTCAAATATATTTTTGGCAAATCCAATAGTTTAGTCAAATAGTTAAGCAATCCGACTAGCTACATTTGGCTAGTCATTGAAAAGCTAAATAATTTTTATTAACCAAAAAAAAAGTACCACATCATCAAGTATCTCATTAAACATGTATTGATTTATTTTTTTTATACAATTTGACTGGTCAAAAGACCTTAGCAGGGTTGGTGCATATACATAAAAAATGGTTAAGCAAAATAAAAATTGTACTTTTTTATGTACGTTTACTAGGTAAAATGAATATCAGTGTTAGAGATACTCTTATTCTTTTATATAATTTGATTAGGTAAAATTTCCAATAGTGTTGAAACACATACATAAACAATTGCTTAGGAAAAAAAATTGTATTTTTTTGTGTAGTTTTGCTAGTGAAATGATTAATAATGTTGGAGATGCTCTAAGGCCCGAGAACCCAACAAATTTGGCTTCATTGAGGTATCTTATTTTGTACTACTTTCGTTCCATTTTGTTTGTCCATTTTAAGAAATTTAACTTTATAAGGAGACGTAAATATCATTACACTTTTAACATATTGTGTTTCTAAAATTGTCCTTAAACTTTTCAAACATTGTCACTTCAATTCAAAAGAGAGAGGACATAAAGAAAATTATGTACATTTTGCTTCATTAATTTGTCAGAATAAACAAATATTTTAAAACACTTCAAAGTAAAAAACAACGTTATTTTGGCACAAAAAATGCTGCTTGAACACTACTCTAACTGCCTGAGCAATGTTTTGTGTGTTAAAACGATATTATTTTGACGCATAATAGGATCAAGTCCGCCGGAGGAATAGTACAAACAAACTAGTAAGCTATGAGTAGCTGGAGTCCACCCAAAATTGCATGGTCCAAACTGGAAAGGAACCTTTGAATAAAGAGGAACATATATACATAGATTTTGGGAGAATGATATCAAGTGGTTGAATTGGAGAAGAAAAAGGATCTTCTTTTGCTGATGGAATTTTTTCCAAAAGATAAGGAGATAGATGCACGAGGTTCATCTAACCCACCAATGGCCATTCCTCAATCTTGTGGTTGCTGAGCTAAACATATGCTATTCCGAAGACTGTACATTCAATTAAGCCATCTACTGTAGTTTTCTGAGTCCTCGTTGATTTCTGATTTTATTCCAAGAGATTAGATATGCTTCATCTTTTTGGAGTCAATAAGGCATAAAAAATTGAGCCTTGTTTCTTTTTTCTTTTTCTTTTTCTGTGACAATTAACAGGTTTACCCTAATTGGACCTTCCATGAGCAGACAATGGGATTGGTCTCGAGAGGATTAGTCAGCATTCAGTTGGGGATAATTATAAAGCTGGTTGGAAACCTCGACTATAAAAAAAAAGAAAAAAGGTTTGGCCTAACTTTCTTTTTGTTTCAAATAAATTTCGCGTTTGCTAGTTTTACGGCAAATTTTTATGTATTATTGGTACGTCTATATGAGAGAAATAAAAAACATTAGTGATATAAAAATATTTGAGCAACCTTTACTATTTTGAATAACAGGATTTGGTTTGTATAAAGCAAAAGCCTTGTTTGTTAAAAATTTCTGCTAACATATTTCCAATCGATCCCTCTTGGTTTAAAATTTACATTTATTTTTTCAGGATTTTAAATTATAGATTTTTAAACTATAGTAAAACTTCGTAAAAGTATTTAGATAATAATGCACAAAATAAATTTTATAAAAAGATAGTGTGTAAATTTACATATATAATAAAAAAACTCCTCGAGAAGTGATTTTTTGAGATTGGGCTTTATCTGCTTTATTTTTTAGAATGCATTCTTGCATAATGCACATTACATTCACATATGCAAAATGAAAAATGTGACTGCCAAACACCCCCTACCCAGTCCACTCCAAATTTAAAAATATTTAGTATTTATTTTCTAAACTCAATCTTAATCCCCAAAAAAATAAAAAATTGAGGAACTCCTCAATTTTGGTGGAAACAGAATGTGACGGGATAAATTGCCATCCTTAGTTCTAAAATAACATAAAATATCAAAGAATTGCAGTTATTCGAGGTTGTTGTGGTGGCTGTTATTACAGTGGCAATACCTTTTGTGAGAGAATTGGTACCATTCATTTTCTTTTGATAAAATCCGATACTCAGACAAGCTGATATGCACCTCAACTAATCTCGAAATTTAAAAGTTAACGAGTAAGATGTCTATGTATGAGAGACGTGCTGAGACTTGATATGGTTTGTGAATAAATGTTTGGGCTTATAATCTTGTTGGATATTATCTGGTCCACTTGGAAAGCCCACTACTTCTCTAGAAAGCCCACTTTCACATTACGTGCAAACTATGTTAAAGATTTTTCTATCGACACCTATGGATGAAGAGTTTGAAGCAGATAGTAGTCTTTCAACACCTCTTTTTCAACAACTAGAGTCTCTAGCTATTGGAGTTTTCGGTTACTGAAGCGCCTAAGACAAGTGTTTGCCTCGTGGAAATAGTAAGACGAGGAAGTAGTTGGTTGACATTTTCTTGATAATCAAGAACCTTTATGGATCATGTATTGTCTGGAATCCAATGAAGCGATGGTTATCGTATATGATCCTGTTTTTTTTTTAGTGGTTACTATGGAAGACACACATTCAGCTTGTGCAATTCTCTCTTCTGACTTCTTTGCCTACTTTCACTGTGGTTGCAAAATGGCCTAACGTTGGAAAGTTATCCATTTGTAATTTACTTGGAGACTTACTATACTTTGATTCGTGAGTCGTTCTTCTAGTTGCTTTTTGTAATTCCAAAGGAATATCTTCAAGTTCGATAAAATGCCCTTACGATCCCAGAAAATGTTCTCGAATGATGAGATATCAACATCTCTTTCTTTCTCACAAACACAATACTTGCAACGCCCGTCTTAGATGCTTGACACCTCATCATTCGGGAACATTTCGGGAATCCAATTATGGGTTCCTAGCATTTCTCTTTCTTTTGAAGTAGGAAAGAAATTCATCTGGTAAACGTTCTTTATCCTGAACGCCGGAGAAAGAAGTCTTTTGGACCTCCCTCACCTCTGACCGGGATTTAGTCTCCTTCTCTGCTTTGACTCTCCTTAAACATCTTTCTCCAGGAACTGATGCCAATGTTTTGACGAATCATCAAGCTACTATAACTAGCGTAGTGCGAAGCCTTCTACGGTACTGTGTATTGAGACTATTCAAAGGTATGAATCTTTACCGATTTTATCATAAATATTGATTTCGCTACCAGAAAAAGAACCTAGAATAATGGAATAAAAAAGCAAGCCCTATGTGTCGCCATACATCACGAGTTGTTTACTCTTGAGTGGGGTTCCGGATTTTGCCACTAAGCTTGGTCTACTTAGAAAGTCCACTTTCACTACAATAGAAGGTTCATTTGTTGTTACTGTATGTACTTTTTCAGAAATAGGTATTTTAGGGCATCGTTTTTTCAAGTTTTTTTTTCTACCACACATTATTATCGAACGCACAATTAAGTGTGTGATCTTAGTCTTAGGCCCTATACTAGCAATCTAGGTATTTTCTCCGGTCTTTTTTGGCTCATAATAGCAACTCAATTCCGGTAAAACATGAATAAGTTGCAACCTTCACGAACATAGAAAAACCTATTCTGATTCTGCATTGCTTGCTGCATCGAGAATAGCTTCCCTTTCTGAGTCATTATTTGAAGAGAAAATTGTTGATAATTCTGACCGGCTCAAAACCTCCATCGTGCCAAAAAACCAAGCAGGGATAGCTGGCGGCATAGGAGCCGACTTGACGTCAGCAGGAAAAGAATACAATGGAAAAAACAAAAAAAAGTCAATTTGAGGTGCCACAGGAAGCACTGACTAATTATTCCAGAACAAGAGGCGCATTAACCTTCTTTTTACAGTCAAATTGCTAGAGGTTATATTCCTTGCAAAAGTAAAAAGTATTATTTGTGGTGTGTTGGATTATGAGCTCATCCACGAGTCTTTCTAGAAGTGAAAAAAGTTATCTCTAGAAGTACACGACAATGCGTTCCGCTCGGATGTTCTCTATAAATAAAATATTCAGTTAGAGACACCTCGACCGGTGATTGAATTGTCATTCGATAGCTCTGTTAGTAATTGCAAGATGGAAAACTAGTAGAACAATATTATGCCGTGAAGTATATACTGTAAAGTAAGATCGTAAAGAGTTGTTTATAGATTTGTGGTGTGTATAATAGCTAAGAATACCTCAATAATTGACCTGAAATCAATTATTCTTCGATTGATCAATCGATCCCCTTGCTGGTGAATCTTCATTGTTATTATAACAATTGATTGTATCAGTGAATGTACTCAAATGTATCTTCTGTATTTGTCGCTTCTAAATGAGGGCTTATGTGACGTATTATAGAACTGAATAATGCACACTTTTGGCATCGGTTGACATTGCCCACCAAGGTGACTTCTAGTTCGAGGTTACAGTCATTCAAGGTCTAGCATTAATAAGACGACAATTCAAAACGGTTGCTATATGAGGCGCTTGCTCTTCAAAATGACATGATAGTTGGACGAGTCCCTAGTTTATGGGTCGGCAACTTATTGAGTCTCGAACATCTCTTGAATAAACTATGAGATTTATTTACATCCAACGATATTTATTTGGGTTAATTACATTATACTTTTTAGATACTGTCAACAAGAAAAAATTTAGAATATATCATAATTATAACTCAATGGACTAGATTTTGTCTATGGGCAGAAAAGAAAGATTAATAGAAATTTATGCCCATGTATTTTATTACATGTTAATATTTTCTTTGCACTTGGAAATATGAATTAAAAGACTTATCTATATTCTTTTTTTTCCCCCATATTGAATGAATTTAGCAGTTTTAATATGGAAAATGATTAACATAAATTGATTTCTTTGAAACATTTCTAAATTAAAAAATGTCACAAAAATAAACTATTACAGAGGATTTATGCGAAAGGTTTTCTCAAATTAGGATTTATCTCTATTTATTTTCTAAACAAAATTTTTTTTCAAATTTCTCCTCACATTTAAACTTATAATTAGTGTAATATTCACTTTTAATATTTAATTGTAACTCGATAAGATATTTTCATGTTCTCATACATGGTACGGCTACCGCGCTTGAGTTCCTTAAGTAATTGCACTCTAAAACACACATGGGATACAATTAGTATGGGTATCTTGTGATTAAAGGTAATCGAGAAGTTTTTTATGGGGTAAAAGTGTTATGTTTAGAACTGGAAGGTTAAAATTTGTAATACTGGAAGATTATCCCAATAAGCCCTAAAACACAACTCCAACACATCGACTACACGGATATCAGTCCAAATTGAACAGAGCTCAGCGTCTCCGGCGGCGAGAGGCGGTCCGGCAACGGTAAGACCTATTACCTTGCAATTTGCATCTCCTCTGTTTCGACGTCATCTCTCTCTCTCTCTCTCTTTCTTTCTATCGCCGGTCATCTCTCTCTCTCTCTGGGGTCATCGCATTTTGTTCGTTGTGTTTTTGTTTCTCTCTCTGATCATATATATGTTCTTCTGTTTTGTGTTTTTCAGGAGTAATTTTAAGATGTATTTTTGGATTTAGTAACTAAAAGTAATAAGGATTTAGGGGACCTTCCTTTCAGATTTTTTTTGGGGCCTGAAGCGGTGGATTTCTAGGCTTCTGGGTCCGGCCCTACTCGAGACATGAATCTGAAGCACTTATTTTCCAGACAGACAATCAATCGCATTTCAATACTCAATGGAAGAGTATCATCTGCACACCCCTGTGTTCACAGAAACATGTCAACCGTCACCACCACCATTTCCCCCTTTTCTGTGTATTCACCTACCAATCAGGACTTTACTCCCTACCAAATCCCTAAATATGAAAAACCCATTTCATCTTTCTCTAGAAACATTCATTCTAGTCAAGAAACAAAACTGAGTGACTCGGGCAGTTATCCCAAGCTTGAGCCAGAAGAATCAGAGGAGGATGGAAACATGACCGAGTTTTTGTCCCGATTCGTGTGGATAATGCGCCGCAAGCTATCCGAAGTTTACCTTGATTGTGACAAGACGACAATTGAAGGCATGCTTTTGATCATTGTTGGGAAGGTTGTGTCGGAAATGGAGAAAGGTGGGCTTGAGCAGATGCTTGGCGCAGCGGCGGCCACCCCATCACAGGATTTTAGTGAGGATCTCTGGAAAACAGTGTGGGAGGTTAGCAATGAAGTATTGAATGACATGCAGAAGGCGAGGAAGAGGGAGAAAATGAAAGGGTTTCTTCATTCCGAAGAAGTGAAGGAAATGTATAGGTTTGCAGGTGAAGTGGGTATTCGTGGGGAAATGTTGAGAGAGTTGCGATTCAAATGGGCTGGTGAGAAAATGGAGGAGAGTGAATTTTACCAGAGTTTGGAGCGTCTCCGGGTGGAAGAAGCACAGATCCAAGAAGAGGATGAAACAGTTTATAAGAAATCTGAAGCCACAGGTGAAGATGTTGGGAACGATTTCATTATGGATGAAGACAAATCTAAGGTTATTTCTCTCCCGAAGAGACATGGGAAGATAAGATATAAAATTTACGGTCTTGATCTCTCTGACCCAAAGTGGGCTGAAGTGGCTGATAGAATTCATGAGACCGGGGAGATTATTTGGCCTCAGGAGCCGAAACCAATTTCTGGGAAATGTAAACTTGTTACTGAAAAGCTGCTGTCATTGAAAGAAGAGGATAACCCTTCTCCACTGTTGGTTGAATGGGTAGAGCTTCTTCAGCCTAACAGGGTCGATTGGATTACTTTGCTTGATAGAGTGAAAGAGAAGAACAGTCAGTTATATTTTAAGGTTTGTTTCTTATGCTTTTCCCACAATATCTGGTAGCTAAGCAGTATACGCTTTTGATTTATTCGTTGACAAGTGGTCACATGTATCTCAGTTGTAGTTATTCAAAAGTCATGTTATACAAGTTGCATGGGCATAGATATGGAATCATATTTCTTATTAATTAGCTCAGGTGTGCAAGTATATACACAGGTACCTATTGTTTCCCCGTAAGTTAAAGGAATTATTACCTGTCCATTCCAATTTACGTTTATGCTTGTTCTATATGACGAAACCTAGGCTAACTTGTAGGATAGGTATCATCCACTTGTCCAGAAATTGAATTTAACAGTAAGGTTTTCACATAGTTGGAGTTGAAGTTTTCTTATTTTATTCCGTGATTACTCCTATTGGAACCCGAAAATATGGTACTTTGAATTTATGGTGATTTTGTAATTTTTGAACAACAACACGTGTCCGTCCCATATTACTCTAGTCTATTATTATATTTGGAGATGTTTCAAATTATGTCTCTTTGAAAAGTCAAAAGAAAAAATATTCCAAATCATATGGGAGAGTATGTTTTTATGTGGTCTTGAGAAACAAACTCTCTGTTGTGTTTTGTAATAGGCATTGCACTTTCATTTGTTTCCCAGAGGAAAAAGAGGAAAATTGCCTTAAAATTGTAGATAGGACAAACTGGCAAGGGCTGTTGATTGCAGTATCCTCCTGTTGGAATGAAAGTTCTCTTATTTTACTCCATGATAATACTTTAACTTGATTGCATGGTCCCACCTAACCCAAGAGATTCTCTTTTTGCATTGGTTTTTTTTGTCAAGTTCTCTCTTTTTCCTATTGGTCTTTAGTTTTGGCTCGTACTTTCCTTTGCCAAGTGGGCTTGCATGTAGTGGCTGTGCAACTATAGGCAACATGCCATGTAAATCTGAGTTCTTTGTAAAGTTGGAACTTGTTGCTTTTGGTTTTACTTAACATGATGGATGACAAAGGATTTATGTCTAGGTTGCTGAGCTTGTTCTAGGAGAACAATCTTTTCAAACCAACATTCGTGACTATTCAAAGCTTATTGAAGCCCATGCTCAAGAGAACCGTTTAGATGATGCTGAGAGGATTCTCAAGAAGATGAATGAAAATGGCATTGTACCCGACATTCTCACCTTCACCGTGTTGGTGCACATGTACAGCAAGGCAGGTAACATCGAAAAGGCAAAAGAGGCATTCGAAAACCTAAGGAGCGTAGGCTTTCAACCAGACATGAGGATATACAATTCTATGATAATGGCATACGTAAGTTCTGGTCTACCCAAGTTGGGAGAGTCACTGATGAGAGAGATGGAGGCAAGGGACATGAAACCCACGGAGGAGATTTACATGGCCTTGCTCCGTTCATTTGCCCAGCGGGGCGACGTTGGCGGGGCCCAACGAATTGCCACGACGATGCAATTTGCAGGGTTCCCACCTACTTTGGAGTCTTGTACATTGCTTGTGGAGGCATTTGCGCAAGTGGGGGACTCGGATCAGGCGAGAAGCAATTTCGACTACATGACTAAAATCGGGCACAAGCCTGATGACAGGTGTGTTGCTAGTATGATTACAGCTTATGAGAAGAAGAATCTATTGGATAAGGCTCTGAATCTTCTGCTGGAAATGGAGAAAGATGGCTTTGAGCCTGGGGTTGCTACCTACAGTGTTCTAGTCGATTGGTTGTGTAAGTTGCGGCTGATTGATGAAGCTGAGCACCTATTGGGCAAAATAGCTAAGGAAGGCGAGTCTCCTCCACTTAAGGTTCATGTAAGCCTTTGTGTTATGTACTCAGAGGCTGGAGCTGAGAAAAAGGCACTTCAGGCCTTGGGGGTTGTGGAGGCCAAGAAGGAGCAGTTGGGAGCAGCGGAGTTTGAGAGGATTATAAAAGGGCTAATAAAAGGGGGGTTTGCGAAAGATGCTCAAAGGATACATAAGTTGATGGCGGCCCAAGGTTTTGCAATGTCAGCACCACTTAAGGTGGCATTGATGGCAAACCAGCCCGTTTCCCGCAGTAGACCAGCAATGAGGTAGTCCTTTTATTTTTTATTGGTCAAGAAATAAAAAATTGAGGTAGTCTTGTCAGTCTGTCGAGGGATGCACATCTAACATAGAATGGCAAAGGGTGAACCTAAATCTACAAGGGGGTGACTTGAGCTCATTAGCATGTTGTTATCTGAACCTATCTTTTTGTACCGACTGTTGGCAGGGTTTTTTTCAATACAGTTTACCTTGGTTCGCAGAATTGTTTTCTCTTTTTGCTTAACATGACTTCAAAATTTTACACACAAGGTTGTTGACGTACCACCAGGTACGGTTTGTTTACTTGTTAACCATCTTGGCTTTTCAAATGTGTCTTTAATCCAATTGTGATATCCTCTGGCCTGGTGGATACTGAAACAGTGCGTTACCCCTACATGCCCACTCAACTAACTGTTCTTATTGTTTGTATTTTTTCCCTTCCATTTGAGTAGTTTATTCAAGCTTTGATGGTTGTTGTACAAAGTGGTGTATTATGGTGATATGGATACCATGGGATTTGGTGGTTCAAATCTAGGCTGCCTGTATTATTACCTGCACAAAGAGAACGGCAAAACTTGTCTATGCAAAGAAGAAAGAGAAGAATCCTTATAACCAGCATCCGGTCCGGTAAGAACCCCTATTTGTCGAAATTTTGTATGAGCGAGATCTTTGCTTGTGGATTTGCGAAGGTGGAATAAATAGCGGATGTAGGCACTAGTTTCGTTATAGATGACCCAATGTTCTATAAGTCTTTTTTGGTCGTTAAGATGTTATTGTTGCTCATGTATGACCTGAAGTGTTTTTCAGACAGTTCTGAGTATTTTTCTGGAAATCCTCTCTGTTGATGGTATTTGAACCTGATCACTTCTTTTGTTGTCGGTTACGTTGGTTTAATAAACACGCTGTTGGTGCCTACCCATACTGATCGAGTAGGCAATTCTTATGAAAATTATACTGATTGGAATTGTTAGCCACTTAGATTAGGATACATTCTTTCTCAAGTTTATTCTTAAATCAGATTACCCTTCATTTGCCATAACAGGTGTGCAAAAAAAAAAAAAAAAATGGAAATTGAGTCTTGTAACAAGTGAATTCCATGGAATAACAAGTGGTCGATCCTATTTTGCTTCGGGAATGTACTTGTTGCATTTGCTTTCCAAGTTTTAGACTGCTGCAAAGTAAGTGTTTACAATGTTTTTGTTATTTATGGAAACAGAAGAGTGCATCAATATCTTCCTATTTTGCATCACACCAAAGATTTTGTCGAAGCAGGATGTTGTCAAACAGTCGTTAAGATTTTAGTAGTATTCTCCCTTGATGAACTCATTGAGTCTGTTCACTTCCCCACTTTGCTGCTCCACCACTGCTCGGACGACATCAACGATAGATATCATTCCAACAATCTTTCCATCTATCACCGGAACATGCCGTATGTGATTCTCTGTGAACATCAAGAACCGCTGTCATTTCACTATGATACACTTGATTGCAAAGAATTAATAAAGGTATTGACTTCTGCTTCAGGGTTATTCTTTATTTACTTAAAGTATCGATAAGGCAACTTACCTGTCATGAGATTCATTGCATGAAGAATGTTTGTATCGGATGTTACCGTTATCAACTTGTTCTGTTTGATATTGGAGAATGGTGAAACTCGGTAAGGCCAACGATTCTAGTGTTTGTCTTGCCAAAATAGATGTCTTAGGGTAGCAGAAATTACCTGATCAGTCATGATTTCCCCAACTCTTGTATATTTAGGAGGTCTATCCTGAGCAATTACCTTCCGTAGGTAGTCTGTTTGTTCATTCATTTCATTGTCAATGACTACTAGTTATTAGCGAATTCACATCTTGGGTTTTGCACGAAATTACCTCTTTCTGTGATGATTCCTGCAATGTCTTGTTGCTCTCCCGGTTTCAGAACCACTAAAGATCCAACATTATTTTGTGCCATCTGCAGTTTGAACCAGGCGATAGAATTTAGGTAATTGATATTCGCACTCCTTTTTACCACCTGAACTCTTGTTCATCAATTTTTACTCATGTAATCTACTATAGTGAACTTTCACATGAGGGAAAACAAGAGGAGTGTGAATATGGATGAGGGGAATGCAAAAAACCCTTAAATTTAGTTCCTGTAAGTTAAGATAGTTTCATTTTCGAGTGGTCTAGGAACATACTTGTTTTACAGCGTCATGGATGGTGTCATCACTTCGGCACCATAGCCAAGACCCTACCTTTTCTTCTCCTTTTGTCATCAAAACCTCAGCAACCGTTGTGTTTCCTAAGCCCTTTTCCTGCATAGCAGGAGAGGAGGTGACACGTCGAAAACGGCCAGACACACCAGCCGTGTCCCTCCCCTGCAGAATTTCTTGGCAAGACCTAACTGCCCGAACAAATAGTTGCATTTTGATCCTGGTATGGCACCAAAAATTATGAACAAGTAAAAGTACGGAAAAAAGAAACGTGATGAAATTACTACTCGAATGTACCTTGTAATCAGATTAGAGAGAATGAGATTGGAGATGTATGCTAGTTTTTTTCCCCTGATGCTGAAGATATGTTGTTGCCATTGAGGTGGAAATTGAAAAGAGACGAGGAATATCTTGCCTCAATTGCTTACTTGTTATGTAATGTAATTTGGGTTTTCTTTGCTTGAATAGCTGGGTGAGTGTTTGTCCAGGTTTGGTTTTCCTATGGGTACCTTACTTCCCTAGGTGGGTTCAGGTTGTGTGCATGGTGGGGAAAAGGGATTTGAGGGAGCTATAATGCAGTTTCTTGTAGTTCGCGTATAGTGCTGACAAAATATCGTAGTTTTGCCTGTTTTGTCCTCGAAACTACACTGTTTTGATATCATGCATTTTGATAGCAATTCACGTGATAAGTCCAAATGGTGTAGTTTTGAGGACAAATCAGGTAAAACTACTACGTTTTACCCGCACTATATATGCACTACAAGAAATTACACTACAGCCTCTCCAAATCCAGGGAAGAGGTAGCTGCTTGCAAACCTCTGTACAATGCAAAAACTCTGCAACTCAATTCTGTACAGATTTAAGTTTCATGTAATGCATCCCAGTGGTCACACGCAAAGTTGTCATTACCGTACCGTACCGGTCGGTACGTACCGTTTTGACATAAAAATGGTACCAAATACTTCAAATACCGTACTGCTTTCAATACCGGCTGTACCGGCCATATCGGTCAGGCAGGTATCGGATTTTTTTTTTTTTTAAAGAACTACGAAAAAAATTAATTTTTTTGGGCTTTCTCTCTCTCTCTCTCTCTCTCTATATATATATATATATATATATATATATATATATATATATATATTGATAGTTGCGATAAATCCGATACGGTACCCGGTACATGACTGGTACCGGTACGTACCGTACCAATAGGAAAACAGGTACCCAAACCGATCCGGTATTCAGAACATTGGTCACACGTACATTAGAAAGAGAGAGAGCCAAGTTCTGGCTTCTTACTTGTCTGGGCCTTCTACTTCACAGCCAAAAAGAAACAGTTCAAGCACTTGGCAAACAGCATTCAGCACTTAGAAAAACCAGTTCAAGCGTTGAAACACCATTTTCAGCACTTTCAGAATTCAATTATAGCACTAAGAGCACCTGGTTACTAATTACAGCACTTAAGAAAATAAGTTCCAGCATTGAAAAACCATCTGCAACACTTTAAAACCTAGTTTCAGCACAATTTATAATCAGGTTCAGCACTAAGAATTTAATATACAGCACTTTCAGCACTTGAAAACCACTTCCATAACATAAATTAACAAGCAAACCAGAGCTTGATCATTTCCATAACCAATCTGTTTCGTAGTTCACTCCATTTTAGTTTCCAAGCTCAATACATTTCAAAATAAATAAGCAAAACACTAATGCACTTCCTAACTATCTAAGCAAAGATAAAGCTCCATACAAAATTCATCTCCTTCACAACTAGAGCTTAAAATAGAATATCCATAGTGGCAATCACCACTAGAAGATAGTTTTGTCTTTGCTCGATAAACCTAGGGCTCTCAAAAGTCAAGGCGGAGAGCCATGTCAACTGTCAAAGTGCTCCACCTGCTTAGCGTCGTTCAAAAGCTAGGGCTCTCGAAAGATTCGTTGTTGAAATTCACTGCCAACTTGAACCTCAGCACGTGATCCAGACCTTCCTTTAAACAATGGCAAGTTGAAACAGCTCTGCTGCGCCAGCTCCCGATGCTTATACGTCTCCCTCTCTCTACAACTCCCATACCTCAACAATTCAGTTCAGATACGACCATCGAGCTCCCTGATTGTAATGCCGACCATCGAACTAGATCGGAGAGCTCTAGGTCTTTGATTCATCGTCATCCCTCGATGTTCTAATGTTCTAAGTATTTAAAATCCGATATTCTTTGATCCCTCAAAGAGATCTAGGTCTTTGATCCCTCGAAGTTCTTCCAGTTCCTCCATCATCAATGGAGGAGGGAAAGATATTGAGAGAGAGAGAGAGGAAGAGAGTGCATAACTTTTGCGCTGGGAATTTGGGAAGTAAGCACAGCAAATCTTCTGAAGATTTGAGAGCATAACCTCCCAATTTTTTGGTAAAAATTTGAAATGGTTTTGAAAATAGTGGGTCCCAAAAGTTATCCACTTCAGCTCCCCATGTGTTCGGTACATCATCCGTACAACTGATTTGTACACACAGCAAATCTGAGAAAATATACACACACACATGCTTTTATGTGTGGTTGTAGCAAATTTATTGTGGAAAGTCCTTGAAGACTATTCAGAGTTTCAGCTCTAGTTTGGAAGTTGTTTTTTAATCAGTGCTTCGTATAATCATGTCAAAAATAAGTATATGCAAAAGTAATAATCAAAGAATAAAGAATAAAGTTTGCCAAAAATTGTGCCAAAATAGTCATCACATTTGCCAATCATGTCAAAAAAAAAAGTTTTAGCCAGTCATGTCAAATATAAGTTTTGAGAGGTGTTGTATGGGTGGCTGGATAAACAATACGTAGCTTCACTAAACTAACTAGGAATATCGTGCATCACATGGCTACTGCAAATGTGCAATACAATAAGCTCCATGTATCACATACCAGTGGGTCTACCCAATGAAATATATTGGTTAATGATTTAGATCATACCCGGTGTTGGATACTCTTCTATCAGCTCAACTCCGAACCTCTCCTTGAAACGAAGGGGTACAAAATGCGAGTGTATAATCTACTATTTTCCGCTTGTTCAAATTGCGATGCGATGGGAAATGGAAACCCAAAAGTCCAATGGAACCACAGATGCTAAACCTGAAGGTGAAGGAAAAATCAGTCAGGAGAATCCAACAAATCCGGAATCCAACAAATCCGTACACAAAAGCTTCTTACACAAAGAGGGAAAGAAGCAATCAAGGAATTGAAGAAGAAACAAGCAATATGAAAGTCTAAATGCAAATGCAAGGTATCAAAACGAACATTATTTATACCCTTTACCTCCTTGTCAAAATCTTTCACATGATCATCACTCTGCCCTAGTCAAAATCTTCATCCATTTCTTTCACCAGTTTAACCTTTTTGTATCCCCTATGGCAGAACGAAGGCAGAGCACACGCTTTCGGCTCCCCTGGCTAAAATCAACACCAGATCCTCGGCCAGCACGATCACAACCACCACCACCACAACCACCATCAAAACCAGCCGAAAGCCAAACAGGCTCTACCCAGCCCACCACCACCACACCTGCTCAGAGACCACCTTCTAGGAGTCCAGTGGTGGCCTCACCGCAGGCCTCTCCTCCTACACAAGCTGCAGCCAATCAATCCCGCCGATCACGAGTCAATCCTCAACCAGTGTCACCACCACCATCTCGTGCATCAACCCAGTCCCGAGGCACATCTAAAGCCCCACCACCGTCCCGCTTGGCAACGGAATCCCGATCTTCTGTTCAACCCCCGTCACCATCCCGCGCACCCCCTCAACCCCAGGCTGAGACTCAACAAGCATTACAAGAGGCACCACAGCCGCAATCCCCACCACCCAAATTGGCATCTGAACCTTCTGTCCAAACATCCTCACTGCCACCTTCTTCTCCATCTCTCACAGCCACTCAAGCACAATCAGCACCAGGAGAAGCAGTCACTCAGCCCCTTCTTCCATCAACAAATTTGCAGCCCATGACTCAGAGCCCAATGACCTTTCAACCCTCTTCCACTGAGCAACCATCGTCCGTGTCTGAAGATGAACCAAAGCCAGCTAGGTCTGAGCCAGAGTCAGAAGAGCTGCAGCCGAAGGCAGAAACAGCATCTCAAAATGTTCTAAATGCTCAGAGCCAAATTACCTTTCAGCGTAACGAAATGCCAGCGCAGCCTTCAGAAGCATCAGAAGGTCAAACATCACCCACACCAACATCCACGTCAGGCTCGGACACTCTTGTTCTCACCCAGAAATCAGATTCTTCTCTTGTGAATGCTGAAACTAAGTCCACTGAAGAACCAGATGGATATCCAGGAGAAATTACAGAAGGGAAGGAAATACGGCAGGAACATGGAAGTGAAGAGAAGATCAATGGTGTCACCGAGATTCTCACGGCAGCACCAGGCTCAGAAGTTCCAAACCAAATGCATCCAAGCGTTGCCTTTGATGCAGAACAAAAGCAGCTGGAGGAAGAAGAGGTTATCGGAGAAAAGGAGACAATATCCAACTCCAGCAACCACAGAAAAGAGGACCCAACTGTGATTTTAAATTTGAAGGACAAAACCACAGTGAGTGAATCTGGCCATAAGCCCAACACATCAGATGCGGAAAAGGTTCCCCTGCACAAAGAGATTAGGGGCAACATTTCTAAGTTGGTCCATAAGGCTCAAGAAAAGCACCCGTTGAAGGAGGGGCCAGTTAGTGTAATCACCCTAGCTGGTGAAAACAGAGGAGCGTCGATGCTACTAGGTTCAGAGTCGGCAAGAAGAGAAGGGACAATCCACATCCGCCGGGGCTATAAGATCAACCCAGATGAGAGCATCACCGATGGCGAGAGTAACTCCAAGGGAAGAAGGTCACAAGATTTAAAAAATGGAGAAGACCAGGAATCAAAAGCATATATAAACAGCAATGTGCAGGGTGTCAACAACTGCATTATGCTTAGTAGTTCAGTTACCCATAGGGATCCTGGTGTTCAGCTGGTTCTTTCCCACAACCTGAAAGAACCTTCCAAGCCCAATAAAAGTACGGAGTCCCTTAAGACTCGTAAAGCTGAAGTCAATGTTACTAGAGCGCAAACACTTACTTATGAGCCGACAGTTAGGAGAAGATGCCTGGGAGGACTTTTCATGGAACCAAGTGACTCGGACCCAGATAACCCTGAAAAGCCAAGGCGTCATGGTTGTCGCTATGGCTGCAAGGAGAAGAGCAGAGATGATGAGATAGATGTTCTCTAACCAATTAGATTGTCTAATAGTTGCATTTTAAGCAGCAGATATAGAATACTTGTGTACGTATTGTGGAACAATGCTTATGATGAATTCAGAATAAGGATGCCAAATCATCCACAATATTGTAGTATAGTGGCATCCTGCTGTTGCAAATATTTTGAAATTTGTTACAGTTTGCATTGAAATATCAATCTTTTGAACACATAAATAATCCCAAAGCCGGCCGGATACTCGGCCATCAAACACACACAATGAGCATCCAAATATACTAGTGTGTGAAGTCTCTTTCCAGTTAGAAGATTATCTGAATTCCTGTAAAAGTAAGCATAAAAACTCAAGAAACTATTACAGTTACTTGCTCCAAAGAACAAGCTGTTAACTGCCATTCAGCAGATTATCTGGTGTTACAACTGAAACACATTACACGGCTCACTGCGATTACATAAACAAATGCCAACACCAAAAACAGACTGATGGCAAAGAAATAACACAAAGGACTTCCTCTGAAGACAATATATACAACCATCTTCTACAGAACCAAAGCATGAGCAAGGCCGCCGTAGGATACACACTATTCGCATGCCGGTTTGGTGTCAAAGCTGCTTAAACAGATTGCAAAGGCTTGGAAGGCGGAGAGGGGATAGCAGTAATCCATGGTGAATATGTCTTTCCCTATCTTTCCGAACTGTAATATTACTCTCTCTTGTTCTGCAACTGGAACATTCTGGCATGGTTCAACTGCTGCCACCAGCTGGAAATTCTTCACCGAAGCCACCGTGACACGTCCTTTGAAATTAAGGCACCAACACTGTAACTGTTCATGCCATCTAGGAGCTTTGTTTTTCAACATTAGTGGGTCTCTTGCATCGTGGACTGATTCAAGAGGTTCGGAAGGACTACTGGAGCCAAATTTTAAGAAGTCTTTCCCTTTTGCACATGAGAAAAGAGAGCATTGCTCACCAAGGCAGCTCCGAAAGGTTGATGGAGTAGGAGCACTGCCCCCTTCTTGAATTGCGGCAATAGGTATTGAGTGCATTGCACAAAGCATTCTCCTTGGTCCTCTGGTACGAAGAACATTGAGCTCATAAGATATTGTAGCCACATTGTGATTAGTAGTTGGTACTCTAGAAGATAATTGTTGTGTTGAATAGCAATTTCGAAGTGATCGACCCTTAGATTGGATTGCATGGTCACATGGAGGCTTGGAGTCATAAATACTGAACTTGGTCCCAAGGAAATTTGACCTGTTCAAGATGTTGCCCTTTAATTACACAAAAAATGAATCAAATGATGCAAAGAAAAAGATATGGATCTTAAAAGTAACCTCAATTTCCCAATATACGTATCACTAGAATGAGAGAAATCATCAGCTGCTAAGGATATTATAAAACTTGTGCTTGTTGTCCTTCTGACCTTTCTTGCTGCCAACAACAGTTTGCTGACATCTCCTGACAGTGCTGTAAGTAAAAACAGAATTATCAGCTGGAGTCACCTTGTGATAGCCTTCTAATGGTCTAAAGTTTTAACAGGTAAATTAAGTAGACAATAGGAAGACAAAAATATCCAAGCATTTTGTATCCTGCAGCTAAATTGAACCAGGGATCAGAAGTTCTCACAACCAAATTGACAACTGTTCTTACATATGCAACCAAAACCTTCTAGCGATAATATAGAGATAGCATAAGATCAATTACAAGGGTAGAAACATAACAAAGGATTAACAATGAAGTTATGTTAACATGGGAATATGGATGAAGACTAGAACAGCCACAGTCAAATAAGAATGTGTAGTTCAAAGTATTCAAACGTATCACAATCCCCAGAAATTCATAGGAAAACAAAAGAGAAAGCCTAGGCTTAGTTACCAGGACTCAACCCGAGATACAAACGATACATTGACGTTTCCCTTTCCCTTTTTATAAAGCACTGGATTGGCGAATCTCTTGGTCCTGGCTGATATTCAAAAATTAAAGTGACAAAGAAACAAAGAACACCGATTCAGTACGTAGAAAGCAGACATAAAAACTAAAACTAAAAGAAAAAACAAAGAACAGAACAGGAGGGGGAACTGAAAGGGATGTTGATGGTCAACCTGCTTTACTGAGATGGGGAAAGTGAGCAACCCACATTGCTCAGGAGTTCTAACAACCTCTTTCATTGTCTCCCTCCACAACCTGCAAACTGCACCACAAGCAACCACATCCCTCCGGGCAGGCCACAAGGTCTGGCTAGCTTCTAGTCGCTGAATTATGTCTAGAAGCAACTCAGGTGGCAAATTTGCCCAACAGCTGTCCTGAACCAACAATGCAGATGGAGATGGAGAACTTTCGGGGGCTATATGCGATCTTCCACGGCCATGCACACATTTCCTTTCAGCTCTCCTCCTTGACTTATTTTTAGAATCACCTTTCATTTCTCTAAACTGACGAAATATGCCCTTAAACGACATTATCACAAAACAAATTGTTCTCCCCTTGATGTTTTCCTACTCACAAAACAGAATCAACACACTGTTATAAGTTTGAGATCTAATTGCAGAGAAATTCAACACATTCACTTTATAGAGTTTGCAAAAATGACTACCTGAGAGATGAAGGCTTTATCTCTAACAACTTTAATAATGGTCAAGGGAGAAGTGATAAAGAAATAAATGTCTGATCTGGGTAGTCTTGCCCAGTGTTGACAGGTGATCACAGTTCTATCAAAATCTAAACAGTTTGACTAAAAACTTGCGATTCTAGGAAAAAGAATAGAAATAGCAGCAAAAAGGATTTACAGCGAATTATGAAGGTGTTAGACTAGAAGAAACATAATCAAAATCCATTTTAGGATTACAATCGAATGTGATGAATTCAGGAAAAAATTAGGACACGCTGTGGAAACTAAAACTTAGACCGAATAACGAGGGGAAACCCCGCTCCAATGATAGAGTTTGACTTATCGATTCAGAAAGATTCGTTATCGTCTTCTTAGAGCCCAAAACAATGTGCAGACAGCCCTAAAATGGCATGGCCATTAAGAACAGAGGTATAAAAAAATTATTGCGGCGGACGTTAGCTACCGTTCTTACAAAATCAGATGTTCATCTCAATTTTCTCGATAACCATATGCAATTTAAAAGAAACGAAAACAAACTCACAATGCGAGGAACGATTGAAAGATAGCGAGATTCATGTACCGGTTGTGAGACGGTTCGTCGGAGATCGCCAGAAAGAAATCAACAAATTAGCTTGAAATCTTCAAGTATTTCAGATCCAATGCGAGATAGTAGAAACAAAAACTAGCACGTTGCGATGTCTCCGAACAGCGAACAAAAACAAAAAGCAATCTCTCTCAGATCGAAATGCGGGAAGATCCAAGCACCAGGCGAAGTGGCCGAAGCACTCCGATAAAATCAACTCAAAATCGGAATAAAAGAATCTCCAATTTCTTTTTATTTTACCAGCCTTTTTCCCATGTCTCGGACAAAACAAAACGCCTTTCAGATCAGATAAAATCGGGGGCAAAACCTAGAGAAATGCCAGATAACATGCCCCCCTCCCCCCTATCTCTCTCTATCTCTACTGTTTCCTTTTATCCCGAAACACAATGCCTCCGGATGACCGCCGCCGCCGCTACCAGTGCCACCGCCTCTCTATTTTCGTCGCCGTCGTCGTCGTAGTGGCCGCCAGTTGTAGCAACACCGAGGTCTCGACCACAAGCTTTTCTCGGATCCCAACCCACTCCCCTCATCTTTTCAAAAGTTATTTAAAACTGCCTTTTTAGTATCGTCCGTTAAAATAACGGAATGGCATTGCGCGTGTGTGCGCACGCTTTTTTTTGGCATGACCTCTTTGGACACGTGTAGCTATCTATAGCCGTTGGTAGATAGGACCAAATGCATATGCACTGAAGGATCATCGCAGCGCATTCCGGCGGTGCCATCGGTGATCTGATCTGCACCGTTCATTTATGGACTTATCGTATGAGTCGTGAGAAACAAAATAATATGTTTAAAGACAATATGATCCACATAATAAATAACTAGATAAATGTGTTGCGAACCCTAAACCCTAAACATAAATAAATTTTGTGATAAAATAAGGGAAATACCCATTTCAATTTTCTTGCTTGGGGACACATCACAGTCGCATTTACGCTCTTATTTCATTCTTGTTTTCATAGTTTGTGTATGCGAAGTAACACCGATTTCTAATAGCAAGAGTCAAGTTGACGCTGACGCTAAAAAATAAATGTTCTAACTCTATGCCTCATTTGGGCTATTTTATTTGGGAGTAAGTCATATTTTATCTGAATGCAAGGAAAAAAAAAAAATTGCCCTTGTAAGGGTTGAATGGGTTACGGTCTGAGACATTTTCAAAGGTATTAAATACGTTAAAAATAATTTAAGTCCAACCAACCTTAAATCAATTTCTACTTAAGGCAATATAATTCAATAATAATCACAGCCCAAATAGATCTTCAACATAGTACTCAGACTTGCCGTGCTATCTGGTTACATATTTAGTTTGTAAGGAATTCAATGCAGACTTTAATTGAGATTAAATGATTGTTCATGTATCTTTTTATCTTTGGAGGGTCAAGCAGAGACCCGTTTATTTATGTTTTCTCATATGGATTTTTGTCATCCTCTGATGAGGGTGAGAATGTAACATGCTTTATTATGCTTTATTTAAGATCAAAGGAGACTCTCTCTTGTGGAAGAAGTTGGATCTTGAAAAATGGCAAGAAGAGGGACATCCCCCAAAATTAACCACATGCATGCATAGGGGTCGAATGGGGCCAAGGGAGCAAGACTTCAATTCAGGCACCTATGTAAATACCAGGACATCTTCAGAACATATATATCTCAAAGGGATGTATGCAAACTGGCTGTTTTGTCTAATTTGTTTGAAGGTTCTTGTAACGTACCAAATTCTCAATTATAAATTAGTTCGTACACTTTATCAAAAAGTAAAACCCGTACCAAATGCACTATAAAATTGTAGTGTGTTTTGGTGGAGCTGTTAGATATGACCAGATTCACGATTTGAATCGCTCATTGGTAGAGTTTGTCGACTGTATTATCTATACGAAAAATGAGCGAGCGATTCACTCGTTTCGAGAGTAGGAACCTCTCATCTTTCTCTCACGTAATTTCATTTGTTCGATCCATCATCGGAAGGCTGTAGGACCAATATTTGATATACAAATTTATAATAAACTTCTATAGCATTTAGAATCCAAAATTTAATTCGAAAAGTACTACCTAAAACCTTACTTCTCTAAACTCATATTTAGACTCATTTTCAACTTCTAAAATTTCTATAATCCCAACATTTGTTGACAATATTTAAAAAAAAAAAAAACACAAGCAATTGCTTTCTAAAGAACGGTTCTCTCAAACCTTTTAGAAGCATGTTCTTTTGCACGTAAGGAAAAAGATTCGGTTTTTCTGCGACTGTAAGAAGTAGTCTAATCTTGACCATTGATCTCTACAGTCAATGATACAGTATTGTTGCAGAACGAACATGTTTAACTGAATTTTGCAACCACCAATGAGGTAGGACTCTCAACTACCTATCCGGACAGTCATTAAGACTCTCTCCTGAATTTCCGACCTCACAATTTGTATCACAACTTAACTGAAATATCACACCCAAACTACAACGATTGCTTTCTGCGGTCGCACGGACCGCAGAGGAGCCATTTTCAAAGGGGAAAAGGCAGTTCATTATTATGTCTCTGTTTACGTTGGTAGGTCACATTAGAAAGCTAGCTAACCACCGGTGGCGTTAGGGGCCACAAACCTAATTTTATAAGCTGATTTTTTTCAGGTAAAGCGCATAACCATAAGTGGAGTTTGGGACAATATAGGTTTGTTTCCTTTTTATTTCTCCTTTTCTTTTCTCTTCGTCGTTGTCTTCTTGTCCCAATGACTAGCCAGCAAATATACAGGGTTGCCTTTTTAATCATACAACTGACTATAATTCAAGTCATATTCTCTCTCTAGATCTCTCTCTGGATAGAAGATTTCTAATAAGAAATCTCTCATTTTGTTAAAATAAAAACCTCTTTTTCTGATTATATTTTGATGATTCGAACTATTCAATGTGTTTAAAACAAGTTTTTAATAACACTCTCAAAAAATCAGCTCAAAATATTATCCGGAATGACTTGATCCAACCAGTTTTCTATAAATCTATTCCTGTCAACATTTATAAAAAAAATTTTGGATCAAGCCATTCTTGATATTATTTGAGTGAATTTTACATGGGTATTCTTAAAAAAATATTTTAAACACATTGAACAATTCAGATAATCAAAATTTAATCAGAAAATGAAAGGTCCAAATTTTAGCAAAATAAGGAATTCCCATATATAGGAAGGAGACTAATATATAGAAATATATACACACACACTATTATATAAAGAGAACACCCAAGTTAGCGTGAACTCTTTTTGAAGCCGGCTTACAATTTTACTTTCGCAAAGAAGCCAAGATCAAAAAGGGTATTTTCATATCTTATACTCCGTGTTTTACATAACTATAAGAGCAATTACGTAAAACTAAAGTCCTAAAAAAACTACATGATTAAAAAAACTTTCAATAATTTTAAAACTGCCCATTCATTCACTTCTTCTGTAATGGCGGTTGGGTCCCTCATTTCTTATTCTTATCTTCTATGTTTTTATTTTCCACATACGCAACGCGTGGACACCCGCCGCTAGTTATATATATACACACACTGCCACCCTGCCAGCCAGGAGGGGTGAAGATATTGAAGCTAGACATGGATTTGATGGGCAAGGGAGATAAGGTTTGTGTTGGAATTAAGGTGAATGTGTCGTGTGCTTCCATACATATTGCTGGCAATAATGCCACCAAAATATGACTTGTACCAAACTCTGAGTCCCTACCCCTCCAAAAAAAAAAAACCCTTTGATTACATTATTAAAAATATTCTACGTGCTTCAGTGGGTTTCCACTCCATTCACTTCACTCGCACCTTGACTAATTTTTTAAAAACCAATCACAACGCTCACCTGTGGAGATTCCAATTAAAATTTGAGTAAAGTTCTGTGTGGACTAATCCCATAAGAATTGATAACATTGAAAAGGTTTCGAATCTGAAACCTTAGGAGACAGCAAACCTAAATCTGCAAACCCATTTTAAAGATAAGTAGGCAGGGGTGAAGTCACGATTTCTAAGATCTTAAATATATAGAGAGTGCCGATTTGTTATTATAATAGGGCCAAGTTTTAGTTTTAGTTGGGGACTTTAAGATAATTTCTCTATATGTGTGGTCAAATATATAAAATACGTAAATAAAAGTTATACCAATAATCAAGAAAATTTTCAACTCGATCGTGTTAAATGATCCCACTTGCCAAAAATCAAAATTTTCACTTCTTCCAAATTTACCTCAATATAAGATACTGTTATCATTTTACAGACGTTGCAAATATTTTTTCACATCATTACTTTTATGAACTTTATATCATACTTTATAATATATATATATATATATATATATATATATATATATATATTAAAGTACAAATTAAAACGCATGATATTCTTCGCATTGATGATTAGGAAAGTAACTTTGAAAATTCCTAGGATGATTGGAGATGGTTTATGGAGTCGTTGGCCAAAAACAGTTAAAATTGTAAAATCGAAGGATTCTCTTATTACCCCCTGATATTTTCTTGTGGGAAATATTACGGAAACAGGTGTTCAAATTCAGATAAGACAAGTGTTCAAATTCAGATAAATACGTGTCTGAATAATTAATATGTGTAATTTTTATGAGTATTATATATGTTGAACGATTTAAAATACATATGTATCTCTCTGATGATTGGTGTCATGGATAACATAAGTGTGGCGTTTGATAAATGGACCAAAAGGGATATTTAAATCTTGACTCTATTTGTTTAAGCACATTTTGTTTCTATTCAAAAAAATTCGCATTTTTTGTTTTGGACTCGATTTTTTTTGTGGATTAATGGTTCATTTCAATGAAACAAATCTAAAAAGTATAAAATTATGTCAAAAAACTTTTTTAAAAAATCACTAAATACGACGAATAAGCACAGAAGATCATGTTTTTAGATTATTTTTGTCTTTTCTAATTTTTTTTAAATTTAGTCAATTATTTATGACTTTTCTAAAACCTGTTATCTCGTCGAGAGGAACCAATAATCTACAAAAAAATTAACGAAAGACAAAAAAATTATAAAAAAAAATCAAATAATCAAGTCAGTCAAACCCAGCTAGCCTTATTTAGAGCAAGTCTTAGGATATATCATTCGTGCACATATCTGAACACAAATGTATCTAAAATAATTAGATGTACATAAAATCTATCAAACATGTGATCTAAATAAATGGATGAAGGTTAATGGTCAAACTTCAAACCTCAAAGGCAGACCGAGCTAGATAAATACTTCCTCCATTTGCCATCAACCAACTCATGATATCATCAATTAATAATCAACCCCAAATAAATGCCTAGTATATTTTTTGGCATAATTTCTCTTCTCCCTCCCTCGATAAATCTCCCTTTGCATCCTTCTTGTTTTTTTTTTTCCCTCATAAGACTACACACACAATCGATATGTATAAGATCCAGACACAAATATTTCGCAATCGTTTGATACACATATGATTCCACGTTATTCTGAAGAAGCCCACATACATCAAACAATTTGAAATATATCTGTGTCTATGGATATGTGCAAATAGATTCTTTGTGTAGATTTTGTAATTTTGTTCCTGCTGTTCTTACCCTCTCTATTTTTGGCATAACATCTCACGATATTCTAATTCAATCTCTGAAATATGTTATCAACCATAAATTTAATACCTCGGTTTGTTCTTGTCGGAATTGGGGGTCCTGCTGCGCGCAGCGCACAGCAGGGCGTGCTGTGCGCACAAAACACTGTCCGAAAATTGTTCGGTCAGTTTTTTACTGTTCGGGCAGTGTTTTGTGCGCCAAAATGACGCCGTTTTGGCGCACAGCACGCCCTGCTGTGCACTGTGCACAGCAAGGCCCCCGGTTCCGTTCTTGTCACCTTAATTAAAATGTTAAGAAAAACGCACAAGTTGTTTACAAAACGGTACCAAAAAAAATATATATCGATTAAGGCCGAGTTTGGCCTGGCTCAATTATTTAATTATTGTTTCATCATTATGTGAAATTTTTTTATAATTTTTTATCTTTTGTCAATTTTTTTTAGATTATTAGTTAGTTTCGACGAGAGGTTTTAGAAAAATTATAAATAATAGGCCAAATTTGAAAAAAAAAGTTCAGAAAAAATAAAAAATAAAAAATTTTGTGCTTATTTGACGTCTTTAGTATTTTTTTTAATTTTTAGAGATACTTTTATAATTTTTAAATTCGTCCCATCGAGACGGATCAATAACTCACTAAAAATTGAGACTAAAATAATAAATTTGAACTTTTTTTGAATAGAGACAAAACTTACTTATTTTTAATCAAGTTAAGACAAATAGAATCTTATTATCTCACTGTAATAAGAATTATTAAGTATCTGTCTCGTGCAATGTAAGAACAAGCAATTAAATTTCTTTTCGAAATAGAGTAATTTATGATCCAAAATAATAATAATTGTTTGTGCAATACGTAGGAAGTGTTGTATGGAAATAATTTTGTATCTAGTTGTACTATTTAAAAAATGTTGTATTTTTTATTTTGTAAAAAGTAATAAAAAAAGGAAATTAATATTTTTCAAATATTGACCGGACAATCAATTCTCCACTGCTCGGATAAATTGAGCTCCCACTGGAGCTGATCATAAAGAAACAAACTCTTCCTCTCCCTCGCCGTCTCCATTCGAAAGCTTTCTTTACATCGCCTATCGTGACCATTCAAGACCTCTATTACATAATTGTGTACTCTTCGTAGAGAAGTTTGACAAGGTATACGTTCATAATATCTCCGATGATGCTCCGTTAGTGCTAATGTAACTAAGACAATTATTGTGTCATCGTCAGAATCAGTTTTTAATTCTTTATCACTGTCATCACTTGAATCCATTGCTTACCCTGTGTTATTAAGGAGATTATAAGGAAGACAAAAATAACACAAATACACCTACCAAGATTTAGCACAGCCATCATATTTTTTACAGAAATAGCAGTTAGCATTTAAGGTGATAAAACTCAAATATACAAACTAAGGACGAATGCAGCAGACATACTAAAGGCTCCACCAATCATAATTCAACAGAGTTCTCAAACTAAAGACTTCACCAACCATATTTAATACACACCACAAGTTGAAAGAAACAACAAAAAAAGACACAACATGATGACAAAGGGCCTCCCTCGATTCACTTTTTTGGAGTCAGATTCATAATCCAATCCTTCTTCCTCTTCTCGGGCATATTAAGAAAAATGGATCTCCATCCGGGATCCTCCTTTATGGTTGTCACTGCAACAACATATTCCTTCCCTTCTAGTTCTTCCATTTTATTCAAAACATTCATACACTCTTCCAGTAATTTGTCTAAATCACCATTTTCTGGAGAAGAAACACTGCTTGTGGACTCTGGAGAAGAAACACTGTTTGTGGACTTGGACATATGCTTTGCTCGAAGAATTTCCACCTTCTTTCGTTTACTTTCTGCGATAACACTCAAAGATTCGGTTAGATTGGCAGAGAATGAGTCCCTCTTCCGACTCCTGCTACTTTTCTTTGCAAAATATGTGTTTTGGAAAATAACCCATGACTTTAAAATCAAAGAAAAATATTCCATTTTCATGGCTTTGGAATTTATTACAAAGCATTTCCTTATACTTATTCTTGAAAAGAAAGGCCTCATGAAAAAAGAAGTATGGCATATGGGTAGACCATCACCTTGAAACTCCAACTCACCTATTACTCTCTTGGCATCCATAAAATAACTTACCAGAGGATTTGAAAAAAAGAAAAGAAAAAATTTGAGGATACCCAAAAAGAAAAATCACAAAGCAAGGTAAAAATCACAAAGTTGATTAGTGATAGCAGGTAACCATACTAAAACATATGGAAAATAAACACCACATTGACATCAAAATACCTCTTTAAAAGTAATGCAAGTGTCTATCAATGAGGTAGAAGAGAGGATTAAACCAAGAATTTAATTACCTGTGGACATTTAAACAGCACATATGGTCAAAAAAAGACATAGGAGAACAACTCCAATCTGCCAAGAACATACGTAAAGGCAATAGTGATGTTAACAATTCCAATCGTTTCTTCAAAGAACACACAAACCGGTTAAGTATTAAACTACGTAATTGCTGCTGCTGCACTAGGACTCGTGTCCGCTATGGACTTGTCTAATTACACACATAATTGCACAAATAAACCATCAAGGAAAAAAAATACAATTACATTCAACTTAACAGATTTGTGTAGGCTGTTGCTGCACTCAACAGTTTCACTATGCATTGAATAAATCCTAAGGATATATATATAGGTTGCTGCGAATAGCACTGGTTTATATATATTGGGGTCAAGTTTCGCCTAGCTTAATTTAATCCCAAGACTTGGATTATACTGTGTTAATTATCGTTCCAAATATTCTTTCAGTCAACAGTTCCTCCCCGGCCACCTTCTTTTTATTTCTTTGACTTCGTGTTGCTGATGTTTTGGATCATTTGCTAACATTTTTATTAGAGATCTTCCTCTCTGCAGAAAGTGCAAAATGAATTGTTGGTGGTATACAGCACCCAATTGCTTGAAAATGAGCATTCTGGATGCCCTGTTTTGCTTAGAGATGACAAGGTATCGTACAGAGTAGCGTTATTCCAGTATTTAGAAAAGTTTAAAAAAAACTGCATTTTCAATGAAACCATACATGGCAAGTGACATCTCCAGTTTGTTTCTTAGGTGGAGGACTTCTCTAGGATGTATAGGATATTCCACAAAATTCCTCAAACACATGGTGGGTATCAAATGCTGAAAATTGACCAGTGAAATAGTAGGTGCATCAGATCCATCATACACAAACAGATATACAAAATTACAAACAGAAATACAGAATGAGAGAAGATGAAGACGGTAAAATTGTTTTGTGATTTACCTGATTTCCCAGTACCCTCCCGCTCCAATCCGGAGTTGCAATGGCACTCTCTACCTACACATAAAAGAAGACTGTTACCTGTGATCCTTCAAAACGAAAATACGAAGTCGCCATAAACGAAAACGCTAACACGTCGGAGTCGCCATCGACGGAGTAAGTTGAGGAAACCAAGGAAGGAAAAGTGGTAGATCGGATGTATAATACAAGTATGGGAAGAGAGAGAGAGAGAGAGAGATGGAGGAAGAGAAGACTTCACCTTTGTCCGCCGACGATACGTACACAGACCAAAACCCTAGTTTCGAACGGGGGAAACTCTCAGCCCTTCAACTGATTTTATGCAAAATCAGTTCGTAGAAGTAAAAAAAAGGTGATCTCCCTAGTTTCGAACGTACACCACGCGTGTGTAACCCATTGTTCCTGTTTCCAAAATAAGTGAAAACCCAGTTTTCTTACTTTCCCTATTTTCGAAAATAGTGAAAATAGTTTTTGGTATTTTGTAAACAAAACTTGCACACAAACATGTTTTCTTTTCAAAAAATAGAAAATTTTGAAAATAAAAACCAAAACACAAAACAAAATGGTTATCAAACATACCCTAATGTTTTTTGTTTGTAGAATGTAGAATTTAGATACAAAAGTTCTTATAACTTTGTTGAAATATTCAGAGGTTCTTCCCTTCGGAGTTTGGACGCGATGCAGATTGTGTTGATGCGGTTGAACCAGCCAAAACTGTATATGCAATAAAAGCCAAGCTCCGGAGAGCTATTGAGGCTGAGGGAATTCCCATACACCTGCGTGTGTTCTAATTCCTTTGCCTGTTATAATCTGCCAAACTTTGGACAGCCAGACTATCTGCTCCCCCTGGAGATACAGCAATCATACATGGGGATGGAAATCCCAAAGGTATTGATATCTCCCTTTTCATATTTCACCCATTCTTTTTACTGGTTTTTTTTTTTACTTTTTACCTATAGCTGTATTCATAGAGGAGCATGACATGGGTACCTACACCATCAAAGCTGTGGTTGATCCAAGAACATTGAACAAGATCCTTTACATGAAGCCTCCTAACAACATTTACTCGCTCAATGAACTTGTTACGTTGTGGGAGAAGAAGATTGGCAAGACCCTTGAAAGAATCTATATCCCAGAGGATCAACTTCTGAGGCAAATCCAAGGTCAGTTCTTGTTTTCGGTTTAGTCTGCTGGCAAATTCATTTATATTTCTTGATTCGGGTTGTTTCTTACTGTTGTTACAGAGTCTCCGAATCCAATCAACCTTATTTTGTCACTCTACCACTCGGTGTACGTGAACAGAGACCAGACCAACTTTGAGATCGAGCCCTTGTTAGGGGTTGAGGCTTCTGAGCTTTACCCGAATGTCAAATTCACCACGGTTGAGGAATACCTTGATCAGTTTGTTTGACAGATCACATAACCTTTCTTTTTTGGCTATAGGAAAATGAAACACTAGTGTTTGTAAATGTTTGTTTCAAGGTTTTCGTGTAAGAAGATCCGAGTTTGATGGACGGTTGTTGCCTACATCTCACACGTGTTTGACAAACTCGTTCAATCTCATTAATGGCTAAAACTTATCGCTTGAGTTTTAAGTTGCGCGTGGAAAATGATAATGCAAAAGCGAGTGTTGCTTCGAATGATTTTCTGCAACCATGAGACAAGAGGAAACATCCTGGAAATTGATTTGGCATCAAGCAGTGCTATTTTTGTTTTGCTTAAGATACACTCCATGTGCAATAAATTGTTTCTCTAATGACTGTGAATCATATTGTTTGGTGAAAGCAAAGTATCATGATTGTACTTTCTCACCATCCTTTTTGTATGTGTAACAAAAGGATATTTTTTTCGATAGAAATGTAACAAAAGGATATTACTTTTCCTTCTTTTCATATTTCAATAGGAAATCTCAATATCATGAAACATACACATGCACAAAGTTTTATTTTCGCGTCTTACACAAAGTTTTATTTTCGCGTCTTACCTTTTAGTTTTTTCCTCAGTCAAAAACAAACCCAACCTAATGCAACCCTTTTGCTGTGTCTCATTGGTGATGAAAACCCCAGTTGTCATCTTGCCATTGACTCCGAACTGCTGTGCCATTCAGGTGATTGTGCCGGTGAAATGGACAGAGGTGGTGCCAGTGGTGGTGCTGTGGCTATAAGTGCTCTTCTGGGTAACAACCTTTTTAGTCCAGCCTTTGTTCCTTCAAATTTCTCACCTGCAAAAGATGAAAAACATCCAAGTTTCCATGAGAATGACTCGAATGTAAACCCCTCCAACTCAATCTCGATAGAAGAATCAATATCCATCGCTTCAGTATCTCATAGTACCTTCAAAAATCATCATGGGTTTTGCTGAAGCGGACATCCGAACAAGAATAGGTGTGACAATTGCGATGACAGCCCAAAAAAACAATATCAAAACCGTTGTTCTCCCGTTCATTTGTTGCAGAAAAAAATATGACAGGCAGTAACTTGAGATGGTAGGAGAGGAAGACCTTTAACAACTTAGCTGGCCATGTTATCAAAAATCCAAACAACTATATAACATGATATGTATGTAACAATAATACAATATATATGTATTACATAAGCAAAGTCAGATATTGAACAATGATCTTGTGAATTTTCCATTCTAGTAGTTGGAGTTGTTGTACCAATAGGGTGTGTGATTAGAGCTCCATCTGTCTTTGAAAGTTATCCAACTGCAACTCAGGTCATAGTAGTTTTTCAATTTGACTTCATCAATGGTGCTTTGCTTATATAGGTAAAAGTAGAAACTGAAATTGGCATGTATGTTGTGGAATCGTCCAAACAAATAAATAATCGCGCGAAAAAATAATCAAGAAAATAACACAAACACAAAGAACGACAAAGATTTTTATGCAGTTCTCTAAACGCGCAATTGGATAAATCCACGGCTCATATCAGTACAGAATGGCCACTGCACATAGCACATTTTTTATAACTGAGGGTTTACATCACCAATTGCAGCTATATTCCTGCCACAGTTACCGGAGTGGTAACCAAAGCAGAAACAGGGGCTTCATATCCATTACAAGAATACCCAGCAGAAGAACCCTACTGGAGTCGCTACATCAGCTGAAAATTATATAGTGGGAATGCTGGTTGGGTAAATCCAAGGGGTTGACGTGGTGGTCAAGACTTAAGATTTAGAGATATGTTTATTTTTAGGTCCCCGGTTTGAAATTTTTTAGGTATTATCAACTCTTGTCAGGTCAATCTATACAAGTCAAAAATCCTAATTTTAAATGGAGCCCTCGCAAATAGACAGTGGAATTGGTTCCTGAAAACTTGTCGATATTAGGCTAGGAATAATCCCAAAACCGACCGCATACTTCGACTATAGTTGGGTACAAGCTAGAGACCTTAAAATACTATTCCTTCTAAGCAAACAGAAGGATAAAGTTTGGTTAAATTTGATTAGATGCCAACAAGGCAACAAGTGTTGGCAGAATCCTATGTTTGAGAAGTTGATCAGAACTGAATTGGGCTGATGTCTCAATCAGTTGAGGTCGGCTTCATGAATCTTTTTCCATAACATTCCAAAAAAAATTAAAACACTTTTGAGCTGTAGCCTTTAATTTTGGTCTATCATTTCCTTCACTAATACCATCTACTGTAACCTTTCCAACAAGTATGTCCAAATCTGTGGACTGCTAGACTATTTGCCCATAGGAATATCGTAGAACCTATAGGGTCATATTCATCAAAAGAAAAAGGAACCAATCCCATGAAAACATAATCTAAAGTCCAAAGCTATCTCTAGCAGGTCGTAAAATATAGAATAAAGTCTGAGGATAAGATCAAGAAGAAGACATCTAAGGCCCACCACCACCATGACCTTTATAAAAGATTCATTAAACAACTTCATGGAATAAAAAAACAAATCTGTGTGTTTGGTAGAAGAAATTGAAAGGGTTTTTGAGCAAATGGGTTCTCTAATGGCAGGTTGGGATTCACCAGTTCATGATCCCACAACTGGTATATGCTTTCTTACTACTAGAACCTTGATTTTTTTGCACTCATATGGTAGTGTCTTCCTAAAGCTTCTTGGAGTGTAATTTTGCAGTGAAATTCCAGAGGAATAAGTCATTGACCAAAGAGGAGATTGAGGGGTACTGGAGATCAAAGAAGAAAGCTGAGGAAGAACATCTCAGAGCTATCTCTGACATGTTAGTGAAGAGCACTGAGGTGAGTGATGCTAGAAAACATACGTTCTAGATACAAATGTGTTCGAAATCGTTGGATGCACATGAACCCATGTACATCTTACGATTTCGGATACATCTGTGTCCCCATTTTGGAACATATGTGTTTCTAGACTTTTTGTTTCCTTATTAGGCTATTATGTTTTGTAGTTTGTAAGCTTATATATCTTGAACATGGACACAGTTCGAAATTTTTTTCTTTGTTTATAACTTGGTATCTGGCTCGTTAGACTACTAATTTGATTGATCAATCTCACTATCTACTAGCTTGTTTCATTTATAGTTCAGATTAGAAATGATAACACGTGGATGAGAGTTGAATTTCAAACTAAAAACTTCTTGGAACATCCCCACACTAAATTCCTTATGTACTATACATTTATGTGGAATCTACCTTATACCATATGTGGTACCCAAAGACCTATAACTATGTTGTGGTACCAAATCCGGTACCATGTACCGCTTAGAGAGATTGAGACGAGAACAAGTCACGAGTAAACAGTGATGAGTAAAGACCAAATTCGATACTCTCAAATTTAATTTTTGGGTCTACGGGATGCAATGTTAAGATTGTCCCATGGGTTCAAATTGTGAAAAAAGTATTTCTGCTTGCGGGATAAAACTGCATACCATCCAATCCTCCCCAGACCCAATAATAACAGGACACTTGATAGTAGATAGACCTTCTACCAAAAGGAAAAACATCGAATCAAATTCTGCATATTTAAAAACTACTCAAGTTCGGTCCATGATTAGCTCTATCAAAACTTGTTTGAGATTGACTCGAAAGAAAAAAAACAAGCTAAATAACGCATTGAAGCTAATTAATTTTGTAGTCACACTTGAACAAGTTACTGCTCGACTCGACACGACATGACACGACACTTTTCATCCCTCAATATATATGCATATCTAGAAGCATGTAAACTAAAGTATGGTTTATGATGTTGTTATGCTATAGGGAACCACACTCAAGGAGCCTGAAAGAGGGATTAAGAGATCAAGCTCTGTGCCTTTATCCAGCACAAAGGAGGACCTGCTGGATATTGAAACTGAAACAAGCTTCGAGAAACTTCTAAAGAAAAATGGATGGTATGTAAACGACGTAGTTTTGACGCACAAAAAATTACCCAGACAGTTGAACATCGTTCGAACAGTGTTTGGGCAATTTTTGCACGTCGTGCTGTGTGCAAGGCACAACATGGTATCCCTTTCCTATAACTACGCTTGTAACTGTGATATACCATGGTGGGTTGTAGGTGGACTAGGAGCACCTCTGCATTTCTAAATGAACCTCCGGTGACTGCATCAGACGGCGGCCGTGCGCACAAATATGCATCACAATTCCACGTGGCAGGAATCGCCACCCCGAAATCCCACGCCGGCACTGGAATTAGTTCATGATTTACGATCCTGCTTTTTTCTTCGAAGACGATGTTTTGTTTGATTTTGTCTATATTTATGTATGTATGTATGTATGTATGTACAACAAAGCTGAGTACAGGAGAGGTGATCTAGTGTGCCTGAAGTATTGCTTCACCCTATCCCGATCGACTAATATTACGCACACAATCATTTGTCCATAGATTCGGATACAGATGTATTTGAAATTGTTGGATATAGATGGGCCCTCATTAATTTATAGGTTCCACGTGCATCCAATAAATTCGAACATATCTGTATCCCGATCTATACACAAATAATTGTGTGCACAGACTTTTTCATTCTCATAATATATGAAAACTGCAGACTAGCAGTAGACTACGTTTGGCATAAATTTTGTTTTGTCTTATTTTGTCCTCTGTGATATATTTGTCTTGACAAGAAAAAAATTTAAACAGTATACAAACTATAATCAAAAGTTAAAAGAAATTCACTTGAGACAAAATAAATAAAAATAGATAGATTTTGTAGGACACTTTTGTCTTTTTAAACTTTTTTAAGTTCCGTCGATATTTTCTTACTTTGTTTTTTTCACTCGTCGAGACGAATTCAAAAGTTACATATTTTGATCAAAAATTTAAAAAAACCATTGTAAGTGGGTTGATTTTCACAATTATGAAGAAAAATTAGGACCTCACTATCCAGCAGAACGCTCTCAATATATGTGGACCCATGATATGTAAAACAATAACTGGTCAAAGGACCATCCGCCGTTGTGGCGGAAAGACACTCCGATAATTAAATCAGGCAAAACTTCACAAGAATCAATGTAAAGCAAGCTAATATTCTCTATTAACTAGGAAATTAGTATGTACCTTTTTTTGTTGACTTTGACATTTATTTATAGACTTAATTTGTCCTAATTTTCTTAGGACACTGATTCCCGATCATAATTGGAGTAGACTACATTCTGATTGGCCACTAATGAGATAATTACTAACTTGATCTTTATTGAGTAGTCATTTTTCTTCATTAGAATTTCATTCAATTAATACTTCTAATGTTGATTGAATTGTCTGTAGATTTCTTATCCATATCTAATTAGAATCTTATACCGACTTACTCGAATTCTAGTTTATCTTCGATTTGAAGTTGCTCACTGCCCTTCTTAGGTTAGTAATATCTTACACCCTTTTTCTCAGGTCGGCAATACTTAGACCGCCTTCCTCAAGTTAGCAAATTATCAGGTCACCCTTCTCAAGTCTGCTGATATTCGATCTGAGCTTCTCGACTCAAACATAGCAAGTACTGTCTTTTACAGGTCGACTATGCCATCACGTGATCAGCACATGCGTCCTTGTATCATATTAGTTCTTTGCCGAACTAAATGATTTATTTAAGGAAAAACTTATTACTTCTCATTTAAATTTTACCTGTAGTGCCCTAGCAATGCTAAACCCAACACACACACACATACACACAAAAGACAGAGAATTTACGTGGTTATCCAAAATTGAATACGTTCACGGGGCATCGAATTCTTTATTTGGAGAGGATTACAACTCTCAAACCTCACAATCTCTCTGAGTATTACCTCAATTCACTCTGCATTTTCCATTACAGAATACACAAATTTATAAGCCAAAAATTTAACTATTCATCATCACGCTTGGACCAAATTTCTTCAAGCATTAATGCATATGCCACCAGATCAATATATCAGGCTAATTTCCGAATATCCCTCCGGTTTGTTGATTGCAATGGATTTAGGTTGTTGTGGAATTGCCTGAGTTGAAGCCTCTTCTTCTGAACTTGTGTCCTGATCACCAGTCTCATCATTAGACTAGTTGAGTGTCTAACCAATCCTGGCTGGAACTAGGGGAATCTCAACCTCCGCTTGCTTTGATGCGAAGCATTTGGTTCCTCATTATCCTTAGGAAGTGAATTCTGCTTCAGCGTAGCAGATTCACCAAATGTGACATCCCTACTTATAACAATCTTCTTCGACCCTGGACACCAGAGCCTGCATATCTTTAAACCAGAAGTAAAGCACAAGAAAATAGCTTTCTTGGCTCTAGGATTCAATTTTGACTCGGTCACATGATAATATGCAAGGCATCCAAAGAAATGTAAACTATCGTAATCTGAAATAGATTTTCGAGACCATACCTCCAAAGGAATCTTTCTACCAATTGCTGAAGGTAATTTGTTGACAAGATGACTGGCATATTTCACTGCCTCGACCCAAAATGCCTTAGTGAGCTCGGCATTGGACAACATATATTGAACTTTCTCCACCAAAGTTCGATTCATGTGTTCTGCTACTCCATTCTACTGCGGCTTCCCTGCAACTGTGAAGTATCTGACTATCCCTTCATCCTTGCATAATTGTAGAAGTGGGTCTGACTTGTATTCACCACCATTATCTGATCTGAGCTTCTTGATCTTTCTTTTGATCTGTGTCTCTATCAATTTCTTCCATCGAAGGAAAATGTCCATGTTAGGATTTTATACTAAAAGTCATGACTTTATGTAATGAATTAATATTTGTTTGAATTATTTAAATAATTATTTCGTTTCTTGATGAGAATCTTTATGGACAATGTTTGCATTCTATTATATCATATTGTGCATGGGTGTCTCTTATTCTACATAGTAGATAATCGAGTGTGTAGAATTTGACTTACACACAAGGATCCGATTATGTGTTCTTATAAAATATAAGTCTTTAGTTCACAATCTTAAGTAGAATTAGACACACCACCAGTAGGATTGTAATATAGTGTTTCAGTAGATCTATCTTGACTATCGAAAATTGTATAGTTTCAACTCACTATGTTAGTACACTTTGTATGTATTGAACAAGACCACTTTGAGGTAGTTGTATTTATACTGATAATATAATATAATTCACACCTCATGGTTATTGTGTATTATTGTGCTCTTAATCCAAAGATAATTAATCGATGTGTACATTTAATGTTGTTAACTTTGATTCATTATAGAGTGAAGTCTTGTGGGCTAATAGTCTCGATGAGTTGGGTCACAATATTAAGTGTATGACAACTGTTAATTATTAATGGAATCCATGTCCCTTTATAGGGATTAATGATATTCTCTTGAAAAAGTTAATAAGTTTCGACTATGTCAAACCTTATAGGTAGATATTAGTATCTGACATAATGAATAAGTTAAGCGGAAGTTCTCAAGAAATCTTTACAGATGTTGGTTAAATAAATTATCGGTAATTTATTTTAATCAACGGGAATCTGTAATCTCAACATGGGGAGATAAATAAGTATTTAATAACATGGAGCTCGAAATATAATTTTAAGATATGGGAGGGGAATGCAATTATAATTCTATAATGCTATGAATTATAATTTATATAATTCAGAATTAATCCGGATTGGATTAGAAATCCCGAATTATATAGGTGGACCAGCCTATACTTCTCCTAGGGGTCCCTCTCGTTGCCTATATATACATCGCTATACTTTCTAGGTCAGCTACAATTTGATATTCGAAATATTGAGAAAGATTTTGTAAAAGCAAAGAGATCACGTTTTTTAAGCTCATACTCAGTACGTGATCAAGATGCAATAGGATTACGGTAGAAAATTTTGAGATCAATCAAGCAAGATCATTCCAGCCATGCTCAAAGTTCGATCAGAATCAAACTGTGAAGCTATCCGAGATCAAACCAGCAGATCTCGAAGTATGAGCCCTAGTTTGGCCTAGTAAGGTTTCATAATTTTTTGGTTGTATAATCTGTACGCGTTCATCACTAGGTCTCGGAAATCAATCTCTAACAGTACAGAATTTCATATTTATGGCGCATGGTATACACCCATACCTGTCTGGAGAAGTCATCAATAAACGTCACGAACCAACTTTTGCCTCCCAAAGTTGCATTCTTGGTAAGCCCCTAAACATTTGTGTGAACATAATCTAGAATCCCCTTGGTGTTGTGAACTTCGGTGCTAAACTTGACTCGAGTTTGCTTGCCCAGCATACAATGCTCATAGAAGCCACAATTTCCTATCTTGACCCCTTTCAATAGGCCTCGCCTCACCAATCCTTGCAAAGCCTTCTCGCCAGCATGTCCTAAGCGTATGTGCCAGAGTCTTAAGGCATCGTTGTCCTCTGAGCTGCTAGAAATGGCTGCTCTCTTAGTGACTGTGCTCCCGTCTAGGAAATACAAGTTTCCTTTCTGGGCGCCTTTCATGACTACAAGTGCCCCACGAATTACCTTTAGGACTCCACCTTTTATTGTAATCTTATAGCCCTTTGTATCAAAGGCTCCCACAAAAATGAGATTTTTCTTTAAGTTCAGAACATATCAAACATCTGTAAGAATCCTAACTGTCCCATCATGCATCTTCATTCGAATTGTGCTTATCCCTTGTGTTTTGTAGGCGTTGTCATTGACTATCAAAATAACTCCTCCATCGAGCTATTGAAAACTCGAGAACTAGCCCCTGTTAGGGCAGATATGACAAGAATATCCCGAATCTAGGATCCACTCGTCTGAATGGTTGGCTGATGGTGACACGGTCAACGCTGTCCAAATTGTCTTCCTCTTCTCTTGCTAGATTAACATTTGGCTTGTTTCTCGGACAATCTTTCTTCCGATAGCCATTTTGATGACAATGGTCACATTCATCTTTTGCTAGACGTTTCCCATTGACTGATTTTTTTCCTTGACTTTGACCTCCATCGTCCTCCAGATTCCTGTTGGTAGTCCTTCCCCTTGTTGTTAATGCTGATGACAACAGATCCCGGTGAACTTGTTGGTCCTTCTTCCGTACCTCGTTATTCATCAAAGCATTCGAAACATCGTTAAACTTTATTTCATCTTTTCCATATAGCAAGGTAGTAGTCAAGTGATCATATGTATCAAGTAAAGAATTCTACAATAGCAATGTTTTATCCTCGTCGTCAATAGAAATATCTAAGTTTTGCAAATCAATCAAGATTTTATTGAAATTGTTCAAGTATTGATTCATTGACGTACCTTACTTGTACTGAAACTGGAATAGTTTCTTCTTCAGAAATAACCGATTCTCAATGCTCTTCGTCTTGTACTTGTTCTCCAGTTTATCTCATAATGCCTTGGCTAGCGTTTCCTTCATCACGAGGTACTTCTCGTCCTTTGAAAAAATATTCCTTACTGACTAGATCTACAGACTGAGCAACCTTACTGATGTGGCAGTGACGCTTGGCATTGGATGCTGACGTGGCAGTCCACATGTAAGCTGATATGGCAAAATCTAGACCCACAGTGCTGACGTAGCTGATGACGTGTTCTGTGACGTGGCAGATTACATGGCGACAACACTTGGCAGTTGAGTGGATGACACACGACGTTAGGGTTGACGTCGGCAGATAACGTGGCACTGACTCAACATCTTCAACCTTAGGCAATGCGTGAAAGTATTGTGGGTGAGTAAGATCGACTCGCGCATTGACTTAAAAAACACAACTTTGACTGAAAGGTGCGGTTCACCCCGATGTCGTATGAAGTTGTGTAATACCTTTCCAAAATTGTCTTGACGAGAGGAACAAAACCTAGTGTTCAAAACAGATTTTTGAACACTTTGATTTCTGGACAGAATCGAACCAAAGTAGAAAGAACTCTAATTTTTTGTGTTTTTGGATTTCCTAGCACTCTAATACCAGTTGGAGTGCCCTAGGAATGCTAAACCCAACACACACACACAATCACAAGAGAAAGAGGATTTATGTGGTTCTCTAAAATCAGGTACATTCACGGGATAGCGAATTCTTTATTTAGAGAGGATTACAACTCTCAAACCTCACAATCTCTCTGTGTATTACCTCAGTTCACTCTGTATTTTTCATTGCAAAATACACAAATTTATAGAGCAAAAATCTAACTATTCATCATCATCGTTGGACCAAATTTCTTCAAGCATTAATGGCTTTAGCATGCTATGCATTTATGATCAAGCATGCCTCAAGATTGTGATCTTCCAAGAAGATCCAAAATGGCTGCAGAATTAAATTTGAGCCAAATCTTTAATATTACCTCCGTCAACCATTAAAAACAAAAGTAAATCATAAAATAAGTTAACTAAACAAAAACAAAGAATTGAGCTGAATTTTTTTTAAATCCATTGATCAATCTTTAATTTAGGGTTGAAAAAGAATCGAGCTATTCGCGGGAAACTCAAGGGTGTAGGGAAAATCCTTTGAACAAATGCGAACTTCACTCGAACTTCTAACAAAAATATACATCTAATTTTATTAATCATTGAAACTGAAGATACAGTGCATAAACGTAATGAACAGGAATGAAAAATTACAAACAATTATTGAAAAAAAAAAAACCAAACTGAGTCATGTGTTTTATACAATTTCTTTAAGACAAAATTACCATCCCGCTGTGAGTGTAGGAGGATAGTTTCGGTGTTTGTCTCCTAAGGTAAAATATATAGCCCTCATGAACGCAGTAACACCTAACTACGTCCATTTGTCGAACCTTCTTGTGCCTGTTTCTCTCTCACTTAAATAAACGAAATCCGAGAGTTCTTTCGTAGACAAAAAATTCGTGTCTTCAAAATCAAGAATGAAATTAGTATAACTAGAACCATGCGAAACTTTTGAGTTGCTAAAACTGAAAATTCTTTAGATTGCACGCTATAAATGGAGGATAATTGAATCATTATTGAAGACTCTTAAGCTGCATAACGAACAAGACTCTCCGGCTTCCAATTCATTCACAACAAACCTTTGAATTTCCAACAGATGGTTGGTTCGGCTTGATTCATTTAACAACTAAGTTGAGCTCAAGTTAGCATAACTCAACTAATATAGATAAGATCAGTTCGTATGTATCGAATTGACTCGATTATAAAAGCTCATATAGTATTCAAACTCTCAAATACTAATCGAACTTGAACTCAAGCTCAAATCATTGTACTCGTTTCGGCTCAAGCTTATTGAATTTTAAACAAACCGAACTCAAAGCACTCAAAAGCTCGACTTGGCTTGTTCGCACCCATATCCATTGAGAATTTAAAATGAATTTAGACTCAGAAAACTGTCCAGAAAGTTCCAGTTTCATAGTCTCCCTGATGAGAAACAACAAACAAAGTAGTTGGTTTGCTGCAACATCAAGCAAATGCAATTGTCAAATGATGACAAAGATGTAGTGCTGGAACAAGGACGGATTTGACATCTTAACTGTGTAGTCTCCCTTAATTTACTTTAGAAATTAGAACATATCTGTTAAGGATATTACCGCAATAAAATATGTTTAGACTGTTTTTAAACAACACTAAAATATATCGGTTTGATCTGACTCGATAATTTGATTAGTTTTTTTGTTCTTATGTGAAAAAATTTTATAATTTTTTTTGTCTTTCATCAATTTTTTTTGAATTATTAATTCGTCTCGACGAGAGATTTCAGAAAAATTATAAATAATAGACCAAATTTTAAAAAAATAAAAAATTATATTTTTTTTGTATTTATTCATCGTTTTTAGTGATTTTTTTATAGATTTTGAACATAATTTTATATTTTTTAGATTCTTTTAATCGAGATGGACAAAATAATCCATAAAAATTTGAGGCGAAAATAACAATTGCAAATTTTTTTCAATAGAGACAAATGATACGGATCTCTCATTTTCTGATCAAATTTTAATGATTTGAACTGTTAAATGTGTTCAAAATATAATTTTAAAGATAACTGTGAGAAATCAACTCAAAAATATATCGAGGAAGGTTTCATCAAAAAGTTTTTTTGTAAATACTGATAGAAATAATTTTATGAAGAACTACTTAGATCAAGCTCTTCTAAGTAATATTTTGAGTTGATTTCTTAAGAGTACTCTTAGAAATATGTTTTAAATATATTAAATGGTTTGGATTAGTAAAATTTGATCAGGAAATGAAAAATTCTTATTGTAGTAAAATGAGGGATCCCTAATTAATTTTATATATATAGAGAGAGAGAGAGAGACGCACACACTATTACTTTCCTCTCAGTTCTCAATATTGGCACTTATCCCCCCCTCCTCCCAAAACCACAAAAAAAAAAAAAAAGAATAGGGCCGTTTGGTTGAGGTACAGAGGGGTGTTAAATAAGTGAGATGTTATTTAACACCTTTATTTTTAAAATCATGATTTGATCGACAAAATAGAGGGGTATTAAATAATACCCGAACTATTTAATACCTCTGCGGCCACCTTACGTAAAACTCTCCAGAGGTGGTGTTATTTAACACCACTTCTAACCATTCTTTAGAGTAGAGTAGATAAATTATAAATGTTTAAATATTTTTGAGTGATTTGTTATATTTTATTATTGAAATCCACCCCATTATCAATTTGCTAGAGACTATTTCACCTAGGGGCTACCAAAACAAATAACTATTCATATTTTCAATTGATTTTTTCCTACCAAATAGATATTTTAATCAAGTAGGTAATCTTCAATAAATAAAAATAATAATTAAAGTAGATTAGATCCAAAATAAATGGCAAATAGATAATAACATGAACCTTGTTTCAAATCGCAGCCAGGTACACTGGCCAAGTAACTTTGTCCCCACATGTAATCATGTACCATGTATCACGGTGCAGCTACATACTTATGTCATTTTTTACAGAGACCCACTAAGCCAAATTGATCATGACAGCTACTATCTTTTTTTTCTTTGAAAATATTGGGACCAACATCTCAAATTTTATAGAATTTGTTACAAAATGGGAAGTCGGCTGCATAGTAGACGTACTGTGCAGAAAAATAACGTTTTTTTCTGCAAAAATGAAGTCTCCTAGTGGTCGGAGTTTGCTCAAACCCGTGTTTTGTGCGACAAAATGATTGTTTCGAGCGCATAACATGTTCTGCTTGCATGCTCTCTTAAAATAGAATGGGGGGCCTGTAGTGAGCCTCCTCACTACATACGTGTAGTGAGTAGATCCAGTTGTCCGTTTCGGCAACGGACGGTTCAGATTCAAATTAATATTTATTTGTAAAAAAAATTAATAAATACTGATTTGAATCTGAACCGTCCGTTGTCGAAATGAATGGCCGGATCTGCTCACTACACGTATGTAGTGAGGGGCTCACTACAGGGCCCCCGTGTCCCTCTTAAAATGTAGTAGTTTTAAATACAAGTAGCTAAACTGCATGCTATACCATATACCAAGGTATCTCCGGCTGAACGATTAAACAAGATAAAGAAGTTTTGTTTGGTTCGCTTGCTAGCTTATTTGTTTAAACGAAGCAATAAGCTGACAAATTTGTTTTCATAAAGTTGAGTTGTAGATAAGAAATTATTGATCAAATTGTTTTGCTTATTTTTTGCATCGCTTGTTACTTGAAATAAGTAATATGAACCAATTGGACCGGAAATATACAATGTTGAAAGTCGTCGTTCAAACTAGCATTGCGCTATCGTCCAAACTTGGCATTGCAATAACTGCTGATATTCTAACAATAAACTTATTTGTCAGAGGCAGAATTAGGATCGGAAGCTTAGGGGCCGAGATGTAATTTTGGTGGTCAAAATATAATTTTGAGAGGATTAAAATGTAATTTATTTTTATAATTTTTAAAATTTATACCTAGGTCTTAAATTTTTTAAAAATTTTTGAGAGGGTCCAGGCTCGCCCTGTCTCTTACTAGTCCCATTTTTGTCCTTGGTCACCCTCTCTCGAATGGACCAATACCTTGGAGTTAGCAAATGGAGTTGCTAATCAAGCAGGTAATCTTCAATAAATAAATAATAATTTAAGTAGAATAGATGCAGAATAATAAATGACCAATAGAAGATAAGATAAATTACATTGACCTCCCCTAAGGTTTCTACCAAATACAATGTCCTCTTTGAGGTTTCTGAAATTACTATAACTTCATTTATTTTTAAACTATTATGCAGTTACCCCTCTACTATTAAAACCAGTCAAACATCGTAAGTTAAGCAATTAAATCTTCAAGTTTGAGACTTTTTTTGATAAAATAAATTTTAATATAATTCACATCACGTTTAAAATAGTTTATTTTAAATTTTGTTAAAATTCAAACAAATTTTAAAATTATGTTAAAACTTTGACTTCAAAATAATCTCAAAAAATTCAACATAAGTTATTTTCAAAGTGATAAAAATTATGTTACTGTTTATTTTACCAAAAAAATCTCAAATTTGAAGTTTTAATGTTCTAATTAATTATATTAGACCGATTTTAACGATAGGAGAGGTAACTGCATAATAATATGAAAAATAAAGGAAGTTATTATAATTTTGAAAACCTAAGAGGGGCATTGTATTTTTTATAAACCTCAGGGGAGGTCAGTGTAAATCACCCTAGAAGATAACATCATAACATGAACGAACATCTCTGACATCCAAGGTAGGTGCATTATATATCATGAACCATATATCACAAGCCAGCTAGATACTTTACCAAGCAGCAATCACTATTTTTTTATTGGGTTTAACTAAATACTGTTTAATAAACTGTGGATAATATGTACATAAAGACAAACAAATGCAGATATTAATACATATTTTACGAACATTTATATATATCCATGGATATCAATATATAGTTTATAAATATCAATATACTTTTTTATACATTATCTACCGATTAATAGGCGGTGATTAGTATTTTCTTTTTTATTTTCATGTCATTACTTTCTCTTTCTATTTTCTTTTTCCAATTGGCCAAATTAGCCCTTACCTACTACCAACCACTTCATATCATGATGACCCTAGGAACTCGTTGGTTTGGTGTTAGGGTTTCGGATTTGGGAGCTCTGTTATGTATTGTGCTCATATAAAATTGTTTAAATAGTTGGATAATGTTTAATTAGTATTTGAATAATTTTTTGTGCATTAAAATAATATTATTTTAACAAACAACACGTTTTGTTGTGCATTGTGTCCCCTATTCCTAGGGATTGAGATTGATCTAATTTTAAAAATTAATGTATTTTGTGGACAACATTGATGGATTAATAAACAAATCACTTTTATGCAATGAAAAATGAACAATTAATATAATTTTAAATTTAAATGGTACATAACATCTTGCATATAGTATATAATTTTTCGTAAAACTATCAAGGTTAAATAGATAATATACTTGAAAAAATCTTTTAGAATAACGATTCAATTTTTTAACTTTTGATCATATTTTATTTTTAAATTCTTCTCATCAATATAAAAATTAAACATAAAATCAACAAATATAATTGTTTTTTGAATAATAATAATACAATAATTTAATTAGGCGAAATTGGATGTTAGGAAGCAAAAAAATAAAAAGTAATTATGTCCGAACAAGAAGGTCATTTCGGTAACTTCATTCCCCACTCCACTTATAAAGTGCGCTCCCTCTGGACTATACTACATTGCAAAACAAATCCCCTTGCTCCACAAATTCCCACTGAAAGGTTGTCTCGTTCATCATTTTCCCGGAAAATTCCAATGGCCGAGAAAAGCAAAATTCTGATCATCGGCGGAACTGGTTACATCGGAAAATTCATAGTGGAAGCCAGCGCCAAGTCCGGCCACCCCACCTTCGCTTTGGTTAGGGAAAGCACACTTTCCGATCCTGTTAAGGGAAAACTCATCGAGAGCTTCAAAAACTCCGGCGTCACTTTGCTCCATGTTTGTATACTTATCACACTATTTATGTTTCTGCTTTCGCAAACTACGTAGTTGGTGATGTGGTACGTAAGAAGAAGAAGAGTCCCCAAATTTTTCAAAATATTATTATTATAATCGGTTATTTTATAAATTTATTGAAGAACTATAGATTTTCCACCCCGATTGCAAATAAAAAAAATTGGAATCTCCCTTACCCGAAGCATACTAATGTTTATGTATGTATTTTGTGTAGATTACTAAAGATTGTCGTACTGATCCACTAGATTTATAGCTCCCAAGCTTAAAATCGCGGGTCTGTTTAAGTTGATGATCATCTTTTTGGTTGAATATAACAGGGAGATCTGAACGACCACGAGAGTTTGGTGAAGGCGCTAAAGCAGGTGGATGTGGTGATATCCACTGTGGGATCCTTGCAGATATTAGATCAGGCTAAAATCATTGCCGCCATTAAAGAAACTGGCAACATCAAGGTTCATCGTTATTTTATTTTTGAAGATTTTTCATACTTTATTGCTCCATTTGTCCTCTGCTAACGTTCAAGAGGAATTTGTCCTTAATTTTGCTGAACAGCTAGAGTTAAGACTGTTAACCACTAACTCATTTAAAGTTTAATCCGTTAGCAAAATGGGTAATTCTCATCTTATATCCTCAACAGTGTCCCCTCACATAGTCAGACTTTTCTTATAAGTGCGCTAAACACATGTAAATTTTTAATCATTAGGTAGGCGGTGAGTTGCAAATGTAGGATTCTGCTTTGAAATCATATTAGATTGCTTAAATCCGACTCAGGTAAAAGCTTAAGCTGTTTTAGATGGTTGATGGTTATAATCTAAAAAATGGCCCCTATCTATCAACTGGGGACCCCCGAAAGGCGAGTAGGAAGCTTCAAGCAATCTAGGATCCCACCTTTGCTCGAGATGAAGGTTTAGTTTTCACTTGATCAGTGAATAATATGGCCCTGAGTGAGCAAAATGGCAAAACAAGGATTTATATAGCTACCCAAGTAGCTGGGAACGATTTTTGTTTAGTTGGCTATCAACATTGTGAAGCTTAATTGTATAATAAGGCAATTGATCAAGCGGAAGCGATGATGACCAACTGAAGGAGTTGGGACTTGAGAAGAAGTTTTCGTAGAGTTATGGGTATAGGTAAAATAAGCTGTGCATACCCATTAGGGTACCAACAAAATTGTAGGAAATTAATCGTCTGGTCATTTAATTTACAATCAAATTTTAACGAGCTGAAAGGAGGAGGATGGTGGATAAAGAGTAAAACTGAAGTGGTTGAAAGAAGTCAAAATAAAAATGAAGCAGTTTTTTTTTTTTTGAGTTACTTGGCTTGAAATCAAAGGAACCACCGACATGGTGATTTTGCTTTGTAGATCAGTAATCCATAGTGTCACCACCGAATATAAATGAATATAAATACTATGCTTTTCCTTGTACCATGTGGAGTCTTATAGTTTGATCTGCATTTGAATTTCTTATTACAAGTCTGAAGTAATTGCAAATAAGGTGCTTAATTTTTGCAGTTTAGATATCATTACAACATGTCAATCATATGAAGGAAAAAAAAGTCTATGTGGGTTACATTCCTTTGTTCCAAAACCATCCTAAGAAACACCTTTCTGGTTTGATAAATAAGCAATATAGATTGCAGATACATGTTCTTATTGTTTTCTCGGATTAATCAGAGGTTCTTCCCTTCTGAGTTTGGAAATGATGTGGATCGTGTTAATGCGGTTGAGCCAGCGAAAACTGCATTTTCAGCGAAAGCCCAAATCCGCAGAGCTATTGAGGCTGCGGGAATTCCCCACACCTATGTGGCTTCAAACTACTTTGCTGGCTATTTTCTGCCTACATTGGCACAGCCAGGACTTTCTGCTCCCCCCAGAGACAAAGCAATCATTCCTGGGGATGGAAATCCTAAAGGTATTAGTCTCTCTTTTTCCATTAATTTATGCTTAGTTTATTGTGAACTTTTTCTCATAATATTCCCTGTTCAAGAAATTAGAGGATCTGATGACATGAAGGGGTTAAGGGTCTTATAATGGTTCATTTCCAGAGTGTTCTAACATCACCATAAATAGCGAGGGCGCATCCGATTGTACGCAATTGATCTGCTAAAGAACAATAGGAAAAATTGGTCCATCTCCAACTTTAGGTGTATAAATTGTTGGGCAACTGGGAGAGTAGGAAAGTATATTTCCATCGGTTTTTAAGCATTTAGGTGATACGCAAATGTCTTTAGCTAAGATTTTGTCTCCCTTTTGTTATCTTGTGCTCTCCTTGTATGTATTTTCCTAATACCAAACTGACAAAAGCACGTAGCCACTAATTTGGTGAAAACTTTTGAATGGTTCAAGCCGAGCATGGCTTTACACTAGGCTTTTGAAGTGTTTTTTTTTCAAAAGAGCACCTTTAATCCGTATGAACTGGGGAATTGATATGGATGAGTACAGAGAAATGTTAGTGCTTATGCCTCTTTCATCAAACATTCCCCTTGCATATTCAAGAGGTAGCATATGCTTTTCATACATTGGCAACTGCATTATTAAAAAGATGAAAAGAGCAAAATTGTCTAGGGTTTTATCTCTTATTTTTCTGGTGGGTAGAATAATTCATAGGAGGACATAACAGGAATGCAAAACATGTTCAGCCTCAAAACACCCGATTTTCCGAACTACAAAAATCTAATCAACTCAGGCAAATGTCTTGATATTGCTCAAATGCTTTGTTTTTCCTTCTTGCTTTGATCTCTGTTAGTTATTTAATAGAACACAGTACACATATAACTAGCCTTTCGTTGTTTGGCCAATTTGGTTTGGAAGTCATCTTTTTTCTCTTTACTGGTTTTTTTATCTATAGCTATCTTCAATGACGAGCATGACATTGGTACCTACACCATCAAAGCTGTGGATGACCCAAGAACATTGAACAAGATCCTTTACATCAGGCCTCCTAAGAACATTTACTCATTCAACGAGCTCGTTTCCTTATGGGAGAAGAAAATTGGCAAGACCATTGAAAGAATCTATGTAACGGAGGATCAACTTCTGAAGCAAATCCAAGGTCAGTAGAACTTGGCAAACTTCTACTGAAGTATTCGTATGACTAAGACTGCTTGTTTAACTGCAGAATTTAAGATATCGACTAACATTCGATAAAATAGTGAAGTTTGTTGTCTCTTTGATTGGAGATTCCAGTAAAGAATGGGAGATAACATCCTTCATTAATCCTGGAAGTTTTTTCTTTTACGCAGGAGAGTAAAATATATAAGCAACATAACATGATTTTTGAGTAGCCAAAGAAAAAAAAGGGATTTCCAAGTTATCTACCATGCACAAGACACTCTAAATTACTTATTCACTATCTATATTTTCCGAGAATCAAGGAGAACACCTAAGCAAAATCCAGAACACTTTTCGTGGTATTGTTGGAAATGGGGTTATTTATCTTTAACTTGTTTTGGATGTTTACGCTTGTTGCAGAGGCCCCGCTTCCAATCAACATTATTTTAGCAATCAACCACTCGGTGTTTGTGAAAGGAGACCAGACCAGCTTCGAGATCGAGCCTTCGTTTGGGGTTGAAGCTTCTCAGCTTTATCCTGATGTCAAATACGTCACCGTAGAGGAATACCTTGACCAGTTCGTTTGAGAGATACTATATAACACCTTTGTTCTTGTTTCTACTAGAATAAAACATGAGTGGGTTATGTGTGAGGTGAATGTATGGAGTGAATGGTTTCATGTAAGAAGACCTAAGTTTGATGAAACTCATGGTTGTTTCCTACATTTCATTGCTTTAGGTGTAAGTTTTATATATGTATGAGGATGTAAGTTTTATATATGTATGAGGGATAATTACACATGGTTGTGTTTGTCTTTGGCAAAGGTTTCATCTCATTGGTGCGTGCGTAACACTATTACTTTATTTTTTAAGTTTCTTGTGGTAATTGATATAATAATGAAACCGTAGAATGTGTTTTGCTTCCAACCCCTTTTCGGACTGTTAAACCATTATTAGACAGGAGAACATAGGGACCCGTGACTCATAGGCTGTTTTGGAGTTTTTTTTTTGCACTTTTTCACTCATTTTTTTATTTTGGCTGTTTGAGAGTTATATTTTCAGAATGAATTTTGCAAAATATATTTTTCATTTTGGATTTTAGTAGCAAAAACTCAAAAGGATTTTTAGAGGTTTTTTGCATTTTCATTCTTATTTTTTATTCTATTACTTTTGTAAAATCTATTATGTACATTTTTTTTAAGTACTCTTCTCAAATTTAAAATTTATTCTGGTCATAATCTAAAAAGTTAAAAAGCCAAAAATGAAAAATTGGAAAATAGGTTCCCAAACACACTTAGTAAGGCGTGGTGCGCGTTAAAATAGTTAGATAATATTTGGATAGTATTTGGGCAATTAAAATTGTGTTGTTTTAATGTGGGAATAGATTTTTGATCCACTTTGATGGTATTCAAACTGTAACCAATTCTTTTTTGTGAATTGTAACCGAATTTTTTTCCGTAGATAACGGAGAAAAATGAATATCCACTTGGATATAATTCAGATATGATTATAAGGAAATACTTGAACCAATATCCGAACAAAAACTATAATCGTATCCGACTGTTTCACATTTACAAGATTACCCTCACACACACACATATACACACACACACACATATACATACATACATACATACATATATATATATATATATATATATATATATATATTCAATCCCCTTCTAATAAAGAATTTCTTATTTTACTACGGTGTGGACTTCTCCTTTTTTGACCAAATTTTGATGATCTGAACCGTTTAATGTGTTTAAAACATATTTTTAAGGGTACTCGCAAGAAATCGGCTCAAAACAACATCGAAAAGAGCTTGATTTAAATAATTTTTTTATAAATACGGACAAGAACAGTTTTATAAAAAATTAAATAGATCAAACATTTTCGAATAATATTTTGTGCTGATTTTTTTGGTTAACCTTTAAAAATATATTTTAAACACATTAAATGGTTTGGATTATCAAAATTTTGTCAACAAATGAAAGATCCGCACCATAAAAAATAAGAAATCCGTTATTAAAAGCTTACTCTTTATTTGTTTACCCTCATTTACCTTACATGTATAAACCCTTCATTTCTAATCCAGTCATTCAATTAGGCTTTTCAAGCCGCCCTCCCTTACCCAGTTATCTTTTGGCTATTCGGTTCCATTCCTTAGATTTGAGGGTTCTTGCGCTGGGGCTCCCAACACCTAAACCTCCAACGACAACACCACAACACCTCCTCGTCTCCTCCATTTTCGACTCATTGTGTGCTCCATCTTCGATTCTCTAGAGTCCACTCTCTCTCTCTCTTTGTATTTGGTAGTCTTAGTAGGTTTAAGTGGTTCGGTGTTTTAGTATGATTTGCTCAAAACTTCACGGACAATGTATTTCATACTTTAATTGTCACGTCCAAAAAAAGCTAATATTACCGGGTGCCTAATTTGATGCTTTTTTATTTGCTTTCTTAATAAAATTGTTAGGGCTAGCAATAACGTAGAGTTTATGGAGCTGAAGATGTTTTCTTATGTGCTAATTTGGATACTTTTGTTCTTGAATTTGATTGTTCATGATTGGATCAGAACGATTCGGGGCGGGACAAATTTGAAAAAGATTATGAATATCCATTCAATTTGGGGTTAAAAGATATTCGATTATTAGTTAGTGTTCGGATATCAGAAACAAATATCCTGATATCTACTCCAATCAATCCCGTTATTGCTCCTACCTTAATGTACGTTGTACACAACATAATTCATGTGTTCGAGAACCTGCCTACCTTAAACTGATCTGGCAGCAATAAGTGACATGTTTGTTTTGCTTAATCTACACTTCTTGTGCTATCATTGCTTTTCAAATGATTGTGAATCATGATGTTTGTTGACATTCTGAGAAAATAATGTCACTTTGAGATATGGATTGGATTTCTTTCTCTTTCTTTTATAGATAAACAGCCAACTTATGTGCTATTAAGATTAAAAATATAAATAAATTATTTTTCTTATTTTAAAAGAGTTGAAATTTGGTGGAAACAAATTACGATAGATAATCTATGAAGCATGAGTACTGATAAAAGATATGGACACCATAAGACATGATTACATATACAAAGATTAGAGAAAATATAAAATATAGAAACACATAGGCTCCATTTGGCCAAATAATCTCAGGCTAGATTATCCGGCTTTTTTTTGTCTTTATTCAAATTTTTTTTGTATTTGTTATTTTTATGTCATTTTTTCGTGGATTATTGGTTCGTATCGACGAAAGTAATCTAAAAAATATAAAATTATGTCCAAAAGTTAAAAAAAAGTCACTAAAGACGAAAATAAACCAACACGGACGCTGTTTTGGGCTTATTTTTTGTCTTTTCTGAACTTTTTCCAAATTTAGCCGATGATTGATAACTTTTCTGAAAGCTCTTGTCGAGACGAACCAACAATCATCAAAAAATTGATGAAAAATAAAAAATTAAAAAAAAAATTTCAAATAAGGACAAAAAACTAAATAGTGAATAATCCAATAATTCAGTCATGCCAAATGAACCCATATATAACTAGTATATGTCAAATTAAAAAAAGAATTATGCAACAGTATCTCCTCGGTGCATGATCAGGATTTCATATGTGGGTTTGCTTTTTTCTGAAATTATATAATCGTTGGTCAAATAACGTATAGTTTTGGGTGAAATGGTACAAAATAGATCAGTTGTCAATCGTACAAAAGTGAGAATGAACTTTCTTATTCACTACACGAATTATTGTGTGAAAGAGCTAAAATAAATGATTAGTTAGTATAGAGAGATGACTTTCAGGTGAACAGACGATTTTAGATGCAACGACTATGGCTTGATTTTACGTTGTTCCTTATATTGATTCTAACAAGTGAATTTCACTCCTTTATCGGCCGTGTTGGTTGGCAAGTGAATTGAATGGGCGGGGTCTCGCTTTATCCATTCTTGCGTAGATAGAACTATTGGTATGTCCAAGTGCACCTTTACGAATAAAGTTGGTTAAGAAGGAGCACTGGTGTATTAAGAAAGAAATAGATAGGCATTAAGACTCTGAGTAGCAAGTGGAGGAGCTTGGTAGTATAGTCTAATACAATAATAAACTTATGATGGAGCTTTGTATGGTGTGCAAAGTGCAAAGTCTATTTTTGTACGCAGAATTTATGAAATTCATTGTTTAAATATGAAATATGAGAATCTACCTAACCAATTTCTCATCATATCTCATCAAAATATGTGAAAGAAATATGAGAGAGCGAGTTTATGTTGTGAGTACTTCTAAAATACAAATCTACGAGTATAGAAATAGTATCGATATCTAATATGAATACAATAATGATACAACTTCTTCTAGAAGCATTCGGATTTCATAACTAGATAATGGAATTATCTTCCTCTACAAGTCTCATCAATTTCTCATCATATCTCTCACCAAAATGGGTGAGAGAGCCTTTATCACCTGGTGGGACATGTTGGCTTCTTGTGACTCTTGCCCTGGCTGAAATGCAAAAGGGAGGGAGGGCTTCTCCAATTTCGAAATAAACAGAAAATAATAGTAAATCAAACTTGAATAAATTCAATCTCCTGAACTGAAAAAACTAGAAGGTTAAAAACAGAACATGGGCATGAATTTATACAACGAATCTTCCTATGGCTATAGATTTACGGAAATCTATGAAGATTTCAGGCGTAAAAGGTCCTTTTACCGTTTACGCCTGAAATTATAGTGCAGAGCAAGAGCGCAGAGAGTGAGAAGACAGTGAGAGCTCCTTCAATAAGGCTCTGACAAGGAAGAGGGAATAAGATGTGAAAATGAGAGAAAAGACAAAGTAGAGGCAGAGGAGAAAGAGAGAGATACATTGTGTTGTGTATTCTTTGTATTTCTCAAGTAAAAACTCTCATCTTTCTGGGAATGTACCCCATTAGAGAATCACGTAAATTTTCTTGTCTCTCTCGAGCACGTAAGCAAATAGCCTTCTTTAAAGAGTATAGTAATGGGTTTGCTTGGGCATAGATGTCTAGTCTTGATTCAAGGCTCGTAGTCTTCAAACAAGCCATCTAACATGACAAGCGACTCATAAAACGGCCTCAACGACACGTGTGTGTGTGTTTGTGTGATTGATGGCACAACAATTAAGTAACAACAAACCCCAATTAACTCTGTTTTGATTGAAACCAAAGTGTCTACTGATAGCATATTTACAATCATGAAGTTTTCATCTTTCCACAACCCTCTTGATAACTCCAAACCCAGGTCCGATTGTGGGTGATAAATCTGGTGCCGGTGTCGGTGTCAGTGTCGGTGTCGATGGTGGCGGTGCCGGTGGTGTGGCTATAAGTGCTCTTCTGGGCAAAAGTCTCTGCAATCCAGCCATTGATGCTGCAATTTTCTCACCTGCAAAAGATGAAAAAGATCCCAAGTTTCCATAACCCATGAGAATTCAAGAGATTCCAAAACCTTTACAAAAATAGGTATCTATGAATTGGGTATTGCATATACCATTCAAATTCAAGGTGGGTTTCGCCGAAGCCGACATCCGAACAAGCATGGGTGTGACAATGGTGAGGAGAGCCCAGAAGAACAATATCAAAACAGTTGTTCTCCCGTTCATTTGTGTGCAGCCGCAGGCAAAAAGAACATCTGGCTGGTGATTTAGAGTGGTTAGCTTGAGGGGCTTTTTATGTTGGAACATTGAGATGGTAGGAGAGGAAGACCTTTAATAAATTAGCTGGCCATGTTATCAAATTCTTAACCACTAATTCAGTTTGATTGTATTTTGATTGTATATGTATGTGTGCGCATATATATGTGTGTGTCTGTGTGTCCTCTTCTTATGAGAGATTACTCATTTTGCTAAAACGCGGACCTCTTATTTTCTGATCCAATTTAGATTATTTAAATCATTTAATATGTTTAAAACATGTTTTTAAGGTTAACCGTAAAAAATCGTCTCAAACAAATAGCAAGAAGTGCTTGATCTAAGCATTTTTTTATAAATACTGGCTGGAACAGTTTTATAAAAAAAACTTCTTAGATCAAGCCATCTCCGGTAATATTTTAAGTTGATTTCTCGTGAGTATGCTTAAAAACACGTTTTAAATATATTGAACGGCTCAGATCATCAAAATTTGATCAGGAAAGAAGAGGTTCGCATTGTAGCAAAATAAAGAATTTCTTATTAGAAGTTATGTGTATGTGTGTATATACACACACACACATTAACACTAGCGTTAACACGATACGCGTACAAATTCAATTTGATATTTTATAGTTTTTCAGAACAATTTTTTTCCTATGTAATTATTCGAAGTAGTTTTTTAAGTTTTTTTGGAGATTTTTTTTATGAGCAATTTTCTGAGCAGTTGTTTTTTTTAACAGTTTTTTTACAAAAACATCTCTACAGTTATAAGAATGAAAGAAAGTTTTTAGTATAGTTTTTGGGAATGTAAAAGTGTAAGCCAAATTAAAAAAAAATAGTTTACACCAAAAGCAGGATTTCCTTTACAACAATAACGACGACGATTACGACGACGATTACGACGACGATGATGCTAATAATAATAATATACACACACTCTGTTATGGCTTAGTATATGCAAAGTCATACGTTGGACAATGACCTTGTGAATTTTTCATGTCAGTAGTTGGAAAGTAGGTGTACCAATTGGGGGTGCGATTGGAAATTTTAAATATTTAAGTAATGTTTGAAAAATTACAACTATTATCATTTTCTTGAGTTTTGAGAAATTTTTTATATGTGCGGGTCAAACCAAAATGAATATTAAAATACATATTTTTATTGTATCATTTCCCGCTTCAAAGAGGATCTATTTTAATAGATGGAGATAGATATGAACTAAGTAATAAGAAGGTAGGAATTCCTCAATTCATATTACGATTTTCATCGATGGGGTGGATTCAAGCGATTACAGCGAAGAATTTAGTTAGTGCCTACAGGATTCTTTAAAGCCAATTACAATAATATGTCACCCTAACATATTTATTCTTTGTCCTGGTTGTCAATTGGGCAGCACAACAAACTACCATTCTCTCTGGACTTACGGGCCATGTTGTGCGTTGTACATAGTAAAACTTGTTGTATGTCAAAACGACGTCATTTTAGTACAAAAAAGCATTGTTTGAATAGTTGAACTGTGTTTAGGTAATTTTAGAACAGTATGTTGTGTGTTAAAACAATATCGTTTTAACACACAGGCTCCTCCATTCGGACACTTCCATTCCCTCGGCGCAATAAAGAGTAGCTTTGATTTTGACTTAGCTTCCTAAACTTGAGTAAGGTGAAGTGATTTCATATGCCGCAACATGGCTCCATCCTTCATTTGGGATTCCACTTGTTTTTGCAGATATCCAACAACTTTTTTACCAGAGGCATCCGATCGACTTTGAAATTACTCCCAACCTAATGTCTATTGGCTCTCGGGGGACCAATTCCACCGTTTATTTTATTTTTGTCCTATATAAACTAATCCCATAACAATTGATAATACCTAAGAAGCCTATAATACCTAAAAAAAAAAAGCATAAGCCCATCCAACTGCAACTTAGATTATAGTTATTTTTTTCAATTGGACTTCATCAATGAATCATTACTTTAAAAACGTCCAAGTGGAAATGGGATATACCATATAGGCCCATTTGAAGCAACTGCCAATAATTATGTAAATGATATAAGAATATGCAGCAGATGAACTGGATTGACCATTTCAGCTCTTGGCATTGGCTGAAAATTATATAGTGGGATTGCCGGTTGGTTACAAGCTATAGACAGCCCTGAGATCCCATTTCGTCTTACAAAACCAAAGCAAGTACTATTATTTTATTTTATTTTTTTGATAAACAAGTACTGGCTTATCTCCCACGAGATTTGGTCTCTTTTAAAAGAAATGCGAAGAAATAGAACAACAACAACGATAAAGAGAACGGAGAACCGTCAGGAAATCAAAGACTTCTTTTTCCGAAGAATCAATGTTGTGGTGATGCTACGAGATAGCAATATATTGTGTAGGAGAATAGATACGCAGATGGGCTATTGATTGACCATAAATGTGAAGCAATCAACTGCTATCTATAAATAATTCTTCTATTGTTCAAAGGCAAAGAGAGATCAGGTAACGACTTGCCTAGGTCTCACATTTTTCATATAGTCTTTCAGTCAAACCAATGATTCTCTTCTCAAAGAAATAGTCTTTCCGATATGTATCTCCTCCACCGGCTAGGAGGAGTGTAAAAAACACAGGATAATGGTTAATGTTGATTACAAAATCTTCTTCCCTTTGAGGCTTTTATTGTGCAGGTGGGAAGTGAGAACCAGTGCCAAAGCTTCCACTGTCAAATTATGCTCTGTCAAAAAACACTAATGCTACTTACACAAATTTTCATAAATAGATCAGAACACATGTGTCTAGAACCGTTAGATACATGCAAAACTCTCATTAACTTGCGAGTTTCATGTGCATCCAATAATGCTACATACACATTTGTGTCAGGATATGTGCCAACTTTTTCGTTAAAAAAATGACCAGTAAACCTCAAAAGATTAGCCTAATTATTAAGAACGGAAACGTCTCAAGGTTTCAAATCTCTTATGTTTTGTAAACTCTTCTAGAATCAATCCATACAAGGCACTTCAATTGAGTCTCCGCTAGTGAACAGTGGTATTCATCCTTTAGGGACTAATCGAGATACAGATAAATGATTCGAATATTATAAGATATCAAACAAAAATATTGACTAGTAGGTAGGAGCACCACCACCATCTCGATTTTAACTATTATTTTGACAACAGGTTGAATGTAAAATTGCAACATAAGCCAACCCATGTTTCAAGTTCCACAAGTCTTTCCAAGGCTATTTGATCAAAAGCATCATGGGTGCAGTCCAAAACCAGATGCCGGGAGCAGGTTCTAAATAATCATCAATTGAAAGTCCTACTATGAATTACCATGGTTGGCAAATTGCCCGGTGAATGAAATCGTCCATGTGCAAGTATAAATGAAGATCACAATCCTATACCATAAACCAGGTCGGTCCAACCAAGCAACTCGGGCAGTATCGTATCCAAGAGAAGTAGAGTTCAACAAAGGCAAGCTTAAAATGTCTGCACTAATATACTGATGGGAAAGACAAATTGCATAACAATAACATATCCAACAAGAAATCATATTATCCATCGCACCATCGATATTCCATTACCTCATTCTGCAAATGTCATAACTTTGTCAAAGGACGAGAAAGAAAAGTCTGCTGACACCCTCAGATATCCATTGGAGCCGCAGCCTCCTCAGCAGGGGTGCTCTGGTCAGCAGCTGGTTCATCAGGGGCGCCACCTTCTTCGGTAGCCGGAACTTCTTCCCCAACTATCTCAAATGCATCAATCAATGCTTGTACAGTTTCGCTATCCAATACATGGAAAGCCTCTCCTACTCCTACAACAGCAACTGTGCATATGGAGCTTTTGAGCTTTTCTCCCTGTAGAGTTTCCCTCAAGGCAAAAAGGGCATCCTTAAGCAGATCTTCACGTGAAGAGCTAACAAAGCTCTCAAACCTGCGTTCCATGTATGTCTTTGCAGCTTGTGAGCGGGACCCAATGGCAAAGGCTTGATATTCAAAATAGTTTCCACTTGGGCAATTGTAGTAGAGGTGGGCCCCAGATTCATCCAAGCCAGCTACAAGCAAACCAACCCCATATGGCCGTTTCCATGAACGTTGGGTACATACCTGTAATCAAGAAAGTAACAATCATAGGAGGATGAGCTGATCTTGCATAACAAAGAAGATGAAATTTCCGATTTTCCAAAACCCCGTCCACTATATGAAGAAGGCATGTTCTGAATATATGCTATAGTAATGGAAACGGAAGAAGATGCCAAGTTGTGTACCCCAGAATTTACATTTGAGGAGCAACCAAGTAATACAGACTACCTATTGGTATTTTTTCCGTCCCATTTTGTTTGTTGTCCAACATGGAATATCCCAGAAAGATTGTCCACCACGAAAAGTTAAAGAATAAACTTCGAAAACTATAGCCAGTAAATAAATACTAATATCTTTGAAAGTAAGCAACAAACGGGTAATGTCAAATACAATGCCTTCAGGTTTAAATCCAACGCATTAATTGCACATCTCCTACAAAAGTTGGTACTTGTAAGATGGACAAACAAAATAGGTCAGAGAGAGTCATATCTAGGGTAGTAATGGAAGAGAACATAATGGGTCCTTGGAGTTTCGAGACCCGGGGCATGTGAATAACAAATGCCAATCTGATATTTCTAATATCATTGTTGACCAATGCCCTAGAACACTAAAACAGTTCCATAAAAGTAATGGTAGCTACGATATGGACCTTGTTCCAGCTGTGTAGTCATGAAATGTCTAAAATTTCTAGACAGAGAGCAGTTTATGCATATTTGCTAAAGTAATTTTGAGTGGATGTTCCAAAACGACATACCAGTGAAAAGGATATTGAAAAGTACAATGCACGGGGTTAGAAATGTGCAGAGTATCCATCTTGATCGCAAAACGACATGGATACATTCAAAGAATAAAGTAAGAGAGCCTAATAGGACATTCAAAGCTTCTCACGTGTCTTAAAAGTACAACTTATCTCACATACTAAAGTCCAGTAAACAAGACGTCCAGAAGAAAGAATGGAAGCCAAAAGCAACACACAGGAAGTTTCATGGACATACTTCGCCTAAGACCTTGAAGGCCTAGCAAATTCTAGGAAAACAGTTTTTGTGTATGAAATTTCACTGACTCACTAAATTGCAACGAGAAATCCAGTTTTAGAAGAAATATCAGACGAGTCACGAGTGTTAGACAGATATACACAACTAAACTTAACAAGGATTGGCTACATCGATCATTCCTCTAGGAGATTTATTCTCGGGTAATATCATGAACTGGATTTAGGTAAACATTTATTTTCTATCGCGTCACATCAAATCACCAAAGACCCTTGTCAGTTGTCAGAGTTAGCTTCGATTCATCGTGGTCCAAGATCCAATATAAAGAAAGAGTTGCCCCCACAGCCCTTTATAGTGCGGAGCATACAAGCAGCCCTCTACATGGAGTAGCAGTTGTGAGTCCCAAATCACTTACCAAGTTGAAGCAGCAAGGAAAAAAGGGCTTAACAACGATGCATCTGACCAAAACAATTAAGTTGTTTGAGGAAAATAAGGCTTCTGACTTCTGAGGCTTTTTTTCCCAATCCAATCGAATGCCTAACATGCTAAAGGGAAAGAATATCGTGGGAGAACTCCCAAAAAAACCACAGCGACAGATTTTAATTCTGACGTGGTGACAAAGGATACATAGCCTACCAGTTTCCAACCAAGTCCAAAATTGGGGTGTGAAAAAAAGTAGGCTCATCAAGAAAGGGCTGGGAACAAGGAAGGTGGAGAAACCCAAGTATTAAGCAACTGACTTTGCATATTCAACAGTATACAACTCCATTCCCATCGTGCTTTAAAACCAGGGGTGTAAATAGTCCGGATTGAACCGGTTCTGTAAGAATCCAACAACCAAACCATATCTAACGGTTCCAAAGAATTGAGAACCATAACCAGACCGGCAGACCGTTACACATATGGAATCAAACCATTAGACCGGTCCCATTTGGTTCCGCTTCTGGTTCTAAACCATGTTAGCATTTAAAAATTATCGAAAAAAATATGAATATAATAGCACTAGTTTTTAAAAATTGCGAATAAAATAAACAACATAATAATTGCATCAATATAAATATAGTAGCACTAGTTTTATCCATCTAATAAGTTTATGGGAAACACAACTACATTGAGAATGAAAGAGTTTTTGATTTTGGGGAATGGAAGAGTTGTAATCTTTTTGGGAGAGTGGAAGAGTTGTAAAAGTTGCGACCTTATCTATCTGTCTATCTATCTCTCTCTCTATATATATATATATCGGTCCAGTTCGGTTCGCAGCGTGGTTTGCAATTATGAAACCATGGACCAAACCATAATATCCGGTTCTCATTTTTTTAGAACCATAAACAATCCACTGAACCACAAAACCAATCCAAAAAGACCGGTTCGGTTCGGTCGGTCCGGTTCAACGGTTTTTTTGTACACCCCTATTTGAAACCATGCTACTCCCTAGACTATGAGAAAGATTGAACGATAACTATCATTTTCCAAATCCAGTGAACCAGTGACCTATGGCGGCTTATGTCAAATGATTGTGCAAGCTTTTGTCAGGGCAAATAACTCCTAAACTGTCTTCAAGAGTTGTGCAGGCTGTTATTCAGACGCAATAGAACTACTGCATAAAGATACTCATACCAAGAATTCTCCTGCCTCAGCCATGACCCCACAATCGACAGGAAGCAAATTAACAAGCACAATTACTGGACATTGATTGAAGGACTAGACTTGCTTCCCCAGTGCGCTCAATTTACAACAAATTAACAGAACCCTGAAAAGGCATTGAATTACAACACATTTCCATCTTTGGGAACTGAAAATTAGGTTTTTCCAGCTGACAAACAGAACTAAGAGGAGTTCATTATCTTAGTAATAATCAACTTAGATTGAACTCGGTAATCTACCAAAACTACAACCTATTCCTATGGCGCGATCTATCAAACCGATCAATAATAACACAAAATGCATAGACAAATAGGCAACTATATAGTGAGAGAGAGAGAGAGATTAGGGTTAGGGTTAGGCTGCGGGACCTGAGCCTTGTCAGCGAGCTGAACAACGAGACGACCAACGGGGAGGGGAGACTCATAAGTGTAGCTGTAATTGATGCACTCGGATCTCATGTATCGGGAAAGGACACGGCCATCAGCGGTGAGTCCAGCGATGGCAACGCCGATGTGGTCGTCGGCCTTGAAGATCTTCTTCTGGTGGGAGGAGAGCTCGGACTGGGCCTTGTTGACGCTCGCCAACACAACGTGTGTCTTCGATCGAAGCCCAATGGCCGCCGATCCCTGCTTCACAGCCTCCATCGCGTATTCCACCTGGAATAACCGCCCCTGCGGACTCCATGTCGTCACGTCCGTGTCGTACTGATTCCTGAACATTTTCACAATCCTCTCACTCTCTCTCTATCTTCTCTCTATGTAAGAGTGTGTTTCTCTCTCTCTCTATACGAATAGAGTTTAGCAGCAGACTTTTCTTTTTCGTCAAGCCAAGAGTGAAGAAAAAGATGGGACTTCTCGCAGAGGTTTTGGTTGCGGGTTTAATTGCAGTGACGGGGAAGATCCGGTAGTAAACGGAACTTAATGGAGCGGATCATTTTAGCCCAGATACAATCAAGGTTGGGCCAGATTGCCACTTCTTGAGTGGGCTTTTTATTTGGTGATAATAAGCAGAAGAAGATATGAGAATGCATATTATAGGCCCAAATATATATTGTGGTTGGTTTGGATAGGTATGGGGGAGAGCCTATTGTGCACAACGGTGTGCCAAAACAACATTGTTTTGGCGAACTGCACGATTTATTATGCACAATATATAGCAGAGTTCCCAAATCCGTTTGGATCCGATGTAATTTTGGCTAATTGAAGAGAAATTGTTTAAATTAATCTTGGCTCAAGAATGACGGGTTGTTCGAGAGTCAGTTATTTTTTAAATTCTAGATTCAAGAATGTAAATCATAGAACTTTAAATTATAATTAATAATTATAAAAATATTTGAATGATAATGTGCAGAATAGATTTTGCAGGGTAGTGTGTAAAATTATATAGAGAATATATAAGTTTCTTGTAAATTTAACGTATTCAGTTAGTTAGCAGAAAGATTATGAAATTAGGATTAGGTTTTTCTTAAAATATTTTCTGCAAAAAATACAAGATTTTATAGGAATCTTAATTTTACACTAGTTTCTTACACTATTAAGTTACTAGTTTTCAACTTTCTCACAAATTTATTTTATCAAGTGAACACGTGAAAGAAAATGTATGTCTTTTTTTTTATTTCACCTCACTAAACTTTTTTTGAGAATAATTTATTTACAATACAGAATAGGTAGGGGGAAACATTAGGGCCACATGTTTTGGAACTTTTGCATATCCCATCAAAGCATTTATTTACATCCCAAACAAACAGGCCCTGATGTAACGGACACATTGGTCAAAGGCCCATAACCTTGTACTTTCATGCTACAAAATATGCTTCATGTTTCAACCTACAGTACCCTGCTCAAAGGTCAAAGAAAATTTATTCTGATATTAGGGCAATGTCGCGTGGTGTCTCAGGTCTATTTACTCCCTCACATCGATATGGATTCAAGACAAAGTATATAAACATGAAATCAATATGTAATTCGGGAGGAAATTGAGAAAACACGGTGCCCTAAACACCGAAGAAGGTTTGGTTCAAATACTAAGCTTGATATTTTATACAGAATTTCTTCACCATATTTTTCGAGTAGGGGTATTGTGTAATACCATTTCAAGAGCGGAAGAGATTGAAAATCACCATATATATAATGCGAGTCGACTTCTTAATCTCATTATCTTTTTGGAATGATGAATCTCTTGATTGTGCGAAAATCAATATTAGAACCATGATGGCATTCATGATGACAATAGTCACAACTCACAACCAATGATAATGAGCTTTGCATGTCCCAGCTCAAATGGGATAAGTACTCAATGCTCCTCTTACGGACTTGGGGCTATGTTATGCATTTTGCATAGTAGAATGTGTTGCGCGCAAAAATAATATTGTTTTAACGCGTAAAAGTTGTCTGAATAGTTGGACGCTGACTGAATTATTTTTAGATAGTATTTTTTACGCACAAAAATGACATCATTTTGGCAACAACAGGCTCCCCAAAACCCTCCTCAGACATGCCTAAACATAACTATTCAATACTTCTGAAATACTATCTGTATATTTACACGTGATATTCTTAACAAATTATATAACAACAAATTTTACAGGTAACATATTAATATCACTCTTGTTAGATTGTACAGAGAGAGAGGTGATTTACGTAGTGTGTGATGCGATAACTCATTGATTGAAAGTACATTATAAGTAATAACACATAATACTCTGAGCGTTAAGAATAATTCTTCTACTTAAACAATCATGAGTCGAGAGACTACACAAATACAGGAAATCACTTAACAATGAAAAAGTTCAGCAACACAATTTTTTATACACATATTCGGACAAAGATTCATTCAGAACCGTTTGATGTACATAGAGCTTACATTGTTATAAAAAACTCCACGTGTCTATGACGGTCCTAAATAAATCTGTATCCGAATATATGTATATAAAGTGTGTTAATAATTCCTCCTCATGGGACAGTGGAATGCTGACAGCTGCAATTGGAGATTCTTCCCTTTTTAGTCCGACCACATTCACTTTATTGTGGGGGAGAGAGTATTGTGTGTGTGCTCAAGTAGCAACGTTCCTCCTCTCACATGAATACCTGGGTGGTATATATATCATGATTTTTTTATTTTTTTCCTCTATTTGTGCATGTTAGTAGAGAAAAGCATGATTTGATGAATCAGATTGGGATTAAAGTTGTCATAATCCAGAGGGTGGCCATCAAGGTTTCTTTCTGGGTAAGTTACACTGACATCCATGAGGTTTCTTATAAATATATTAACCTCTCCTATAATTTGAAAAATTATTCCGACCTTTCTTACTTTTGAAACTATTATGCACCCTTAGGCCCTGTTTGTTAGGGTTTAAATATGGGGTATCAAATTTGGACCACCCCTAATATGGCAATCTGAATTGTTATATCCGAGATTTGTTACCGACTTTAGACTCCGAACATAATATTTGATATTTAAATTTTATCTGTCCAGAAAGGGGGCAGATAAAATTTAGACATCACTTTTCTTATCAATATCTTATCTGTCTTTCATATCTTCTTCTATTTACGAAAATACTATTATTAATTATAAGAATATAATTATTAATTACGAAAATAACATCCACATAATCATATCTACTATATCTCACTTCTTAAAAAAACACCCAAACAAATCCTTTATAACTATTCACCACTCTATAATAAATATCTCATTCTACTATATCTCTTCTCTTATTATATTTACCATATTCTTTTTATAATTTTAACCGCTAACAAATGGACTGTTATTTCAGTCAAATGCCGTTAGTTAAGCTATTGAAACTTTAAATTTAGAATTTTTTTTGACAAAACTAAATGCAATATAATTCTATCATGATCAAAATAGCTATGCTGAACTTTTGAAATTTTTCTCAAATCGAAACTCAAACAAATCTCAAGTGTTTTGTCCCAGTTTCGGTTTAATTTTTTTTTAAGAATTCAACATATGATATTTCAGACGTGACAAGAATTACGTTGCATTTAGTTTTGTCAACGAAAATCCCTTTTTTTAAGTTTTAATAGCTTGACTAATAATATTTGACTGATTTCGGGAGAATTCACAACAACTTCAAAAGTAAGAAAAATTAGAACAGTTTTTTAATTCACAGGAGAATCAATGTATTTGTTAGAGATCTCAGGGGAAGTTAATGTAATTTACCCTTTCTTTCTTAATCACTAAACATTCCCAGAACACAAGGGGGAGATTTTAATGCCTTCTTTTAAACAAAATTAAAAGCAAAAGTGATATAATTACTACTCACCTTTTGCTTTTTTACTTGCTTTATTTTGGATAATCGAGGTATCTAGTTGGCTTGGGACCGAATTGAGGAAAAATTTAAAGGAGTTTTTACTTAAACTACCGACTAGTCTTCAGAATCCTGAGTAAAAACGACATGGCAAACCCTCCAGTAGCCTCAAGTGTTGTTGCCAAATTTTAACCTCGAGATCTCTGAATTTACAGCTTAATTCGATCTCTGCTCAGGCAATCCCTTATGGTTACTTTTTTTATTGGCTTTAGATCTTCAATTCTTCATAATAATGATTGCTCCATCTTTTGACAAAGATTCTCCTAAAAGGCTACTCTCTTCCACCACTTTCACTTTAGATTTAGTTTCCTACTAATGAAGTTCTTGCATTTCCTAATCATTAGTTGGTTTTAACTCCCAATTTCAACAGTTTAGGTCATCATGATCACTTTATTTCAATTGTGACTGGGTGCATGTTGCCACTGTTTTGCAACTTTTTTCCATACGTGTTTCACAATATCTAACTTGTCGGTTTTATTTTGTTATAATTGCACGTAAAGGCTGACAGAAGTAGCATTTTGTAGAGCGTTTTTCACGCGTTTAGTTTTTGCTTTTGGCCGAAGACTAGGTTATTAAGTAAGTTCAGTCAAAGGTCAAAGCCAAAAATGTACGAACGAAATGACAGGCCTCTTTACCAGGGACGGAGCCACCTTATTGCCAAGGTTGGCGTAAAAAACAAATTACATTTTTTATATGTAAAATTTTAGTTAAAATATTTTAGCCCCCTCCTCTTAGGTTACAAGTCTTGACTGCCAAACTAACTATTTAAATTTAAATTCAATCAGATTTTTAATAACTTTAGATATTTAATCTCATTATCTATCAATTACGACCCGAACTTGACCTTTACTTTATGAACAGTCAACCAAATAATTGCAAAAGGACTTACAAGTTTCAACGGAAATCGAGTGGCATATGTTCAAATTTTGAATGGATCTGGAGAGATTATTGTGTATTATACACAACAATCTATACTTCGCACCAAATGAGACCAAAATATTGTCAATTTGGTGCACAAAATACTGTCCAAATAATTTAACGTTCATTGAAAAATTTTCAGTTAGTATTTTATGTACTAAAATAATATTATTTTAGCACACAACACGAATTACTGCGTAATGCATAATAACCTTCCCGTACTGTCAGGATATATATATATATATATATATATATATATATATATATATACAAAAATTAGAGACAAATTTGGGGGGTCACGAGTGGGCACCTGTGACTGTAATCTGATGTTTAGTCTTGTCCAGTACAGCAGTACTGCTGGCACCAATTTCAAAATTTGTCCAACCATCATAGTAAATGAAAATTCTAAACGAAAAGTTTAGAAAACTGTTTCAATATTTGTAGACAGCTCTAAACACGGGTTAATTAAGAGTGGATGCTGTGCCTTAAACGGCACAGTTTTGTGCTCTCAAAAAAAAATATTTTTTATATGTTTTGTACATACAGTCAGTTACTAAAATTTTATTTTAAAATTTCAAGTTCGCGATTAATTTTAAAATATTTATTTAAGTCAACGGTGAATTTTTAAAAATAAAATTAAAAAAACACGATTGAAAAGAATTCAAATGAACGGTATCTGTCATTTTCTTTAATATGACAATGAAAAAAAATCCACAGAAGTATGCTTATTTTGCTATTGTTGCATTAAAAAAAGTGACTGACACTACTCATTTGAACTCTTTTGACCATGTTATCTGAATTTTATTCGAGAAAATTTCAACAATTTACCGTCGACTTAAAAGAAATTTCAAAATTAACTGCGAATTTAAAATTTTAAAATAAAATTTTGTTAACGGGTTATCTGCACAAAATATACAAAAAAAATATTTTCGGGGCGCAAAATTGTGCTTTTAAGCACAATACCCACCCTATTCCCTCTAAACACATATATGTATGAAATTATTTGATGTATGTAAAATTTATACACAAATGATGTATTTTTAGACTTGCTAAATTTTAAATGTACGCACGCTCACACTAATAGTTTCAAACAATCACAATCAAAGTTGTCAATCTCGTATTTTAGTGTGACACCCCAGCCAGGCCGTGGTGCCAGCTGTGAGGCCGGCGTCCGAGAGATGGAGTCTCAGTGGGACGTCCGGATGGGTGGTCAAGGGTTCCACATCGCTTGGTGGATGTAAGTTCGGTGGTATTTATAAGATTATGAACCTTCCTTGTATAAGGCCTTTTAAAGCCGTGATGGCGCCAACACCAAATGAAAACTCCACAGTTAAGCGTGCTCACTCTGAAGTAATTCAGGGATGGGTGACCTACTGGGAAGTCTATAGGGTTTGGACGACACAAGCGGACAGTACTGTACAAGGCAGGGGCGGGTCGTTACATTTAGCGAGTCCCACATTGTTTATGTTGGTTCTCCTTTTTTGACTTATAAATCTTTGACAATCCTTATCTTACAAGATGGTTTTCAATGTTGAATTAGACTGATGAGTTTTTAATATCGTACCGGCTAGCCACCTCAGTGTCTCAACCACCTCATGCCACGTATAAATACGTGGAAAACATGAAACAAGTTAGGACCTCCTTTGTAAAATTTTAAAATATTGCTGTCATTATCTTTTTTTTTTAAAATTTTAATAAATACGCGTGAAAGATTTTGAACTAATTATTCGTTCGAACATAAGAAATTCAAAATTCAAAAATGTATGATTAAAAGTCTCACAAAATTCACTAAAAGCGGAAAAAAATAAAAACGATAGTTTTTTCTCTATTTTTAGCGTATTTAGCATTGTCTCAATTCGAGACCATAAAGCTTTTAAAAAGAAAACAAAAAAACTATAATAGAAAGTAAAATATCAAAATGACAAAAAAAAAAAAAAATTAATCTGAGAACCCTATATTATCAAAAAAATTACTGCGCCTTATTGGTCTTTTTGGGCTGTGTAATTTTATTTGCATGGGATCTCGAAGTGAAATTAACCAACCTATATATTTGAAAAAAAAATGTGTTAGTGTCCAAAAAAAATTAAAAAATGTTTATTTTTCACATCGATGGTTGGAAATATTTTTCAAGAAATTTGAAAACAGAAAAAACCAATTTTATCCTTTGAAGAAAATTGACAATTAGATCAAGGGCAGAATCAGAATTCTTTGTTTAGGAGTTTGAGATTTTTTTTTTTTAAGAAAAAGAAGGAGATGGAATGTAATTTGAGAGTCCGAAATGTAATTTTTTATAATCTTTAAAATTTGTGCCTAAGTCTTTTTTTTTTTTAATTTAGGAAAAGCTGGGATCCCCTATCTTCACGTAGGTCCGTACCTGAATTAGATGCCTTAGAGTAACATAAAACATCTCACACCATGGCCAAAGGTGCTGTCTTTTTCGTATTGATACGACAATAATTCCCAAGATAAAGACACCCTAACTACACTTTATTAAAAAAAGCAGGAGACAACTTCAGCTCCTGGGAACCCACTGCACATAAACTATTCTCTCTCTCTCTCTCTCTCTCTCTCTCTCTCTCTCTCTCTATATATATATATATATATATATATATACAGTTCCCTTCTAATAAGGGATTCCTTATTTTGCTACGGTGTGGACCTCCTATTTCTTGATCAAGTTATGACGATCCGAACCGTTCAATGTGTTTAAAACATGTTTTTAAGGGTACCCGCAAAAAATCGGCTTAAAACAATATCGAAAAGGGCTTGATCTAAATAATTTTTGATAAATGCTGATAGGATCAGTTTTATGAAAAATTGAATGGATCAAACCTTTCCGGATATCATTTTGAGCTGATTTTTTGTAGATACCCTTAAAAATATGTTTTAAATACATTGAACGGTTCGGATCATCAAAATTTGATCAGAAAATAGGAGGTCCACACCGTAACAAAATAAGGGATCCCTTATTAGAAGCTCACTCTATATATATATACACACACACATAAACTATTCTCTATCTCTCTCTATATATATATATACACTATTCTCTCTCTCTATATATATATACACACTATTTTCTCTCTCTCTCTCTCTCTCTCTCTATATATATATATATATATATATATATATATATATATATATAGAGTAAACTTCTAATGAGGGATTCCTCATTTTGCTAAAATGAGGACCTCCCATTTCCGGATCAAATATTAATGATCAGAACCGTTCAACATGTTTAAAACACATTTTTAAGGGTATCTGCAAAAAATTGGCTCAAAAAATACCGGGAAGGATTTGATCTAAACAGTTGTTCATAAATGCTGACAGGAACAGTTTTTTAAAAAATTGATTCGATCAAGCCCTTCCTGATAATATTTTGAGCTGATTTTTTGCGGGTACCCCTAAAAACATGTTTTAAACACATTGAACGGTTCTGATCATTAATATTTGATCTAGAAATGGGAGGTCCTCATTTTAACAAAATGAGGGATCCCTCAATAGAAGCTCACTCTATATATATATATTAGACCGATCCAGAGACACATAAGAAAACACATAAAAAAACTCTATCTCAACCGTTAAAATCAACGACTGAAATTAAAATATCCTATCTCATCCCTCTCATTCTTTACACATTAATGCTCCCTCTGCTCTCCCCATCAGGTTTTCTCTCTCCCTTCCTCTACATCTCCGACGAACCCAACTCTAACGACGACAATTCTTTTTCGACGACGCATTGATATGTGAAATTTAAGGAGTCGCTATTTATTCGTTCCAATTAGATTAACGGTGACCCTTCTAAGATATGTTCTTTGACATATCAAACGAGTCCAATTTAATCATTCATGGAATCCTTAAGGCCCCGATTGGATGACGGATTATTTTGAAGGGGATAAGTTATGGAGGGGTGATAAAATAAGAGGGGTATTAGTTTTAGAGGGAGGGCCCACTTTGATGTGATGTTTATAGAGGGAGGGTAAAAAAGTAGATGGTTTGGATGGGGGTTTAAATAGGAGGATAAAGGGGGATAAGAGGGGGTGGATAAGGAAAAAAAATGTTGCTTGTTTGGATGGGGGAAAAAAGAAGGGGGATAATTTTGGGAGTGCGTAAAAGGATCGATGTGACATGTTTAGCATGGTTTGGAAGTAAAAAATGCAGGGGGATAATTTTTCACCCCTCCAAAAACAATCCCCCGGAGAGGGATAAAGAGGGATAATTTTTGGGTAGGGGGGGGGGGGTGTCCAAAAATGTCACGTCGAAGAGGGGAGGGATAAATAGGGGAGGGGGTATTATCTAAGAATAATACCACTTCTTCCTCATTACAAATGCAAAATAACTTTATCCCCCTATTTTATACTCTATCCAAATCAAGTACTATTTTTTCTCCCTTTTTTAATACTTCATCCAAACTATCTACTTTTTACTACCCACTCTATAAATATCACATCAATGTGGGTCAACCTTTTAAAAATAATACCCCTCTTATCTTATCCCTGCATTTTTTGCTCCCAAACCATGCTAAACATGTCACGTCGATCCTTTTACCTCTTCCAAAAATTATCCCCCTTCTTTTTTCCCTCATCCAAACGAGCAACAGTTTTTTTCCTTATCCACCCACTCTTATCCCCCTTTATCCCCTATTTAAACCCCCATCCAAACCATCTATTTTTTTACCCTCCCTCTATAAACATCACATCAAAATAGGCCCTCCCTCTAAAACTAATACCCCCTCTTATCTTATCACCCCTCCATAACTTATCCCCCTAAAAATAGGGTCCATTTGGACTGCGGTATTTATTGAAATTTTTTTCATCTTTATTTAAATTTTTTTTGTAATTTTTTGTTTTTCATCAATGTTCTTTGATTTGTTGATTCATCTCGACAAGAGCTTTCAGAAAAGTTATCAATCATTGGCTAAATTTGAAAAAAGTTTAGAAAAGACAAAAATAAATAAAAAAATAGAGTTTTTTGTACTTATTCGTCGTCTTTAGTGATTTTTTTTTAACTTTTGGACATAATTTTATACTCATTAGATTCCTTTCAACAAGACGAACTAATAAACTACAAAATATTGAGATTTAAACAACAAATGCAAAAAAAAAATGAATAAAGATAAAAATAACAAATAAATAAAAACTATAGCCCAAATGGGGCCTATAATCCCTTATCCAATCAGCCCCTCAAATGACTATTTTTGAATAATTTAAGAGTTTTTTAACTTTTTTTTACCAATTAACCAAAAAAAAGAAAAAAATAACAACAAAATATAAATCAACAATAAAAAATTTAGTTAAAAAGAAAAAATATATAATTTAGCTCGCGTAAATTTAGTTAACAATAAAAAAGAAAAAAAAAATTAGTTAACAATGAAAAAGCCAAAAATATAATTTTGGGAGGAGTGAAAATCTAAGAGGGGGTAATAGGAGATAAGAGGGGGTAATAGAAGATAAGAGGAGGTAATAATTTTTGGAGGGAGACTTTTTTTCTACCCAAACCATGCCAAAAAAATTAATAAGGGGTGATAATTTTTGGATGGGGGATATCCCCCATCCAAACGGGGGCTAAACGAAACTGCAAGTGCTATTCAAGTTCCTATATCAATTATTTAATCATTCATGGATAGGTTTGCAAATTATTAGTCTTAAATTTAATTGATCTCTGCGTGCACTTGCGATTTTATTGGGTGCCCACTGCTAATAGTTGTTTGGATGAGTGAATTCGATGCAGTATTATCCACTTTTATTAAGGGATCGTCCAAATGATAGGCAAAACTTATCACTAATGAAAAGAGATTGTGGTTCTATATGTTTGGTTTGTGTTTTCTTATATACAATAGGAATCATGAGGTGAAAAACCTAGTTCAAATTAGTAATATTTTTTTATTTTTAATAATATATTATTATTATTATCATTATATATTGCCCAAAAAAAGCATTGATATTTTTTAATTAGTATTTTTTTTTCCTAGTGTTCTAAGTTAAGAGGCCCAACTCACAACTAAGAAAATATCAATTTTATAGTTGAAATTGTATTTTTTCTGAGTTAGACATCAAGGATTGTCGTCGCCAGAGAGAGAAACTGATGGGGGAGGGTAGAGGGAAAGTTCACGTGTAAAGAAATAGAGAGAGGAGAGAGAGTGTTTTAATTTGAGCTGTTGATTTTAACAGCTCAGATGAAGTATTTTTTATGTGTTCCCGGATCCGACCCCTACACATATATGTATACATACACACACATACATACGTATATGGCTTTAATTTGGATAAGTTCCCACTAAAATGAGATATAGATGATTTTGTTACGTATGCTTGTATATGATTTGAATGAGGTAAAATTTAATAAAGTTTAATTGAGGTTTGTGGAATAAATAAGCGTATTTTTATCTCAGTAAGAAAGTGCTCTTACGCATGTGCATATTGTCGGGAGAGTAAGTATGTTTGCCAACCTGAGAAAAACGGTTAAAGTATGGATTGAAGATAAGCATTGCACACATTTATCTCGGGATAAGATTAAATTAGATCAAGATGATAAATTCTAGGCCAATTCAATCACATAAACTATTCTCTCTCTATGTATATATATGTATATGTACACACATACATACATATAAGGCTTTTGGATAAGTTCCCACTAAAATGAGATATAGATGATTTTTTTACGTATTGACTACAGATTTGTTACGTATGCTTGTATATGAATTGAATGAGGTAAAATTTAATAAAGCTTAATTGAGATTTACCGAATAAATAAGCGTAGTTTTATCTTGGTAAGAAAGTGCTCTTCCGTATGTGTATGTTGCCGAGATAAAAAGTGTGTTTCTCAACCTGAAAAAGACGGTTAAAGAATAGATTGAAGATAAACATTGCACACGTTTATTTCGGGATAAGATTAAATCAGATCAATATAAAAAATTCTAGGCTAATTCAATCTGTAACGAGAAATTTATGATTGAATGAAACTTAACTGTAGAAGATAAGAATGTGGAGATTTCAGGCAAATTTATCTTATTACTAGCCAATCAATGAGGCCAACCAATGAGAATTTCTAGTCAATTTTTAATGAGAATTTGAGAATTGGATAGAATTGGATAATTAGTGGAATTACTGAGGAAGAAAGTTAACACACCATTAGGAAGAAAAAGAACGCGAAGAGATCAAGAAGCAACCCTAGATGTAGAGATTCCTAATCAATAATTTATTATTGTCATCTTGATTTTTCCTTTCCAGTCTCCTTTTCAACATAAATGTAGCCATTGGAGCTATTCTAAAATGAGACGAATTTCACTATATAGTGAAATAGGTTATTTTAAAATCAATTTTCAAACTATCTGTTATAAGTTGTAACAATCTAAATGATCCCACTACATCAAGACCCACATTTGTTACGTATGCTTGTATATGAATTATAATATACAAATGTGCGTCATTGTATATTATATACTTATTTGTGTGCGTGTGCACGTACGTGTATGTACACATATAGTATTTTGTAAGTAGAACCCACTAAAATATTTAAAATAATTTGAACAATTTGAGAAAGACTCGACAGTCTCATTGATTACGATTCGTGTAATACAGAGACACTTTAAAATAGATTGCATATTAGCGCGGTATTAGTTTGTTAGAACCTACTCGAAGAGAGGCAAATACGAGTTTAGGATACAGGCTTGTCATGCCGTCCATCAATTTTACTAGCTATTTTTATTAACTTTTAGTTTTTGTTCTCTCGGGTGAAGCCAGAAATTTTAACTAGTAGGGTCAAAATTTGAACTAATATTACATAATTGTTTCCTTCTAATGAGAAATTAAATATGAAATCTTATCTACATATTCATTTAAAATAATCCTAGACTATTTTTTTTATTTAACAAAAGATATATAAAATGGTGATTTGTTAACTAAAAACTTAAGAAGTATTTTTCATTATATATATGTAAAGTACTATTCATAATTGATTCTCACTCAAATGCTAAAAATATTATTTTTGCACAATTTGCATAGTAAAAATACTTTTTTAAATATATTTGGATGAAATGATGGGGCAATTTTATATTTTAAGTGAAATTTTTGGACATGGTCCCACTAAAATTTACTATCTGACATTAGAAAGACATAATATTATTGCGCGTCTTATCAAGGAGTGAGCTACTATCAATCAAGCCCTTCGTTACAGAGGGAGAGCTTCAAGTGACAAGTAGACTACGAAAATTGCAAGAAAAGGAATGCAAAGAGATCAAGAAGCAACCCTAGATGTAGAGATTCCTAATTGACCATTTATTATTGTCATCTTGATTTTTACTTTCCCGTCTCTTTGTCAACATAAATGTAGGCATTGGAGCCATTCTAAAATCGATTTTCGAACTATCTGCTATAAGTTGTAACAATCTAAACGATCCCACTACATCAAGACCCAGATTTCGTATGCTTGTATATGAATTATGTGTGTGTGTGTGTACACACATATAGTGTTTTGTAAGTAGGACCAACTAAAATATTTAAAATAGTTTGAACAATTTGAGAAAGACTCGACAGTCTCATTGATTATGAATCGTGTAATGCGGAGAAATTTTAAAATAGATTGCATATTAGAGTGGTATTAGTTCGCTACAGAAAGAGAGATAAATACGAGTTTAGGATAGAGACTTGTATGTCGTGCCATCCATCAATTTTACTAGTTGTTTTTATGAACTTTTAGTTTTTGTTCTTTCTAGTTCCACGATGTATGCGTATTGATTTTTACGTACTTTGTATTTGTGAAACATAATTAATCATGTATTAATTTGTGGTGTAACTCCCCAACAAAAATGGAAAAATCATATTCTATCAACTCATCATTTTGTTATGTTCATTATATTTGATGACGGGTAAGGTATCTGAATTTCACTCTGAACATCCGTCACAAAAATATGGCTAGGCCAAAATATGGATTTGAAATTGGTGAACCCTTTTTTTCAAAAAAATACAAAATATTATTTTGGGAAGCTAACAAACAGATCTGGATATAAAAATTTGACTGAAAGGGTTGGTGATGCTGTAAGATATACAAAATATATGTTACGTATACTTGTAGATATGGCTGCCTTCAAATCTTATATATATGGTTGGTGAGAGAGGGCTGTCATCAAAGCCAACAAAGAGAAAAGATACTGCCATGATTGCCAATGGGTCCTCTTCAAATCGAACCGTTTGTTGGGAAAAATTCATTCGAAGCATGTTCGGAAATTTTAAAAAAATGTACATTCATTAATCAACGATACAAAATTACATAATATAATTAAGAATTACAGATCAAATCGAAATGATCAAAATAATTTCATAAATTGTAAAATCAAAATGTAAAAATGATACCGAACCAAGTCATGTGTTTTCACAGTCCCCTTAAGCTTGATTTTTCGTCTCACCAGTGAGTGTTTGAGGATCAGCGTATGTCTTCCAGTATAAAATGGCTCAATCGAACGGAAGAATGCCGATCTTTGTCCGTCTGTCGAACTTCACCGCGCCGATCTTTGTTTGTCTATCAAATTTCACCGCATCTGCTTCTTTCTCTTACAAAGAACCTGAATACAGGATAAAAATTATGGATGGATTTTCAAGTAATTTCGAGTGCTTGAAATCATGAAAGGAGATTTCAATTTATAGTAACTTTTGGATGCAAAGCCTCCAAAACCGTTGACTTGCATGCATGAATGGAGAAACCTTTGGGTAGCAGACATCAATGACATGCATGAATGAGAGACTTTCCAGTTGCCATAAAACTCTCCGATATCTCAAATTTATTGACCCAAAAAAATCCAAAAACCTTTTAGAATTTTCAACACATATTGATTTTGTACTTAAAAGTACGATATTATGTACTATCATATGCATATCATAAGATTTGTTTGAACATGAGACGCATTTAGAGATACGAATTGTTTTCACCTCTAACGCTTATCGAATCATGTGATCTCATTAGCCGTATTACAGAATTTTGACAAGATGTAACTAAAAGGTTTGGTATGGCTCATCAAAGTGATGTTAATGCATACAAGAAAATGTCACTATAATGATAACTATGAGTCCCCACCTACCTTTCAAAATAAAGTAGTTAGGAGGAGCCATGCATTTGAGGTTTGAATGGCAAGGGATTTGAGTTACCAAATTTGGGGGGTTTTCTCCACATTGCCCCACCCCCCAAACCCATGTAAAGAAAGGTGGTTATTATAGGGACTCATTATATATTTGATTGATTGGACAAATAATTGCCATGTGAATCTCATCATACATATGTACATGTGTGCGCGCTCTTTTGTATACCTCCTTTCTGTTAGATGTCCATTTTTTCTTTTAAAAAAGTCTAGAAACACAAATTATATATTCGTATACATCCCGATACAAATGTGTACGGAATCATTGGATGCAGTGGGACTCACATGATTATGAAGAATCTTACACGCATCTGACAATTTTAGATATATCTGTGTTTGAATGTACACAAATAATTTGTGTTTCTAGACTTGTCCTTTTCTTTCTTACCAACTTTTTCTAAGTACCCCTGTTTTGTTGGCAAGATTTTAAAATTGTTTCCAGGCACCCCTAGTGCGCTTTTTCCAATATCCATGTTAGATGATATGATTTGGTCTAACTAATTTTTATTTTTTTTTGCATTTTCTTTTATCTTTATTTAAAAAAAATTGCATTTGTTACTTTTGTACTAAATTTTTTGTAAAGTATTAATTCATCTTGATGAGAAGTTTCAGGAAAATAAAAAAAACATGGATCGAATTTTAAAAAAGATAAAAATATCCAAATAGATATATTTTTTTGAATTATTTTTTTTTACAGAATATTTTTTAAGTTTTTTATTTATATGTTGAGTAGCCTCTAAATTATTTACCAAGCTTGGGGAGCTTAGATGAACAATATGAGATGTAGGATAAAGTCTAAAGCTCTCCATCACGTGTAGTCTGGTTGCACGTAAATACATTGATTGAAGAGATGAAGTAAGTGACCAGAGCAAAAACTCGACCAGGTAAAATGAGGCCACTCAAAACCTAGCTATGATACCATATGAGATTTTTTTGAAGGGTTTCACTAAGCTTGGATGGTTTGGATGAGCAATGTGAAATAAAGTCTAACAATTTATGTACTTTGATTAAGGAAAGAAATATATAAATCCTTCCTAGAGAGACTTTCCTTCAATAGACTAGCTGCACAAGTAATGGCCATGATAGTCCCCACTGGCGGCCATAAGTCGTTCTCTATCTTAGAATGTGTTCAACAATAAAAGTATACACACAACGTAACTCTGTAGAGTTTAATCACGTGCTTTATATAGAGAGAGAAACTCTGCCTACAAATACCTTTTGCCCCGCTTGTGCCCTCATAACGGCCTCGTGCGTGTGATCACGTCATCTTGTAACCAACTTTGAATCTCTACATGACGTCTGTTGAGTGCCATTTAGATTTCTGTTATGTGGTCAAGCAGTATCACTCTGGCATTCACGTTGCGTCAACTAAGTCATATATTCTTGATGAGCTACGTTGAGTCCATCGGACCATCACCTTTCGCCCAATGTCTGCACGAGGGCACAAATTCCCTTGACCTAGCTTGTTACAACCTAAACAAGTCATGCTGCTAATTTCCGTCCGGCCTAATAAAATATACAAACTTTTGGCCTACCCAACCGTCTCATCCCGATATCCAGTATTGTTTCAGCTCTCCACAAAATAGTATTTTGCATTTCAAATACGTGCAAAATACACGTACATGTTTAACCTCATACGTGCAAAAGGGATGTTTTCATTTTTATTTTTTTTAGTCGTAATTTGGGCCCTACTTGGCCAAAGATTTTTATTTGATTACAGACTCGAAGAAAGACCAAAAATTTATGTCGTTAGGACTAAATTATTTATCTCAACGACTTCTCCATCAACACAGAACCCATGAATCTATGGGTTGTAATCATTAGAGGCTAAAAAATGACGTTAATATTCTTGAAGTATCCATTGAATGCTCTAGAGTTATATATTCACATTGACAGACATAATCATCTTTTCAAAATTTACTTTCCTCTCAAGTCAAAGAGAGACAAGCATTTTATTGTTGTCTAAACCCCCTTTAAATAATTTCAGGACTAAATTAAATTAAATTTTACAAATAACTTCATAATTTAATAATTTAATAATACGGTCATGGCAAATAAATCCGTGATAACTTTTCGTGACTGATATTATAAGGCTGTGTCAGTTCATATAATATGACATTGCTATTTGAATTTCGAACGTTAGAAATATATATATTCACAGTGACACGTGGCTTTCAAACTCAAATTCGCAGTGAAAATGGGGAGTTAGGTCATTTGTTTATGTGAATAGCCTGAGCTGACCTATCTGTAGACACCCCTTTAAGAGATTTACTAATCCATCAAATCATTTGATTAGTTTTTTCTGACCAGATCTCAAAATAACAGCCCAGAAATAATCTTATCTTTTTGGGGGTAAAATTAACATTGACCTCTCTAGCTATAGTTTGAAAAACTATTCTAATCTTTTTTACTTTTAAAATTGTTATGCAATTATCTCATGTGCGTACTGTTGAAATCTGTCAAACGTCATTAGTTAAGTTATTTAAATTTCAAGTAACATAATCTTTTTTGGTTAAACAAACTGCAACAAATTCTTATCACGTCCGACTTCGACTGTGTTATAAAAACGTTGACAGAGTCATTGTGATTTGTTCGAGATTGGTTTCAAAAAATTCTCAAAACATTAACTAAGCCTATTTCGAACGCGATAAAAACTATTCTGTTGTCCACTTGTTAAAAAAAGGTTATTCATTCTCCACGACGGATGTGGTTGGTCCACTGGTGACTAATTTCCATCTGTTGTCAAGCTAGGTGGTTTCTTTCGCTAAGTAAAGTCAAAGAACATGGCGGGTTACTAAAGTGACAATGCAAGAAAGGCCCATTTCGAAGCCTTCTTGTCTGTGCGCTTTAGTTTGATTATAGCTAGCATGCTTAACTAATAAGATATAAAGGGTTTTTCTTGCTTGTTCAGTACAGTCAAGTTTTGGGCCTTATCCTGCAGATGATGTCAATATTGAGTTGCCAACAGAAAAAGACTCGGCATTCAGGCGAGCCCCCCAATGGTGTGGTGGGGAGTGGGTTTGCCCTGCCAAAACGGCTCTGAAACGACATCTCGAACTTTAAGTTTCAATAGCCGCGCTTGGCCGATTTTAAGCTATAGAAAAGATAACTGCATAATAATTTAAAAAATAAGAAAGATCAGAGTAATTTCTCGAATCACAAGAAAAGTACTCAGTGCATTTATAAAAACCAAGAAGAGGTCAATGGTCTTTGAAATTTTTAATGTCTCAAACTTCAAATTTAATATAGTCAGATAGGAATGATTTTCAAACTTGTAATTTAAGATAGCTACATAGGGAAATATTTTCAATGTCCCAATTTAATATGTTACCAAAGTTATACTAATATCTTAGGAAAAGAGTTTGACATTTTTTAATTGGTTTGAAAAGGGTAAATTACCTTTATATCCCTTCGACTTTATGTTAAATTTCGATTTGGTCCTTCTTGTTTTAATTTGAACACTAAACCCCCTAGACTTTGACATTTAGTTCAATGTTGTCTATCCGTTTGGTTCCGTTTATATTTTTAACGGAAAGGCTCCATGTGCAATGCACATGACCTCACTAGAAGGGTATTTATGGTATTTTCCACCCTTCTTTCTCAACTCTGAAAATTCAGACTTTTTATCCTCCTCTCTCTCTCTCTCCCTCTCTCTCTCTATCATTCAGTGAATATGAAAAGGAAACCAAAAAAAAAGAGGAGGGAGAAATTAAAACAAGAAGAACCCACATTCTCCCTCTCTCTCTCTATCATTCACATAAAAATCATGATTTGAAATATAATTTTCATATTGTTCTTCTACTCTAATTTATGTATAGTTTATTTGGAGTAGTAAGACATTTTCTTGTTTTCTCTTTTCCAAAGCAAACTCTCTCCACTTTTTTTTTTTTTAAATTGACAAATAAGATTTTATTATAAGCCCATATCTTTCTAATGCTTCTGTGTTGTGAATGGTTTGGAGAAACTGAATTATTTTTATTAACTTCACTTTCTTGTTTTTCATTTTTTGTTGTTGGAATATTTTGGCGATTTGACACCGTCGTTATCGGTGTTTTGTTGTTGTTGAAGTTGGTTTTCTTCGTTGGAGTGGCATTATGATGTTCCAACACAAGAGACTGCTTTCGATTCATTGCCTATGGTGGGCAGCTTCGCAACCGACCCTCTATTACCTTCATTTGATCTTGTACCATGCCCAACTGCAATGTGGGTTCTTTGCATGGGTTCATGTACAAGTACCTCAAGAATCTGGTGTTGATTTTGCTCGGAGTAAGATTAAAGGAGGACAGAGAAGAAAAAGAGAAAAATAAAAGAAGAATGAAAGAGATTAGTTTTGAATTTTTCTCCCTCCTCTTTTTTTTTTGGATTTCCTTTTCATATTCACTGAATGATAGAGAAAGAGAGAGGGAGAGAGAGAGGAGGATAAAAAGTCTGAATTTTCAGAGTTGAGAAAGAAGGGTGGAAAATACCATAAATACCCTTCTAGTGAGGTCATGTGCATTGCACATGGAGCCTTTCCGTTAAAAATATAGACGGAACCAAACGGATAGACAACATTGAACTAAATGTCAAAGTCTAGGGGGTTTAGTGTTCAAATTAAAACAAGAAGGACCAAATCGAAATTTAACATAAAGTCGAAGGGATATAAAGGTAATTTACCCGTTTGAAAATTATAAATTAATAAGCTGACTATTAGGCAATAAGTTAGTTTTAAGATTACAATCGAGACCAACAACTTAGGAAATTTTTCATGATTTTAAAAATAGATTGTGTATATATGTGTATATATATAAGTGAAAGGATTTCAAAAATATTAAATTTAAAAAATAAAGAAAGCTAAAGAGCGGTTAGCCGGCTCGATATTAATTTTAAATTTGAGAAAGAGTCATGGAATATATCTGATTTGTGTTGTCACACGGTTGATTTTTTAAACTTATAACGACAATTTGACTATTTCGTACCACTTAGCGTTTTCAGACTCTTCTCATGAACCATCGTTCTCCAAATTGATCTTATTTCTTTCATGATTTTTAACCTTTTTAACCATCATAATTTGATGAGAGAAAATTTACCACCGTTACCAGGACAATGAGAACCGATCTTTTGAGAAATTTTGATAGCAATTTGGAAAGAAAGAAGAAAAAAAAAGAAAAGAAATACATAGTGCATAAAAATTGAAAAAATACAAAGAAATGAGAGAGAAATTATTTATAATAGTAATGATGATCTTGCGTAGTCGTCAAGAAAGAGCTATTAGTTGAAATGATTTAAATGATTATTTAAGAAGTTTTCTCGCATCAAAAACAAAAAAAAACTGCACACACAATACAATGCACAACACTAATCAAAACGATATTGTTTTAGAAAAAAAATATCAAAATAGTGGTTGGAGTTTCACACAACTCTCTCTCTCTCTCTTTGTGAGAATCACGTCCTGATTGAGGACAGAGGAACTACGAAGACGGTGGGAGGAGCAGGAGTGATGGGAGAAGATATCGACAGTGCAGTGTGCGCGGGGGTGGGGGGGGGGGGGGCAGACGTAGGTGCCTTCATGGAGGGAGACGAGTCGGAGGAGTCGCGATCGGATATTTCGACGGCAAGGCTCCCACAGCCTAAGCGAAAGCAGAATGGTCACGAGGGAGACAGAAGCATGTGTGCATATGTGAGAGAGAGAGCACAACGTGAATGCGATTTTGAGAATTTTTTATTTTTTTACTAAAACAATGACGTTTTGATTAAAAACTATGTTGTATGCATAGCGAGATAATGTTGTACACTGTGTTGTATGCGTAGCATTTTTGGATTAAAAACTCTTTAAAATCTCAAATATGTTCCATTTTCTTAAAATTAAACTAGTTATGACCTCATAAAATCTTGGATTATGAAAACAAAAGATCATAGCAATCTAATAAAATAAAATAAAATAAAAAGCGATAACCAATATATATTTTTTTGTAATGAAAAATACTCTATGAGACTATTGCGAACATCATACGATTGCACGACTCTACTACATATATCTAAAATTAAAATAGTAGCAACGATTATTCTTTTGTAAATATCATCTTTTTCTATTAAACAAGCTTTGGGAAACAAAATTTTTATTTTCTCAATGTAATTTCTTGACAATTAACAGTGATGAAATAAAAACATGCATGTTTTATCAACCCGTATTGTACCGCTCGGAGATTCACGGAGATAAAATATCTAATAATTGGCTTTTATGATTGCGATATTTAAGTAATTTAATGAAAATAATTGATAAATAATATCAAACATTTTTGTAACTTGCCAAAATAATTTGTAACTAAACAAAATAATACTTAACAAATGCCATAAAAAGTCTTCGGTTTGGCTTTATTTTAGTCTGGAATAATTTTTCGTCTTTATACATTTTTTTTAACGTTTGTCTATTTTGCGTCAAATATTTATGACATCTCGACAAAAATAATAAAAAAAAGTAAAAAGAATGAAATTCAAAAATATATGTTTGGTTTAAATTATTTTTATCTTTAGTAAATTTTATAGAAACTTTAGATCAAATTTTTTATTTTTAAAATTTTTCTCGTCAATGAATTAATAATTTATAAAAATTTAACGTAAAATAACAAATTCATAATTTTTTTGAATAAAAATAAAAGTATTATAAGAAAAAGTTGAAAAGGGAATACTCCCTCCGTCCCGGTTTGTTTGTCCACTTTTTGACTTTTAGATGTCCCATATTGTTTGTCTAATTTTGAAGTTGACTTGTCAAAATTTCCCTAATGCTCTTCCTTTTTAAAAAAATCATGCTTTGGAAAACGTAAACTCTCATTTAATGTTAAAAAAGTTAAGGATATTCTTGGAAAGTAAAAATTTTTAAGAGTAATGATTGTGTTTTCTAAATAAGTTGAAATTTCGAGAATGAACAAACAAATTAGGACGGAGAGAGTATATGTTAGAATCTCTTTTTACTGTTTACAACGTAAAAGAAAGTAAACGATTTGACTTGGGTCAATCAGTTTCCACGTCGGCCGATCTTTCTCCTAAAACTCGCCGATTAATTGCCTAAACTTGACAGTTACACCCCACTTCCTTTCAATTTCTCACCTCTGTCTGACTGTCTCGTTCCCTGGTGCTTCATAATTTTCTATGCCATTTTCTCACTTCTCTTTGTCTGATTCTCCAGATATTCTCAGCAAACAAACATCACCAGAAACTAATAAAGACGAAGCAAATCCAACAACGCGTAAACCCTAAATCACCGACCGGAAAAGCTCTCATCAATGGAGTCTCTACGGCGTCCTTTCCTCAAGAAGAAGCTCTCCAATGCGAATAATAATAGCTTTTCCGAAAAGAACGCGTACGACAACGTCTTCGCAGGCGGTGGGCCGAGGTTCGAAGCTGCGACTTACTCGGCTCGAATCGATGACTACGGTGAGATTTTCGGTGGCTCCCGTGCTTCTTCGATTCCGATTCTTGATGTTTCGGCTCTTGATGAACCGAAAGTTTCGGCTGATGTTCGGAGTTCGAAGCTCGATTACTCTAAGATTTTCGGAGGTTTTGGCGACTGTGATTTAGGTGTTTCGTATGAGGAAATGTTTGCAAAACCGAAGGGAGCTAGAAATTTCTCTGTCGGAGCAAGGTAAGTTATTTGGTAATTTTTGTTTCTCTCTGATTTTCTTTGTTCTTTTTTTTTTCTCGGTTAGATATGCTGTCATTGTTTTTATTCGAGCATGAATTTCACAATTTCCATGTGAAATTTGAAGGCTTTTGCTTTTGTTACGATTATGTGTTTGTCTCCCTTGTAGGTTGCTATTGTTTTTACTTGATAGCCAGGCTTCTATTGTTTTTACTTTATCAAAGGAAATGATGTTTCCTATTGTTGAGATTTCCTGATTTAACTTATCAAATAAAAAAAAAAAAAAAGGAGAGGTTTCCTGCTTTTTAGTTGCTCAGAACCGTAGCAGAAGAAAAGAAATTGAAGGTCTAAAATTTCTATAAGTAGCTAATTTGGGCAGCTGGATTTGGTAAGAAGACTTAAGTGTTCAATTCATCATATATATAATGCTGCTTGTTAGATTCGTTGAGTTGAAAGGAATGAATTGCCAAAGATTCGGCCTGTAGATTGCACAAAAAATCGCTTACGAGTCTTAAATATTAGCCATGTGGTCGTCGAAAACTGGAAATGGGAAGGTTAAAATTTTCATGCAGGAATTTATTGATATTCACTAGCGGTTGATCCGACTTAGGGGGCCGTTAACGAAGCATAACTGATATGGATTTGGAGTTACATTGTCGTTGCTGAAGTGAGAAATTATAAATTGAAAAAGGAGCACGGATTTAGCGTTACTTTTGGGATGCCGACAAAGAGCTGGTGGAGGGAGGTTGTCGGATTTGAGAAAGCAGTTTTACCTGCAATGTGGCTTTTACCCTGTTTCGAAAATCTGATTGGAGGTGCGAAAGTCTACCCCCAGGTTAATTACAGGAAAAACAGTTAGTCTAATAATCCTTAAAGATTGCAGAGAGAAAGGGGGGAGGGAAAACAGAGAGACAATTCTCCTGTCTGGCTAGTTATGTTTCACTTAGTTTATAAGCGGTGTGGCTTTCTTGAACACGTGTTCTCTTCATCTAAGTTGGTCATTTTGCCGGCAGAGGAGCTCCTTCTAAAAATTACCAATGCTTGGGAGGAATTGAGAACTCTTCAGAGTCTTTCTGATGATGCTTTATTTCCCGTTTGTGTATCATAGCATTTTGATTTTTATTGCTTATTTATTCCTGATTGAACTATAGCAGAAGCAATGGGAGTTGTTGGATTAACTTACTGTTATTTGTGTAGGGCTCCTGCCAGAAAAGTATCTTATTCTGATGGGTCAGATCAATTAAATCATTATAGAGAGGGAGCGACAAATTTCTCTGTCGGAACAAGGTGAGTTATTTGATAGTTTCTGTCTCTCACTGTTTTTTTTCCTTCTTTTTTTTCATCGGCTAGATATGCGGTCGATGTATTTATTCGAGCATGAATTTCACATTTCCATGTAAAATTTGAAGTCTTCTGCTTTTGTTATGATTATGTGTTTGTCTCTGTTATAAGGCTGCTAACTTGCCAAAAGAAAATGATGTTGCTATTGTTGAGATTTCCTGATTTTAACTAATCAAATGAGAAAAAAAAGAAAAGGAAGAGGTTTCCTGCTTTTTAGTTGCTCATAAGTCGTAGCAGAAAAGAAATTGAAGGTCTAAAATTTCTATAAGTAGCTAATTTGGGGAGCTGGATTTGGTAAGAAGACTTTAAGTGTTCAAGTAAGCATATATACAGTGCTTCTTGTTAGATTCGTCAATTTGAAAGGAATGAATTGCTTAAGATTTGGCTTGTAGATTGCACAAAAAATTGCATACGAATCTTAAATATTAGCCACGTGGTTGTCGAAAACTGGAAATGGGAAGGTTTAAAATTTTCATGCAGGAATTTGTTCATATTCACTAGCGGTTGATCCGACTTAAGGGGCCGTTAACGAACATAACTGATATGGATTTGGAGTCATACATTGTCGTTGCTGAAGTGAGAAATTATAAAGTGCAAAAGGAGTGCGGATTTGGCATTACTTTTGGGATTCCGACAAAGAGAGCTGGTGGAGGGAGGTTGTCGGATTTGAGAAAGCAGTTTTACCTGCAATGGGGCTTTTACCCCATTTCGAAAATCTGATTGGAGGTGCGAGAGTCTACTCCCAGTTTAATTACAGGAAAACAGTTAGTCTTAATAATCCTTAAAGATTGCAGAGAAAAAGGGGGGAGGGAAACAGAGAGACTATTCTGCTCTCTGGCTAGTTATGTTTCACTTAGTTTATAAGTGGTGTGGCTTTCTTGAACAGACGTTTCAGAGTCTCTCTGATGGCGCTCTATTTCCCATTTGTGTATCATAGCATTTTTATTAATTATTTCTTCCTGATTTAACTATAGCATAAGGAGTGGGAGTTGTTGGATTAACTTATTGTTATTTGTGTAGGGCTCCTGCCAGAACAGTATCTTATTCTGACGGGTCTGATCAATTAAATCATTATAGAGAGGGAGCGACAAATTTCTCTGTCGGATCAAGGTAAGTTATTTGGTAGTTTCTGTCTCTCACTGTTTTTCCCCCCCTTTTTTCATCGGTTAGATATGCTGTCGATGTATTTATTCGAGCATGAATTTCACATTTGCATGTAAAATTTGAAGTCTTCTGCTTTTGTTATGATTATGTGTTTGTCTCTGTTATAAGGCTGCTATTGTTTTTACTTACCAAAAGAAAATGATGTTGCTATTGTTGAGGTTTCCTGATTTTAACTAATCAAATAAGGAAAAAAAGAAAAAGAAAAGGAGAGGTTTCCTGCTTTTTAGTTGCTCAGAAGTCATAGCAGAAAAGAAATTGAAGGTATAAAATTTCTATAAGTAGCTAATTTGGGCAGCTGGATTTGGTAAGTCGACTTTAAGTGTTCAAGTCAGCATAAATACAATGCTGCTTTTTAGATTCGTCGAGTTGAAAGGAATGAATCCCTAAGATTCGGCCTGTAGATTGCACAAAAAATCACTTACAAATCCTAAATATTAGCCATGTGGTCGTCGAAAACTGGAAATGGGAGGGTTTAAAATTTTTATGCAGGAATTTATGACATTCACTAGCGGTTGATCCGACTCAAGGGGTAGTTAACAAAATATAACTGGTATGAATTTGGAGTTATACATTGTCGTTGCTGAAATGAGAAATTATAAAGTGAAAAAGGAGCGCGGATTTGGCGTTACTTTTGGGATTCCGACAAAGAGCTGGTGGAGGGAGGTTGTCGGATTTGAGAAAGCAGTTTTACCTGCAAAGGGGCTTTTACCCTGTTTGGAAAATTTGATTGGAGGTTCAAAAGTGGTGCGAGATTCTGCCCGCAGTTTAATTACAAGAAAAACAGTTGGTCTTAATAATCCTTAGAGAGAAAGGGGGGAGGGGCAAACAGAGAGACAATTCTCCTCTCTGGCTAGTTATGTTTCACTTGGTTTATAAGCGGTGTGGCTTTCTTGAACACGCGTTCTCTTCATCTAAGTTGGTTATTTTGCCGGCAGAGGAGCTTCTTCTAAAAATTACCAATGGTGAGGAGGAATTGAGAACTCTTCAGCGCCTTTCTGATGACGCTTTATTTCCCATTTGTGTATCGTAGCATTTTTATTTTTATTAATTATTTCTTCCTGCTTTAACTATAGCATAAGGAATGGGCATTGTTGGATTAACTTATTGTTATGTGTGTAGGGCTCCTGCCAGAACAGTATCTTATTCTGATGGGTCAGATCAATTAAATCATTATAGAGAGGGAGCTACAAATTTCTCTGTCGGAGGAAGGTAAGTTATTTGGTAGTTTCTGTCTCTCACTGTTTTTTTGGTTCTTTTTTTTCCTTGGTTAGATATGCTGTCAATGTATTTATTCGAGCATGAATTTCACATTTCCATGCAAAATTTGAAGTCTTCTGCTTTTGTTATGATTATGTGTTTTGTCTCTGTTATAAGGCTGCTATTGTTTTTACTTGCCAAAAGAAAATGATGTTGCTATTGTTGAGGTTTCCTGATTTTAACTAATCAAATAAGAAAAAAAAGAAAAGAAAAAGAAGAGGTTTCCTGCTTTTTAGTTGCCCAGAAGTTGTAGCAGAAAAGAAATTCAAGGTCTAAAATTTCTATAAGTAGCTAATTTGGGCAGCTGGAGTTGGTAAGAAGACTTAAGTTTTCAAGTCAGCATATATATAATGCTGCTTGTTAGATTCGTCGAGTTGAAAGGAATGAATTCCCTAAGATTCAGCTTGTAGATTTCACAAAAAACTGCTTACGAATCTTAAACATTAGCCACGTGGTCGTTGAAAACTGGAAATGGGCAGGTTTAAAATTTTCATGCAGGAATGTATTGATATTTCCTAGCGGTTGATCTGACTTAAGGACCACTAACCGAACATAACTGGCATGGGTTTGGAATTATACTTGGTTGTTGCTAAAGTGAGAAAATATGAAGTGGAAAAGGAATGTGGATTTGGCGTTACTTTTGGGACTCTGACAAAGCTGGTGGAGGGAGGTTGTCGGATTCAAGAAAGCAGTTTTACCTGCAATGGGGCTTTTACCCCGTTTGGAAAATCTGATTGGAGGTTTAATGTGGTGTGAGATTCTACCCCCAGTTTAAGTACAGGAAAAACAGTTGGTCTTAATAATCGTTGAATATTGCAGAGAGAAAAGGGGGGAGGGACAAACAGAGAGAGAATTTTCCTCTCTGGCTAGTTATGTTTCACTTGGTTTATAAGTGGTGTCGCTTTCTTGAACATACATTCTTCTCTTCATCTAATTTGGTCATTTTTCTGGCAGAGGAGCTCCTTCTAAAAATTACCAATGATGGGGAGGAATTGAGAACTCTTCAGTCTCTCTGATGATGCTTTATTTCCCATTTGTGTATCATAGCATTTTGATTTTTATTGCTTATTTCTTCCTGATTGAACCATAGCATAAGGAATGGCAGTTGTTGGATTAACTTATTGTTATTTGTGTAGGGCTCCTGCCAGAACAGTATCTTATTCTGACGGGTCTGACCAATTAAATCATTCCAGAGAGGGAGCTTTCCAAAATGAAGTGCCTAATCAGTCATTTGAGGGTGTGAAGCAGTTTAATGCGTCTTATCATAAAACCAGCCTAAGAAGCGACGATGGGAAACATCGGACAGCACATATAGCTCAACTCCGTTCTGTTCCTGGATTTACTTGTTTCATTGATGAAAATCCTCCTGTCCAGAAGAAAGAAGATAAATCTGTGCCCCCACCAAAAGTTGACGTGACATCTCCTCCAAATGTTTGTGCAAATTCCACTAAGAAACAAACTTTTGATGGTATGGGCAAGTTTGAAAGTCAATCTAGTTGGAATAAATCTCATCCAATTGATAGGTCATTCAGTGCTAATGAACCCAAGACACATTCCTCTAAAGTGTCATCACTTTCAAGTATGCCTGCTAACTTAATTAGTAGTAAGAGCATGCCGACAAGGTCAATGGATTCAAACTCCAAGGTTCCTAAAAATGATGCTTCCAAAGCTGGTCCTGGTTACTGTTCACCATCATTTTCAGATGAGGAATTAGATGAAAATTCAGCGGCAGCTGCCTCTGCAGCTGCTTTGAGAAAAGCACTTGAGACGGCTCAAGCTAGTATAAGAATTGCAAAACAATTTATGGAGCGGAAGAAGGACGTTACTCAAAGGTTTTCAAAGCCAAGTTCCAAGGATGGTTTGGATATCAATGACAGAAGGGAGGATAAAGTCACCTTAGCAGACACGAGAATTAGAGAGAAGAATGCTAAGGAAATGAGTGAACGTGACGACATTGTCTTTCAAGTTTTCTCTAAGGGAGAAAGGGAGAAAGCGCGGAGAAGTGGCAAAGTAGCTCCTGACCTCAAAGCGACAAAGGAGATCCCCATTACTAAGGAGGTTGTCCGAGAGAAAAATGGAAACCAATTGGAATCAGCTGAAGCTTGTGGAGCAGTGAAACAGGTTTCTGGAATGGAAAACAGAGGTGAGTGCAGGAACGCAACATTGCCTTGTGACCACGATGGTGGTAAAAATAACATTACCGAATTCGTAGATACACATGAATGGGGGATGAAGGACATGGAAACAGAGAACGAAATCTTGGAGCAGCCAGATGGAAGTGGCAAGAAAATGGATGAAGAGGCTCGGAAACTGGAGGATTTGCCAGTAAAACTAAATATCCTTGAAGCGACACAAGATTTGGAACAGCATGTTGGTAGGTTAGATACTGCTCAAGAGGTTCAGGAGCAGGAAGAGAAAGAGAAAGCAAGAGTTGCCCAAGTGGATGAAGAAACCAAAGAAAACCAAAAAGCTTCCATTGTGCAGGGATATCGTGAGAATGTATTGGAGGAGTTTTTGGAGCTTAAGGAGAATGAGGAGTTTCAGTCACAGGGGGAGAAGGTGAATAATAATGAGGAGGGACTTAATGAAGCCCAGGAGTGCATGAAAGCTGAGAGGAAACTAGAAGACACTTTTGGAGAAGAACAAAATGAGTTGTTGGAAGAGTTTTTTGACCTCAAGGAGAATGAGGAGTTTGAGTCCCAGGGAGTGAAGGCGAATAGTAAGGAGGAGGGACTTGCTGAAGCCCAGGATTGCATGGAAAATGAGAGGAACCTGAAAGACATTTTAGGAGAGGAACAAAATGAGAAGTTGCTGGAAGAGTTTTTTGACCTCAAGGAAAATGAGGAGTTTGAGTGCCAGGGGGTGAAGGTGAATAATAGTGAGGAGGGACATGTTGAAGCCCAGGAGTGCATGGTAGATGAGAGGAAACTAGAAGACATTTGTGGAGAGGAGCAACATGATAAGTTGTTGGAAGAGTTTTTGGACCTGAAGGATAATGAGGAGTTTGACTCCCAGGGGGTGAAAGCAAATAGTAATGAGGAGGGACCTGTTGAAGCCCAGGAATGTCTGGTAAACGAGAGGAAACTGGAAGACATTTCCGGAGAGGAGAAAAATGAGAAGTTGTTGGACCTCAAGGAAAATGTGGAGTTTGGCACCCAGGAGATGAAGGCAAATGATAATGAGGGGGGACCTTTTGAAGCCCAGGAGTGCATGGAAAATGAGAGGAAACTAGAAGACATTTTTGGAGAGGAACAAAACGGGAAACTATTGGAAGAGTTTTTGTACCTCAAGGAGAATGAGGAGTTTGACTCCCAGGGGGTGAAGGCAGATAATTATGAGGAGGGACATGATGAAGCCCAGGAGTGCATGGAAAATGAGAGGTACCCGGAGGACAATTTTGACATAAAACAAAGTGAGAAGTTGAAAGATTTTCATGATGAAGAAAGTGGAAATGGGCTAAGAAATATTTGTGAACTAAACAAAGTGGAAAAAGGACTAGAGGCATCTGGTTTGTGGGCAGGTGATGAAGAGGCCTTTGAAGTGGAAAGCAGCGAGAAGAGCCAACATGATGCCTGCGAGGGAGATGACAATGAGAAGAGTGTGGACAAGATTCATGAACCGGACATTAGTAACAAGAGATTCAGTGACACCACTGATGGAGAAGAAAGTCCGGAGAAACAAGAGGGCAACAGTGATTTTGCGGGAAATGAGAACATATTGGTAGATGAATGTGAAGAAACCGAGAGCATACAGAGAGAGACTGAAGGTAGTGAGACGACAGAAGTAAATCAGGAGGCTGTTGAGGAGACTATGAATCTTGATGCAACTATTAATGCCTGTGAATGGGAAGAAGGTGAGAACGTGAATGAGAGTGAAGAGGTCCATAGACATAAACAAAATGATTATGATTTGCATTTTGAAGAGAATGAAAGGATTTCAGATGCCACCCAATCTTCTTGGGAATTCACGTCGGATGAAAATGGTTTGGAAGCAGCTGAAATGGCACATGAGTTGGGGGGAAAAGAGAGCTGTAATTCAGGTGGCCTGGTTGGAGATGCCGCTGAACATGTTGAGATGGAAAACACGATGAAAGATGGGTCCGAGGCCCTTTATTTCAATGACAATCCAGCAAATACCGATATAACTGACACAAGTTTTGGAGCGAAACAAGCGTACCGGAATGAAAAGGAATCTGAATCAACTTCCACTGTGGGAAGTGGCATTAAGGTATCGGTTTGTGATTCAGCAGTAGAAGGTGAGAAAGAAGCCGATGAAGAAGTAGTCTTTGCTCAGGAAGAAGTCAAGAATAATATTGATACAGTTCATGTGAGAAGAGCCAGAAAACAATGGTTTGAAACGGGGAAGAAAATGGAACCATCTCAACCACCTAGCGTATTCGAAGGGGAGGAGAAAACGATAAGAATAGATGAAAAGATCAAGACAAACCAAATTGTAGATGAAGTCGTCAAGAGTAATTTAGACACAGCTCATGAGAGAAGAGCCAGAAAACAGTGGTTCGAAACGGGGAAGAAAACAGAACCATCTCAACCGCCTATATATAAGGGGGAAGAGAAAACAGTAAGAATAGACGAAGAGATCAAGACGAACCAGTTTACAGAGAAGAATGTGGATAACCTTGCTAAAACACCCGCAGTTGAAGAGAAGGAAACCAAAGAAACCGAACAGAAAGAAGTGAAAAAAGACTATCTCAGGAAAATTGACGAGGCATACAAGAGGGAAAGGGAGAGAGAAAGGGATAGAATGGCTGTTGAAAGAGCAGAGAGAGAAAAGGATAGAATGGCTGTTGAAAGAGCAATTCGTGAAGCTCGTGAGAGGGCATTTGCTGAAGCCAGAGAAAGGGCAGAAAGGGCTGCTGTGGAGAGAGCTACAGCTGAAGCTCGAAAAAGAGTGATGGCTGAGGCTAGAGAAAAGCTTGAGAAGGCATCTGCAGCAACCAAGTCATCGGCTGAGAAAGCTTCCATGGAAGCCAAACTTAGAGCAGAACGTGCTGCAGTAGAGAGAGCAACTGTGGAGGCTAGGGAGCGGGCTCTGGAGAAAGCATTATCACAGAAGGCTACCTCTGGAGCGAGAGAACTGTCAGATAGATATGTTGTTGAGAAGGTTTCTGGTGTTTCCAGAGAGAGCGGAACGAGGCAGAGCTTTTCTTCTTCTGTGAGTTTCGCTATTATTTGTTTTCGTTATTGTCGTCCATCCACAAAAGAAAACCTTTAGACCATCTCCAATGATAAGCCATTGCTCTGTGCCAGAGCTATTAGTTGGCAACAGTTCCCAAATTATCCACACTCTTTTGGCATGCCAATTTACAAGCCTAAGAATGGCTTTTTGCCATTTCTGAAGCCAAATTTGGCTCCTGAAATGGCAAAATCCATCAGTTGCCAACATCATCATTTTGGATTGGAACTACTATCAAGAATTTTGTGATCCAAATCTGTAGGTGAAGGTGAAAGTATAGTAATTGCGATGCCCTACATGAAAAAGTGGTTGTGATACCACTTCTCAAGTCAAAAAATGGTTTAACTATTGGAGATGCTCTTAGTTGCATGCGAATTGAATGATGAATACATTTTCTGCAGGACATCCAGAAATTGAATGAACACAATGGTGAATCAGCTGAGAGGCGCAAGGCAAGGTTAGAGAGAAACCAAAGAACCATGGAACGAGCGGTACGAATGTTACGTCTGTTCATATTTCGAACAAGTTTGTGGCCTGTGATATGAATACTTCATGTTTTTTTCCTGATCTTTTGCAGGCAAAAGCTCTTGCAGAAAAGAATAGGCGCGACCTTCTTGCTCAGAAAGAGCAAGCCGAGAGAAATGTAATTATCTATTCAACTTCTTTTTGTTTGATCAAATCTGTTCAACTTCTTATTTGAAGAGATTCTGAAGTTAGCAATAATGAATGCACGTTTGCTTACGGTCTTTTATCTACTTGTGATTGCAGAGATATGCAGAAACTCTGGATGCTGAAGTTAAGAGATGGTCAAGTGGGAAGGAAGGGAATTTGCGTGCACTGCTTTCTACTCTACAATATGTAAGTGTTGACCTTTTTCTGCCTTATTCTTTATCGTATTTACGGATGAGTTTGTTGCTTTGCACTGTTCTCAATGTGCAAATCATCTTTAGAAAGAGATTCTATAGCCATATTGAACACAGGACAATAAGTATCTGCCTTGCCTGTGAATGCCTATAGCCCTACTAAGTGGGCTATGCAACCTCAGTATAGAAATGTAGATACTACCCTCTACAATACTTTAATTTTGCATTCGTGAAACTAAGTGCCTTGAGAAGGGCTTAAATGAAGAGCAAATTGTGTTACTTTATGAAGGGAAGGGCTATATTTCTATTTAAACACGATTCTTTGTTGTATTATGTAGCGTCCTCTACTTCGGTCCTTAATATTAGTCACCATTTTGCTGTCACCTTTTGTCCTTCATTTTACGGTTAAATATAAGAGCTGAATATAATTGAGGAAATTTGTCTTCTATTCGAATTAGTTTGCATATTATAGCAGTGTGTTAAATTTATTTTTTTTGTTTGCAGATACTTGGGACGAATAGCGGCTGGCAACCTGTTTCCCTTACAGAAATTGTAACAACTACCGCTGTGAAGAAAGCTTACAGAAAAGCGACTCTTCATGTTCATCCTGATAAGTTGCAGCAAAGGGGTGCAACCATTCAGCAGAAGTATGTATGTGAGAAGGTTTTTGATCTTCTAAAGGTATGAGCATGATCTCTTTTCTCTTGCAAATATTGCATCTTGGCCATTTTATAGCGCTACGTGCACGTAATAGTGGTCATGACCTCCTGTATGAATTATCTATTGGAAAGAAATTAATATAAGGTAGGCCACTATGTTTGTCACAAGATTTATGATACTTTTAGTGTCTATGGTTGTTCGAAAATCTTTCGGTTAAAAGCATAAGAACTGGTGATCACAACCTTTACAATGTGAAGAAATAGGCATACCGTCTTCTGAACATATAGAAGCCATCAGTATCTCCCGGGCTTTGGGGAAAACTCAAAACAAACGAGAAAAGCTGTTACTATTCAGTGACTGAAAGCTTTGTGAAAACTTCATAAATTGTTGGTCGGAGTTTTGGGCCATAGCTTACTCTTAGGTCGTAGTGTTTGAATCTTGAATCTCTAAGCTATTTTTGGAGGGGAATGCTGGATATTTGTGAATATCTTTTCCAATTCTTTTGCCGTTCTCCTGGTAAATTCAAGATCGAGACACGGCTCTAGGTGTATATTAGTGTACAGTTACGCAGAGCACCAACAAACATTTGCCTTGACACTAGACTTTAATTGCTATCATGTATTCTGCAGGCAGCGTGGAACAAGTTCAACTCAGAAGAAAGGTGATACTATCTTAGAGATGGAAAAATCTGACGTTCATTTTTCATTTATTAACTTTTATTTTTCATCTTTTTGGACAAGAGGGGAGAGAGAGAGAGAGAGAGGATGAATGTGTGTGTATGATTTCAGGATGCATTCATTATGAACTCTTTCCAAATGTTATTTTAAGTTCTTAACTGTACCCAAAAAAGGGGGAAAAGAAAGAAAAGATCCATTTGTTAGACAGATCAAGTGTATCTATTTTCAGTTTCAGAAGAGCAGGTTTACACACACAAACTTAAGTGCCTCAATTCGAATTCAGATGTGTGCGAAACTGTTCGATATATGTAAAACTCTTATTATTTTATGGACTCCATGTGGATAGAATGATTTCAGATATGTGTTCGAATCTATGTATTTAAGTCTGTGTGTACAGACTTTCTCTTTCCAAAAAGCAAAAGCTGCAACTGAATGAACGAACTGGCAGTGATTAGATGGCTAGGGTTTGATGTGCACGAACCATACAGAGAATACGGACCGGACCAATTACCAAATAACAAACCTGGTTTTCTTAGTGTAATAATAGACTGGATGGAAATCTGACCCGGACTGGATGTCACATCCCTTCTTGAGCATCAAGAATTGGGAAAACCGAAAGGAAGAAATCTTAATATGCATGGCATTAACGAATTACTTGTGCCTACGGACTCTCTAATAAAAAGAATAACTATCTAGACCGTTGGGAGCTCTTTAAACTCATTACACTTGCTCCATAATTTAACATGTGGTGGGTAACAGTGTGGATTTGGCGAGAGAGAGACAACAGTGGTTACCGAGGAGGGTGATGTCACGATAGTGGCTTGATTTATGTAATGATGGAAGAAGAGAAAACGACAAGAGAGAGAAGAAGAGGTGTATCTAGAAACAGAGAAAGAGAGTAATTTTGAAATTGAGAAAATAAAATAAAAGAAGCATTACGGAGAGAAAAAAGAATAGGAGAACTTAGTAAGGAGAAAAGAGCTTATTTGAGAGGAGGTAGACTGATCGTTGAATCAAAACAACCTTGGCCGTTGTTGCGAAAATTTATTTGGAGGGTTTTGCACCATTGTGTATTATATAATATAGATGTGAGCAAAAATATACCACATGGTGAGGGAAAATTATTGGTGCTTCTAACTATAGTCACATTGCACTCTGACGCTGTTAACCAACACGCAATCATGTAAAGTTCATACAGAATCACAAGTCTTATAGAATTGTGTGATGGTTAAGGAAAAATGAAAGAGTGGCGTCAAACATTGTTTCATCTCTCAGTGGTCCGCTTGTTGGTTGTTCCTTCTTTCAATTGTCTTCATAATTCGTCTCACTGCTGGTACAAATCTAATTTATTCATTAATTTACAACTAATCATAAAATGGGATTCAAATTCATCGCGTCTACATCTTTGAATGACATATCACATATTCCCACTTGTCTTCTACATTGTGTTAATGTAGAAGCAAGAAAAATGCATACAAACAAGAGGTCTTATTGATCAAGAGACATCTCCATTTCTAGAAAATAAATGGTCTCTTATGCTATTGGCCCTTTCCCTTCTCTGATTTCCTGTCCTTGTGATAGGCTAGGAATGGAGGGCCTTCTCCTTCACTCTATGTTAGTAAAATCCCCTTTGTACTTATCACCCACATCATACTCATCCGAGTTGTACTTAAACTTGAATCCCAATTCCAACAGCTTCTTAGATGATCAAGGGATAGGTTTCAAAGATTCATCAAAACCATCAAACCTGTTTACCAATTGAAAATTTACCAAGTTATAAGTTAATAGTAGAAACAATCAATGTCTTTCTTTATTATTCAACATACTCGGTTGGGATATTTCTCTTTGGATATTTTTGTCTCAGCGACTTTGCGAGATTGAGAATGGTGAAACAATGAGACGAGCAGATATATCTCCCTTTCGCTTGCGGATCCTCAAAAATGTATATGTGAGCATTGCATACGTCGTCTATGTGAATGGCATGAGCTTGATACAGACCTAGATAAAAAATTTCGTTTCCAATTTAGCACACAATCATAAGTCAGGTCGTAGACACGTATGAATAATGGTTCAATTGTATTCGAATTCGCACACACATAAACACAAAATACTCGAATAGATTATAGGATCCCACACATACTGCACACCATTAGAGTAGAGAGGCCCACACTCTATATGAGTGTGTGTATATTTCGGTATAAATTTAAATCTAATTGTAACATTAATTGTACTTAAGTGGACTTAGAGGCCATATTGTGCACTATGCACAATAAGACGTGTTATACGTCAAAACGATATCGTTTTTGCACACAAAATATTGTTTTGGACAGATTCCGATTGTTAGGAGTCTCTGTTTTTATACCAAAATGACGTTGCTTTGTTGCACAACACGTCTGATGTGTAATAGGTTCTCCCATTTCGTCCTATATAAGACATGATTAGATAACATGTAGATAGTGATTAGATGATGGTTTAGTTGGCCAAAAACAAAATAGAGGGAGAGATACACATACTAGTGATTAAGGCAAGTGCAGGTGCAATGCTGATAGAGGGAGCACTGATAAATGGGCCTATCAGAAGGCCTATCACAAGAGATGGGTTTTATGGTGATGAGATCAAGGCCATTCTCTTCAGCGGATTTCCAAGCAGCTTTCTCAGCCATGGTTTTTGCCACACATATTTTCAAGGACACTGAAATTTGTATACAGATTCATATATATTTTGAGTTGATTTCTTACGGATATTTTTAAAAACATATTTTAAATATATTGAACGGTTAACATCATCAATAGTTGATCATGAAATGGGAACTCCTCATTTCAGGAAATGGAAAGTCCGCACTACACGTGCACTATAAGAACTGCACTACAGCCTCTCTGATTCCATATTACTTACCCATCCAGGCATCTTACGAGTGTTTCAGAAATCTATATTGGTCCAGAAGCTCTCATTGTTAGAGATTTTTCAAAATTAATTGGTTTGTATTTTTGGTGTTTTTGTAAAACCTTTATAATTCCTAGAATGCTTGCTTAAATATTGGGTTTAGTACTTGAGAGAGAGAGGTTATACATGTTGGGGTGTCCATTTGGTACAGTTGTACCCATTCGGGTGAACCAGTTGGGTTGTAACTAGTTGTACACTTTGGAAATGATGTGTCGATTGGTATAGTCATGATTGTTTGAAAGAGTGCAATCTACTATATGATTTAATCCAACGGTAGAAAGTGAACAGGTGCATGTCTATTCAAACTATTACCATTTGGCTATATATAGACTATGAAATTAGTCATTAGTTATTTTCTAACCATCTTTCTCCAAAAAATAACTCTTATATTTTTTAGCTTTTATTTAGGAGTTTTGATATTCTAGAGAATCAAAACTTGGTGGTTTCTGATTCTATTACTTTTCATCACGCAGGTATTCTGTCCACTTCCGTTTGTGCAAACGTAATTGGATAGAACGTCAGTTCTGGCTTCGTTGTATCTTGAAGGCAGATTTGCTGTAACCTGATGCACACCATCTAGTGGGAGCAAATACTGTTTTTAGAAAAGCAACTGAATGACGCGCCTCAAAATGTCATTATTTTTGTGTTGTGCAGTAAATTTCATCGCCGACAATCAATTCGATGTTTTTTCTCCAACACTCATCATACTTAGGTGGGGGGTGCTGTTGCATGATGACAGTTCCCAAGCTTGATGTGTAGATAAACATCTTGACATTTTTGGCCTTGAAGCATGACCTCATGACAATTTAGAACCCCATTTACTGTTGGTTTAATCGCATCATTCTGCCCACCAACAGTGTTAAATTTCATTAAAATAATACCCCTTTCTCGTTTCTAAAGTGGAGTTTGATCAAAATATTTGACCTTTTGAATTTATCTGGACGAGAACAGTCGAAATATCTATTATTGTTTGCAAAGGGAATACTATTTTGCACGCTCATAATGTGTGAGACGGATGCCAATATATACATACATATCGAATGCCAATATAAACATATATGTGCGTGCATGTGTGTGAAGAAATTTGTGTATATACGTACCTCGGGATCCTGAACAGAAGCAAATTCCAGGAAGGTAGCAACATGGAAGACACCATGATCAACCTTGAATGGCATCATCAACGCTTCCTTCCTCTGCTAAATCTGCCTTAATTCCACAAGCTCAGGTGAGTACTTTTAAGAGATGCCTAACCTTATCTTTTTTACCTGATGAAATGACCGACTATTAGAGGGGTTAAAATTTTGAACATAGCTGATGACGACTTATCGTTTGAGATGTTATTGTACTTTTTTACGAGTTGTGTTAAGAGTTAAAAAGAAAAGAAAAAGATGTGGAAAAATTGACTAGAATCACGCACTGTGTCCCTGACAAAATAACCTTTTTCGAGAAGCCTTATAACGAGTCACAAACTAATAATCCTAGATGGCCCTGTCATGCACACTGCTCCACTTCCACCAAGTTCTCCTTCCATGCCTTCAAACTGGAAACAAATCCTTTATTGGAAACTACTATTGTATTTTGTGTTTGTATGTGCATGTATATATGTATAAAGGATTGAAGAATTTTTTATACAACTTATATTTTGTATAGACGGTCTTAATTTTGAATATCATGGTAGTTTTCATCTGCCCTCGACTCTACATAACGAGATATCAATTGCTTCGTATAGAAAAATCTTTCATAAAAAAAGCTTATTGATGGTGAAAAAAATCGAGTCGTAATGTTGAGATCCTAAGAAGCTAAAGCCACCCAACAAAACCCAAAACCTAATAGGCTAAGATAGTTGTTCATTGATATTCATAACAAAATTTAAGGTCACATGAGGAGACATTAAAAGTTTGCTTGATCGTTAATTTGTATGGTTTTAAGATTGGTCTCTCTTGGACCAAATTGTGTTGAGCGAGAATATTTTTCTGCTCACTTAATAGTTTATAATGTCCGAAGTTAAAATTTACTTGTCACGAAAAAAACTCATAATGACTGAATTAATAAAATTTAATCATGACCATTGAAAACATATATCATAAAAATTTACAAAACGGAGCTGATCGGATCAAATGAAATTTTCACATCTAACTCTCATCAGCAAGAACTTGATGCGTGTACCATAAGGATAACGATACTCTTAATCTTATGTATTATACCAAAAAATTACCCATTTTTACCCAACAACTAATCTAAAATGAGTTTAGTTTTGCTTAAAGAGAGTAAATCGGGCTTGACCCAACAACCTCTTCGGACCATCCATATACCCAGCTCATTTGGGAATTGGGAACAGATAAATCCCAAACGACGAAACCCTAATTTCATAGCTATTACTTTGGCCGTCGTCTCTCCCAACACTCTCTCTCTCTCTCTCTCTCTCTCTCATGGAAGGCGGCGTGAGAGAAGAGCCGATATTCAAAGACATAAGGAGATACTACTGCGAGTACTGTGGGATCTGTCGCTCCAAGAAGACTCTCATCGCTGCTCACCTCCTCTCCCATCACAAGGTTTGCTTGAAGATATATACATCAGATCTGTTCGCTCACCTAATGATTTAACCAACTCACTTGTGTTACCTCTGAAATTTGATTAACAATATAGTTTTGGGTTTATTTTCGTTTAATTACTTGTGTATATGTGGGTTACGTGTGCTTGATAAGTAATTCGATATTTTAGAATGTGCAGCAACGAATATGGACCTTCGCGATACATGCAGAGCTCGTCTTTTTAAGCTTGAAAATCAACTCAATTCATATTTCGATCCTGTAATTCAGATTCTTTGATATTGTTGCTGGACATTTTTGCGGTCGCGGTTCTAGCTGATTGATGTCTGTCTGGTTTATTTGTCAACGTGTGAGTCTGTGACTAGTGAGGATCTTGAAGACGAGCTCTTAGTGTTGGAAATTTGGTTCAGTGTGTGACTCGTGAGAATCATTCATTCTTTTGGAAATTTGTGAACTTAGTGCTTTAATGAAGTTTCTGAGCAAGCTTGTTTCAAGCTTCGTACAATTTCAGATACTGGGCTTCATTAATCTGCCAAATATTGTTCCAAAACATTCTGGGTGTCACAAACCTTTTGGAAAATTTGTGAATTTTGAGCACTTGGAAAGTTTCCACTTCTCCTGCTAGAAGTATCAGTGTTGAAAAAGGATACACACAAAGTCTGAATATGATGTAACTAGTCTAGACCCATCATCCCCATCTCTGTCTCCGAACCAGCTAGTATGCTATGTCCAAAGCCCTTCAAGAGACTCACGTGATGGGGACAAGTCCTCAATGCGACCAACTCCCAGTTACAACAGCCCTATGGAACCTCCATCACACCATTCCTTTGGGAAGCACTCAAGGAAGTCTTTGGCCAGTCGGTTTTCGGGTAGATTTAGGTTGTCTTCTGGGAGGAAAGGAGGGTGTAAAAAGGAACGATAACCGGTGGCCTGGGTGTAATGTGATTTTAGAAGAGGGTAAATATGATGAATTTGATGGTGATAAGGGGTTTACGCGATGTTGCCAGGCGTTGTTGGCTTTATTGAGTTTTGTTGTGTTGTTCACTGTGTTTTGTTTGATCATATGGAGTGCTGGGAGGCCTATATATTGTACTTTCTTTTGATTTATTTGCTTGTTTAATTTTGGTTCAATTAGGATGAGATTGACCAAAAAAATGCTGATGGAGAAAACGAAAAAGAGAAACTGAAGTCGAATACATGTGAAGAATGTGGTGCAAGTTTCCGGAAGCCTGCTCATTTAAGGCAACACATGCTAAGCCATTCTCTAGAGGTATTAGTCTTTTTTATATATATATGGAGGTATAAAGATTAGTCACTTGTGCTATATCTGTACCCTGTATCGGTTGTGCCCAAACATTTTTTTGAAGGTATTGAAAACACTAATCTTTGTAACTTTGTAGTTCACTCTTTAATTTAATATCTTGTTGGGTTGTTACTTTATATTAAATACCAGTAATCGTGCAGGTTTTGTACTTTATTTTAGTGACTGAAATAATGTGATAAAACACATTGTTGTTATCGCGTGAAGCATTGGATCCCACATGAAGAACTCCAAAATGCAAGAGGCAGCTATATCTACCTTGAGTGGATTAGTATCAGGCAGGGGGACCTCCTGAGAAGCTCCATCAAGTGAGCCTCAATCACGCACTGTCCTGTTTTGAGGTTTGAAAAACTTTTGATGTACACGTCGGTATTTGTGTTGCGACATCCGTGAAGTTTAGAAAAATCAAATACTTAAAGGTTATGAACTCGTATGTTACAGAGGTCATTTGCGTGTCCAGTAGATGACTGTCATTCCAGCTATAGAAGGAAAGACCACTTGACTCGCCACCTTCTTCAGCATCAGGGGAAACTTTTTGAATGCCCTGTTAAGAACTGCACGAGTAGATTTTCCTTTCAAGGTAATGTTAACAGACATGTGAAGGAAATTCATGATGAAGAATCCACTTCCGGTTGTGACGATGGTTCTCAGAAGCAGTACGTCTGCCCAGAACTTGGGTGTGGAAAAGTGTTTAAATACCCATCGAAGTTGCGAAAGCATGAAGGTTCTCATGGCAAGTTGCTTTTCCCGTCAGTTATTTCCAACTTCAATTTGTGTTTTTTGACATTACATGTGCTCGTAGAGTTTTCTTAAAGTAATTAAAATTAACGGTTAGTTCTGTACTGTTGTTACTGATGTTACTATCATTACTCTTTAGAGTTGTTTCTCGGTGACTCGGTATTCCTGTAGTCATTGTGATTGTTTTTATTCTGATCATGCCCTTTGTGTTACAGTTAAGTTGGATACCGTGGAGACATTTTGTTCAGAACCTGGCTGTTTCAAATCTTTCACGAACGAGCAATGCCTTCAGGCCCATTTCCAGTCTTGCCACAGACATATTGTTTGCGAGATATGTGGGTCCAAGCAACTAAAGAAGAACATCAAGAGGCACCTTCGTCGTCATGAATCGGTAGGAGGTTCAGAAAGAATCAAATGCAATTTCAAGGGTTGTTCACACACGTTTTCAACTGTAAGTTGCTGCAAACCTTTCCAAAGATATTCTCTACTTTTTTTGGTCCAGATTGTATACTGTCATAAAGGAGAAGATATGCGTTTTAGTACCTATAAATTCTTATACATAATAGGAAATTGAACTCAATTCGTTTTCTTTCAGGGGAGAGATCTGTAAACAAAAATATTGTCCATTTCCTTATAATTAACTTAATTCTGTGGATATTGTTTTTCAGACATCAAATCTCATTCAGCACGTGAAATCTGTGCATCTTGAACTCAGACCTTTTGCTTGCACCATTCCTGGGTGTGATATGAGATTCCCCTTCAAGCATGTGAGAGATAAGCATGAGAGATCAGGATGCCATGTTTATACACATGTAAGCTTCTCTCTCAAATCTGTAGTAATTTCTGCATCCATTTGGAATCCCCCCTACCTTGTTCTCTTTCCATTTCTTTTTGGAGTGGGAATTGATGTGCCGGTGTCTGGTATTGTTCCAGGGGGATTTTGAAGAGTCTGATGAACACTTCCGGTCGAGGCCCAGGGGTGGGCTAAAGAGGAAGTTTCCAGCTATAGAATCTCTTGGGCGCAAGAGGGTTAGTCCGCCCAGTGTATCAGAGTCAATTCTGAGTCAGGGGCCTGAGTACCTCTCCTGGATGCTCTCTACTGAAGCTGATGACTAGCACTGAGTTTTGCCAGGTGTTTCCTAGGATTGTGTATAATAACCCCTTCTATCCTTCCGGGTCATTCGTATAACCCACTCCCTGTTAGAAGAATACGTGTTTGTGTATTGGACGAGACTGATATACTGCGCGCTATATGTAGTTTTGTATGTATTGAATCTATTGATGTTCCGGAAAAAGGGCAAAAAAAGGTTCCTTATTTGAAGTGCTTGGTTTTTCCCTCTTGTGCTTGGATTATGGTCTTTGACAAGGATACATGGAGGGAAAGTAAAATTACATAGTAAATTGCCTTTTCCTGATAACCCAGATATCTGTTCAGTTTGGGATATGTCTTACTTATTGTCAATTAGTCTTTAGGGTCTTGAAGTTGACAATCAGTTAAACATCCAGTGGTTCTAAATATGTAGTTGTCATTGCCAAGGTTTGATTTTAGGATGAATGGATCTCGATTTCTACTTGGACAGCAACCCTGTGGTTAATACATAGTACTCCCTCCGTCCCAATTTGTTTGTCCATTCTCGAAATTCCAACTTATTAAAGGAACACAATGATTGCTCTTTTAAGTTTTAACTTTCCCATAATACTCTTAACTTTTTAGCATTAAATAAGATGACACATTTTTCAATGTGTGGGTTTTTAAAAAAGAGGAGGGCATTAAGATAATTTTTACAAGTCAATTTTAAAATTGGACAAACATTTTGGGACATGTAAAAGTAAAAAAGTGGACAAATAAATCGGGACGGAGGGAGGGAGTATATTGTTACCTTTGTCATCCATATTATCCTGACTAATTTTTACTTATATTACTTAAAACTATTTTGTTTTTGCAGAGTCTATAAACTATTAATTTTGTTGGAAGTCTTTAAATTATATAATTTTACATTCAGTTAGTCTATTTTGTGCTGATCTGGTAAATCCGTAATGGAAATCATCACAAATTGAACCAACTAGGTGTAAGATTGTACTCCATGGTTTAGGGACTATTGAAAAAGGGGAGGGAGGAAGGAAACGAAGCTAAAGGTTTACTTGCATTGTAGCGGGAGAAGAAGTGGGATCTTAAAAGGGAAATGAGACCAATATAGATCGAATTCGGAAATGGGAGCAGGAATTTCAAGAATTCCTATTCGTGGATCGATGATAGATTCAAAATACAAGCATAATTCAAACAAGAATTAATAAAAAAAGGGCTAATGAAAGCATTTGAAGGAATTTTATTGTACATAGATTGATCCATCCGTCGTCTCCTTTTCAGAAAGAAAGTTGAACTTATTTCTCGAGGAGCGAGACGAGCAACTAGTTTAAGACAGAAAATTGAAAATTAGTTTATTATTCTAGAAGTTGTAAAAAAACACACACACAAATGTAAATGGTCTGAGCTATATATAATCTCAAAACCACGCTACTGCTCTGGCTCTCTGGGTTTGTTCCTTTATTGGATATCTAGTGAACTTGATAGGCAGGTTCTGCATTCTATACTGAGAAATGCTAGGTATACAGAAGAACCATTGAATACACGTGGAATCCTTAATATGTTCGGAACCACTAGATGCATGTGGGCATATTTGTGTCCGAACACATTAAAGGCTCTACGTGCATCCAACGATTCCGAAAACATCTGTGTCCGAATGTGTTCGGAGAATCTGTATACCAAAACACTTCCTTCTATATTGGCATCAGCCCCTTTTGTCTGCATGATTCAACAGCGTCCGAGACCAAATCCCCAACATCATGCTCGTCAGGGTTGTACTTGAATTTGAACCCTAGGTCCATCAGTTTCTTAGATGTGCAAGGTACAGGTTTCATTGATTCATCAACACCCTCAAACCTGTGCAAAAATTTCGGAATATGTTAAGAGATTGAGCTAATCCCTGATTTGGATTTGTCTAAACTGTTCGATGCACGTGGAGCCCTTCAAAATAATGCGGACTCTAGTGTATCGAATAATTCTGATACATCTGGATCTGTGCACAAAAAGTGTGTTTGTAGACTTGCTCTACAAAAAATGTTAGGCTCGTTTGTTTTTCCAGACTTTACCACCAAATTGAACTCGTATATCTTTTCATTACTAGTCCAATCAAGCAAACGAGCCATCGGTACTTAGACTCTTATTTCTCCCTGTACTTTTGTTTTGTCACGTACTTGGTTTGTATGTTGTACTCGGGATATTTCTGGCTCAATGATTTTGCAAGCTCTAGAATGGTAAAACAATAAGACGAGCATATATATCTTCCTTTAGCTTGCGGGTGCTCGAAAAGGTATATGTGAGCATTGCATACATCATCCAAGTGAACTGCTCGAGCTCGAGTTAACATTGGGTACATAGCTTCATTTCCTACAAAACATAAATCAAAAAGTAGTAAATCATTGTGTATGACAGAATACAATAACTAGGGATGTACACGAAAATTGAAAAATCGAACCAAACCAAATAATTGACCAAATCGACAACGTGGTTTGGTTTGGTTTTTTCATTAGTCTGATTCAGTCCGGTCTAGTTCAGTTTGATTTATTTTTGAAATGTTCGGTTCTATTTCGATTTTATAATCTTCAACACCAGACCGAACTACATAATTTTTAAAATTTTCTAAATGGATTGACAATCAATTTGCTACGTGATGAATATCTTAAGATTTGTAGACACTTGTATACAAATTAATACTTTTTTTTGGTTACATTAGACTCTATTCATTCGTGACTCAACCAAATCGATAAATTGAAAACCAGACTAATACTGAGCGATTGAAACCAATCCGGACCAAATTAGTTCAGTTCGGTTTTGGTTTCTAAATTCCTAAACCGAACACATCGATTTGATTCGATTCGAATTTTTCCTACAAATCGAACCGGATTAGCACAGTTCGGTTTTAATTTCTAAATTTCTAAACCGAACACATCGATTCTATCCGAATTTTTCCTTCAAATCGGACAGAATTGGTATGGTTCAGTTTTGATTTATAAATACCTCAACCGAACCCACCGATTCGATTCAAATTTTTTCTTCAAACCGAACCGTTTACACGATATATTTGCCCAAGACAAGAATTAAACATACTAGTTATTAAGGCCAGTGAGACATCAACGCTGAGAGGCCTTGAGGGAGCGATAAAGGGCCCCATCACTATAGATGGATGAATGGTGACCAGATCAAGACTAATCTCTTTCGCAAATTCCCATGCCGCTTTCTCCGCCATTGTTTTCGCAACAAAATACATCTGAGAAAGGCAAATTTTGATCAAAACTGAAACTGATGGGCACTCAAAGAGAATAAACACAAAGTTTAGGTATCGAAACACAAATACTTACCCATGCAGTCATCTTCTGGGCCTTGCAGAAGTCTATATCGGTCCAGAAACTTTCATCATACTCGGGTTGGGGATGTTGTTGGAGAGTAATGGTGGCTGTGGTTGAAGTGTAAATGAGCCTCTTGACGGTTTTGACCTTGGAACATGACCTCATGATGTTTAATACCCCATTTACTGTTGGTTTAATCACTTCATTCTGTCCAGAAAACATGGTTGATTCTCAGTATACTAATACTGCTATCCATAACCAATTTTAAGCACAACAGTTCTCTCTTTCTCTCTCTCACATGCCTAGAAAGTGTTTTTTTGGTAGGGTCTCTATAATTTTTGTTATGAGGTTGTGCTGTGCGTAGCGCATAGTAAGGTGTGCAACGCACTAAAACGTTATTTTAGTGCCGCTCAAAATGAAGCTGGGGTCTGTTGAAATATCACTCCCACCTCTCTTGAGTTTTTCGAAGTCTTTCAGATGTCACTGAAAAAATCCAGGCTATTCCAAAACCATCTAGATTCCTCTAAAACATTTCGAGAACTCCTAGACTTTGCTAGAGTCTTTTGGAATAATTTAAACTACACTAGAACTTTTTGGAGTATAATAAAAACTTACGGATATATCTAGAAGCATCTTGAAGTATAAATTGATGTGTGCTTCTTGAAGAGTCCATTAGTTCTTATAAATAGGTATGATGTCTTCATTTGTATGAATGCAAGTCCAAGTAAGTGAAGTGTCCAAGTCCTAAAACAAATGAGTATTAAAGAGTGTTCTTTCTCGAGTAAGGTGTATGCTTTCTTTTGTGTGTGAGATAGTCATAGTATGTGTTGTTGTGTACACAAATATAATGTACAAGTTATTTGTAATCAATAAAATTATAATTTTTTTTTGTGTTCAACTCAACAGGGTCTGAACACAATTTTGAGTGCCAAACGATGACGTTTTAGTGCTCATCACACCTTATTATGTGTTGCATACAACAGAGTTTCCGATTTCAAGACTGAGCATGTAAAATTTGGTGTGTAAAGTGAATTCTTCTCCAAACTCAGTCTTGAATATAGGCTATATTATATATTGGATTGTATTAGAATTGTACTTGCTAATTGAGATCATAAAATTTTCAGCTCATATGTTAGAAATTTATGAGTCTAACTCAACCTTAAAAATTGATTTATAAGGTAAGGATTGTCTAAGGCTTATAAGTATTTGAAATTCGCTAACATCCTCCCTCATGTGAAGCTTAGGCAGATGTGAGGATGGTGAAGAGTTAGATAAGAGGGTCCGAGTGCGTAATGAGTGCCTAACGGTTCCAGCTCTAATATTATCTTAGAAACTTATGGGTCTAACTCAACTTTAAAAATCAGCTTGTAAGGTAAGGGTTGCCCAATGCTTATAAGCAGAAGGAAGAAGACCAATATAGGCGATGTGAGACTCGCTAACACTCTCGCTCACACGAAATTTGAATCGCAGATGTGAGGAAGGCAGAGCGTTAGATAAGAGGATCCAAATGCGCAATGGAAGCATAACGGACCCGGTTCCGATACCATGTTAGAACCCATGAGCCTAACTCAATCTTGAAAGCCGGCTTGTAAGGTAAGAATTATCCAAGGCTTATAAGCAGAAGAAGGAAAACAAATATAAACGATATAAAACTCGCTAACATCATAAAATCATACCTCAAGATCATTGAACGAAAGTTGCATAGGAGTGGCAACGTGGAAGACACCATCGCAACCTTGAATGGCATCATCAAAGCTTCCTTCCTCCATTAGATCTGCCTTCCACAAGCTCAGGTGTGTCCCAGCTTTGGGCAACTCCAGTAGATGGATAACCTTGTCCGTTTTAGCTGAAAATAACAATCAATGAAAAATTAAATCAGTTTCTCAAAAACAAAATTTGCAAAACATATTTTTGTCCGAAACAAATGGAACAGAGCGTAATAGAGTTGAAAAACCAACCAGGGTCGCGTACTGTGGCTCTAACAAAATAGCCTCGTTCAAGAAGTCTCATAACAAGCCATGAGCCAATAAATCCTGAAGCCCCTGTCACACACACTGTTCTTCCACTTCCTCTGTTCTCCCCTTCCATTCTTCTTCTCCTGGAATGTGATTGTGTGTGTTTGTATGGGGAGAGAGAGAGAGAGAGAGAGAGAGAGGGGTAGTTTTTCCTGAGGGCGGCTACATGATTTTATATATGACATTTGACACATCATGGCTGATGAATGTTGAAAGTGACAAATTGGGTAAACAAATACGAAATTATAAATAAATACGAGGCCATGTTTTTTAAGTTTTAGTATTGCCCAAGAAAATAGAATTCGGAAATTTTGCTCTGCACAACAACATAAAAGAGTGTGATGCCCGTTAAAACGGTATTGTTTTGGTCATTAACATATTTTCTGGACTAGTAAATAATTTTTTAGCACTATTTGGGCAATTAAAACGGTGTCATTTTGACGTGAAGAACACACGTGCACAACATAATTTATGTGTCAAGAAAATAACTAGGGACAGAGCTAGCGTAAATCAACTGCTGAACGAATAGATGCATATAAATTATTTAAACTTGAGCGTATGTAACAATCTAGAAATCTAGAAATTTTATAATCTTAAAGTTAATGACTAAATAAGTTTACACTGGCCCTTAAAGTTTTTTTTTTTTATGATAAGAGTCAAATTGTAAGTTTGATTAAACATTTTATTTGTTGTCATGCTCTCACTAGATGAATTCCTTTTAATAATGTATTTGGTGCAACTTCTGCGTATAGTTTATATTCTTAGGGGGGAAACACGGCTCTCACTAGATGAATTCCTTTTAATAATGTATTTGGTGCACCTTCTGCGTATAGTTTATATTCTTAGGGGGGAAACACGGCTCTCACTAGATGAATTCCTTTTAATAATGTATTTGGTGCAACTTCTGCGTATAGTTTATATTCTTAGGGGGGAAACACGGCTCTCACTAGACCAATTCCATGTAACAATCTATTGAAAATAAGGAGTTTGTTGTGTAGTAAAACGATATCTTTTTAGCGTAAAAAATACTGTCTGAACACTATCTCAACTGGCCAAATAGAGTTTTATGAGCCAAAAAACGACATTGTTTTGGTACAACTTCTGTTTATAGTTATTCTTGGAAAAAAAAAACGCGAATAAATCTTCAGTCTACATATTTGAGCTGAAAAAGAAACCGAGGATAGATTACAAATTGCATCATGTCTTGTATGAGGTTGCTCTGGGCTTGTTCCTTTTTTGATATCTAAGAAAAAATTTACTATCCCCGAAATTAGACTGAGAAATTTTTTTTTAAATTCAAAATAAATGGTTATGATTCACTTGTATTTGTGGTCCCGCTAATCTACATGAATCATAACTATTAATTTTGAATTAAAAAAACTTTTTTGAGCCAATTTCGAATTACTCCTCTTACAAGTACCAGGTTCTATTCAAATTAGGAAGAAAATCCCAATCGGATTAGTAAATCAAACAACCCTATTGTTAGAAATTAATGGGCTTAACTCAACCTTGAAAACTGTCTTGTAAAGCAAGAGTTATCTAAGGCTTATAAACAAAAGAAGGATCGAGGATTTTTACGATTGAAAGGAGAAGAAACTCTTCTTATTTTCTTTCATATTGAACTGAACGTTTATATACAAGAGGAAAGGGAAAAACAGATTACAACTAATCAGTTAACTAACTAAGGTTAACTAACTAAAGCTAACTAACTAACAATGGTTAATTAACTAAAGCTAACTAACTAATAACTAATCAACTGAACTGGTAACTAACTAATTTACACGAAATATTTATTACACCCCCTCAAGATGGACGGTGTAAAGTTTGCACAACCATCTTGGATAGAAGCTGGAGAAAATTAGAGGATGGAAGAGCTTTAGTCAAAATGTCAGCAATCTGATGTTGAGTACGAACAGCCATAAGACGGATAGAACCAGCTGAGACCTTATCGCGAATGAAATGGCAATCAAGTTCGATATGCTTCGTGCGTTCATGGAAAATGGGGTTTGAGGCAATATGGATGGCGGCTTGGTTATCACATAACAGAAGTGCTGGAGAAGAATCAGCAACATGAAAATCATGGAGCAATTGTTGAAGCCAAGTGAGTTCACTGGCAGTAGAGGCCATGGCGAGGTATTCAGCCTCCGCAGAAGAACGCGAAATAGTTGTTTGCCGTTTAGACTTCCAAGAAATTAAGGAATCACCAAGGAACACACAGAAACCAGTGACTGAGCGTCGGGTATCCAAACAAGCTCCCCAATCAGAATTAGAAAATGCTCGAAGGTGAGTTGAAGATGTGGCAGAATAAAAGAGCCCCTGAGCTGGATTGGACTTAATGTATCGTAGCAAGTGGTGAGTAGCCTGTAAATGAGGCTAACGAGGGTGAGCCAAAAATTGACTCAACTTGTGCACAGCATACGTAATATCAGGCCTAGATATTGTAAGGTAAAGTAAACGTCCAATAAGTCGGCGATACTGAGAAGAATCCGAAAGTAGGTCACCATCAGTACTGGATAAATGAAGCTTTGGATCAAAATGAAGTGTAGCAGGTTTGCAGGCTAAGAAACCAGTGTCCTCAAGGAGCTGGAGAGCATAATGACGCTGAGAGACAACTAAGCCCTGAGGAGAACGAGCAATTTCCAAACCAAGGAAATATTTCAATGGACCAAGATCTTTGAGCTTAAAATGTCCATGAAGATAGTGCTTACGAGAATCAATAAGATGGGCATTCGGACCAGCAATTGTAATATCGTCAACATAAACGAGCAATGCAATAAAGGAAGAGCCAGAACCTTTGGTAAACAAGGAATAATCAGCTTTGGATTGAATAAATCCAAAATGGAGAAGGACGTGAGCAAATTTCGTGTTCCACTGGCGAGAAGCTTGCTTGAGGCCATATATTGATTTGTGTAGTTTGCAGACAAGTTTAGCATCAGAATGGGCAGATAATCCAGGAGGGGCATAACCAAGGGGTAAATCCATATAAACCTCTTCAAAGAGGTCGCCATTGAGAAAAGCGTTATTCACATCAAGTTGAGATAAAATCCAATGTTGACTAGAGGCAAGAGCTAGTAACACCTTGATAGTAACAAGCTTGGCGACGGGAGAAAAAGTTTCAAGAAAATCCACACCTTCTTGTTGGGAATAACCCTTAGCGACTAACCGAGCCTTGTATCGATTAATGCTGCCATCAGAATTGAGTTTCAATTTGTAAATCCATTTGCAACCAATGGAATGATGATTAGAAGGCAATTGGACAACAGTCCAGGTGTTGTTGGAATGCATAGCATCCAATTCCTCTTTCATGGCGTCCTGCCGCTTAGGAATAGCAGCAGCTTGGTGGTAAAATTGTGGCTCAAAATGAGAGGAAACATTCAAAACAAAATGTTTGTATGATGGAGATAAGGATTCATAAGATAGGAATTGAGATAAGGGGTAGGAGGATGAGCAAGAAGGTAGGGGATCATTGAGCAATAAATTGCAATGGAAATCACGGAGATATGAAGGAGGGTGAGAGGTACGAGAAGATTTTCGAAGAGGGGCTGCTGCAGGGATGGTAGGAGAATCTAGTGGGAGAGGTGGGGCTGTGGTAGAAGAAATCTCTAGAGGAATAGGTGTATCAAGGGAAGGGATGGGGAGGACAAAATCAGGAAAAGGATCAATAACATTGTCCAGAGAAACAATAGAGTGAAAAGGGAACAAATGTTCATGGAAAATAACATCTCTGGAAATGAAAATTTGGTGGGAATGAAGGTCATATAGCTTGTATCCTTTGCTACCCGGAGGATAGCCTAAAAAAATGCATAAGCGAGATCGTGGTTGAAATTTATTTCGATGTGACTTTAAGGTGGAGGCAAAGGCAAGACAACCAAACACTCTGAAGGATGAATAATCAACTTCATGTTTGTAAAGAAGATTATAAGGGCACTTCTGATGTAGTAAGGGAGAAGGAGTTCTATTAATCAGATAAGTGGTTGTAAGCAAGCAATCGGTCCAAAACTGAATGGGGATCCGGGATTGGAAAAATAGGGATCTAGCAACATTAAGCAAATGTTGATGTTTACGTTCAACCACAGCATTCTGCTGAGGTGTTTCCACACAAGTAAACTGATGCAAAACACCTTTCTTGGCAAAGAAATCTGGAAATGCTAACTCGGGAGCATTATCAGAACGAAATACTTTAATCTGAGTTTGAAATTGAGTAGTCACCATATTAAAGAAACTGGGAATGATACTACCAACATCAGATTTATTCTTGAGAAGATAAGTCCATGTAAACCGTGTACAATCATCTACCAAGGTGACAAAAAAACGGTAGCCAGCATAAGAAGGTATGTGATAAGGGCCCCAAGTATCACAATGGATCAAATCAAATGGTGAAGAAGACATGTGATTATTAGACACAAATGAGAGTCTTCTTTGTTTAGCTAAAGGACAAATGGAACATGGTTCCTTATGAAAATCAGAAATATCACAATGAAAGTGGTTTTTCAGAACTAACAGCTGCTTGGAAGATAAGTGACCAAGCCTATTGTGCCATGTATGAGTGGATATGTTGTTGACATATATGGTTTGAGGAGAAATACCAGAATCCAGAGCAGTACTTGAAGCTGAAATACCAGAATTCAGAGCTGATATATCAGAATCATCAGTGTTGAGCACATACAAATCTGCAAACTTGTCACCCTTGCCAATCACTTTCTGGATGATAGTGTCCTGAATTATAAAACCATCATGAACAAATATAACCGTGAACTGAGATTCCTTGGTAAGGGCAGTAACAGAAATGAGATTGAATTTGAAATGAGGCACATATAAGACATTCTTGAGAATAAGTGAAGAACTTATTCTTATGTCCCCACTTTGGTGAACTGGTATACGGGCATTGTTTGGCAAAGTAACATAAGATTGTTGAATTGGATGCATAGAGATAAAACAATCAGCTGTAGAATAGATATGCTGAGTGGCTCCAGAATCAATTATCCAATGGCGTGAAGATGATAAACATGGATTCTGAGATACTGAAAAACATATACCTGTATCATAAGAATGAGGTGCTATAGATTCATTCTTGGTTGTGACAGTAGCAGTTATCTGATTGGATAGAAAGTTCACCAATTGTTGGCATTGATCATTGTTGAGGCCATGTAGAAAATTCCCAACATTGCCTTGTGTAGGTTGTCCAGTACTCCCTTGCATATTAGATCCAATTTCTGATTGATAATTGGAACTGCTAGAAACCTGATTCACAGCCGTTTTGGTAGACAAAGAAGAAGAGGCATCTTTCTGTCGTGAGACAAATCCAGGTGGATAGCCATGTAGTTTATAACACTTTTCAATGGTGTGGCCGTGGAAATTGCAATGAGTACAGAGGGGCCTTTCTTTCTTTTGATGTTTGTAACCACTAAAGTTTTGGCTTCCAGCATTATTTCTTCTATTGTTACCATCAGTGCGAACAGCAAAAGCCATACTAGTAGAATCCATGGTAGAAGAATGGGGAATTCCAATCTTACGTTGATGTTCTTCTTGAGATACTAATGCAAAGACTTTATTTATAGGAGGAATAGGATCCAGAAGGAGCAGTTGGCCACGAATTTGTGAGAAGGAATCATGTAAGCCCATAAGAAAGGACATTATATACTCCATTTGATAATGTGAGTTCAGATTCTTGACACCATCACAAGAACATTTACCACAAGAACAGTAGGGTCTGTAGTTACTTAATTCTTCCCATACGGTTTTCAATTTTGTGAAATAGATGCTAACAGAATCTTGTCCTTGAACCAAATTCATCAATTGACGTCTGAGTTGAAAAATTCTAGGTCCATTTCTCTGTTGAAACCTATCCTTAAGGTCTACCCAAATTTCATGCGCGGTTTCGGCATAAATCACACTCGCAGAAATTTCTTTGGATACAGCATTAAGTATCCAGGAAATGACAACATTATTGTTTCTATTCCAGGAATTGAGAAGAATTAGGTCATTACCTTGGGGTTTGGTGACTGAACCATCAACAAAACCCAGTTTATTCTTCACTGAGAAGGCTATCAGCATAGCACGACTCCAGGAGGCATAGTTATCTCCTATCAAGGGTTGCGACACCAGTTGGAGACCTGGTCCATCTGAATAATGGAGGAAGTAGGGGCTGGATGATTCGTCAATGGAGCATAGCCTTGACGAACCAGATATGTTCGAATCCATGTGAACAATTGTTCTAGGTTATGGAGAAATGGAAATGGAAGGTTTAGATCTGGAAAAATTGCGCGGTAGAAGGTGAGATTGCTCTGATACCATTTTACGATTGAAAGGAGAAGAAACTCTTCTTATTTTCTTTCATATTGAACTGAACGTTTATATACAAGAGGAAAGGGAAAAACAGATTACAACTAATCAGTTAACTAACTAAGGTTAACTAACTAAAGCTAACTAACTAACAATGGTTAATTAACTAAAGCTAACTAACTAACAACTAATCAACTGAACTGGTAACTAACTAATTTACACGAAATATTTATTAAGGATCAACATAAGCGATGTGAGACTCGCTAACACCCTTCCTCACGTGAAGCGTAGATCACAGATGTAAAAATGACAAAAGGTTAGATGAGATGATCCAAGTGCATAATGCATGCGTAACGGATCCAACTCTGATACCAAGCTAGAAACTCATGAACCTAACTCAATCTTAAAAACTGAGTTTCTAACATCTACTATGGACATACTACCAAACCACGTATACATTACATTATGTTGAATTATAATGTCAATCAAGATCATATTTTTATCAACTCATAAAATGGTACCTCAAGATCATTGAAAGGAAGTTGCAGAGGAGTGGCAAGATGGAAGACACCATCACAACCTTGAATGGCATAATCAAAGCTTCCCTCCTCCGTTAGATCTGCCTTCCACAAGCTCAGGTGAGTATTAGCTTTGGCCAAATCCAAGAGATGGATAAAATTTTCTGTTTTAGAATAATCAATGAAAAATTAATCAGTTTCTCATGCAAAAAACAAAATTCACAAAATACATTTTTGTCCAAAGGGGACGTAAGTATCTATATATACTAATAGAGAAAGTCTACTTTTTGTTGATGTGAACTTTGAAACAACGCTCCGTCGCATTTTCACTTTCCAAAATAACCGTTAAAAACTTTCTTCCATCCAAATAACATAGGGATAATTACGTAATAAAATTGTTCTAAGAAAAGCGCTCACTGAAACTATCAAAAATAAAACTACTAATAAAAAAATGCTCGAAAAAAATAATCCCGTGTGACAACTACAAAAATTATCAACCACATCGTATTTGCACAGGCATCGCGTGCGCCACATACGCCAGTGTTAAGAAGAAGAGATGGAATAGAGTTGAAAAACCGACCAGAGTCGCGTACTGTGGCTCTAACAAAATAGCCTCGTTCAAGAAGTTTAATAACAAGTCACAAGCCAATAAATCCTGATGCCCCTGTCACGCACACTGTTATTCCACTTCCTGATCTGTTCTCTCCTTCCATTTCTTCTTCTCCTGGAATGTGATTGTGTGTGTTTGTATGTGTATATATGTGTTTTTGTGTATATATATATAATATGGATAGAGAGAGAGAGAGAGAGAAAATGGATGTGCATAGGGAAAGTGACAAATTGCGTAAACAAATATATGGATTTATAATTGCTTAAGAGTCATGTCGACTAATTTTATAATCTTAAAGTTAATGACTAAATAAATATCCATTGACCCTTAGCGATTTTTCTGAAGTTAAAAATAAAATTTGTATGTTTGATTAAACCTTTTATTTTATTGTCATGCTCTCACTAAATCAATGCCATGTCACAATGTATTGCAAAGGGAAGCTTGTTATATAACAAAACGATATCATTTTGACGTAAAAAATATTGTCTGAACATTGTCCTAACTGTCCGAATAGAGTTGTATGCATGCGCCAAGGACGATGTTTTGATGTAAATTGCATCATCTCTTGTATGAAGAACCTAGTATTGAATGAGGTTCCACAAAACAATTACCAATCTAAGAACACAAAACAAAGGTGTGAATTTTACATTTGAAGTACCCATTTCAAGAACAAAGTAGTGTATTTGTTCAGAAAAATATTATCAACACAGATATTCGAACTCAAATCTTTAACACTTATTTGTTCGAAATCGTTTAGTACTACATGAGCACCATGTGTATTATGTGAATTCAACATGCATAGGCTAATTTTAAATACATCTATATTTAGGTCTATATTCTGACATCTATATTAATCCTAACATTGATAATTCGTTTATCTAGGTTTGATCTGACTCGGTTATTTGATTATTTATTCTTCTTTAAGTAAAAAAGAATTTTAATTATTTTATTTTTCATCAACTTTTTGTTGATTATTAGTTTTTCTCGATGAAATGTTTCAGAAAAGTTATAAATAATGGAAGAAATTTTAAAAAAGTTCAGAAAAAACAAAAATAATTTAAAAACAGGGTCTTCATCGTCTTTAGTGATTTTGTTTAACTTTTGAACATAATTTTAAACCTTTTAGATTTGTCTCATCGAGACAGACTAATAATCCGCAAAAATTTGAAGTCAAAATAACAAATGTGAAAAAAATTTGAATAGAGACACAACATGTTTAAAAATAATCTAGTTAAGGCATCTAGTCGTACATTTGTCCCTTTTCCCTAATAAGGAAAGTTAAATTAAGAATTACAACTACAAGTTGACATTCTGATATCAAAAATGATACATACACATTACTTTTGCCCATCACTTAAAATTACGTCGTTTTATATTGAGAAAAACCATATTTGTTTTTGACCCATATCACTCAAAATGTATTTGGGTCTTCCTCAACACAAAATGACATAATTTTAAATAATGTGTAAAAATGATGTGCAAAACTGATGTGTATGTAGCACTCTTGTTCTGATATGAAAGTGAAAGTGGAGTGAAAGCCGGCCCTAAGTTCTCATTCAACGTCAATGCTACAGAAAAGTAAGAATTATTGAATTATTGATTCGTCACGAAGAGATATTACAAAGAAGTAAGAAAAATAAACCGAATTGAAAAAAGTTTCAAAAAGTCAAATAGTTCAAAAAATTTATTCGTTTTGAATTATTTTGTCTTCCGTGACAAAAATTTTAACTTTTGAATATAATATTTTATTTTTTGAATGTATTATATCAAGATAAAATAATAATCCACAAAAAATTAGATGCAAAACTAACAAATATGATTTTTTTTAAAAATAAAGACAAAAGACGTAAGATAGTAAAATTATAGACATTAGAGACAGGCTGTTCTTGATTAATAATTTTTTATATCTCAAAAAGCAAGAAATATAAAATCTAATAAAAACTTATTAGATTGAAATTAACATTATTATTTAAACTCTTGAAGGCCTGACATTAAAATTTCACCCCAGGCCCAATAGATATTGGGCCACCCCTTGACTTCAACTCTGTGGCAAAAAATTATTTGCAATGGGAAACAATTTCTGGGCCAGACTAAGCAAGGTCTGGACTCTGGATATTTCTTTTAGACTATGGACTGAACCCAGGAGCTGCAATCACTATGCGACGGTTTGAGAAGAGGCATGTGCGAGAATAGCGGAGCAGTCGACTTCTACAACACTATCCTACTATGCTACGGGGTTACAAATCTGCACAAGATACGCTAATCCCGTCGGTTATGAGGCTATATTGTTACCATATCACTGGGACTTTCTCGGGCGGACGATTTGCTGCACATATCATGCCATTTCAGTTGGCATGAACTAAAAGAAACAACAAAAGCACAGATAAATAGAAATTAAAATATTAACGAAAAGAGTAAAATGCACTGACCTCACCTGAGGTTTCTGATAAATACAAAGACCTCCTCTGAGGTTTTTAAAAATATAATCACATCTCCTGCTTTTGAAACTATTAGACTATTATCTATCTGCCATTAACTTTCACTAACACCGATAGTTTTTATTGATAAAAGACTAAAATGTACCTCTCAAGATGTCTTTCTTAATTATTTTTACCTCTTTTAATATATTTGATTTAGTTACATGTACATTGGAGGAATATATATTCTATAATTATATACACGAAACTTATATAGTGTAAACTAATTGCTAAAATTAGAATTTAATATTTAAATTAAATTCGACTTAAGTTATATTTTTATCAAGTTCATGCAAATAAATATACATCTTCTATATTAAAATTGTTTTTCTAATTACAAAAAGTATTTTAGTTTATCACTTAACGCATATTGTTAAGTTTACATTTCTTATGTATTTTACCTAATAAAAGCACATTTATATTTTTAGTCGATCATATTAAAAAAACATTGTAACATTTTCAGTCTATCTTATTAAAAAAAAAACCATAAACATTTTCAGCGTACGATACGGTGTCTTTAAGACAAAATCATTGCATCACCAAGAATGTTTGAGAATAGAATCGATGTTTGTCTCTCAGGATTCAATGACTCAACAATCAATTGCTATACCTACCAAAGACTGTCTAAACGGACAAGAACTACAAATGACTTCTCTCTCACACGAGGAGCCATGCAGTTTCATACAAACATGGAGAGGCTGTTTGCAGTTTGGTTGCACAGAATTGAATTCAAAAATGAATTTTGTAATGGATCCCAATAAATCCAAGAATCAATTATGGGTTCAAGTATCATTCACTTCAACTCGTTAGTCTGGCACTGATGAAAAACGTGGAGCAACTAGGCCCGACCCACAGAGACTATCCAAGTGCAGATGGGTTTAGCTCAGTCCACTAAGCCCAAGCTCAAACTTCTGGGAAGTAAAAAGGTAAATTAATTGAACACCAAGGACAAGCACAAGCCAAGCCCAAACCCAGGCTCACGGATCATGGGTCCACTGCCCCTGCCCCGTTAAGGCATTTGGACACCAAGCACAACCGCATGCCAAGTCAACCCAGGCTCACGAGCCCGATGGGTAATGACGACAACGCTTGCACACACGCATGTCTGCGGTTATGTAGGCTAAAACTCACATCACCTAGAACGTACTAAAGAAAAATTATTTTTAAATTTGTGATATAAAATAGGAGTACATTAATTTCATATGACAGTGGGGTGTAAAATTACTCTTTATACTGTATTTAAACATGATTGTTTCCTTCTAAAATCTCAAGTTTGTTTTCTTTTGATACCACTTCTTGGAGTCATGCCTCGGTCTCACACGTAAGCATGTTAGAATGAATTGTAAACATTGTACATAAGTTAAGCCGATGCACTCCGCATTACTTGAAGAGAAAAACGAAATTTAGGACTATAGTGCAGTCTCTATAGTGCGGGCAAAATGATGTAATTTTGCTTGTTTTGCTCACAAAATTACGTCGTTTTGATTTTTTATGTAGTTTAATAATAATTCATGAGATATGTTAAAACGATGCAATTTAAAAAATAAAACAAATAAAGTTATGTTATTTTACTCACAATATACTCGTATAACAAGAAACTGCACTATAGCGTTGAACACAGACCTTATGGATACAGACCGGACACAGATGTGTCCAGTACCGTCGAATGCACGTAAAATTCTTAATTCTACATACATCCGACGGTACCAAACACATCTATATCCGGTCTGTGTACACAGATATATGTAGACAGACTTTTCCATTACTTCCGCTAAAGTAGTAAGTGACAAACATCAAACAAAAGAAAGAGTATATTGGCACGCATAAATAGATATCACATGCATCCCATTACCCAACATAACTTGAGTGGATGTTTTTGACGGTGGAGTCATCTCCTACCGTCCGTTTCCCAAAAACGACCCGTGAACCTTCGCTAGTTTCTTATTGCTTTGCATAATATACTGGCGTACCGTGCGTTAAAACGATATTATTTTAGCACATAAAATATTATTTTAAATAGACTCTGACCGTTAAGAGTCTTTTATTAGAATGGAAATTTATTTTCACACCAAAATAGCATTGTTTTACTGCAAATCACGTCAAGCTCCCATTTCCTTTCTTATTCCGTCACCGCCCAATTGATATTGATAGCAAAAACATCAGCAATCGGTTTAAACTCTGATCAAGACGGCAGCTCGTTATTTTCTTCGTGAATTAACGGCAGAATTAGGCCGGGCCCCCACACTATAATAAAAAAAATCTGCTCTTAACAGGCCCTTTAGCGGTTAAATTCGGACTAGACAAAATTCCTAGACCAGGCATGGCAGACTGACTGTCCTGATGTGTTTCCAATCGATCAGTTTTTGTCTAGACTTGTTCTTTACATAACATTTCATATGGAGGGTAGGAGAGGTACAACACGTCTGTCCCATTTACCGCTTAGGTAGTCCTGAAGACGGTTTTGATTACTCAGTATTTCAGAAATTGCACACAGAATCAAAGAATGATCCTCCTAAAAAAAGAATGTGAGCACTGATTATGATTGACAGGTTGCCTAAGATCATTCTCTTTCCTAAAGTATTGAAAATCTTTTTCCAGCGACAAGGCATGGTAGGCATTCATTCAATCATCAATGATTATACATTTAGAAATTATTTTAACTTGATCGTCGAAGGATATACGACTTGACAATAACTCCCGATCGCACAATTTATGTGCAGAAGTGAGGAGCAGGAGTAGGGAGTGCCCAACTATTTTTGGGCATCATCAGATTTTATAAAAGAGGAAATTAATTTTGAAGAGGAGATTAATAGTTACTATATTTTTTTTTTTGCTTTGTATAAAAAAAAAGTACACACATGTTGCTTTCTAGATGATGAAGGTGGATATGAGTGCAGTGGCAGAACCATGTGGGGGTGGGCCCCCCAAAAATTTCAAAATTTTTTAAGACCTAGGTAAAAAAAAAATTTTAATTTAAAAATTATATAAAAAATTACATTTTGGCCCCCAAAATTATATTCAATCTTTTATTTCCAAAAAAAAATCGGCCCCCCAAAGTTACAATCCTTGTTCCACCCCTATATGAATGGTTGGATGAAATTCAGGGGGAGGAGACTATAGTGAAACCCCCAAAAGTGCGGGTGTAGTATTGACAAAATGACATAATTTTATCTGTTTTATCTTCGAAATAATTACGTCATTTTGACCAATATATTTTGATAATAATTCACAGAGTAAGTCAAAATGAAATAGTTTTGAGCGTAAAACAGATAAAATTATGTCGTTTTACCCATACTACGGTTTCCAAATTTGGCTGGATGATGTAGAATTATATGATAAAGTTCAATTTTGCTTTAATTTTTGCACCCATCAAAATATTTTCAGGAGTACAAATAAAATTGTCGAACACGAATAAAATTTCAATTTTCTATAAACTTGACATACTAATAATCCCCATCAAGAGAGTATACTAATTCGTTGAATAGCATAGTTAGAGTTTAAAGAATAAATCAACCATCGAATATATTTACACCCCAATTATTAAATCCATGGATATGTCACCCTAATTATTATATTCATGGCTATATTATGTCCGATATATTCGATCACTAATAAACAATTCCTAAAAGTTTTCTCTTGGACAGTTCTGGGATATATGGAGCCGACCTCCCACTTGCAATTTCTAATTTGATGCTAGTTTCTAATTCGAGTCAACCATTAACATTAATTAAAAAAAATAAAGTTCAGTACCAAACTGAATATTTGCAGGCATCGAGAATGATGCACTCAAAAACTTGGCGATGTCATTCCATTCTAGTGGCTCGACTAGTAACCAACGGCGAAAACTTCAAAATCCATGTTTTCCCATAGAATCCTATTTTGCCAAAGTTGTTGTGGAATCGGGAAATAGAAACTATTTTTTCGCGCATCTTGCTCATAGTGAAGGTCCCACTTGCATATCGTATTTGACCGAAGAAGCGTCGGACAAGTTGGAGTTATTATATTCTTCTCAGACAAAGCCATCCACATTTGATAAACCAGCTCATGTACGCTTTGGTGCGGAAGTGGTGTTAGAAAGGGGCCGGGTTGAAGGCTTAGTGTGCTTAGCGCGTGTCTGACTTCTTGGGAGAAGTCGTTCGCCAAACATGCAAAGTTGTCCGAGGGTGCCAATGCGTCGTCGAGAGCATCTTCTCAGCTAGGAGGCATCCCTACACCGCTTAGCTTACTTGGCGCCAAACTTCTCGAGAAGTTGTTCGCCAAACATACTCAGCCGTGCAAGGGTGCCAATGCGTTGTCGAGGGCATCTTCCCAGTCAGGGATAGAATCAGGATTTGAAGTTTAGGGGAGCCGAGATTTTTTTTCCTGAAAAGGAGGGGTCAAATATAATTTGGGGGGCCGAAATCTAATTTTTTTTCACAATTTTCGAAATTTATACCTAAGTATTAAATTTTTTTAAAATTTTTGGGAGGGGCTGGGTCCCCGTAGTCTCTATGTAGTTCCTCTCCTGCAGTCTCAGCTAGGGGTGAAACAAAAAATCGACGAACCGAAAAAACCGAAAAAAAACCGACCGGAATTTTCGGTCCTCGGTCGGTCCACCACTCTATTCGGTCGGTTTCGGTTCTCCTCGTAAAAAATATTCGGTTTTCGATTCGGGGTCGGTTATCTCATATTCTGGCCGGACCGAACCGAACCAAACCGAAACCAAGTAGAGGACCGAACCGAACCGAATGAACTGGCATTGACCGAATCGAAAACTAGTATTGTTGTGGACCGAACCGTTCTAACCCTAAAAGTTTAAGGGTTACACTGTATTTTTATGGCCAAAATTTTATTTTTATTGATTTTTTATGGCCCAAAATTAATATAGGCCCAAATTCAAGCCCAATCGGGAAAAATCGAAAAAACTGATAAACCCGAAAAAATCGACCGGACCGAATAGCCCCGAACCGACTTCGGTTTATTATTTTTTCGGTCGGGGTAGGTTCCACCGGGATTCTCCCCGAACCGATCGGTTCGGTCCGTTGTGACCGGAAAAACCGACCGACCGAACCAATTTCACCCCTAGTCTCAGCAAGGAGACATCTTCGCTCGACTCAATGTGCTCGGCATCCGACTTATTGGTAAAAGTCGTTTGTAAAGCATGCAAATCCGTGCATGAGTGCCTGCGACATTTTCAAAGCAAAATACATCAAAAAGGAAGAACTGCTGTAAATTATATTTTATTAGACAATTTCTTCAATTATATTATTATTATTATTATTATTAAATTAATAATAAAAGCATCATCCGGGCTAATTATGGGCGCAATGTCCTTTTTCATCTTCCCATGTAAGACAAAATAAAGATATCATCGGACCACGAGTATTTAAAAATAATTTACTAGTAGAACAATAGAAGCATTAATTTACTCAAATCTTCTTCAAATTAAATTAATAAAATCGTATAAAGAATGCATATTTAAATGAACACCATATAAGTAGTGTTTTTTTTAATGATTTATGTTATAAAAATCTAACCATTTTGTATAGTTTTAGTAAGAACGCCTCTAATGGTTTTAAGTTATTTTCTTTTCAAGCCCAATATTTTTAATTTGTTACAGCAATATTTTATCAAATTTTGACATTTTTTTTGATGACGTCAAAGTCATTTTTTGTCGTATTGCATGACCATCGTTAGGCCACTTTGATACTTTCATAAATATTTGTAATAAAATAAAAAACACACATATGTTAATGTGGAATAAATAATAGATTCATTCAATCAGGATCGTAATTTTATATATCGCGTAAGTTTTTATCTCATAAAAAATATGAGTTATGTTTTACCTAATTAAATCTAATCCAACAAATGGGACTAAAAAATAAAAATGCCATAAATAAAATTTTCATTTCTTGTATTACATTTAGCTCAGAAAAGACAAGCTATTTTTGTTTTACTTAAAAAAGGGTTTTGTTAACTACAGTTCAATAAGCGGTGAATAATATGCACAAAATATCAAACAAATATCGATATCGATACACATTTGACGGATATCAATGCAAATTCACTAATATCAATCCACGGTTTATAGATATTGATATACTTTTTATGCGTTATTTACCGTCTAATGAGCGGTTGTTAACATTCTCTTTACATATTAAGCACATGTATATCGCGTGTCAAGTTCTTTTTAGAAAAATAAATTAGAAGAAACAAAAAAATACATTTCAACTCGATTTTTTTCACATAGGGAAATAGACTCGGGGCTGTAATGCGAATTGCACTAGCGCTGAAGAGTAACCAAAAGACATCGTTTTGATTGTTACCACTCATTACTCCTCTAAATTGTATTGTCGTTTTGGCCGTTACCACATGTTACTTCTTGAAATTACGTTGTTTTGGTTGTGCTAAGGTGCCGGATTCCCTACGGTATATATGACACGTGTTGATCCTTCATAAGGCTGCGGGAAAAGAAAATCTTGGCAACTGAGTTAATGCTTGATTTTTTTCCGCATTTTCCGGCGTGATGTCCGCAGAAAACTGCTTTCCTCAGTCAAACAGGGTTACATCTCGATTTATTATAAAAGGTTCAAAAAGTGATTTTGAGGAGCAGAAAATCTTACTTACCACAATAAAACCACTTTAATATGGGGATTTACCCGACAATCAAAATCTGCCGATAGTAAAAGCAAGCATTATTGTTGTTTATATTTTATTTATTTACAACAACCCACAAGATTTGTTACAAATCCACAAGATAAAAACATGAGGAGTGCTATGGTTGGATTCGGGGAGGTTGTAGTATAGTTAGGGCCGGCCAGAGATAAGTACCGCAAGCTTGTGGGTTTGGGCAAACCCCCAGGGCACGGGGAAACAATTTTTTATTTTTATAAATATAGAAAAAAAATAGAAACCCATCGAAAGTAGTACTACGTGGGCAACCAAGCTACGGTCAGGCTTGAACAACCCAAAATTTGGGCTGACACTGAGTGTGGTCCCTTATAGTGTGCTTGTAATGCGGTCGAAATAATATAGTTTTATTCATTTTGCTCTCGAAACTATATTATTTTGATCTCATGTATTTTGATAACAATTCGCTTGATAAGTTAAAATAATATTATTTTATGGACAAGGCGGATAAAATTACGTCATTTTAACTGCGCTACAATTCTTCCCAATACGTCATTTTAACTGCGCTACAATTCTTCTCAATCCATTACGGTCCCAGAAAAGTTTTTTTTGAAAACATCCTTGAATTCTAAATCAAGTGTTATAATCTTAATTGGTGACAGTATCATTGATAGCATCGCTATTCTTGACTAAATTAATAAAAAAATTAGTTAGAATATCATCATCGGTAATAACATCATTGATACCGTAACTATGTTGGACTACATCAAGGAGAAAAAATAACTCGTAGGTCATTATCAATATAATAATATTAGATCTAACTTTTATTCCATAATCCCCCACTATTATTCATATATAAAATTTTTCTTTTTAAGGATGTGTGAGTGATCCGTTTAGTCTGAATTTGAACAATTTATCGATGATGTAATTTTAACAATAAAATTATGCTGACGATAACTAATATATAAAAATAACAATGTATGTCATCTATTGTAGTCACTCTCGAGTGAAAATTTTATAGCTAATACCAATAATTAGATGTGTATTTTCAATGACGTGAGATGCCAGAAACTAAATTTGATATATTTTAAAAAGATACTAATTAATTTTTAATCTCATCAACTATTATTATTATTTTCGAGTGTAGGTTTTATATTGACCGTCTTAGTCTGAATTTCAACCCTTTGCAATTCTTTTAGCATATACAATGATGAAATTTTAACTATAAAATTTACGCTAACGATAGCTAATATTAAAAATAACAATGAGTCATCTATTGTAGTCACTCTCGAGTGTGAATTTTATAATTAATACCAATAATTAGATATGTATTTTAAACCAGTTGAGATGCAAGAAACTAAATTTGATATATTTTAGAAAAAATACTAATTGATTTTTTAACATCAGTCAACTGTTGTTATTATTTTCGAGTGTAATTTTATATTTAACAGAATTTCTTAAGGGGGTATGCATTTCAAATAATTTAAAGCATAATAAGTAAGTAAGAAATTATCGTCACATATAATGTGTTCAAAAGTTACTTCGTATCTCAAAATATTATATCACAATGCCAAACATATATACTTATTGATGCTCGTAAATATATTTTTTGTTTTAAATTTTGTGCATGACGCGTGTTCATTGCTAGTTCTAATGCAAGAATAATTGTTTATGTTTTCTTCATTTATTTTTATTATTTTAGATGTGTGAATACCTTTACTTTGGAGGAAAGATTTATATAATCGTCTAATTTTTATTACGCGATTGAACACGTGTGCATTAATTTAAATATGATATATTGTAAAATTGTGATATTTTCTTGTGTATGTATTGCCAAATCACATTTTAAATTTCATGAATATATTTTTTTAAAAATATATAAATTTTATTTTTTATTTGTGCAAAAAATAATGTTAATGTTAAAGAGGCGAGCACCACTAGCGCAATAGACGGCAACATTTTAGGAGAGTCAAATTCCGTTGGGGTCCTTTATAGCCATTTACAGCCCACACCGGCCATTCCGTTGGACACTCCACATTTAGATGTCATAATTTCACTATCTACTACCCTTGACTGAACCCATAAATAACAAAAAGTACGTATAAAAATAATTGCTTCCGTTACAGTGTAATTATTCTCTCACGAGTCACGTTAATAACATGACACTGATATTTTCCGAGAAAAAAAAAGAAGTAATGTTAGGAACACAAATATTTCGGATACAAATGTATGCAAAATTGTTAAATATATGTTAGTTCATGTATATTTAACAATTTTAAACACATTTGTGTCCAAATATATCCGGAACATATATATTCCTAGACACTTTGAAATAAAAAGGGTTAGTGGAAAATTAAGCCATTTATCAGTTAGGATACCTACACGAACCAGAAACATCATTAATTCGCAGTTAAGGTTCTTTATACATACATGTACATATACATATATAAGTATATGTATATGTGTGTATCCTTCCTACCTCAACTGAAAGCAGAGAAAATCTGAAATTGGATTCTTCTAACTTTATTCCTTGCTTCCCTGCAATTAAGAGACATTTAGAGAGAGAGAGAGAGAGAGAGAGAGAGAGAGATGAAGCCCTGGAGTCTGCTAGTCATGTTTTTGTTACTGGTCCAAGAACAGGGGATGCCCGTACAAGTAGAAGCAGGGGATGGGTTCATCAAAACAAAAGGAGTGCAATTTCTGTTGAATGGTCTCCCTTATTACGCAAATGGGTTCAATGCCTACTGGTTAATGTATGTTGCCACTGACCCATCGCAGAGAAACAAAATCTCCTCTGCTTTTCAAGAAGCCACAACCCATGGCCTAACAATGGCTCGAACTTGGGCTTTCAGTGATGGTGGTTACAGAGCTTTACAGGAATCCCCTGGCTCCTACAATGAACAGACATTTCAGGTCAATTATTCTGATCAATTACTAAAAATTATGAATTTTTATGTACTTATTTGTTTCTGAATTTTCTTTTTCTTTTCTTTTTTTTGGGGGGGATTTGAAGGGGTTGGATTTTGTGATATCTGAAGCTGGAAGATATGGGATTAAGCTGATTTTGAGTTTGGTGAATAATTATGAGGATTATGGAGGGAGGAAGCAGTATGTGGACTGGGCAAGAAGTCTGGGTGGGCAAAACATAGCATCTGATGATGATTTCTTTACCAATTCTGTGGTGAAGGGATACTACAAAAACCATATCAGGGTCCGGCCTCCCTCCTTCCCTCTCTCTCTCTCTCTCTCTCTCTCTCTCTCTCTCCATTTTACCCGGAAAATGCCATTTTCTTTCCCTTTCCAGAGTTGTTATCAGTTCTTGTGGAAAATATTTCCAATTTTTATTGATTTCTTTTCCCTTAATAATTTTTGGTGGTGTTTGCAATAATCAAATATAGATAATAATTTTAACTTAGAAAATTTGAAGTGAATAAAAATAGATACATTTATTTATTTATAGCTGTAAAATATTGATTAAATTGAAGCAAAAGTTGATAGTATCTGATGAAAGAATTACAAAAATCAGTTGTAATTATTTATATCCTGAAGGTTGGTCAAAAAGCACACCGAACCCAGAAGCCAGAATTCTAAAACTAAAATTTTGACTGCTTTTTGATTTCTAAATAAATTTTTGAAATCTTGAAATCTATTTATAAGGATTTTTAACAAAAATTATGACTATTTGAGCTAAATTCCAATGTTTTCAAAAGGATTTTTACCTATTTATTGAAAATTTAATATCCCTCTCCTATTTAGAAGATTGATTTTTTCCCCTCATGGAGTTTCTGTTTTCACACGTAATTACGAAAATATGGAAACCCCACACACACACATTAATTATGGGCCATAATTTGTCTAATTAATTTGAAATTTATGAATTCTTGTGAATTTGTACAGACTGTCCTAACAAGGCGTAATAGCATCACGGGAGTTAATTACAAGGATGACCCTACAATAATGGCTTGGGAACTAATGAATGAGCCAAGGTGCCCTTCAGATCCCTCTGGAAGGACCATCCAGGTTAGTCTCCCTCTACCATCTATCTTTAATCATGTATTTGTAAACACAATTACGGATACAATTGGTTCGGGTTCGATTAATTTTATTGCACACAATCCCAGAAATGATTAGGCCAGCATAAAGATTTCTGTACTGATTCTGACCGATTTTTTATGAAAAAATCGATATTGGTACAAGTGATATTGATTCGGTAGAAATAGTTGAATTGACGAAAAATGAGCCACATCCGACCACAACCCAAGGTGCCCTTTAGGCCCATCTTGAAGGACCATCCAGGTTAGAGTCACTTCGTGCATTTTTGGTCGTTCAAAAGTATTTTTAATTGTTCAGATTTCTAAAAAGAGTTGTTTATTCGTATCAAAAAGAGTTTTAACAAATTTGAACTATTAATTGTCTCGATGGGCGATCGAAACAAAAGAAGATTTTCTTTTGTGAGCAAGAGCCCATCTTTAATCAAAACCGAGTTTTTCATTCCTTAGCTTCGTGCAAAAGGCTTCTCTCAAGTCTTTTTCAAGCCCATCTCATATACGATGCGGTATGACGCTTGTAACCTTGGTGGTGGCTGCTACTTCCTTGCACTTAGATGTCGCTAGCTTTATCTTCCTATTTAAAGCATTTGCGGCCAGACTGATCTGTCCAAACTTATACTCTAGTGTCATATCAATAAAACTAGACAAGCGTCTTACCATTGAGATTAGGTAGTTAAACATTATTATCAGTATTGGGAACTAACTCTCTAAGACTTAACAAACCCTAATGCATTTAAGAGGGCAGACTTAGGATTTAGGTTCGATTGCCTTTCAGCTTCAGGCAAGTCTACACACACAACTCTCATGCTTAGATACAAATATAGATGCCTAAAACCGTTTAATACATATAGAGTTCACATTCTCTTGAAGGACCCCATGTGCACCAGACGGTTCTAGACACATTTGTGTTCGGATCTGTGCATGAAAGTTTGTGTTTGTATATTTTCTCTTCTATTTCTTGAAGGCTAAAAAGAAGAAAAATATTTTGAACACAGACATCCAAACACAAGTACAGACATAATTGTGTCGTAACCATTTGATGTGTAGGTCCCACGTGCATTGAAGGGCTGAAAGAACGAAAACACAGCTAATCTAACACTCCATTTCTTGACAGGGTTGGATCAGAGAGATGACTTCTTACTTGAAATCCATAGACTCTAATCACCTACTTGAAGTTGGTCTTGAAGGATTTTATGCAGAATCAGCCCCTCAGAAACAGTTAAACGATCAGAGTTTCCAAGTTGGAACAGATTTTATTGCAAATAATCAGATACCCGAAATTGATTTCGCTACATCTCACTCATATCCTGATGTATGGTAAGTATGAGAGTCCAAGCTACTCGAAATTGACTCATATTTAACTTGTTAATGAATTAAAATATTCTTAAAAACACGTTAAACATCAATACAATATGCTCGATAAGTTTATAATATTTAAAGAAGTCAATCTTCCCGACCCCAGAATTGGTTTGATTGAGAGCAACTTGGACGTTAAATAAACTTAAATTTTAAATCAAACTTGAACAATTCATTACGTAGCTCTACTTTGCTTGATTATAGTTGTACCCAAGAATAATTTTCTGAAAGGACCCTATGTTGGGGTAATTCTGTAAGAATAAAATGCTCGAATTCTAGATAATAACTTCTGTTGATCATCAAACTGAAATTACAAATTGTAGCATCAATGGAAAATACAAAACATGTACAAATTAAAACGAAGTCTTGTAAAATCACAATTTCCTTAAAACAGATTTGTTGCCTCATCGCAAGTGTTAGAAGTTGCATACGTGCCTTTCTTTCATGGTAAAATGGCTAATTCAGTCGATAGAACGCTAATAAATAAATCCCTGTCGAACACAACTTATGTTTGTCTCTCTCTCACCCAAGAACACGAAATTAGTAATATCTTGTAGACTACAATATCCTGGTATTTCTAAAATGTGAAATGGATCGAATATATACACATGGAGGAACTTTTCACATATTAAACCGCTGAAGCCTTGCAGACATCAATGCATGCCATGCATGAAACCTTTCGATTTTCTCGTAACACTCTCCAGTGTTCCGAGTTCATTCGCCAACCATTACGAATTCCAACAAATTCCTCAGTTTGGCTTGTTCTAATGTTCAGGTTAGAAGGACAAAGCGTTGAAAGCCAACTTTCGTTTCTAACCACCTGGGTGAATAATCACATTCAAGATGCAAAAAACACCATCCAAAAGCCACTTCTCTTTGCAGAGTTTGGGAAGTCAAGTAAAGATCCTGGTTTCGACACCAACCAAAGGGACACAATGTTCAACACAGTGTACTCAGCCATCTATTCATCAGCCAGGGGTGGTGGAGCTGCAGCAGGTGGCTTGTTCTGGCAACTTCTAGGCGAAGGAATGGACTCTTTCCGAGATGGGTACGAAATAGTCTTGAGTGAAAGCTCGTCGACAGCCAGTTTGATCGCTCAACAGTCGCAAAAACTCAAGAACATTCGGAGAATGTATACCCACTTGAGAAACGTTGAGATTTGGAAGAAAGCAAGAGATAAGAGAGGGGTTGGAGGTGCAGGAAATTGATAAACCGTGTAGTAGTGATCTAAAATGAAGCTAGAGATACGAAAAGGGTTGAAGTTCATGTGAACCAGTCTATCGTATACTTCTACGATATCTTCGCTGCTCTATATATTCACTACCAAAATATCAAGATATCGGAATATAACCAAAGAACACTTGCATTTATTGTGAAAACAACTACACTGCGCTAACCGGATCTTTTTTTCTCTACTTGCTACATGAAACTAACTAGTAGATATATACATCAGAGCAACACTACTAATTGCTTCTTATTGAGAATAATAATCTAATAAAGCTATAAAAACAAATGATCTACTACTACATTTCTGGTCTCAACAAGAAAAAAATGAGGATTTCATATGATGGTTCCATCTTTAATGGTTGCATTCTTCAGTACTACTGTGATACCAGATCTAATGTAGAATCCTTCATTTGGTCTATCTGCTTCTTCAACACCCTGATATATGAAAATCATGTTATATGAGAAGGGTATTTTGAAAATTCCGAGTGCATGAAGGTTTTAAGGACAAGATGCAAGTCTTTAAAAGCAAACAGATATATATATATATATATATATATATATATATATATATATATATACTTACATCTTTATTTGCAATGATCACATCTTTTCCAATCTTGGCATTCTTGTCAATTATGCAATTCCTTCAAGAAAAGTGACAGAAGGATGTAAGTTTTCGAGACAGTAATAACCCGTTAAACTCCTCAATCCTTGCATTACGATGACATAAATGAAACACTTGATTTGAGTGTGGGCCATGCCACCAGATATTGACCATCTAATCATGACCGCGGAGCTTGAAAGGACATTGTAACTGTTTATCTCATGCGCTGAGATAGTCCTCGCCGCCTTCGGTTTCAAGTATGCATAGTGCGTGCATGGCAGTGACAGTATGCATAATGGTTTAGTACATATATCTCACCTGATCTTGGTATTCCGTCCAACGCCAATGGGAACCTTTCCATCTGCCAGCAGAGATGCAATTTCAGATTCAGTGTGATAGTAATCTGCACCCATCATCATAGTATCCTGGAAGAAAAAAATATTTTCAGCAACAGATTACAATCAACAATTAGTCCAAAAGATAGCACAGTAGTTGCCTAATCCTAATGTTACACCAATTTATACCGATACTTCTATGAGAAAGCAAAAACACAGACACATGTTCAACCAAATAGGGCAATCGTGCAACACGCCTAAAAGATCTATTCTTAGACTTAGCTCGATTTTTAGGATCACTACTACTTAGAAACACATTAAAGTAACAGTAGCCTTTGTTTGAGCCAGTTGAGATCAGCAGATATATTGATACGTCTATTAAAATCGCCTTAAAACTGCTGCTATCCTTCTTAGTCTTAACTCTATATACGAAGCTACAAAAGGGTTAGAAGCTGACATAGGCAGCAGATACAATTCATCAAAGAAACCTTTTTTTTTTTTTCATCTTAATGCTCCAAATGCCTTAGGCAAAAGCTTTTGAAAGCAAAATTATAACTCACCTCAAGCTCGACACCAGTCTCTAAGCGTGAGCGAACACCCACTACAGAGTGAATGATGCTACATTCGTGCAAGAAGCAACCGTGTGAAATTATGGCATCCACAATCTGCAAGAACTAGTTTGCTTATAAAATTGAAGGAATCACAACCAAACCAAATATTAGGTCGATAGTATTAGTATACCTTGCATTTATCCATCTTGGTTGGCGGCAAGAACCTAGGAGATGTAAAGAATGGTGTCTTGGGATCGTTGAAGTCAAACTTTGGAGGCTGCATGAACATTTGGTCAGTTCAGAAATTTATACTAACAAAATTGGAATAGAACAACCAATTGACAGTGGAACTATATTTTCTGTAAGTTGCAAGAAAACAATAGCCTTTCTGTCTGCATAGTATTGTTGGCCACGTGCAATTTCTTGTGTATTATAATTGTTCTAAATCATCTGAAACACTGTTTGTAATTCAGAAAGTATGAACTGCTCCCAAATACATTACATTGAATTCTCAAGTACTTTTTACCAACTCATACCCATCATTGAAAATGTCCTCTAAATTATCTTAACTGGCTTACGAACTTCTCATGACACTTATACTAAAACTCAGATGTCAGCTTCATGAATCTACTGTTCTCGTATCCATTGTTATGAAGCCAATAGTCAAGGGATAATATGTGCTTGTCATAAGCATAAACTAACCTGTTCTGTGAGGGCCAAATTGGCATCAAAGAAGGACTTTATAGTTCCAATGTCCTCCCAGTAGTCGTTGAACAAATATGCCTGAGAATTCAAATGCATAAGAAACAAAATAGATCATTCACAAGCTGAAAGCCTAGTCAATGCAAAAGTATAACTTACAAAAAGTTCAAGGAAAACACTGAAAGGCAATGGAAAAATAGCATTCAATGTTCTAGCTAAACCTGGACGTTATGATCCGCCACAGCAGAAGGAATGATTTCGGAGCCAAAGTCATTGCATGAAGGGTACCCCCACCTCAAAAGCTTCAGCAAGACATCAGTTCTAAATACATAAACACCCATTGATGCAATGTAGGGATATTGTGCAGCATCTTTATCCGAGAGTCCAAGGAGAGAGGTGTCAACTTGCTGGTGTGATTCCAAAGATCAATATCAGGTAATCAAAATCCACAACTATAAGAAGCTATTTGGTTGAAAATCGGGATGATAACAGAAGAGAAAGGCACTGATAAAACTAACTTGGAGATCAAAAGCATGTAAGAAACACCACACCAAAAAGGAAAACTGAACTAAAAATTACATCCATCTACCATTTGTTTCAGCACAGCGCCCTTTGGTTTCTCAGCAAACAGGATGATACGACCCATTTTGTCGATTTTCATCAATCCATAATCTGATGCTCGGCTGCAAAAAATAAAACTAAAAATAAACGTTAACTCAATAATCGATGGGAAAAAAAGTGAACATTTATTCCTTATCAACATCTTGATCTACCAATTTTGCCTCTGTAAAATGAAGGCCTTCATTGCAACATCTAAATAAACCTAAAATACAAACAAAAAGATGCCTAGGTTTGATTGGACTAACCCCTCTGTTCCCATCAGCTATTTGGAGAAACAGATGTGCCTTTCACATATCTAAATTTTGATGCATCAAAGTTAAATTCTAGCAAAATGCATTAAGGCTTTTCTTATTTGAATGACCTGATGTTGAACAACTGGAATTGAGCTGAAACTAAAGATTAATAACATACCTATCATCCATGGGGACACAGGAAACTGTGATATCAGCCTGTGAATTGATATGCTTCTGCAATCACATAGCTCAAATGATAAATCACCCAAAGACACAAGGTACTGGACGCGTTGTATTACAATAGTAAATATAAAGTAAGTACCTGCACAAAGTCCATATAATCCATTCTGTAGAGATGATCACCGGACAAAATCAATATGTGCTCAATGTTCTTGTTCTTGGCATCCTATAAGAATTATTAAAACCCCACTTAATCCCTTTCAGAGGGAAACAACAAACTGATAGCCAAATATTCTAATCTTAGCACCCCACCTCAAATACCCATGTGAATTGTCGTACAGCATCTGCTGTTCCTTGGAACCACTTCTTTCCCGCTTCTCCTGGTGTTTGAGTGGCAGCCAAAACCTGTTCTCCATAAAAAAATCTCTAAATCAACTAAATGACTGTTACAAAATAATTAACATGAATAGTATGAACAGTATTGGTATGTATAGTAATTTTTGGTTGTTCAGTGACTCATAGTTGTCTAATTCATCTAACCTCCACAAAACCATCGCCAAAGGTGATGCCATTTCCAAAGTTGTAGGTGCGAGCAAGGTGACGATTGAGGGAGAAAGAATTGAACTGAGTGAGGATGAAAATCTTTCTTATACCACTGTTGATGCAATTACTCATAGGAACATCAATTAGCCTGTAACAACCTCCAATTGGAACCTGCACGAAAAGCAAGAAAACCGATTCCAAAATAAATTTAATCCAATAGTCACAGTGAAATATCAAGAAAACTTTTACACCATATATGGGTTTCTCTTACAGCTGGTTTAGCTCTTTTGCTAGTTAGCGGAAAAAGGCGAGTCCCGGCGCCTCCACCCAATATGATAGCAGCCACATTCTGTGGGTCTACTTTTGGATACTCAAATAGTGGTGCATCAAATGTCTGAAATTTGTAACCAAGAGTAAGATTTGATTTCACTCCCACAAGAATATAACAAGAAACACAACACTTCCATGATTTACCCTGGGAAACATCATTAACATTGTGATCTTGACAACATAGGTTGATCAAAAGGTGCATTTATTAGCAACAAGCCCTTAAACAATAAAGGAAATATGACAACATAGATTGATCAAATGGTGCATTTATTAGCAACAATTCGCTAATTAATTTAAGGAAACGGAGGAGTCGTTGCATTGTGTTAACTCACCAGAATCTCGTTGTTAATATCTGATGTAAGAACAGACAAAACAACCCCTGGTTTAGGCTTTGCGGCTCCCTTTTTATTCAAACTTTTCCATGACTGAGTACCCAAAACCTTACTCTTCACGCTCTCCCTCATTTTCTTCCCCCACAACCCAGGAACCCCTCTGCTAACTTGCACTGGATGGACATTGGCTTTCATGGCGGCACAGCAAGAATCCATTTCCACACTGAGAAGAATATTATTTGAAATACAAAAGAAGATACTTTATATTGCAAAGGCTAGATAATCCAGTGTCCTATAAATGTAGAGGAACTTTTCACGAAGATCCCAAACTTTCCAGGAAATTGCCAAGAAAGAATTGAAACTTATGCGTATACGTGTAAAGATTAACGACTCAAATCCCGAAACACAAAAATAAAATATACCCAGATCAGAAAAACTCGCTGTTAACTAGAAAAGAAGATGCAATATATTAGCCAAGTGTAATGTAATGTAGATCGGACACTGATATTTTCTCGAGATTGGAAATTACAGGAAACCTGATGAGAGATTGATAATGGATTAAAAGAAAAGGGTGGATCGAAAAAAGCATAAATTGGTTGAACACAGCTAGTGGGATGGCTGCGTGATGATCGTAGAAGGGAAGGAGGAGGGGGTGGGTTTGGGTTTGGGTTGTATCTTGTGAATCTTCACGAGAGACTCTCTCTCAGCAAATTGCTGCTGCTGTTATTTATTTTGAATTAGTCCACACTCTCACTCTTTACCCCATGTGAGATTGGACTGTGGGGTTTTGGGTTCAGACTTTTATGCCATTGGAAGGTGTCCAGTTAGATTGGAAGACATTTTTATTCCAAGCCTCAATTTAATATTAATCCAACAACTAATTATTAGGCTTCATGCATGTAGTTTTTATTTAAAGGTTAATTTTGAAGTCAATTTAGGCTAGATTATGGCAGAATACATCAGTCTTTAGTTCATTGAGAAAAGAAAAAATTAACTAAAGATTAGATGGCTTAGGATTTGAGGGTATTTTCATCATTAAGATTAAAGTCAAATAAAATTCTACATTAAATACGGCAAAAATACACCAAAAATAATCCAAACGGACTTGACTAAATTAAATTATACTTGAAACAACATAATCTAATAATCTAATAATTAAATAATAATCACAAGCCTAATAGATCCTTAATAAAATCCTTCTCCCGTCTCATTTTAAAATTGAACCATTCTGCTATAATCTTTTATGGACCTTCTTGAATTCATTGCGATAATTAAATTTTGATTATGTAAAATCTTATAAAAAAGACATTAATTATGTTAAATATTGCTATATTTGGTAAACAATAAACAACAACTTACAATACATTGTTTGCTAATATATTTTGATTAATATAAATGTGTTTAGAAATCATATTGGCTCAAGATCGTAAGAATTACATATGAACGTATTTTATTATGTAGTAGCCTGGACATATAGGATATTGGGCAATAGTACAAGCAGAGTTGGATTCCTCATGAGACAAATCAAAGACTCACACCATTTGCTTAGCACAATTTGTTTTCTTGGCCTAGTCCCCCATGATGGTGGGTTGTACCCAAGGTTGCACAAAGCCCGTGTATTGTGCAACCAGCCCATCATTGAGCATACGATCAATGTGCATGTCAAGTTGAATGGAGAGTGGTCAACATGATCATGGTACAACTCAACGTCTGTAACTCCATGTAGAAGCCAAATGGTTCGACATGCTCATGTGGAGTACAGTCTGTCACAAGTGTGTCATGTATGACATTAGAGGTAGAGGCGGGTATTTCCAATGTCACGGTGCATGCGCTACTACTAACTTCAGGCGCAAATACACTTCTCCATATAAGGTAACAGAGACACTCTATGTGAGGTACGTTTGGTCACACTAATCTCAAGTGCTTTAAATTAGAACTACTAACATTAGGAACTAACATACATACGTTATTATATTCTCCATCTGCCTTCAACCGACCGACACTAATTAATTGTTTCTTTTGCAATTAAGAAGAAATGAATTCTATAGGAACAATCCAAAGTGGAATTCATAACAATCATAAAAAATATTTAGAGGAAAAAAGGCTAAAAAAACAATAACAGAATGGTCCAACCTGAAGGTGGATTAATAGTGTTTTGATTCATATCTCCTACTCGAACATCGAATAAAATCTACCGTACTTATAAATCACAAAGACATATATATAGGGTTCCGTCCGAAGTTCCTATCTTGATTTGACGAAATAAAGCGCTATTGAAAAACCCACGAACCAAACACTACACCGAGATCTGGTTATCGCAACACTATATATAAAAAAATTAAATCATACGTTAAATATAGTTAATAATAAAAATAGTTTATTATTAATAATAAGTAATAGGATAAAAAAATTAAATAGTAGTGACTCGCCCTTGCTTAATACTTTGGGAAAAAGATTCAAGTAGTAGTGACATTAAACTTTAATTTATGTACATCAATGGATTCTGCTACCACCTTTCGAAATTGGCTTGACTGGTTGAATGCTGAATCATTCTTGAAGAGCCACAATGACCATAAAATGCCAGAAGTTTAGCTTTCCAGTAATGTTGCTTAAGACCATGAAAAGGGACATTTAAACCATTGTTGCATGAGGCTAAATAATGTAGAAGAGAAGACTCACGGGATTCTCCTCTAGTTAAAGATTGATGACTAAACTTGTCCTGAAAGTGAGTAGTGAATAAGGTGGTGGTCTGTAGATTAAAGGATGAGGAATACAGAGCATATATTAAAACCTCTTGTTGCGAGTGTGAGATGTTGTTTCTTTTGGCTAGTTCATGTCTAGTAGAGATTTCTTGTTGGGTTGCTTCTCAAAGGAAAATTTTTACCTTTAAGGGGCAAGTTCATTTCCAAATGGAGTTAAGATCTTGATTGATGGGATTGAGTCCTCCCATTTGCAGTATGCTGATTTTGGAGAGTAGGTTTTTGAGCGGTCTCAAGCCCAAAAAAGAAAGCCAGCTTTGTTTGGGTTGATGTTAAAGTTGCCAATAACTAAAATCAAGGATAAAAGCAGTTGATGTTCCCATTGAAAAATGATCATAATCAAGGTGAGTGATGAAGGTAAAGAAGGTGAGTTGGGTATAATATCTACCATATCACAATTTTTTGAAAGGGAATGGAGCCTAAGGCATTGAGTTTTAGATCATTGTTTAACATGATTCGCCTATTCATTCAAGACTATTATATTCTATTGTTAAGTAATCATGGGCACAAAAATAATTGACTTATTCTTTAAGAAGAGAGGTTCTCAAAATGTTGAAGATTGTGCAAACTCCAAACTTTCAAGTTATATTGGTAAATTTCAATAGTTGAATCTGGATATTGCCCTCATAAAAATCCTAGAGTTAAAGTGCAAGAATTTATAAATCGACTTTGATAAGGGATCTAGGGCTACGAGAACCAATATAGAATCTTCTGACATCTTTGTGTGATGAGATTATTCGGGCTTATCTTAAGATTGGGCCATATCAACCTGAACTTCCGATGACCAATTTCTTAAAGACAATCATGGTTGTCGCTTTCTAAGGATTTCACAGAGTAAGAAAAACTACATCTGAAATTTCAATTGTAAAATTACAAGCTTGACGTTTTTAATCAGCTGGAATTTCAAAATTTGTCAACGATTTTTAGGTTGAATGAAGCGTTAGTGAAAATAATGAAGTTCATGATATATCCGTTAGTCTACAAGTTGATTCAAATTTGTCAAAATTTGTTCCGGTGCACTTTCAATATGAAACGTGTGAAGATTAGACTTCGGAACAAAATAGACGATAAACTTTTAGTAAGTTTCTTGATAACTTACATAGAGAGGGATATTGCAAGAGAGTTTGATCCCGATTTTATAATTGATGCTTTTAGTGACATGAAGGAGTGTCGAGTGCAATTTAAGATGTCTTCTTTTACTAGATAATAGATATGCTGAGGTTAGTCATTACTTATTTTTCAATCTATTACTTTATAAAAAAAACTTATTATTTATGCATGGAGTATTGTTATTTTGTACTTTTTTTAATTTTAATGTATTTTCGTTAAAATTTGGTATGCATTATTTTTGGGTCTTGAATATATATTCGTCCATACGTAGTGAAATTCTTGGCTTTTGTTCCTGTGGGTGAAACGTACTGTACCATCTCATGGTGGTGTTCTCCCACCCTTGTATTGTTCCAACTTGTTTCGGCGTGCTCTTGTATGTGTCGTACCGGGCCGTACAATTTTATTTTTATTTTTAATGATTTTTTTGGTAATTACACGTAATTTGAGACTAAAATATATTTGGTATGCGTTAGCACGCGTACTCTTCTTCTTTGTTAAAAAATATTATTTGATAAATGTATATTATTTTATATCGATAAATACAAAAGATACATTGGTACTCGTACATACCATACTAATAACATAAATGGTACGCTTGTTTGTACGAAATTAATTACTTTGGACTGGACAGTCATCTTTAGCTCATTTTTGAATTCTCTTGTGAACCTATTTTCATGATCAAAGTTGTTTTATTTTAAGAATTCATCAAAAAAATTTAAGAAAGCTATGATTATGTTAGTCAGATATCAGTTGACATAATTTTAAAATAAATTTTATTTGAAAAAAGTCAAACTTGTCGAAAAGATCAATTATTATAGAAATCATGTGGATCAGATATTAATTAATATTGTTTTAAAATATACTTCTTTGAAAAATCAACGTGGTACATGTATACTTGTTAATGTTAATGTCATATAATTTTTTTTGTGACTAACTGTACAATTGAAATTATTTTCTGTGCTATAAAATATATATTCTTAATTAATTAAGAAAAACGAATGAGATCCATGATCGTGGGTCCTTTTGGATCCAATTTAATAAAAAATAAAGTATTTAGTTTTAGAATTTTTTGAGAACAATATGTCAATAACCACATCAAAAGCAAATATTAGTTGAATATATATTTTATTTTTAAAACCCATTATGTAGAGACGATCACCAGAATGGGTTTAAAAAAAATAAAATATTAGTCCATTGAGGGAATTAAAATAGACTAAGTTTATGAACATATCATTCGTGCACAGATTCAGATATAAATGTGTTCGGAATAGTTAGATGCGTGCAAAATCCTCTGAAATAATATGAACACCATGTGCATCGAACGATTTCGGAGACATTTGTGTCCAAATTAGGCCATAATTAGAATTTCGAGGACATACACGACGTGATATATTACTAGTTAAAGAAAACTAGGGGCGGACCTACTAAGGGGGGGGGGGAGGGGTCACGTGACACCCCCCATGCTCCACTTAAAGCAAATTTTTTTTTTTTTTTTAAGATTTTAAGAGTAAATTAAGTTTATCGTGTAACACTGTAACACCCCCATACTCTTTTGTTCAGTCAAACTCTCCCCAATTTAGTTTATTAAATTTTGAATACCTATATTTTTTGTTATTGAATACAAATTTAATTTTTAGTTGTTCATTTATTTTGATGGTGACACCTCAGGTTCAAATCCTGGGTCCGCCCTTGAAGAAAACATACGAACAGTTAGTGGCGGACAATTATTGGGGGTCGGGGGAGGTGGCTGGTGCCACCCCCATTTCGTTCTAAGAAAAGTAATTTTTTTCGATGCCTAAATATTTTTTGTTTAGAAAACTGAGTCATTCAGTACTTTTGAAACGCAGCCACAAGTATTTCAAGTCCCTTTTTCATCACACATTTATGTGAAACTTATGCTTATATCATATGCGGTGAAAAAAAAATATATGCACCTTGTTGCGATGCCCATGAAACACTAAATATTTTTTGTTATTTGAGTTAATCAATAAATTTACACAATAAGAAGAAATTAAGACGAAAGGTGATAATAAATGAGTAGTGAGGAGTGACGACTCAATACGACGGTACCCCTAAATCTAATTTCTGAGTCTGCCACTACGAACAGTCTATACGACATACGAACGTGCAAGGCAATGCAAGACAACAATAAGGATATGCATAACATGTAATAGAGTTTTTCGTTCTCGTTTTCAATCATCAGTTTATTCTATAATTTTAAAATAAATTTTATTTGAAAAAATTAGACCTTGTCGAGAAGATCAATTACACAATTATGTGGATCGAATATTGATTGGTATAATTTTAAAATACATTTATCCTTGAAAAATCAAAGCGATAATGTATACTTGTGAATATATATCATAACATATGTTTTTGAGTTTCTTTTTTTGACTCATTGTACAATTGACATTATTTTCTATGCTATAAATATATTATATATTCTAAATTATTTCAGAAAAGGGAATGAGATCAATGATCATGGGTCCTTTTCGGATCCAATTTAATAATAAAAGGAGTATTTAGTTGGATATTGTTAGCGCAATCGATCAATCACACATAGAATAAAACAGTAAAGTGATCAACACAAAATTTACGTGGTTCTCCAAAATCGGATACATCCACAGGAGTAAAGTAAGATTTATTATTTAATCACATGTTTAGGATTTTGCAATAGAGAGTACTTATATATATACTTTATTCCAATCTAATTCTATTCTAATTAAGTAAACCAACTGTAATTAGGTTGTACCATACTGAGGGGGACTTCCCCTTCCCCCCCACCCACCGACTGGGCCGAAGGCTCAATAACAAAAGTTGAACCCATTGGAATATAAGCCTCATTTCGCTCCGCTTCGGTCGCTTCGCTTTCCTCGCTCTACTCCACTATGTTCAGTTTTTGGCCCTCTCCATATGAGTCATAAATTCCAACAGATATTTTCGTGGTATGATTTCAATACATTTATTCATAAAAAAAATCAAAACACTAAAATAATTCTGTAAATGTATTCTTAAATTATATCAATCAATATATTGCATTAGCAAGATTTTAGAAGTCAATCATTTTAGTGGGTATTTATCTTTCTTTTTTTTAATATATAACTCATAGTATCCGTACCAGTTTACGTGCGCTTAGACTAATATTTGGGAGACCAATCTCACTATCTACTTGTAGGTATCCCAATTAAAATCAGAATAAAGTCTTGTATGAACTGACTCCATAAGAATTAATAGCATCTTTACAATTTCGAACATGAAACCTTAAAAAGAAACAAAACCCTAAATCGAAAGTTTTGATCACCAAATCAACTCTTGTGGTTTGGGTATTCACTACATGAAATGAAGTAATAATCCTTCTTTGATAAATCTTTCATAGAGAGAAGGATGTGAAAGTGATGCTATGTTATATGAATATAGTTATATTATTGAGGCAAATTAGACCTTAAATAAGTGTACTTTCTCACCATCAGACTTGAAAACTGACAAATGAATTGACGGAGCAAAACAATTAATTGTTCAAATTTGATTTGAAAACTTACCGAGTTTTAAAAGAATGTTTAAGTTTGGCTTATTTATAAGACAAGTCGATCACAAACGAGCTTTGATCGAGCCGATCTTGAGTAATTTAAATTTCTACATATTATATATTGAATGACCAGAGTATGAGTTTGTTGAGCTTGATTTGAAAACTTAATGACCTTCGAAATAGTGTTCAAGATTGGTTTGCTTAAAAAAAAAAATCCATCTCAAATAAAATTTTAAGGAGCGAACAAGAACTCAAACTTGAACAGTTTGCTTCGTTTGTCAATCCTAAACATGGTTTTTTCCACCTATACATGAAAAGTGGGAAATAACAAGCAAGAGTAGAAGGATTTTTTTTTTAAAATTACTAATAACAATGTTCTCATCACAAATTCATTGTGGCGACAACAACCCAATTTTAAAAAGCGTTTCCCACTGCAACTGTTGCCACGCCAGTTGTCAACAATCCCGTTGCAAAAACTATTGGTGAAATATATAACGACCCGGATTTTTGAGATTTTATATATATATATATATATATATATATATATATATATATATATATATATATATATATATACTAGCAAAAACCCGTGTTATGCACGGGACGTGTAAAAAAAAAAGTAGTAATATTTTACCATGTCAATCTATATTTTTTAAAAATTTTAATAACAAATTCTTACCGCAATAATATAATATAAAACACGTATTTTTCATCGCATGTGCAGCTTGAAACATCTATAATATCTCATTATAAACTCTACTTTAACAAAATATTAAAACTGATAGTTCAATAACTAAATTAATTTGATCAAGTATTCATTTAATTCTTCCCTTAAAAAGCTTAAAATAAAATATCAAAATTCAAAAATTGTGATACATTTGAAAGAAAAATTGTCTAATTATGAATCAATTTACCATAAAATAGTCTCAATATTTTTTTGGAGTATAATAACAAAATAAATAATTTTTTACAAAAGTAGTTGCTGCAATATTTATCTACCTATACTACAATTTTTAAAAAAATTCAACCTACTTTTAAAATCCATAAAAAAATCAAAAAATAATATTTATTAATTAAATTTATATTAGTTAAAAATAAATTATCAATGACTTACTTAAAAATCTAGCTAAAAAGCCTACAAAAGTTTCAATTAAGATACTATTCAATATTTATAAATTATGAATTCATAGAATAATTAAGATTTGTTTCCAATTTAGCTTCAAGAGATGAGTATGAATGCAAGTAAAATTTAGTCATTTGCATATTATCCAACATCAGTCGTAAAAATATTATAAGGATAAATACTATCCATTTAACAAAATTCAAACATACTTAATATCTCACTTTCTTTGCTCTTACTATTAACATTAAATGACTAATTTATGTCCAACTCAATCCACCGTACAGATATTATAATGAACAATACTACCCATCTAACAAAATTCGAACATATTTAGTATAATCTCTCATAATCGATGCTCTTATCCTTAATATATATTATGTGGTCTCTTTATATATTTTATTTTAAAATTTAAAGTTAAACAAATCTAAATAATGAATTTCTTTTAATCTTTTGTCTTTCTATTTTATCTTATTTGGATTTATTTTTAATACTCAACCTACTTCATTGATCAAATTAAAACTGTCTAGAAAATTAGCCAACTCGTCGATTTTAAAGATTAGTGATTTTTGTAGCGGGTAAAAAAATATTAATATACTTAGGATGAGTTAATCAAAATGTACCTCAACTCACTTAATGTAATGTAGCTAGCACATTCATGCGATGACAGCGCAGTCAATTCGCAACCTCATAAATAATAGCAATTAATTCTTTTAATTTATAAAAAGGAATAAAAGTTAAAAAAAGAGGTGATGCTTTTTTGAAAGAACATGATAATGAAAATTGATATGGTTATATATTTATTTATTTGTAATTAATTGTTTACCAAATTGTTTTTCTATATAAGAATAAATCTATTTATTTATATTTTTACTTTAAAAATCAATTTCTGCGTAATTTTTTAAATATTATCCGTAATTACATAAAGGTATAAATTACATGGGTATGTATATATGTGTAGATATAGATAAGTAGAGAAAATTATGGAAAAAAAAATATCATATATGAAATATAGCAAGTTTTTGAATTTGAATTTAAAAAAGATTCATCTAATATTTTGTAAAGATAAAGTAACATGTAGCATTTAAAAAGTTTGATGACAATCTAATAAATTGCTGACACTTGTCGTTCTCAGGACGACTCTCATGAAAAGTCGCCCTGCAATAATATATAGTATAGATAGATTATTTATGTTTTATTTAGATTAATAAATTATTTTTTTCTGATTGATTATCTTGAATTTTTACTTGTGTATATCTCTTTATTTTCTCTCTGTCCAGATTCGTTGAATCTTTAGGGAGAGTTATCTAATTTATTTTTATATATATTAAATTTTATATTTTTATGATTATTAAGTATTTTCATTAATTATTATCCTAAGTGATAATTATTATAATACTTGAATCTCATTCAAACTCTATCCCTAGTATTCAAATCCTACTCAAATTCTATCTTTGTTGATTCAAATCCTAATTGGACTCAGATTCATCTCCCTTTATCTATTTATATAGCCCTTGATCCATCAAATATTCATTTTCACCGTTTCAGAGTTTTTACATGCGTTTTGAATATTTGTGAGGTATTTTCTTAAAAATTTCGTGTTCGTTTATGCGTGTGCACCCCCCTTTATTATTTTCTTTTTCTTTCTCTTCTCTCTCTCGGTTTCTCTCTCATACTCTCTCTCGTCTCCCTCTGTTCTTTGTTCTCTCTCTCTCCCCGCCATATGGCAGACTTTGTTTTTACTTTATTTTATTTTAATTCCTATTACTGGTTAGTATTTTCTTCTTCTATAGTATACAGTTTACTTTATTTGTTATATATGTTATGTTTATAGTATTACTCTATTATTTATTAATAATAGGTAAACTTTAATTTTACACACATACATACACACATATATAATACTGTTATTTAGTCTATTATTTATTGTTATTAGTAATACTATATTTTTTTGTTATATATATTATATTTAGAGTATAGATTTATTCTATTTTTATTATTAATAGTACACTGCTCTTATATATATATATATATATATATATATTATAGTTAAAGTATTTACTTACCCTATTAATCATTATTAATAATACACTATTTTTATATATTACGGTTAATGTATTTACATATACTGTTATTATTTATTTCTTATATTTAAAGTATGGTTTTGATTTTTATTTAATAGTATTGTGACAATCGGATCTCGATGCGGTAGTTGATTTCGTGAGTTTTCGATAGTGCTTTATTCGTCGGATCGAGGTAGGAATTTCGGACTGAGCCCTATATATATATGTGATTTATGAGTAGATTTAGTTAATTTGTGTTAGAAAATTGTATATGGGATATGAATCGAATATTTAATAATTAATTGTTGGAGTGTTTATGTGTATTCGATTGCGTGAATTAATCAAGTTGAGAATTTAATAAATATTAGGTGTTAGATTGAGATTGGGTCAAAACCATAGGAGTGCTATATATTTATTGTATGTGACGATTTGTGATTTAATTTAATTTAATTTAGTTGATCAATTAAAAAACTATTATTTGTTGAGAGTTGAGACCCATTTGTATTCTAGGACCCACGAAAGTTGTATGTGATTTGAACGGTGTTGATGATATCGCATAATTTTAGTAATTTTAATTTATGCTCGATGCATGTTTAATTAAAATCGCATGATGATATTTTATTATTGCATGTTGAGCATGACGAATGATCATTGTGCATGCATGCATGGAAATTGGAAGATTAATTGAACGACAGGGTTAGATGATCTCATTGTTGCGATAATGAGTGATAATCAGAATATTTTTGGAGTTATGGTGGATTATGGGGGATTGCGAGACCTCGATGTTTTGATACTGATGAAGGGAATTGCGAGGCCCTGAGGTTGTAAATTTGGCGGAGAGGGATTGCGAGACCTCGATGCTGTGATACCGATGAAGGGAATTGCGAGGCCTTGAGGTTGTAATTTGGCTAAGGAGGATTGCGAGACTCCGATGCTGCGATACCAATGAAGGGGATTGTGAGACCCTGAAGTTGTACTTCGGATATAGGGGATTGCGAGACCTCGGTGGAGATAATAATAACTAAAAGATACTCAATGCGGAAAGCTTTATGCACGAAATTGCATATTCATGTTTATGCACGATATTGCATATTTCATGTTGAATGATTGTTCTTGACATATTGTGTATAATTATTATCATGTATATTCATTTGTAAGTTAAGGGTAAGGTTAAATATTTCTCGTGAGTGTTAATCACTCATTTGGAGCTACTTCTTTGCTCCTGGTATTTCACACTAGATTTTGAGGAACAGGTTGAGGTGCAGCATAAATTGGAAGTTCAAGAGACTGAGAAGGACGAGATGAATGTACCAGGACCATGGCTGTATCAATAACAGTCCAATGATTTGACTTAGGATGCCCCTTTAGCTGTTTTTAATTAAGGATAATTTATTACTCGAGTTATTGATTTTGAAAACTATTTAATGAGTTAAATTTTGGATCGGTTGTTTTGCCAGCAATTAATAATATTTGATAATTTGGCCCTTTGTTTTTAAATGAAAAATTTTATTCCGCTGCTTTACTTAATATATTTTATTATAACGTACCATAAAAACATGGAGTGTTACAAAATAACTTTTTGTAATGGTAAGCTCCCGTTGCAAAATGTATTTTCTCTTGTAGTGCAATCTACAGAAGGGAATAAGGATGGTCAACTAAACTAACAGACAAAAGAAATGCAATAACGTACACATTACATGGTAGTAACGTATTGGGAATTAAAAAGTCTAAAATTACACACGCAATGCACAAACAATCACATGCGTGTGTGAGACCATAGACACACCATAGTCGCACACATTCGTGAGTATGTATTTAAATTTGGGTACATTTATACTTGATTGTAGCATTATTGGTTGGAAAATGAGAGAGAATATATGGTGTTAGGGAGGGAGACACTCTGGAATTTAGTGAAAATCCCTTATGCATTTGTACTTACAAAAACTAGAAGGAAGACAAAGAGAAAACACCCAAAAAAAATATGGATGGGGATCAAGTGGTCTGGAAGATAAGGTGACCAAATTTCACATGGATTGTTGGCTCAAACTCAATTATTTAGATAACAGTAATTTTCATTTAACAAAAGTGTCCACGTATTTAGATGGGCTTCTGAACTCTCTAATACTGCAAAAGTCAGAATCAGTTAGTGCTTACTGATTGGTGTCAGCCAAAAAATACACCGATAACTAAATCACTAGGTAAACCAAAAAGTAAAAGAAAAGTACCGTAAAGAAAGTAAGTAACATGTATTGTACTTTTCACATGAGAACATGTTTTATACATGAACAAGACTTGGGCTCAAAGCTATCATGTGTGGAGAACACTCCCCAATAACGTCAGAAATAACCGTCTTTATCTTGACGTCATGCATAATGCATCTAGCTCTAGCTCGGACGCCATGTGCCAGGTGAAAATGGATGGGGATCAAGTTGTCTGGGTCGACTTGTCGGATCCTAACTTGACTTGGCCCATACGATGCACATCCGTTAGATGGGTTGGTTGCATAGTGTCTCATGTGCCATGTTGAGCTTCAGTACAGTCCATAAAGCTACTAAGCTATCGAACTTGATTTAGGCTATTGTTCAAATCTGATGCTGACCCAGTCCATTACCTTGTAAACATATTGTCAAGGGACTTCAACTTTGTAGTGGGCTTCGACCCAACAACAAGTCAGAAGTGAAGCCCATTACATTGTGAGTGGGCCTCAACTTTGCCATCCACCCAACCCAGTAAAGTCGAAAGGCATCTGTTCCTTTCACAGGAGCCCACAAGCCCATTAAGAGGAATGAGTCTTTTTGTAGAGATTTTCCCCCTTGGGCTTAGCGGCGACACCGGAAAAAAGAATGAAGGAAAAGAACTCTTGGCCTTGAAATATCATCAGGAACTCTCCAAGATTGGTCTCTTCCAAAATCTCTCGAAACCCCTTTAGGATTCTTATCATAACCGTCAAAGATCTTCACAGGATATTTCGGAAGCCTCGTTGACTTGTATCTTTCTCCAAGACACATCATTGATATGGCCTAATGTCTAGTCTTAGGCTTAGTCTTGTAGTCTATAGGGCCTTCGACCTGTTGTCGATATCTCTGTTCAGCTCTATCTTTCTCGGCCAAGACTTGCGCTGTGTTGCCAGATTAACGTGACGTCTCGTCATTCCTACCCACTATACTTTGGTTGGGATAAATAGCTTGCATTTATAATTTTATCTTCATACAATGCACAAGTTTTATATAGACCAAAAGTATAAAGCAATTAATTCAATATGTCTTGACAGAAGAATAAAGAATTCCACTCTGGGATTTCTAATCCCCGGAAGGCAATGAGACTGGGTCTTCCTCCGGATATGTTATCCTAGTTTATAGGACCCATAAAATTACATCTTTGTTCACAACTCCAAACCCCAAATGGGGTCACACCTTTTCTGTTTCACAAGTTTAAAAATGTTAAGCTGATTTTTATTAATGAAATTATGCAAGTAATTGATTTTTTTTTTAGTTTATTGGAAAATATTCATTATTTAACAAAAATTAGTTCCTAACTTGAATTGTTCTGGAGTATTGTTTACTTGATAAATTCTAAAATAGTAAATAATATGATAATTCCAATTCAAATGATGTACAAAAAAATCTAGAATGTTCCCCAAATCCTATTTTTATATATTTGTGTAGTTAATTTGATGGGGTGATCAAATGAAAATTCTTATTCAAATTTTATAAATACGTGTCATATTAGTAGGTAGCATTTGAAATTTGACCGGGTCAAGTGACCTCATAGCAAGGGTGGAATCCGGATTCGACATTTTGGGGGGTTAAGATTTTTTTTTTTTTTTCAAGAAAAGGAAGGGGATCAAAATGTAAATTATCTTTTACAATTTTTAAAATTTATACCTAAGTCCTAATTGTTTTTTAAATTTTTTAGGGGGCTCAGGCCCTTTCGGTCCCTTATTAGTTCCGGCCTTGCCCCATAGTACGGCATGTGAAATCGTCACTGCTTTCAAATAACGGGTTGTGACTTATAATTGTGATCTAATAAATTTAATTAATTGTGATTTCAATATCACACCCATTATTAATTTTTTTTTTTTTTTTGAAGAGAGTCAATTATAAAACCTGTAGTTTTGTTGAGGAAAGTATCTACCGTAATCTTCTCATAAGCACAATAGTCAGAACGATGATGTATATACAAACCCTAAAGAAGAAGAAAAAAATGTATTTAGTTAGATCTGCAGCATCTATCTTATGCATTTTTTAATTACAAATCATTATCTTAAACATAGAAAATTAATTTTAATTAATTGAGTTGTCACCAAAGAGTTGGTGGGTATTAGATTGGGTTCACAAGTTCCTTTGTTTTTTTTCTTAAAGTTCAACTTCTATGGAATGTTTTGGTTGTGTAGATTAAGCTTAATTCTAACTTTTGACTTTCTGCTACCAAATGTTATTTGGATAGTCAAAGTTTCTTAGATACAAGTAAAGATATGTCTTTGGAATTTTGATAATACATGAATCTGTATCTTTCATCACCATTATGGATCGGTTAATTGAGTTATATAGGGTTGTTAGATTCATTGCTCTGGTCTAATCTTTTTTCTTTAATATATATGTCTCGATCATGTTAGGCTATAAGAGAATCAATTTGTTAGTATCGCCCGGCTCATACTAGTCAAAAGACACTGTTATACTTAAGTCGGACTTCAAATTGAAGCCATGGAAGTATAACAAGCGTATTTGCACTTTTTAGTTAGAACATACATTTTTAGAGTTCTGTGATTCATTTTCGTCAGGCTTGCACCTGACACGCACTACAGCTGACGTTGCCATCACAATACTAACGTCAGTCCTTTCAAAATCTTCAGAAAGTCCCATCTGTTTGGGGATTTATCGAGGCATTCTTCATGTTGAATTAACAATCGAACTGGTATTCAGTCTTGGGTTAAGATCCGTGGGGTTTTGTTAGGCCGCTGGCGTTGCCTGTCCATGTCTTCAGTTTGGCCCAAACCTTCCTATCATGAGCCTACCCTTTCTGTTACTGGATAGCTAGAATATTGGCTCGTCATTCCGGCTCATTACCTAAGTTATTGCAAAAAGATTAGTCCTTCTATATTGGTTTTTTTATTTTTAAGGCTACTAATACTCAAAGTCTTGGTTTTTGTTTTTACAGACCCCAAATGAAGGTTTAATAGTGTGGAGATAATTAATGAGGAGATAATGCTGATATGGGCTGCAAAAAGGAAACTTTAATGTGGGGAACATCATGATTAGTTCAAGAGACATGATTGATACTAAAATCTCTAGGAATGTTGGCTTTTTACTTGGTGAAAATAGAAAAAACAAGTTTAGGTTGTGAGAGAATCAATTCGCTATTATTGCTCGGTTCATATATTCTAGTCAAAATACACTCTTATGCTTAAGTCAGACCTCAGATTGAAGCCAAAGAAGTATAACAACCGTATTTGCATATTTCAGTTAGAACGTACATTTTTAAAGTTTTTGTGATTCATTTTATAGTTAATTTTGACTTAAGCGTACCTTTAGGCTTGCACCTGACACGCGTTGCAGTTGACGTTATTATCAGAATAATGTCAGCCCTAGATTCTTTCAAAATATTCGGGAAGTCCCGTCGGTTTGGGGCTTTATTCAGGAGGAATTATTGACCTTCCCGGTATTTGGTCCTGGGTTAAGATCCGTGGGGTTCTGTTGGACCTCTAGCCTTGCCAGCCCATCTCTTCGGTTTGGCCCAAACCTTCCTCCCACGGGCCTACCGTTTATGTTACCGGATAGCTGGAACGGCTCGTCATTTCAGCTCATTACCTTGGTTATTGCAAAATGATTAGTCCTTCTACATTGGTTTTTTTTTTTTAAGGCTACTAATACACGAAGTCTAGGTTTTTGTTTTGAACAAATCTAGTAAAACATCAAGTTGTATATTAAATAGTACATTATGTCTACTTGACATATTATTTTAAGTATAAAGTGTATAAATGAGTCCCATGAATTTTGATATATGTTTATGATGTATAATTTGATGTACAACGTGATGTATTAATAGCATTGCTCATTTGTCCGTCCAGATGCCAAATGAAGGTTTATTACTGGAGATAATTAATGAGGAGATAATGCCGATATGGGCTGCAAAAAGGAAACTTTAATGTGGGGAGCATCATGATTAGATCAAGACACATGATTGATACTAAGATCTCTAGAAATGTTGGCTTTAAAATCGAAAAAACACTAGTTTAGATAGGAGTACAAATTATTCGTGCATATCCGAACACATATGTGTTCGTAATCGTTGAATACTCGTAGAGTCTTCTATAATTATATAAATTTTACATGCATCTGACAATTTCGAACACATTTATGTCTGAATATTCATGAATAATTTGTGTTTCTAGACTTTTTTAAATAGAAATCTTTTACGTAATTTGTTGGGTGGTTTGTCCAATATAAACTTTTTTGGGTAGGTAATTATTACCTTTTCACATTGTGGGGCCTGTGGAAATTTAGCTAATTTTTCTAAAGTCCAAACTTTTAAACCTTCGATAATCATCCTCACCTTTAACTAATCCCAATCACTCCCTTAATCATGGAAACCGAAAGGCTCTCTCTCTCTCTGTCTCTCTCTTCCTTTTTCTTCTGCCTAGTTAGGTTAGAGGCCAAACCATTTTTAGAAATAATATTATGCCAATCAGTCTATTGAAGGTTACGTTTCAAGCCCCTTATGATTGCTTATTTCCTCTCCTTTAGATATCTGTTAGGGATTCGGAAGTTCTACCGTGCAAGCGTCATCGCGAGTTCATTATTTTGATTTGAACTATTCATTTCATCTGGCTCATTCAATATGTCGTAAATTTAGAACAATAAATTGATCAGACAATTGTACTCGCATGAAATAAGCATATTTTTCTTAAAATATTCAAATCGACGAGATTAAACCTAGGATAAGTCCGAAATGAAACTCTCAACAGATCTTTGAGTTCATAAGGGCATGCACAACAATCTCATCAAATATAGTTTTGGACTAGTTAAACCAGATAGCAATATTGTTCATGCTCTAAGCTCGGAATTAGGGGCTATAGTACAGTTCCTATAGTACGGAAAAATAGTGTTATATTATTTGTGAATTGTTATTAAAATATACCCATCGAAACTATATCGTTTTGATTTCATGTATTTTATAAGAAGCGTTAACAAAAATATATCATTTTGTCCGTCTTACAAAGTTTTAAGTGCAGACTACACTATAACCTCGGGCCCGATCACTAAGCTTGATTGAGTTCTTTTTTATCAAAAGGGAAAAAGAAAAGGTGATAAGTTCTAAAATGATATATGGGTCCACCATGAATGTGACTGGGGAAAAAAGTGCAGGGGAAAACTAACTCCGTTAAAAACTCTTTGCGCCGTGTTGTTGGGTCTTGGTACTTTTTTTAGTCTTATGGGAATCACGTGATCGCTACTCACTTTATTTTTTCCCTCCATCAATAATAGCTAACTAAAAAAAGAAGAGGAAGCCCGAGACATGCACGTGATGCATAGTCGCAAGGCTTATCCGGATTTAGTGTTGGTCCGATATTTGAATTGTTTAAGTTAGACCTCAGTTTGGTTGTTCATTTTAATATTAATAAAGCTTGGCCCCCGCTGGGGGATTGCCCGAGCCCGGAAGTTTGTGGGACTTACCTTGTGGCTGTCCTTGTCGGGACTTGGAGGCCTTGCTTTACATTGTGCAGAGTAAAGCGTGTGATGTACCAAAATGACGTTATTTTGACATCTAAAAAAATTGATCAAATAGTTAAACCGTGCTCGAGTAATTTTTTTATGTGTCAAAATAACTATTTTGGTGCGTCAAATTCCCGTATGGAGTAGTACATCTAATTTCTAAGTTGTAAGGTCATCGTACATCTTGGTAGACGATTGGGCCACACGAGATCTTCCACGAGATCACTGGTGTTCCCCTCCAACTTTCTCTCTCTCTCTCTCCCTCTCTCTTCAAAAAGAGTTATAGATCATGATTTTCCTTCCCTTGCATTCACCAAAAGCCCAACGGTTTTCAGCTTTCAGTACATTCTCTAGACGGAAAAGTTATCATTAAGGATGATGATTTCATTTAGTCCGTTTTGATTCACTCTGTTTTTAGATTAGTTTGAATTGAAGTTTCGAAGTTTTTTTTTTCAGAGATGGAATTGGATTTGAAGACAACTATTAAAAAAATCTAAAGATCCGATTGCATTGGAGGCAGATCAACGTAGAAATCACGAAAAAAAGACTTTTTTTTTTGTTCTTGCAAAATTTTCTAAGCACGGTGGGGATTCCCGATTTGCGTACAACATGGGGACGGAGGTGGATTTCAAATTTGGTGATAAGGGTGGTGATGGTTAAATTTATCTCTGATCCGTCTCATTGCCGTCCGTAGTTTTTTTTTTTTTTCAATTAACAAGTGTTGGCTCCAGAATTTTATGTTTTAGTTCAATAACTCAAAAATTAAAACTTTTCATGTTATATATAAAAAATTATTAGCATTAATCATTTCGTTTCACTACATAGATTAATTGAAATCTCTCGAGTCACAAGGAAAAGAGATCATTAATAAGTTTTTTATAGGTGGTATCATAGATTTGTTCGAAAAATTGTATCATTATGACCATATTTTGGTATTATCGAATATTATTCCCGCCGAGTTTGGAATTTCACTTTGATGACTTCTCGCTAATTTCTTAAACTTCCTTCGGTTTGCTGCAAAAAACTCAATTCTTGGTTAGTGCCGATCAGGATTGGATATTCGGCGAACATTCAAATACTCAAGTTAGGTTACAGTGAAAAGAGAGTAAAATCAGTTTGAAAACTCTTGAGTTATGATTTCGCGTACCTGAGAGTACTGGACCACCCTTGGCCTATTTATAGAGCAACCCAATAGACTGTCGGGAGCACCGGCCGAAAATGTTACGCTATGGACCGTAAGTCACGGTGTTTCCATCATGTGTTCCATGTCCTTGAGGATCGAGCGATAACGTTCACATGTTTGACAACTATACCTCGTCCCCACGTCTTCCCAAGAAACTACCCACAATGGGAGGAACACGTCACCTCTGGCCGTGCCGAGCATAGTGCCCTTGGTGGCATGACAAAACATCGTGAATTGATAGCTTTGACCCATCTTGCATGATGACTATAGAGAAGGTTCGGTCCAATCTGGAATACTGCGTCGACAAGGCTTGAAGCACACTAGATGGGCTAGCTTGCCAAACCTCACAACCCATTTTGAATCGATCCAACTTCAGGTCTAATCCAGCTCGATCCCAACTTCAGGTCTAATCATGGTAAGCATTTTTAAAAAATTATTACTATGATTTAAAGATAAATAATAAGACAAATATATATCGATCAGATGGTTACAGATATCATATTAACTTATTTTTTTTATAAAGTGCCGACAAATTCTATAAATTGACCGATTTGAATCGTGATGATGATATTTCGAAAAATTCCACCAAGATGCATTATAATTTGGAATGCATTTGGTGCACTAGAGAGATCAAAACAGATTGCGTATGTGAAATGCAAGACAATTAGGATAATTCTTTTGTTTCTACTCTTAAGATGGGATGTCCTTATCATGTCCTCAACTAACGGATGGGTTGTCTAATATGAAAGTATGATGTTACATAAATGTGAAATATCTTTTTTTTTTTTAATAAACAGAGTATTCGGGCCGATTTTGAAATTACATTCAACCTAATATCGATTACTCGATTAATCCTCAAAAGACCGATCACACCGTCCGCTTGCAGGGGTCCCATTTAAACCCAAGGCTTTTTTGCCTTGTATAAATGGGCCCTATAAGAATTGATAGTAGCTGAGAATTTTCGAACTTAAGACCTAAAAGAGAGCATACTTGATACTTCTAAGTTATAAGTCTTGACCACCAGACCAATCCCTTAGAGTTGAAATGTAAAATATCGAAAAACAAATTAACTACTATCGAGTTTAAAAGTGGTCCAACCAGTTATGATCCGATTCATATCTTTGCGTTATTTTTGGGTCTCAAATGGGAACATTTTTCTCTACAAAATAAAGTATCTTTTTTTTTCTCTTCTTTTCTTTTAAATTTCAAGATTGCATTGTAAAATTGAAAATCCTGTATGGTTTATCATAATAAGTCTGGTTTACTGGACACGTGATGTGTTTTCTTCATTATGAAATATACATTATCACTTTTAAATCGTATTTTAAAACAAAATTATCATTCGAGTGCACAAAATCACAAGCTACGTTATATTACGTGCAGAGTTACTATTGTGTGTTAAACTCTTCTTCTGTTGCAATGATGTAGTTAATTTGTACATATTTTTTCACTTAGATACTTAGAATTACTATATGAACGATAGGAAAATAAGAGAAATGAGATTGGTACCATAAGATCAAAAGTATGAGATTATGATACCATGTTTGTTTAGTGTACAAGTGCGATTGTAGCGTCTACACCTTTAAATGACACGATACAACCACAGGATTATACTAGAGCAACGTGGTATCAAAATTATCATACTGTGATACTATGTTGCTCTAGCATATTCTTAATGACATCAAAATTATCAAATCATAATACCATGTTGCTATAGCGTACTCGTACGACTGTACGTCTGCATCTTTAAAATACATCAAATTTATTGAATTATGATACCATGTTGGTCTAGTGGATTGGTTTGACTATGACATCTACACTTTTAAAGGACATTAAAATTGTCAAATTATGATACTTTGTTGCTCCCGTGTACTCACACGACTGTGGCATCTGCATCTTTAAATGACATCAAAATTTCAAATTATGATACCACGTTGGTTTAGTAGGTTGGTGTGACTATGGCATCTGCACTTTTAAATGGCATTAAAATTGTCAAATTATTATATCTTGTTACTCTAATGTACTCGTGCGACTGTAGCATTTGCATCTTTAAAAGACATTAAATTGTGATAGCTTGTCGCTCTAATGAACTGGCATCTGCGTCTTTAAATAAACATTTATCATAGTCCAATGAAAATACATTTATTCAAGAAGATCAAGAAAATTATCCACTAGGTTTCCTGTCCTTACAAATGGCCCTCTTGGTTTCCAATGAAACGAGGGGGGACCCACAATTGCTAAGTGCCGTGAGACACGTGTCGAATGTGCTGTCTGACAGGAAAACCTACGGATAATGATGAGCGGAAACGGAACCCAATCCGTGGGCCTGACCGTAGAAAAAAAAACCCGCCCCCTGCCGTGAAAAGGACAACTGTATATCTGCCCCAGGGCCGCTCCCAGGTCGTCGCAGTCTCGTAGACCTTGTACAATGTCGTCGTGAATTATATGATCGGCCGTACCGACCAAGGCGCGGTCGTGGGGGACCGGGTCGCGGTTCGGTTTTACGTGCAGGTTCTGGTTTACTTACTCACTGTCCACTGTCCACTTCCTTAAAAAGAGGTATTTACTATTTAGGAGACATGATTTTTACCATTTTGAATTACTGTGATCTTTTTAACCACGAATATAAATATAAATAATAATTAAAAATAAATGTTAAATTATATTGATCTTTCTTGTGGTTTTTAAAAAAATGTAATGTCTCCTCTGAGAGGTCTTTGAAATCGCTGACTTTTCTTATTTTTTAAATTATTATCTAGTTTATTTTTTATTTTTAAAATTAATTAAACATCGTTAGTTAAGTTATTAAAATTATTAAATTTTATTTTGACAAAATAAGCTGAAAATAATTTTTATCATGTCTAAAATAATCTACGTTGATTTTTTTGAGATTTTTCTAAAATTAAAATTTGGACAAATTTTAAAAATTTTATTTGTATTTTAAAAAAGTAAAGGAGGACAGAGTAATTTTAAAAATTACAAAGATATTATATTTTTTAGAAATCTCAAGGGAGGTTAGTGTAATTAACCCAAAAATAAAGATTTTCAGACTTATAGCTTTTTCCAAAATTTGACAGTAGAATGGAATATAAGGATTACCATTTTTGCAAGTTTTCAGTTATATATCTGGCTTTGGCAATAGACATAAGTGGTTGGTAAACTTGCACTTATTAATAAAAGTATAATTTATATTGCGAGTAAAAATTAAATTAATTCAATTTATAATATGAACGCGGATATTATATTTTAAAGTTGTCAATAGACGATGATATATTAAGTTCACTCAACCAAGTAGGTACAAATAGAGAAACAAATGTTGCTGGTAGCCTCCTACTTCGGGTTATAAACCAGCGTAACCAATGTTGAGTATACGACGATGCCATCCGTTTTCATTCTGTCAAAGTCCCTAGCAGAGGAAAGGGTTGCAGGTGATGATGCATTTTGCTTCTTATCGTTACAAGGGGATTGAAATCGGTCTTATTAGATCGTGCGTGGCAGCTAGTATAGATAAAAGTGTACTAAAAATTATTTTATAATAAACATAAATATAGATTTCATCACAAATTTATTGAGCAATGTTAGGTACACAGAATATACGGACATATCTGGACACGTGTTCGGAACCGTTGGATGCTTGAGGGTTCTATGTGCATCAAACAGTTGTAGACTGTGTCCGTAAAATCTGTATACCAAGACTTTCTCAAATTTATTACAAATATAAAAAATAAACTTTTTCCAATAATGGTAGCACCTAATAAAGATTCATAACCATTGTTTTTAAAATTACAGTAGAATGAAAGAGCCTATAAATTTGGCCACACTCTTCAAGGAAACTTTCAGTTTGTTTTCTAGCAAAGAAAACAGAGAGAACTTTCACAAACTAAAAAACTCAGAGAAGAGAGAGAGAGAGAGAGAGAGAGAGAGAGAGAGAGAGAGAGAGAGAGAGAGAGAGAAATGGCCGCTCTGTGTAACAGGGGTGTATATACACACACAACCATCTACTTCCATTCCTTACAGATTGTCTTTTTCTTTCGTTTCCATCTCTTCTCGTAACTCTTACCTTTTTTCTACCCTGTTTTTTCCAGGAAAATCTTCGTTCCGTGATTTTCTGTGTTTCCATTCTCAGAACCCCCACCGTCCCCAACCGAACCCTAGATGCTACCCTCTACAAGTACATATTTTTTATCCTCATTCCTTTCGGAAGTTAAATATTGTCAGAAACGATCGGAATACGTTTTCGGATAAAGAATCGAAACTACACTTTGAGATCTACTTCACGGTTTCTATTCCTCTGTTTTTTCTCTCCCTCTCCCTCTCCCTCTCTCTCAATTTCGGTTCAATTTTATTGAGGAAAATGGATTATCGCAGTATCCAAACGGTGAAAGAGAAGGCGATGATGCGGTACCTTCGGCTTCGAAACATCGGGAAAATGTGGCGATTACTCGAGATATTTTTGGCTCTGGCGTTGTTGTCGTGGTCATCGACTCGTCTTCCCTTCGTCCTAAAAATCGCCGGCCGGTTTCTCATCCAACTCTACGAATATCTCTTCAGTCCGCTCATCAATTTCGTCATAGGAAACGCAATCATCATCGTCGTCGTCGTGCTTTCCCGCCAAAACACCTCCGGAAACAACACAGCCAGCACCGGCGATATTTTCGACCAGTACCTCAAGAACACAGAGTTTGTGTCCGGCGGACTACTTCAAACCCCGCCGCCTCTTCCGGTGGTGGAGACGGATGAAACAGAAATGACAAAGGAAACGGTCTACAACGACAAACAGATCGTCGTAACAGAAAATGCGGTTAAGGAAATTCAATGCGACGCCGTTAGTGAGGCGATAGAGGAGGGAAAGAAGCAGATACAACGTTTCAAGAGGACACATTCGGAGAAGCTGAAGCGCGACCTTGGATCCGCGCCTGGTAGAATTCTCCGGCGATCGGAGACGGTTTCGAGATCCGCCGAAGATAGGGCAATTACGTCACTTGACACGGTGGATAGTCTTAGCAACGAGGACTTCCGGCGCACAATAGACGATGTCATTGCCAAACATCGGAGGTTTCTTTGGGCTCAGAAAGTGGATGAAAACGATCAGTAAAATTAAAACATGTTAGGAATTGAGTAAAGAAAAGTCTACACACAATCACACACATATGTTTCGAAACTTTTCGATACACATGAAATCCATATTATTTTTTAGGATTTTACTTGTATCAGTTCACGTATGAGTGTTCGAATCTGTACACGTGTGTCTGTGTGTGTAGATTTGCTCTCGAGTAAGAAGGCATTACATGCCATTTGATGGTGATTAATTACCATAATAGGGTAGAGGTAAAATCTACGGGTGTACAGAGCTATTTCCCAAGTTCTCATTTTGTTGGGAAGTATTTTACCTATAAAAAGCTCAGCACGTTAAAAATTATTTTTCGTTCTTGTTTTCGTTTTTCCGAATTGCCAATTCTGTTCCATATATTTGATTTGGGTTTTGAATTTGAATTGCTCAGGTGGGTAAAGGAAAAGCCATAAAAGGAGGAAACATGGATTTTCCAGCTCTTCAAGCATTTAAATGAATGGAATTGGTAGAGGGATGTAAGCAAATAGTCACTCTGTGTCGGTTTCGGATACTTTTTGTTGAAGATTGTTAGAGTTTTTTTTTTTTTTGAAAATACTATATGAGTTACTATGTTGTGAATCGTACACGGTTAGAGTTGCTCATGTGGTAACAAGAATAATTCGCATCCATACGTTTGACGTTTTACTGCTTCAAACTATTTTCAAGACGAATGCACCTACGAGACTGACTTGAATGGGACAGGGGACAGAGAGCTTATTCTTCTCAGCCAAGGAATAAAATACGAATGGGTCTAATTTTAGCAGATGTTTGGAAACACCTACCTACTTTGATTCCACTCTGCTTTTGAACAGGACTCTTTTATATTCTTATTCTGGGGTTCTTCCATATTTTTCTCAGGGATTTTTTGTTTGAAAGGCACCATGCTGCATAAAGTCTTATCGAGTTGAAAAATTCTACGAATACAAATTATTTGGACACAGATGTGTTTGAAATCGTCGGATACGCGTAGAGTTCTCCATAATCATGTGAACTCCACGTGCATTTAACGATTTCAAACATATTTATATCCGAATTTGAACGAGTAATTTATATTTTTAGACTTGTTAGGTTTGATTTTTGGACAGGTTTGCCATACCCTCTTTGTATTCTACTTATGTTATCTAAATAGGGATGCTAGTTAGGTCGTAGGCTTTCTGGCTATGACAAAAAACAAATAAAGCCACTTGTTGGGTTTAGGTTTCTAATTATTGCAGTAGATTGATTAGCAATAATGAGTTATTTAAAACTGAAGTCCAAGGAGCAAAGGGTTTAAATTTCTGGTTGATGGATACATATAGATGGATGGATGGGATGTTCACAGCTGAAACTTGCCATTAATTTTTTCCATTTACAGCTTATCCGAAATTTTGGATAGGTACATAAGATTATTCACTACTTTATTTCAAAAAATCTACGCTTATTTGGGCTAAATTATTCTAGATAAATTAAGATTTTGAATTTTAATTTGTTTCACGTAGCAGGAGCGTACAGTGAAAATAAAGAACGCAATAACCCTCAATTATTGGTTTATTGGCTTCTATTTGGGTTAAATTGTTCAAACTAAAATTATGTTGGAGGGTAATTTTGTCATTTATCCTACGGAGTCAAACAAAATTCTACATTAAATTCGGTCAAAATACATCACAAATAATTTAGTACAAATGAGTTAAGCTATATTAAGTTTTACTTCGTAAAACATAATTCAATAATAACCACATGCCAAATGAATCCTAAGTTCTACTATGAGAGACAATAAGTCTAATTATTTGGCTGAAATTATTCGGATGAAAACCAACCCACATCACTATAGACCCGACTCATGTGTCCGTGAATCTAAATAATTAGAGGATACGAATAAACAATTTTTTCCTACTTGATTATTGAAATAAAGATCAACCCACATTCTTCAGGGGCACGTTCATCATTTAATATCTATTGCCCTCTCAAGTCAAATACATACCTTAAATAATTTAGTACAAACGAACTGGATTTAATCAAGTTATACGGCCAAATAGTCCCATATAATAGAATGGAAAAATATTATATTATATATATATACACACACACCCACCATAGTTCTTCTCTCGATGAGAAAATGATTGACAATCAAACCCCACGCCGGAGTTCGTGGCTTTTAGAAATATGCATAGTGGAACGAATCCCTCATAATTGGATTATGATCTCTTCCCATGTAAAAAAGTTGAAATCTTCTCATGTGGTAAAAGTGACTTCCCCTAACTTTATGCATAATTACATATAACACCCCATACTAATAACAAATAATTTTTTCCCAAGTACAAACAGCTTCAAGTTTCAATAACATGCCATCTTATTTCCACGAGTAATACTAGGAACACAAATTATTCGGACAAATTCGTTAGATGTATGTGGGACCCTCAAAAGGTTTCCGGCACATTTATGTTTGGATGTATCCGGATAGTATGTGTTCCAAGACTTTTTCTATTTCCACAGCTTCCTTTGTCCTTCATCTATGGTTCTATATCTCTACACAACAGTATATACATTCTTTACTATTTCTCTCTTTCTCTCTCTATTTATATATATTTGTATATATGTGTGTATAAGATATTTGGGGGGACCATTTTGAGAGTCAAAGAAACAAATGGTTGTTAAATTAGTAGTGGGTTCAAACTCATAATTCCTTTTGGGTGTGGGGGAATGTGGCCTGTGGGGGATATTTTGTTCTGAACTTATGGGGCCTATTAGCAACAAATCTAGCGGCTTATTCTTATCCACTTTCTTGTCATGGAAGGTCTGCAACAAAAGAATATGTCTCCACACTCCTCTCTCTCTCTCTCTCTCTCTCTCTCTTTCTCTCCTTTTGGTTTTTTCTGGGGCTTCTTTGTGTGGACACTTTTAACACCTACTACTTTGAACCATATATATAATACAACACTCAATAATTCTTTGTTTCTGTTCGTACGATGCTTTCGACCACGTCCACTACAGAAAGAAGCCGCAACTCACATGGTTGTTTAATCTGGACCATTGAAATTCTTGATTTAATTCACTGACATGATTACCAAATTTTCGTATGCCGTGACATCAAAATTAAGTTTGGAGATTACATACTCGGATTTTATTTGGGTGAATTTGTCTGCTTAAATTCAGTAGCGGCTCAATAAATTACGGTCGGTGGCGCCTGTGGAACTTAGAATCTGAGTTGTATTTCTCTTGATTGAATTTTATTGGATCTTTTTCCTGAGCTACAAAAAAGATAACTTGTTAGTGACAACTGTGTGGTCAACCAGAGAGCACTCCGATACTTAAATTAGTTTTCGAAAAAAGTAGAGGAAACTAGCTGAAAAGCTTGAGCGTATAGGTTTGCACGTATCTAAGAAATGAATGTAATCTTACCTTTTATAGGAGACTGCCTTTTATAGGAGACTGCCATGACACACGTACAACAGTGCTCGAGAATGTCATGTCATGAGCCTTCCAATTCAGTGTGGACGCCACGTACACCACAGCTGGACATCACAGTAGCCATACCACCACGTTTGGCAATGGTCCGTCCCCAATGAGCTAACAGATAACCACTCACGTCAGGCATTGCATCTCTTTCGACCCATGCCATACAATATGTCCATGGTGGAGTGACATAGTGTACGTTCATGGAGAACTGACAAACAAATGTCTCCCATATGTGTTGACTGTAGCGGTCCGACTTGGTCCACATGCTAGTCATGCACCCAGAAATGAGCCTATGACACACCATGCAGGCTTGTTGAGCCTTCGGTTCGGCAAATAATTGAGTCGACAAGGCTTGCCCAAGGCAAAAGGAAGAGGCCAAGCCCTATTTGGTGGTTCGGCCTGACCGATTAGTGAAATAGACTAGGCTGAGAATACAAGAATACATTAACCCAAAACCTCATAGGTCCTGCCTACTACAGTGATATGCAAAAGTTTAGTTGTATATATTCTATTTATAAATAAACATATACACATTGTAGTCGCCTATTTTCAGTATCGCAACAGAATTCAAAAACTAACCCCAAATTGAGATATTTGCTATCAGGACTTGATTCAGAATTAATTACACTTTATCCTCTCCAATAAGGACTCCAGCCATGAGATATTCGTTCTTAGTTTCTCGAAAAAAAAAACAGAGAAAATCAAACAAACAGGGGCTTGGTCAATAAATAGTAGTCAGTTTTTGGACTTGGGATTCTTTCTCACGAGTCCAATATGATCCTCAAGTGACCAAAAGGGTATAGTGTGTTTGTGATAATTAAAGCAACAATTAATTAATCTTATGGCACTAGACAGCTATTAGTCAACATCATAAAGCAATAAAAATGGTTCATAGAGGAAAGAAATTTAATCCCCAGATATTAATAAAATTTAATTTTCGTCCCCACATTTGTTTACTTTGACACACAACTGCCGAGTCCTTTGTACTTTTGATTAATATTAAACACTTTAATTTGTTGAAATTGATAGAGCACTTCAATTAGTATATTGTTGGTGACCCCTTTTTTCCCTTCAAAAATTTTCTGCACCCCAAAACCATTCACCTTCAAATTCTAGGGGTGGTATTTGTAATTTTCTAAATAATTAACTCCAAATTAAGGTTGATCGAGTGAGAGCATGAAAAATAATAAGAAACTTATTCCATAAGTTCGCTGGTTTAACTATTGCTGTCGACAAAAAAATTCTTGATAGCAAATAGAGTAAGGATGGAGCCAGAACTGAGATAGGAGGTGTCGCTGTTCAATGAGATTTTAATTGTATTATTGAATACCGTGTGTAAATGTATGAATATAAAGATTAAGTGAAAGTCATATTATTGAACTTTGTCTTGGTTTTTTTCATTGAACAAAGAATAAGGAATATATTGTTCCAAATTTTTTGTATTTTTTATATATAATTTATTGAAATGCTTTTTATAATTCAAGCCATTTTTTTGTAGCTTACGATATTTACATCACTTATATAAAATATCAAGTTACTCCCAAAGGATGATAAAAAAATTAATTAAATTATATTAGTTAAAATTTTTTTTTTCCCGTTTGAAACTGGTGGTAGGGGTGGCACGCACGCCACACCCCTCCATTGTTTGAGTGTGCATAAGTTGATCAAGACACTCGGTTGTAGAAAGAAAAAAAATTCCGGGCAGGCAAAGAATGAAAAGGAGAGGTTTTTTGTTTTTTTGTATTTGTTTTAGTTTTTTTCCTTAGTATCAAAGAAAGAAATAGATTATCATATTGTTTCTTCCTTGACTTATTCTTTGCTCCAAGTCTTTTAATTTTCTTGTGACTTGATTATCATATTGTTCTGTAAAATATACCATGGTATTTTACCATTTTACTCTCTCTCTCTCTCTCTCTCATCATATACCCACACCCACACACAACACACACACACACACACACACACACACACACACACACACACATATATATATATATATATATATATATATATATATATATATATTAGTTTGTACTTGTTGGGGCAAAGGTCCTAGCTCCATTATTTTCAAAGAGATCCGAATCACTCTGGATCAGACATCTATCTATGAGCAACATAGCTAGGTAGGTAGAGAAAAGCTTGCAAGAAATTGAAAGAAATTCTTTTTGTTTTTTTCTAGTGGTGGGGCTTGACAATATTATCAACCCTAAGCAAATGCTTAGTATTTGTTAATTGTTGTGATAAGTGGCAATGAAGTTAACATTATTCATAACTAATCGCCAATTAGCGATTTATATAATCTTTTAATTGCCCTTCTACACATACTACACTTTTGTTCTTAATTAAAGAGTTGCTTAAACACTTGAGTCACCTAATCAAGCCATCTTAAATTAAGCAAAATTCCACATATTAATAATTTACACAAAATCAATATTAATTAGGATTAGAGAGTTTAGGGCCACATACTTAGCACAAAGTAAGTTCGATGGGATTAATTGTGATCACATTAATATTACCACACTCGCCCATAAACCATTGCATTTCTTGAGATCTCAAGCCTTTAAGTGGGTCGGGGTCAGGTTCGTCTATGACACAGTCGGAGGGATACTCTCCTCAAGTGTGACTGAAATCAATATGAGTGGGCTTTCTCTCTGACCGTGCTAGCAGCATTTTCTTTGTCCTTTCCTCTCCATTCGCAATCTATGCATCTCTTCTAGCGCCTCGTCCATTCTGTTTAGATTTGGAGTAGATTGGGTTCTTTAATACTATAGTATTATATGTATTACACTCGGTAAATCTTACCACACCCAATGAATTCAGAGTCGGAAAAGATTTATGAAATACCAAACATGTGATAATATTCTTAAATACGTAGCTCAATTTAATATTTATATTCGTTCAAACAAACAGATCGCGCGTACTTATAAAAAAAACAGGTGGATAGTCTTATCACAATGGGCCCAGTTATATCCCAAAAAGGAGTTAGGGTAGCCTACTTATCAAACAAATAACAAGGTTGTATTTATTGCATTACATAAAGGAAACAAAATAAGGACAAGAGACCGTGAACCTTATTAGATAAATAATAATAGGACCATAATGTAAAGGGACCCATTTTAAACAAAAAAAAAGATACCCTTATGAGTGCCCTTACCAGAAATTGTATGTATCATGAAATATTTGGATTTCTCATTCATTATGGTGTTTGTGTTCAGTTTAGAGGACAGTTGCCCTAAAAATATTGGAAGAAGGGGAGTGGTGGGTTGTTTGATTGGTTGGTTAATTATGGAGTACAAAATGAGGGTTTCCCTACAAAGGAAATAGACAAATGGGACATGGGCTACCAAACATGAAGAATTGGACAGGCCAACTGTCCCCTACTAGGGCTCTTTATTGGGTATGTCCTCTCCTTGTTATGGTACTGACTGCCTGTAGTAGAAGACAAATGAGGCATCCCTAGGGTTCAACTTTGGGGTACTTGTCCTTCAACTTTGGGGGTACTTGTCCTTTCCCTGGCCTTATGATTGGTGGTGCATATCTTACGGCTTCTGTTCTTCACTCTTCCATGAGAGTTCACTTTCACAAATTCAGGACAAATAGTACGTGAGATATATACAAACTCCATATGTATTCAAAAAGTTCATCGGGCCGAATTCTGAACACATTTCTCGACCAGAAAATGAGTAAGATTGCAGTCCGTTTGATAATGATCTAGTAATATTATTTCACCGCCCCGAATGAAAGCATCCCATAGATATGATGTTCCTCGTGAGGAGAAGCGATGACTATTGAAAAAGACATCTACACTTGGGGTGAAATTAATTGATTAGATACCCGAGAAGCATAATCTTTTCTAAGAACAACTTCTACGACTATTAGTTCCGTAGATCTCACTACACTAACCATATTATGTTATGAAATTGTCAAAATTGTCCTTCACGTGGGTCCTTAGAAGTAGGTTGTGTAGACCTAGTCTTTAGGCATTTTGTTAGTATTGCAAATCATGAGTTAGTGGTCTAAAGTAGTAGTTATTTTTTAGTTCCTGTTTGTTGATGTTTTGCCTATTTAAAGGCTATTGGTTAATTGAATAAAACACCACAGTGAAAGTCCACTTTGCTCTGTTTTACCTTCATTAACAGTTCTTGTCTTTGTGTTTGTTTTTTAGTCTTCAATTTGTAACATGGCAAACTCTTCTTGTTTTATCGAAGTAGAGGTTTGATTTAAACGACCAGGTATAATCTCACATTTGACATCCGAGGAAGGTACAGTCCGTCCAACTATGAGGTACATCAACAGGTGTTGCAATAATACGTAGATGAGTTTTGAATGGTACAATTACTCTATTGTCCACTTCTAATAAACGTGATTGGCGAAACGAATTTAGTTCTATCCTTGATCACGGATTCGTTTATGAAAGCTACGAATGTGTTTAATGAGATGTAAGGTGGGACCGGGCGGGGTGATATTATAGGAAAGATTTAATCAAGATAAGGAGCATATAGAAAATGAATAATCGACGAGTCAATAGTGAAATAGATAACTCGTGATCCGTGTCATCTCTTATCATGTCCTTATTCATAGTTACGAAGATGTATTTTTTCTTTTTTTTTTTTGAATAGAGAAAATCCATCAAACGGCTCACGATTGATCTGGATGCTCATACTCACGCCTTTGACGGTGTTGGATTGTTTATAGGGTCTATACACATGGTGGGCTAGGATTTTCAAGAAGTAGGATCAATGCACTTGATCTTTTTTCTGTTTGCTAATAATAAAATATTGGGTAAATTACATTGATCTCCCCTGAGGTTTCTAAAAAATACATATTTTAAAATTTACTTTTTAAACTATTATGTAGTTATTAAAATAAATCAAACATCGTTAGTTTTGATATTAAAACTTCAAGCTTGGATCTCTTTTTTTTTTTAAACAAAATGAACTGTAATATAATTTTTATTACATCTGAAATAGCCTATGGTGAATTTTTTAATTTTTTTTAAAGTCAAAGTTTTGACAAATCTCAAAATTTTATCCGACTTTCAACTTTAAAAAAAATCTTAAAAATTTAATATAGACTCTTTTGGTCGTGATAAAATTTTAATAATCACATGCATGTGTTAATTTTCATTTGAGTTTAATTTCATACCAAATGTATCATAGTTATCGATATTGTATCGTACCGAAAGAAAAATGATACCTTTAATCTCACCTACCATACCAGAAAAATTACTGGGCTTTATCGGGTGGCCTTGCCTATATCGGGCTTACACAAAGAAACATAATATATATATATATATATTATTTTTTAAATTTTCAATTCTTGATTTTTAATTTTTATAATTATACATAAATTAAGAATAAAATATAATTACACCTCAAAATTATATTAGGTGATTTTGTTTAAAGTTGTGAGGTTTCATTTTATATGTCCAATATAATTTTTTATTAAAAAATATTATTTGAGAAATGTGTACTGCTTTTTAGCGATAAATCCGAAACGGTTCGTCGAAACGACTAGTAAATGATACTGGTACGTATCATATAAATAACAAAAATAGCACGTTTACTGGTACTAAGATAGATAAACACCCATAACAAGTTGCGTAAATCAAACATAGGACTTCACATCAATAGGATTTGGTATTGTCAAAGTACATAGGGGTCTAAACTTGTGCTATAACTAGAACTTTACTTCTCTTACCAAAACATATCCATATAATTCAGGTTCAGTGACATCTACCTACTTTCACCTTTCCCTTCATCACACGTACATATACACACATAGTAAAACCAACTGCCTGATTACAACCTTAACAAACCCATAAGAAATATATAATTAATTATATTTTTGTGTGTGTATATATATATAAGCCTAGAAAAAAAAAATCAGTGATTTCTGGGCTCCTGAATTTAAAGTTGCTTGATATTCCAACCAAGTTTCAACAAACCACTTCTCGAACTCAGAAAATGAAACTGCTTGATATTGCATATTTGAAGTCATTAAAGCCCGTTTTGCATGGCTACACTTTTTGACAGCTCAAGTCCTTATCACCAATTATCATTAACAGCACCTTCATATATTTTTGCTTATGAAGGAGTACTATATATCCTCCCTCATCCGCGTAACAAGTATAGGGCAACCGCTTTTCAATCTTGCAAAAAGGGCCCACTTCTCGATGCTTGAGTCAATGTCGGTTACCTTCCACCTAATCAAAGTTGTGTTTCTCGTTATCTTTTCGTAGAAATAACGGTTCTTTTTTTTTTTTTTTTTTGGTTTTTTGACCGAAATAATATAAGTTAGTGTTTGGTAAGGTAGGTGATATGTTTGATTTTGAGATGTAGAGCTCACTTGTAAGTGGTGACTAGACGGTGGAGAAAGACTAACATCATGGCTTTAGCTAAATTCATTCCCAAACAAGTCCTTCCTCCTTGTCCAAAAGCTAAGAAGCTGTATGGTTTTGATTCTTCCTGTTATCAAGAAACAAAGATACATCATATCCTTACTTTCAGTAATTAATAATTAGTTAAATTACACGTAAATTGATCTAGAGACTCTGAATTTTTAAAATAAAATAAAAACCCATTTGGATCATTTCCTATGGGAAGTCCAACATGAGTATCCAAAATCAACAAGAGAAAAAAGAAGAATAAAAATACATAGTCTAAAATCCCAATCAAGGGTTTGTTTGGCCATAGGTTCTGAATGGATTATTGGTTAGAAGAAGAGTTCATAATTCATGCTGTTTAGAAAAAAATATTTGGCTCAATGGGTAGCCTCATCATCTCAGATCCGAACCATGAGTTTGTGGATTGTAATCGTTGCAGGCAACAAAATAATTACAATTTCCTTGTATTGTCCACCAAATGCTTTAGAATTAGGAGCATAATCGTCTTTTTAAGTTTATTTCTCTCCCAAGTCAAAGGGAGACAAGCATTTATTGCACTCAAAACTCATCTCAAATAATTTAGTCCAAACGAGGGTGTAGGGGGTGGACTCTAGCGGGCGGGTATGTGATGATGAGGATTAATAAGCAGACCAGAAATAAGCAGATGATTTTTAATATTTGATAAAAATAAAGAACTTTACATAATTATTGTTGCAAATTAGTTGGTAAGTGAGCAATTAGAAGATTGAACAAGAGACTTACATCAAACCTGGAAGGAATAAACTTGTCAGGATTATTGTATATTGTAGGATCAAGGTGTAATGATCTGGCATCAATATTGATGTTCCACCCTTTCTTAATCTTATATCCTAAAACAAAATAAAAAAATAAAAAATAAAAAATCAATTAAGTTAAATATAGATGATTATGTGAGTGTATTTAATTATAATAATGGGTTGAAAACAAACCATGAATCTCACAGTCCTGCAGTGCTAATCTTGGAAACCATGGGACTACAGATGCCATCCTTAATGATTCTTTCACAACCTGTTTGTAAGTCATCACAAAATTAATTTGAAACCGACATGGTTTTGCCCTCAAAATTACTTCGTTTTGACCACAAAACAGCGTAGTCTTTCTCGGGATAAGTTAAAACGACATAGTTTTGAGGACAAAATGAAAAAAAAAAATTATGTCACTTTTCCCGCACAACAGTCCCCGCATCCGAAACCCGAGCCTATGATCTAAAAATCAGTATTTATAACCTTAGAAGCATATGGCATGTCATTAAGATCTTCTAGCTTGAGGAATGATTTTCTTGAAGATTTTGCTGCCAGGGAAAGCTGCTCCTCCTGTTTAATAAACAAAACATTCATTCACCTCAAATTTGTAGAAGGGGTTGACAAAAAAAAAAAAAAAACTAGGAAGAAATAAAAATAGAATGCTATTGGATGCATCAAATATATGTATTGTATCTACATATATGTAAAAAATTGCAAATGGCTCACTTATATCAAAAGGTAGAAAGTAGCACAAGATCCTTTGTCTAAAAAATGGACACTAATACACAACACACGATAAAGCGTGCTGTGCGCTAAAACGGCATAACACATTCAATAATGTGTTGTGCATAAAAAAATTCCCTGATACTTGTCCATCTATTCCAATTTAAGCTCCCAATCGCATGATTACGTCTCAAATTTAGGTATTTCAATTCTAGCTTCCTATCACATCGTACTACTAGGAGTGCTTAGGATTGGAGACGAGGGACCTTAATTGCTTCATGAAGAATGGTACCGAGCAATCTTTCCTCCAAGCGTCTGTAAGGGTGAGGCTGATTCTTGTCATGACTTGAATTCTCATGTATTATTGTAGACGAATGACCTTTTTTATTGTACCAAATCACGATTGTTTCGATACATAAAAACTTATTAGTTATTCTTACCTTAAGTGTGTCAAGGACCTCTTGGTTTTCATCCAAGTACTTGACCATCCATGTAATAGCACTAGCCGTTGTGTCCTGACCTGCATATCCACACCCTTCATTTCAATTCTTGTTTCTATAATCAAATAGAGTAATGTTACGAGACACAATATTTTGTGAACAGATCCAATCCCAATTGTGTTTGGAACCGTTAGATACACATTGGACTCTCATTATTTTGTGAACGTACTCCACATGCATCTTACTATTCAGAACACAGTTGTATCTAGATTTGTGCACAAAAGTTGTGTGCGCAGACTTTCTCAATCAAATAATAAGAGAGGGGCATTTTGGACCTGCAATAATCATGGTTAAGATGTTGTCCTTAATCTGTGCATCTGATAGTGAGATGCCTCCATCACCACATGATTTGTCATCATCTTCCATTAGAAGGTGTTGGAGGAAATCATCATGAGGATAAGCTTGTAAGCCTCCTCTTGTTCTTCTTCTTTCACTAATCATCTTCTCCACTGCCCCCATGAATCTTTCTCTTGCCTGTCATAATTTTCTTGCTTAATTGCATAGTAATTACAACAAAGTTCCACTAATCATCTTCTCCACTTCATTAATCATCATTTTTGTAGCACCTCGTCCGATGCACCTAAGGCCCATGTGTATAGGACGAGTTTAGACACATCTAATTCTGAATCTGTATATGAAAATTGTGTAAGTAGACTTCCTTGTAAAGTGAAGGAAAATCTCATAAGTGAGGTCCTTCTATGTGGGTATTTGATGGGTCAGAATTCATGTGTGTTTGGGTAGTTTTAGGGGCCCAAATGTAAAACAGGCCCAATCCTTTCCAGAGTGGTGATGGGCTATAGTTACCTGGAGGCCCTTGTGGAATCTAGTCCAGGGTAACCTCAAAGGAAAACCAAGCATTGCTTCACAAACAAGAGAAATGTCTTTCTGCAACATATCCACTTCATCTTCTCTCTCTGAACTCATCAACATCTTGCACATCGCCTTAAATGTAATCTGCACCAACCAAATATAAAGGCCCAGTGAAAACGCTCATCAAAATGGCACCGTCTTGGCCATAAAAATATTGTCCAAGCAATCGGACAATATTTTTTTGTGGTCAAAACGGTACCATTTTATTGTGCAACACATATTGATGTGCGTTAGGTGTTACTCATTTTTAAACTATTGTTAGATTTAGGTATATAGTGGAGGTGAAGCATAACTTACTATCTCTAGGAGTAAGACTAATAAATGAACCGAGTTAATTAGAATTCGTGTTCATCTCGTTAAGAATTAGTTCAAAATTGATTTGTATAGGTAACAAATTAATTTTGAATATTTTTCAATTTCAAACTAAGTGGGCTCGTTGGATTTATGATTTTTAAAAAAATTCATATTACTTGAGATCGGCTCATTTCTTTCAGATCGACTTGTTTGATAATATGTCAAATTTAAACGCAATTTTGGTATTTTTTTAAGCTCTTTCTCACCATTTATTAGACCTACTAGAGCGATATATGAATGTGAGATAACAACAATAAAAAAGAGTAATTATTCAATGTTCTTCAAGTACTACGTGATATTTTCATATGATACTACTAACCAATCAGGTAGCACTAAATTTTTTAGATGGAACAACTTGGTTGCTGGAAGATAAAAAGTGACCTACATAGTATCGAATAGTACTCCAATAGTACTACCAATAATTAGTCTTTGAATAATTTCTCTTAAATTAACGCTGAGGAGTTGACTTAGTGATTTAGGCCTGAGATTCAAGTTTGCTCTCTCTTAAGATTTCAGGTTTGAAACCTCTCAGGTATTATTAATTCGTATAATGGACGGTAAGATCGAATCCGTAGATATTAGTTAAGATGCACATAATTAACCTGTGAATTAATTATAAAAAAATAATTGGTCTTAAATTATGACGTACCTTTTGTGCTTCGTGGAGAATGACAACAGTACCCTTGTGCTCCCACCCACTTAACGCACTCACAATAAGTTGATCGAACTGTTTGACAAAAGAGGCAGTGGAAGTTGTGGAGAACAAATTAGTGAGACGGTTTCGGATGAATCTATGTTGTTGAGGGGAAGCGCAAAGGAGGCTTTGATCTCCCACAACCTCTGCAATCGACCTTATGTACCTCTTCGTGAATCTCCCCAAATCGTTGTTTAGGATTACTTTGGCTGATTCTGTGCTTGAAACAAAAACATGGGTCTCTCCAAATATGTTGGTTTTGAAGCAGTTTCCATACCTGTATAAACAAAAAATATAAGTTTTATTTGACTGTCAAAGATGTGCACAAGTCCAGATGTGCATGTGAAACACTCCGTCTAGGGAGTATGGTTAAAAGATTGAAACTCAAAAGAATTGACGTGGGCTTGCACAAACGGTACAATATTTAATTTAACTTGATACAACATGGCGAGGAAGCTGCGATGTCTTACGCAATAAGAGAATTAACTAAAGGCAAAGAAAGGGAAGGGAAGGGAAGGTGACGTACTCCCTAATCACAGAGCCAACAAAAAAACTCGCTTGTAAGCTGTAGCTTGTGGATATATAGTCTACAAAATAAGAAGGATTTCAGGTGCATAAAATAATTCCGAACATATTTGTGTTCAGATGAGTTAACATTCCTCAAATTAATAACAGAGTTCCACATGCTTATATGTTTATAGTTTCTAGTTTCTAGTTTCTTTCCCTCCTTATTTTTTCGGGTTTTATCCAAAAGAAAGGATGAATTTCCACCAATTACACGTTGTATGTACGAGGATGATATTGAATACCAAAATGTCACAAATAGAATGAAAGATTAACAAAGTATGTAGACAAGCAAGCCATGACGTCAGCATCAAAAAATTATTGGACAGGCACAAGCCATAATGTCATATGACAAGATGATCATTTTTAAAGTCTAGAGATTTTTTGTGACCGCATATGATGACCCATTTATGAGATGGCTACATAGAGGCACGAAGACCATGCTCTCCTACGACATGTATTTGTAATTGGTATCCGAGGATGATATTGAATACCAATATCATCCTTTCTTACGACGTGTAATTGCATTTCTATTATTTTTCACTTTTCTAAAAATTTTAACTTTTCACTGTTCTAGCAACTTAAGAGGTTAAATTTTACGACAAAAATTCTAAACTTACTTAATGTAAATCATAGTCAGAGTCTCATAGAAAACTTAATCCAAATATTTTAATTTTTTATGCATACATAAAAAATAGGTTGACAATATTATACGTCGATGTTGACGCTTGTATTCAATCGTATTCTGAGGTACTTGATAATTTAGTTAGTAAAAAAATTCAATATTTTACTTAAAAAATAAGAATCGCAATAAAATTGAAAACACACATATTTTGACCTAGAAAAGAAACCCATTTGGAAAATGATTTAAATTTTTTTTTTTAAAGTTTTGTGCATCACCTATATATGAACCCTAGCCTTAGAAGGTGGATCAAAACCCATTTTGAAATTTTATTTATTTATTATTATTATTTTAAAGTTTTGTGCATCACCTATGAATGCTTAGATGGTGGATCAAACTACACTTACAATTGAAAAAAAAGAAAAGTGATATAGTCCCAAAAAAAAAATTTAGAAACTTTTCTCGAATTCAAAAGTAAAAGTCACGATTCACTTTAATTTATAGAACCATACAAGTAAATTGTAACCATTAATTTCGAATTCTGAAAGAATTTCTTGATTTTTTTTCTGGACCCTAGGCTTTTTCAAAAATAAAAATAAAAATAGAAGGGATTAGAAATTAAATGAGCATTAATTACCTTAGTTTGCGAGCCTTTACAAAGTCATAGAAGCCATTTCTACTATTGGCAGCAGCCATCATGAACTGCAAGGTTTCTCCTATCAAAGGTAATCCTCGATTACCAGGAGGAATCCCAGCCGTTGATCCATGGGGATTGGCCCACAAGATCATCATCTTTCTTAATATTAGAAAAATCAACCATAACAAGGCTGCATAGACCACTGTGTAAAAACCAATTAGGCAAGCTGAAGCATGAAGGAATATCATCCTTGTTTATACCCTCTTGCTGCTTCTGCCTGAGTTTTATTGTCTATATATACACATATATCTACATACATATATATATATATATATATATATATATATATATATATATATATATATATATGTGGGTGGGTGGGTATGTTGTGTGTGTTTATTCAATCAAGTATGTACAGAGAATGAGATCATAGATAATAATCATGGAAATATTGAAATATTTGATCAACAAATTGAAAGGCACAAAAAGGAGAAGTGTAGGGTTAAGACAGAAGAGGGGGGATTTCTGGCCGACAAGCTTTGATGCGATTCATGAATCAGTGTTTCCACTTGCATATTCTTGATGGATTGTCCTCTTAATTTATTATTCTAATTTTTTTTTTTTTGCAATCGAATGTACGTCACTATTGTTGCTTAGGATTGTTTGATTGTCCTCTCGTAATCAAGGCTTAAGATTTAATGATTATGAATTCTTACATTAATAATTTATACTTGACAACCTATAGTAGACATCTTAGAGCATCTGCACCAGTCTCCCTATTTTTTGCACTAAATTAGAGAGAAAATCTCACTTTTCTATTTTAGCGAGCCATATTTTGTAATTTCTCCTGCATCAGACTCTCTATTCTATCCTTATTTTATTAAATATTCTTTTTTCTTTTATATTTAATTTAAATGTTATAAAGGAGGAGAAAAAATAATAAAAATAAAATATTAGTAGTGAATAGCTCCTCCCTAAAACTAGGGGGTCACTATTCATTTTGGAAAATAGGGAGAAATGATGGAGAGGCTAATGTGGGGGTTGTTAAAAAAAATTTCTCCACAAATTGAAAAAGGAGAGTATTTGGAGAGTTTGATGTACGTGGATGCCCTTACAAAAGTAGTTGAATCATCAAATCCACTTCAATCTTTCCTCTGAAAAAATAAGAAGAAAAAAATGAACAAAACATCTTACAAAAGTTTCATAATGAAAATCTTTGTCTAAGCTAAATAAATTCATTTTTTTAGATCCACACAGTCATCACAACCACGAAAACTAGCTTGCAAGGTAACCAAGGATTTCTCTAACATGGTATCAGAGCTAGGTTTGGGCTATTCTTTGGAGTTTTCTCGTCTAATCTTCTACCCTCATAATAGGGGAGTTCCATTGTGTGCTGCTTAATTTGTATGCATCTAATGAGGTAGTGTCTAGAAGAGCCACTTGGGAAGCCCCGATAAGGATCAGAGCATCCCATCCTATGCCTTGCTGTATTGGAGGTGATTGTAATGAAGTGGCTAAGCTAGAGAAAGACAGAGAGCTTTGAGAAGTGATAGAGGCATGACTGATCATTTGGTCATATAACCGGTTCGTAAGTGATTTGGTCATATAGATAGTCTCTGATTTCAACCATGATCCCGCTGATGTAGCCTCCTCCTCAATCTCGCGAAGCACGTCATTGGCCAGACTTAACTGAATTGAACTGAGTGCCTTCTCATCAAGAATCTCCCAATCCTCTGCTAATATCGTTTCTGACTTCTTGACAGATCCAAGTAAAGCATTCATCTTCATTCTCCATAGACTGAAGTAGTTGTTATACCCATTGAACTTCTGAGCTTTGTATTTAGCCACCATAACCCTAATCGTTGGATCAATAACCAAAGCTCTGATACCAATTTGTTATGACAAATACGATAAACAAGAAGAGATAATCAACAAAAAAATAGAAAGACACAGAAATTTACGTGACTCCAAATAAGCAACCACTTAAACTTACATCCACAAAAAGAGAGAGATAGATTTCACTATGATCAAAAGAGATTACAAGGGCCAACTATGATCCAAAACTCTAATGTAAGTTGTCCAATCAATTAGATCTCATCAAGCTTTCTAGGAATATCTTTTAGGGACTCATGTCTTTCATATTTATAGGAAACCTCAAAGAATATGAAAGAATATCAATCCCTATCAAATAGAAAAATAAATCTCCTAAAGAATAGGTAAGGATATACACCATCCTAAATAGATAAGGAAAATAAATCTCACAAATCTTATCACTAGAATTCTCGCATATTCCTTTACTATCGGTAGAAACAGTCACTACCGATAGTTCCAAGTACTGTCCAAAAATTAGTCTGCACTCACTACTAGTACAAACAGTCATTACCGATAGTTCAGTGCATTGCCCAAAAATAGTTTTCCATTAAATTCAAGGCACTATTCAACAAGAGGTTAGCTAGAACGTAACTGGGGCAGATGGGAGAGGAGTTGTGGGGGTTAAGTCTAAGGTTGGGTTCTCACCAACCTTGGTTTTTCCAATTCCACCCAAGTGTCGTGTCTATTTATGTGGTCTCTTTTTATCAATACATATGAGCTTTGCTGTTCAAAAAATAAAGTAAAATAAGGAATGTCCTAGTTGAATAATTTTGACCAATGTAATTTGTTATTGATTCTGCGGTACTAAGATTTAAGATCGAATTGATATAGCAATATCAATACCCATACGGTATTTGACTCGTCAATACACTCTCATCCTTCCATTGGAAAAATAAAATAAAAATAAAAAAACGAAAAAACAAAACAAAACCTCTTATAAAACTTTCACAATAAGAATCTTTATTTAAGCTCAAACATTCATCTTCTAGAGCCACATAGTCACCAATAGATCCATACCATTCACTCATCATTTTGATTATATCTTTTCAGTTTTGCAAGCTTGAAGACCTTGATCTTCTATATTCAAATTAATAACACCTTAATTTCTTACTAAAGAGACAACCAAATGAAGGTAATTGGCTTTGTTTTGAGACAAGTGATCATCCACAATTTCTCCATATCTCTCAAACAGTCTATCCATTATTCCTCTTCCAAAATGAAACTCGAGCATTGACTCAATCCCAGCCCTAGTTGCCTTTGAAAGTTGTTGCCCACTTGATAATTTCTCATGCTCAATCTTCAGCATGTCATCCCAGTCAAATTCAAATGTCTCCAAACGATTTATTGCAAATGACCCTTGTTTTTGCACCACGAATTTTACTTCTTCTGGACACGGGGAATAGTAGGGAAAATTAAATGAGTCAATCTTTTCCTCTTCAACCAAACCCTGCAAGGATTATAGGGTTGTTCATATCTCGTGACCGCAAATGGAAAAAACTGATCAAAAAGGGGGCCACGCATCTTGTGACCCTTGTCTTTCCTATCCATCAATGGCTATATTTTAAGTCAACCGAGAAAAGTAAGGAAATAGCTACAAATAAATTTACACAAAATTTTCTATTTCTCTTGTGATTTAAAAAATAATTTAACAGAACATTTTACCAAAAAAAAATGAAATATATATATAAAAAAACTTCCACTGACATTAAATATAAAAAACTAATCCAAACTAAAACTAAATGATAGCAAATAGGATAATTGAGGCAAATATGATGACATTAATTACTCTAGAGAGATATACCTCTGAAGCCAAGCTGAATAGAGCTTGTGCTAAGAACTCAAAAGGGAAACAAACACTCTCTTCGGTCGTGGGATCGATACCTCTCCCGCCCACGAATGACAAGACCATGCGTCCTCCGGGGAGCATTTCTTCAGCACGTGCATTGAGAAACAGGGAGGCATCGTTCTGAAACTGTGATAAGTATGCTTCCACCACACTAGGAGGGCTTGTTTTAGAAAGACACAACTTCCCTTTGTTTAGGGGTATCCCTGCCTTGCTCTCCAAACCTGGTGGAACCTATACACTTGGAATATGCTTTATTTAGGGATACTGACTTTATTATTAACAACCTCTATTAATCCTAATTTGCCTGTCTTGTCAGCTACCACCATCAGTCGTTGCCCGACACCCTCTACCATATCCTTCTAGGTGGAGGAGGAGCGGAAGGGCATGGGTGACGCATGATGGTGGCGGCTGGTGGGTAAAATTGTAAACGAACCAAATCATTTCCGAACTATTTGAGGCTCGATTTAGTGAAAGCTCATTTGAATTTGATTCATTTGCTAAACAAACCAAATCTGAGCCTCAATTTTAGGCTGATCCTTTAATAAATGAACAAATCTTGATCCTGATACTACTCTACTTGATTAGGTTCGCAAACATGAATTAAAATATAAATAATATATTTCAGGGGTTCATTCATTAATATTTATTTTTTCAGGTATATATGTAAACTAATAATTCTTTTTTTTCTTAAGTATATAGTCAAAAGAGAAATCTCACGAGTCTTCCCAAAAACTTGTCTCAAATAGAGCTTCTTGTAATTGCCTTGCACAAGATAATTGGGTATATTTCAATAATAGAAATTTTATTTGTAGCTTAGATCCCTGCATGTAGGGATGTCAATTTCGTCCAGTCTGTCCAGTTTGGATTGAAATTTTGAAGATTTATTCGGAGATCGGGTTAGATTTGGAGGTAAAAGTTGAAAAAAAACGGAGAACAGGTCGGAGACGGGTCTTAATAGATCCTTCCTGTTCCCCAATCCGTTTTAAAATAATTATTAAATAGAATTTTTTTCGTTTAATTTAACCCCTTTACGTATAAGTACTTACAATTTTACTTTTTAACCATTTTATCATTCTCTTCTTTTCTTAAATAGAGTTTAGAGTTTTTATGTTATTCTATGTAAAAATAGGTCTTCAAAATATATATTTTATATATTAGTCTCAATTTAAACTCTATGTTATTTTATGTATTAGTCTTCAATAGATCTTGATCAATTCATTTTGTTATTTTTTTGTGGTGTTGATAGAATTTATATTCTATGTTATGTTATGTATTAGTTTTCCAATTGTAAATTTTTTATTACTTTTATATGAGATAAATTAATTTTTTTATTAGAAAAATGGGGTGGAGCCAGATCCTCGATCCCCATTTCGGGACGAAGATTGAGGGTGGGGTTCATTCCCTATTCAAGAAACGCGGCACGGATTAAGGCAGATTTCGAATTCGGGAATCGGGGACGGAGATGGTCGAGATCCCCCTCGTTGCTATCCCTAATTGCATCGAGCATAAATGTAAGAGATTTTTAGCTCATTAGTATTCGTGAATAATCTCGAACTCGAATAAAACCTACGCTAGCTCGGCTCGAGCTCAACTTGTTAAATTTTTATTGGGTTGATCAAGTTTGACTTTGAGTTCGCTAAGATTTAATGAACAAATATGAACATGCTAAAATTCGGCTCAACTAAGCTCGTTTACAAAGGTAATGGTGGGTTATAAGCACAGGGCCAAATTTGGTTTAGAACAAATTAGAGCAAAACAAAATACCTGAGATAGCCAGTGGAGACTAGAAGATGAGTGGACAAAGTGCAAGCTCTTGTTAGGAAAAAGCCTCCCATAGAAAGAACCCGCCACACCCGAAATAAAACACCGGTCGGCGTCGATAACACCACCTTTCTCCTCCTTCAACTTCTTGTAAAATTCCGGCAATAACTTGAATAAGTAATTGAAGTCATTTCCAGGAAGATCGTTCAAGGAAATCCTCAATTCTGGCACTGGGCAGCCCAAACGAGAACTAGTGGCGTAAACGATATCCATTATGTCTGATATTACTATGAGGGTGTTAGGCCCAGATGAGCAGCCCAAATCCGCAATGCCTAGGCTTTCAGGATATGTGTTACATAAGATGCCAACCACTGCTTCCTCAACTATTGAGTTCGCAATGGATATTATTTTCCGCTGCATGCAAAATCAATATATATTAGCTTATTAATAATAGAAATTATAAGGGTTTTTTATAGCCAAGATATCCTACTGCCTTTGTAATTGTCTCTAACCTAATACCGACTAGTTCTCGGATCCTGAAGTTAATAACCACGCAAATCTCTAATGGTCCCTAGTTATAACCTGGGGAGCCAAGCTTCTTAGTCACCATCTTTCCTTCAAGTGAACCAACCGCTTAAGTTATGAAAATTATTAGGTTTGGATTTAGCAAAAACTGAATTTAGATAAAACTTAAAAAATAGAAGTACTTCTAGACAACCTGTACACTGGAATTCTTTGCATAGCTCGTCTCTCCTCCCCCATTGTTCATGTGCAGAATTTGCATGACTTCCATCTCTCTCTCTCTCTCTCTCTCTATCTCTCTATCTCTCACTCACACACACACACACAAAAAAAAAAATTAATCCGGCTTTGAGATGCATAAGTGTTGTGCTGTTCTATTTATGGACACCGTATTTCAGGCTTGGCCACAATTATTTACTATTAATGTCATTGTATTTTTAGTTATTTTATTTTATTTTTTTAAGTTTGTCTTAATGAAATTAATATAGAGAGTAAAAAAATATGAGCAAAAAATTCTAAAACTTTACAAAAGAGACCAAAAAAAAGTTTGGAAAAAGACTTTTTTTTTTTGTCTTTAGTACATCGTCCTATTAGAACTTCTTTGTAATCTCGGCTCATATTTTAATATTTTTTTGATTCTTCTCGTTAATAGGAATAAGAAACCGTGAAAAAAAATTAACGAACAAATATGTAAAAATTACGAAATATTAAATTAATACCATTGTTTCTTTAAAAAGATTATGTTTGGTTGGTGGTAAGTCATTTACCAACTAGCACCTTCAACCAAAAAATCAAATGGTGAATTACACTGACCTCCCCTGAGGTTTGTAGCAAATACAATGCCCCCTAGAGGTATCTATAATTACTTTGACCTCCCTTATTTCTTAAACTATTATTCAGTTACCTCCCCTACCATAAAAATCTGTCAAATGCCGTTAGTTACATTATTAAAATTTTAGGTTTGATAATTTTGTTGACAAAATAAATTGTAATGTAATTATCACATTCAAAACATCTTATGTTAAATTTTTTTGATTTTTTTAAAGTCAAAATTTAGATAGATTTTAAAACTCTGCTTAAATTTTGACTTTAGAAAAAAAAAAATCATCATAAGTTATTTTGAATGCAATAAAAATTATGTTATAGTTCATTTTGTCAGAAAAATCTCGAAATTGAAGTTTTAATAGCGTAACTAATAATGTTTGACTGATTTTAACAATAAGGAAAGTAATTGCATAATTGTTTAAAAAATAAGGGAGGTCAAAGTAATTTTAGAAACCTTAGGTAGGGTATTGTACTTTTTGTAAACCTCAGGGGAGGCCAATGTAATTCACCCAAAATCAAATTACGAAAACGTTAAGAAGTGATGACGTGTTTGAGGGTGAGGGTGCGAAACTAGTTGACTTAATATATGTGTAATATATTTCTAGTATACGTATAGTATGTGATAATTAATGTTAAAAAAATTAATCATAAGGCCGACTATATTATATTTTATTTTGTTGAGGCCGACTATATTATATTTTATTTTATTTTGTTGAAATATTCTTCGAATTTGGCGTGATGTGTTCACACGATCTAACACGAGAAGCAAACGGCAGTTTATTGGAATTTTTGTTTGGACATGGGGGAGGGAGGGAGTGTCTTTATTATTTGATTTGTGTATATGTGTTCGTTATCTCTTTTCGTTTATAGTGAATTATTTCTTTTTTTTTTCTTCCATATAATGTATTTACAACTCGTGCTTAATTATTCAGAATTACATAAAATCATTATGTTCGTTGTGATTTCTTATTGATTTATGTTTTTCTATTTGATATTTGTCATATATATATTTTTCACTAAGTGTGATGGTCTTTATATATGCGTGCATGCCAATCAATTTGGGATGTAGTAAGCATTTTTCACCAATAATATTATCTTAAATCCCTATTAGTTTGTTTACTAAATAATATTTTTTTAGATTAAAGTGATATTCTTTATTTTACAAAAAAGCGTGTTGTGCGTCAAAACGACATCGTTTTAAATTACAAAACATTGTTCGGACAGTTAGGGCAGTGTTCGAACAGTATTTTTTGTGTCAAAATGATATCGTTTTGCTGCACAACATACGTATGTTGTGAAACAGACACTCCAACTATCCAACAGACAGATATATCTCCGAAGCCAAGCTCAATAGAGCTTGTGCTAAGAACTCCCAAGGTAAATAGCGACTTTCTTCAGTCGTGGGGTCAATAGCTCTCCTACCTAAGAATGACAACACCATACGTCCTCCTGGGAGTATTTCTTCGGCACGTGAGTTGAGAAACAAGAAGACATACTTCTGAAACTGTGATAAGTATGCCTGCACCACATGACACGGGGTTGTTGTAGAAAGATACAACTTCCCCATCTTTAGGGGTATCCCTTCCTTGCTAGCCAAACCCGGTGGAACCTGTGTTGGAATATGCCCAAATTAGGGACATGGATTTTCAGTTTTCATTGGAGAACAAACTAGGGCTACATATGTCCATTTAAACAACAAAGTGGAGTGGGAAGCAAAATACTTGAGAGAGCCAATGGAGACTAGAAGATGAGTGGACAAAGTGCAGCCTCTTGTTAGGAAAAAGCCTACCATATAAAGAACCCGCCACATCTCAAATAAAACAGCGGTCGTCGTCATCGAAACCACCACCTTCCTCCTCCTTCAACTTCTTGTAAAATTCAGGCAATAACTTGAATAAGTAATTGAAGTCGTTTCCAAGAAGATCGTTTAAGGAAATCCTCAACTCCGGTATTAGGTGGCCCAAACGATAGTTGGTGGCACGAACGATATTGATTATTGTCGATATTACTATGAGGGTGTTAGGCATCGATGAGCAATCCAAATCCACAATGCCTAGGCTTTCAGGATATGTGTTGCATAAGATGCCTACCACTGCTTTCTCAATTATTGAGTTTCCAATTGTTTTTATTTTTCGCTAAATGCAACATTAATATAATTTGGCTTATGAATTATACAAAATATTATTGGGCTCACCCACCTACAAGGTGGGCGACTGTAGTATCCTCTTTACTGGAGCAAAAGCTGTATTTAGCTAAACTAAAAACAAAAAGCGTCAACAAAAGAAGTTCATTGAATACAAAAATTACAACAATTAAAAGAATACATAGTATGCAGCATCAAAATGATTAAGCCAAGATCCACCTAGGTTGGCTCCTGATGGGCCGTTGATCCTATACCACTACGGACCCCTACACCCGACATCAAAATATTATATAGTTTATCTGTTTTCTATATGCATATTTTTATTTTGAATTCCTCAGACAGTGACCAAGTCCAATACATAGAAAGAGTGCAAAGAAGTTGTGTTGAAGTTGCCTCAACTATATACCCACCTCAGGAACTGCATCAACAGTGTACTTCAATAGGAGTTCAAGATAAGAGAGTACTAGGAGGGGAACAAACCAAGGGCAGAACCACCACAAGGCTGCGGTGTGCTCCAGCTCAAGTGATTTTATATATATATAATTCTAGTCTAATGGATTTTTTTTTATTTGCGTGATCAAGCATGAGAATCATATTGGAACGGAAGAGTAATGCTTAACAAGAAAACTAGAACTGCTTTATTTTCATACTTAGGGTTCATTTGGATTGTGGTATTTATTGGATTATTGTCTTATTATTTTTTCGTTTTTATTTAAAAAATTTTTTTGGAAGTTCTTATTTTGCATCAATTTTCAGTTGTTTGTTGGTTCATCTCGACGGAAGGTATCCCAAAAACATAGAATTATGTCTAAAAACTAAAAATAAATCATTAAAGACGAAAAATAAATCAAAACATGATTCGTTTTGACTTAATTTTCGCCTTTAATAAACGTTTTTTAATTTTCTGACATAATTTTATACTTTTTAGATTTCTTTCGTTGAGACGAACTAATAACATCAAAAAATCTATAAAAACATAATAAATACAAAAAAAAAATTGATTGAAGACCAAAAAAAAGAAAACTTAAATACCATAGGCCAAGTAGAGGCTTAGTAAATTAGTATATTGTAACTTTATCGTTGGCCAAAACTATTCGGTATTAATATTGTTGGCCAAACTAGACAGTGTATTAATATGTACTAAGATCATAAGCAATTGGTTTCAATTTTTGCCCGACCTTCCCACTTCGACTTCAATGGTCAAAATCGACTATTTTGCTTAGATTAATTTATAAGGTTGTCAAAAAAAAAAAATTTCAGCTCAATCAAATATCCGTAAGTACTTGATTTAAAATTTTAATTTTTCAGCTTGGAAAACTTAATAGTTTTGAAGTAAAAAAAATTAGATTTTTAGATTAATTAGCACTTACTGATATCCGATTCAGTTGAACTTTTTCAAGGTAACATAAGAAATTAATATAAACAAAACAGATTATGTCGATCATTGTGAAATCTCGAAGTGAACTCACGGGGTCAAGGGTGAACAAAGATCGAGTGATCAAAACTAGAATCGGTCTATATGGGTTTTAATGCGACAGAATTCATATGTGTTCGGGTAGTTTTAGGGGCCCAAACATAAAACAGGCCCAATCCGATCCAGAGTGGCATCGGCTATAGTTACCTGGAGGCCCATGTGGAATCTAGTCCAGGGTCACCTCAAAAGGAAACCATCTTCTCTCCCTAAACCAAAGTTATCAATCTTGTACCGGCGAGCGCACTGGTTTTATTTCTGGTACAGTATGTATCGGTACCAGTGTGTACCGGCGTACCGTTTTGAATTTATCGCTAAAATTAATATACATATTTCAAATAATATTTTTAACAAAAAATCATGCTAAACATATAAAATAAAGTATCACAATATAAAAATAAATCACCAAATATAAAAAATATGATTTTTAGTCTCAATTTGTATCCACTTATCTAAAAAACATTAATTGAATTTTTTAATTTTTTAAAAATACAGACCGATACGGTACGGTACCTGCCAGTATTGGCCAGAACAGCCCAGAACATTGACCGGAATAGTACTCCAGTGGTCTGGTACTGTTACGACGCCGGTACGGGACGGGATTAATAACTTTAAAAACCTAAAAATATTGGCAAAACTACAATTATTGTTAACCAAGGAAAAAAATTTGTGGTAAAGACAAGATATACTTAGACCATAAAACCCGTATTCGGAAAAAATCAAAATAGGTTATTCTTTTGCTCCAAACTCATCAACATCTTGCGCATCGCCTTAAATATGATCTGCACCCACCAAATATAAAGGCCCAGTGAAAAAGCTTATCTAATTTGGGCCCTATACTGGGTCGGAATACCCAAGAATTTTGACAAAACGCTCCTCATGCCTCATTTTAGGGATTCGGGGCGGTAGTGCTTGTGTATTATGGCTAAAATCATATAATTTTACCTATTTTGGCATTAAAATACATCATTTTGACTTCACGTATTTTGGTAACAATTCGTAGGATTAGTTAAAATGACGTAGTTTTGAAGACAAAATGAATAAAATTACATTGTTTTACACGCACTACAGCCCAAATCCTATTTTAATGACATGGGTGAACCAAATATAAATTGTATGAAAACAATCATTAGGAATATAGTGGAGGTGAATCATAATTTTACTCTCTACTAAGATAATAAATGAACCGAGTTACACGAATTCGAGTTCGTGTTCATATTGTTAAAAGTTAGTTCGAAATTGATTTGTATTGGTAAGAAATTAAGTTTGAAAATTTTTTAATTTCAAACTAAGCTTGAACTGTCTTATGTATCGGATCATTTGATGTATGATTTTTAAAAAAATTAAATTAGTTGAGATCGGCTCATTTAAAGTTCTTTTTATATTGGTTTTTTTATAAACAAGTCAAGTTTAAATATATTTTCCAAGCCAAAAAAAAGTTTGAATATACTTTCGATACTCTTTTAAGTTTTCAAACCAGTTTCTTGGACAATCTATTGTTCAGCTCTTTCGCCTCATTTATCAGGTGTATTATAAGACAGTGAAAAAATAGTTAAGAGAAAGAGTAATTATTCAACGTTCTCCAAGAAATATGCGGTATTTTCAAATGATATTTTTTTTTTGCTACGCATTCACATGATAATATTGACAAATCACGCGGCAATAGATTCTCAGATGGAAACAAAAACATGGGTCTCTCCAAATATGTTGGTTTTGAAGAAGTTTCCATAACTGTATAAACGAAAATATCAAGTTTTATTTTAGTGTCAAATTGGATACAAAATTAATAGGCACACATTTGTCCACAAATCCAAATGTGCACGTGAAACACTCCATCTGGGGAGTATAGTTGCGAGACCGAAACTCAAAAGAATTGACGGAACCTGTGCAAGCAATGTAGTTTAACTTGATATAATGCGGCAACGCAGAAAAATTACGATGCCTACCGTAATAAGGAAATAAACCAGAGGCAAAGAAAGAGAAGGGAAGGGAAGGGAAGGCGACATACTCCTTTATCGTAGAGCTAACAAAAAATCCCGCTAGCCGTAGCTTGTGGATTCTTTAGTTGGTTTCATAGCTTGCTTTTTAGAATTGTCGAATTAATGTAGACTTTACAAAATAATAAAAATTTCACGCGAAGTATCTAATTCTGAATACACATAGGGAAGTTCTCATTTCTACTTCAAAAAACACCCATTTTGAAAAAAAAAAAAAAAAAATTTAGAACTTTTTTTCGAAGTTTTTTACATCACATATGAATCCTTAGAAGGTGGATCAAAACCCATTTTGAAAATGATTTTTTTTTAAATATTTTCTTTTGAAGTTTTCTGACCCATGAACCATTGGAAGGTGGACAAAAGTACAACCTTCTACGCTTGGCAGCAGCCATGAACTGCAAGGTTTCTTCTATGAAAAGTAATCCTCGATTACCAGGACGAATCCTAGCCGTTGATCCATGGGGATTGGCCCACAAGATCATCATCTTTCTTAGGGCCCATTTGGACGAGAGTAAAGCCTCTCTTCAAAAGTTATAACCCCTAATAACTCTTTTATTCTACGTTTGGCAACTCCTATATCTCTCTTTAACTTTTCACCTCTTGATAAATTGTCACCCTTGATGGTGCGTTCTCCCTGAAAACTTTTGGGCACTCGTTTGCCTCACCAAAAATTATCCCCCGTAGAGAGGAGCTATTTTGATGATTTTACCCCTCCTTATCCCTTTTGCCAAATGACTAATTTGGTAAACTTGATTAGATTTTGAATAAGTTGAAATTAATTAATTAAGAAATTTATTATTTTAATACATGTAATTAAAAAACGTTTTTCTTTAAATTAATGGTTCCTAAAAAAATGAATGAATTTTGCATATATATTAGATATATTGGTTCCTAAAAGTATTCATTTTAACAAAAAAAATTAATCCATAATCAAGTTTAACACAAGGGCAAAATAGTAATTGATACTATTTTTTTTTCTTTATCCACCCACCCTCATCCCCCATTTCATAAACATCTAAACCAGGTCAAATTTTATTCCCCCGTTTAATCTATCAGCAAACCATTTACTTTTTTATATTTTCTCTATAAATATCACATCAATATGGGACAACCATTCAAAAATAATACTCCTCTTATCTTATTCACCTCTATAACTTATTTCCCTTAAAATAATCCTCCATCCAGTTGGGACTTAATATTAGAAAAATCAACCATAGCAAGGCTGCATAGACCACTGTGTAAAAAACAATTAGGCAAGCTAAAGCATGAAGAAATATCATCCTTGTTTATACCCTCTTGCTGCTTCTCCCTGAGTTTTATTGTCTATATCTACACATATATCTACCTATATGTATATGTGTGTGTGTGTGTGTTTGTAGGTATGTTGTGTGTGTATTCAATCATGTATGTACAGAGTATGAGATCATAGATAATAATCATGGAAATATTGAAATATTTGATCAGCAAATTGAAAAGCACAAAAAGGTGAAGTGTAGGATTGAGAGAGGAGTATGGGGTTTTTGTTTGGCCGACAAGCTTTCATGTCATTCATGAATCAGTGTTTCCCACTTACATCTTCTTGCTGCATTGTCCTTTTAATTTATTATTCCATTTTTTTTCAAACGAGTATCGTCCTATTGTCATCAAGGCTTGAAATTTAATGATTTATTCCTTCTTACATTATGGATTTCTACCTGGCAGCCGATAGTAGACAAAATGAAGCTCAAATTGGCACCTTGAAAGAGAAAACTAGATCTTACGGAGCGCTGGAAGAATAATTCTAGTCAAATCTACCCTCTCTAACCTCCTCGTCTACTATGTGTCCCTTTTTAAAAGAGTAGTGCTATAAATTAAGAAAATTTCTGGGAGCCTAGACTTTCCCTTTTTAAAATTTCTTAAGACTATGACAAACACCCTAAACAAATTACAAAGAAGATTTATTTGGAACTATAGGGAGAAGGGAAGAGATTGCTCCTTGTGGGGTGGAGTTCTATTTTTAGAGGCAAACAACATATGGGGGCTTGGGATCAAGAGACTAGTAGAATTCAATCAAACCTTACTGGCTAAATAAATGGTGGTGGAGGTTCAGCATAAATCGGCATTGTGGGCAAGAGTCATTTGCAAGAAATACAACTGGGTTGCCCCCAAAATATAGTTGCACAAATTTTACGAAAACATGACAAAATAGTAATTTGTCAAACTAGAATACAACTTTCATTTAGATAATTTGACTTCAACCATGAGAGATGCTCCAAAAAGTCAACTCTAGCCTGTAATGCTAGTGTGACAATTGCACAAACTTTTTTTTTTTCATCCAATAAAGAATTAAATATATATAAAACTTAAACAAGAATACTTCAAAATTCAAAAGTTGAGTATGTGTTCTGTGTACTCCAATTTTGCACATCTTTTAATTTCATTTTTCTATCCTAGTCATGCTAACAAACATAAATCAATAGAGCTCTAGGGGTCAGTGGAGGTTTGCTCAGTCATTAACTATAAGGTTATGAGGACTTTTCGGTTATGTTGGGAGTAATCTCAAAATTGACCGAATACCTCGATTATAAAAAAAAAAAAACCCATAAATCTTTATTTTTTTATAGTTTTAAATTTTTTTTAAATTCATATACTCATAGTTCCTAATTTAAATTTTTTTTAAATTAGAAATATTAGTTTTTTTTTTCATTTTGGATATCCGTTCCCCGTTCAGGACGGGAGTGGAGGGCAAAATTAGTCCCGGTTCGGGGATTGAGCGGGGAAGGAGATCGGATATGAATTCAGGGATCGGAGGCAGGGACAGTACTATCCGCCCTTGATTCGCTCCGTTGCCATCCCTATTCCCAAAATATTGAACTACATCCTCGTAAAATTATAGAACATTTGGAGTTGAATTCATATCTTAACCTTGCGATTTTATAAGCTGAAATTTGAAGACAAGGACTAGCAATTTTTGTTGTAACTTTCTCTGAACCGAAACCTCCCGTGCTCACTCATTTTTCTTCGTTAGGAAAAAACATAAGCTAAATCAAAAATGTTTGAGGTTCAGGACGTGTAACCATCATTTTGCCATATAAACTAGTATTTCAACCAGATGACCCAAAACTTATCCAACCGGATGAGGTCACTCTCTGTATCCTATTTTACCTTAAAATACATATTCAACCGGATGACCTAGAGAAACCATTTGGATGCACCTCACCTCTGATTTATGTTACTATCTTAGGAACATACATCAAATCGGATGGACTTAGAAACATTCAACTGGATGGTCATTATCATTAGTTACTATTGTGCTTTAAAATCTAAGAAAAAGAAGAAGAAAACCATCCGGATGACTTGCATATCTGAATGTCAGTTTGACGTGGAAACCATCAATCCAACCGGATGAACCAAGATATCTCCTCCGGATGACTTTCATCTTTAGAAGTCATCTTATCTTAGAAATATAAACTTCGACCGAATGAATCTTAAATACCCAACTAAATGAACTTACCCTTAGCCTTAGAAAGTATACATTAAGCAACTAGAAAGCCTCTACACATCTCGAACACCTATGGAATAAGATAAGTATCATTTGCCTCTTAGTCACGTTAATTCGTTTAAAGTATATTTATATTACTATTCAAACTTTACGCTTTGAAATGATTAAATTACGCTATGCCATGCCATCTTATTGTGTTAGAATGCTATTCATATTCCTTGAAACACATCACTTCATTTTGTTATGCTATAATGATATATGCTGTATACTATGAAATCAATCGCATGACCACCTTGAAAGCATGGATTAGTTGATATAGATATACAAATTTGTGAAACGCTGATTGGATATTGACATTAGGGTATCCCGTGGATATTCGAGCTGGAAATTGATTGAGAACTATACTACTAATTAGTTGTTGTGGATATATTCTTTGTGAGAATATCTATAGTTGGCTTTAGCCGTGATACGACTTAAGTCGGGCTTTATCTAAACCAGAGGTGTGATAGACCCAAGCGATGTATTTTAGCCGTGTCATGCATTTAAGCAAACTATGTTCACGCCGTATCATATTTGGCCTTAGCATGTCTTTTGATTCAGTCTAGTGGTAGTCAAGTGAATTAGGTGTATTTTAGTTTTAGCATGGTAACGAACATATGGTGTCTTGAGAGAACATATTAATTGGGAACATGATGAATGGGAACATGACAATTGGGGGCATTGCGGTTGGGAAGTACGGTTAGCATGGTGGTCGGAATCATTATCGTTTGGAAGCATTGATTGGATATACATGACGTGGTCATAATTGAAAACATTGATTAGATATATATGATGTGGTCATAATTGGAAACATTGATTAGATATATATGACGTGGTCATAATTGAAAACATGGATTAGATATACATATGACTTGGTCATACTTAAATTGGTTGAATTGAGAACTTTGATAGTATCTGGAATATTTTGATATCACCAGTCAAACGAAATTTGAAATTTTAATATTTTATTCCAATATCATTTTTGCATATACTGTTCATTCATAATTATAAATTATAATGCTCCAAACATTAAAAAGAGAATCTAAAGGGTACGATTTTCTTACTGAGTGTCGAAACGCTTAGTGCATCTTCCTTTTTGTCCCTAGCGTTTCATGCCAAGTATGAATGAAGATGAAGCAGAACCCGAGTACCCAATCTAGGAGGATACCTTTTTAGAAGATGACATTGTTGAACCTTGGTTCGCCTAGTTAGACTAAAATGCTTTGACTTTCTTTAAAAAAGTCTTTTTGATGCACTTTTTGTCAGCAATTTTATTTTTGAATTTATGTATTTTATCAAGAAACGATTATCTGTACAAAATTTTATATTTTTAAATAAAAGATTCAAAATTTTAATTATTTTATAAAATAATAAATATTTTATTATTATTTTCTTCTTTTATTAATGGTTCCAAAAAGTCGGGTCGTTACAAGTTGAACAACTTTGACTAAGATAATTTGTCACTGATTTTGTAGTATTGCTTTGTGGTGGAATATATTAAACTAGAGTTGATATAGCAATATCAATACCCATCTAGTATTTGAATCATCAAATCCACTCAAAAAATCGGGAAAAGAAAAAATTGAACAAAACCTCTTACAAAAATTTCAGAATGAAAATCTTTATTTAAAAAAATCATCTAGAGCCACATAGTCACCAACAGAGATATGCCATATACACCAGTATTTTGATTATATTTTTTCAGCTTTGCAGACTTGAAGACCTTGATCTTCTTTATTCAAATTAATTACACCTTAATTTCTTATTAAAGAGACAACCAAATCAATGTAATTGGCTTTGTTTTGGGACAAGTGATCATCCACAATTTCTCCATATCTTTGAAACAGTCTATCCATTATCTCTCTTCCGAAATGACACTCAAGCATTGACTCAGTTACGGCCCTTATTGTCTTTGAAAATCGATGCCCACTTGATAGTTTCTCAAGCTCGGTCTTCGTCTGGTCATCCCAATTAATTTCAAACATCTCCAAACGGTCTATTGTAAATGACCCTTGTTTTTGCACCACAAATTTTATTTCTTCTGGGCATGGGGCATAGTAGGGGGCATTGAATGCGTCAACCTTTTCCTCTTGAACGAGACCCTGCAACAATTATTTTCTTAAATTCCATGGCAGATGCCGAGATTTGATCAACAGGAGCCACATACATAAGGATTCAACAAGGCTTAGTGTAGTTTTCTATAGTGCACGTGCATTGCAGGCAAAATGAAGTAGTTTTATCCGTTTTGTCCTCAAAACTACATTGTTTTGATCTCATGTATTTTTATGACAATTCGCATGATTGAGAACCTATTTGGCCTCAACTTCTACTTGTATTACATATACCTCAGTTGGACTAAATTATCCTTCACCAAGGCACGTCTGGATAATACTCAACTCGGCCCAAGTGTTGTTGGGTTCTGATTTTGTTAGGCCATAGAAATACCTAAATACCCTTCACCATTAGAACATTTTAGTCTATTTAGGGGCAGAACCGTCTTGTTCATTACATTTTTTTCCTAAGTCAAAGGAAGACAAGTATTAATTACTAGTTAACACTATCCTCAAATAACTTATTCCAGATAAACCAGGCCAAATTATTTTTGACAAAAGATTTCACACTGTAATAATCCAACAATTATAGTGAAGCTAAATAAATTCTCGTACATATATGGTGACAGTAATCTAGACAGACGTACCTCTAAAGCCAAGCTCAATAGAGCTTGTGCTAAGAGCTCCCACTGAAAACAACTCTCTTCGGTCGTGGGATCAATATCTCTCCTACCCATGAATGACAACACCATGCGTCCTCCAGAGAGTATTTCTTCGGCACGTGACTTGAGAAATAGTGAGAAGTCCTTCTGGAACTGTGATAAGTATGCCTCCATGACACTAGGTGGGCTTGTTTTAGAAAGATACAGCTTCCCCTTATTTATGGGTATCCCTCCCTTGCTCTCCAACCCTGGTGGAACCTGTCTTGGAATATATCATATTTAGGGACACTGATTTCATATTCCATTGAGGCTCAAATCAGTAAAGGCTCTTTTGAATTCAATTTGTCTACTGAACAAACTAAATTCGAGCCTTAATTTTTAAGCACTTTAATAAATGAACATAACCTGATCTTGATAGTACTACACTTGATTAGGCTTACCAACATGGATTAAAATATAAATGATATATCTTAGGAGTTCATTCATTAATATTTATTTTTCTGAGTACATATATAAACTAATAATCCTTTTTTTTCCTTAAGTATATAGTCAAAAGAGAAATCGAGACGGAGTTTTTTTTTTTTAAAATTTTTGTTCCAAATCGAGCTTCTTCTTAATTGTCTCCTCCAAGATTGGATATTTCTCCATAATTAAAATTTTATTTGTAGCCTAGACCCCTGCATCGAGCATAAATGTATGAGATTTTTAGGTCATTAAGATTTGTGAATAATCTCGAACTCGAATCAAACATACGCCAACTTGGCTCAAGCTCGACTTTGAGTTTGCTAAGATGTTAATGAACAAACTTGAACATGCTAAATTTTGGCCCCGACTAGCTCATTGACAAAGCTAATGGTGGGTAAGCACATAGCCACGTTTGGTTTAGAACAAATTAACTGGACAAACTTGTAACAAATTTGAATTTAAACAACAAAATGGAGTGTCAAAAAAAGGAAACCTGAGAAAGCCAATGGAGACTAGAAGATGAGTGGACAATGTGCAGGCTCTTGTTAGGAAAAAGTCTCCCATAGAAAGAACCTGCCACACCCGAAATAAAACACCGGTCGGCGTCAAAATCACCACCTTTCTCCTCCTTCAACTTCTTGTAAAATTCCGGCAATAACTTGAATACGTAATTGAAGTCATTTCCAGGAAGATCGTTTAAAGAAATCTTCAACTCCGGCATTGGGCGGCCCAAATGACAACTGGTGGCATGGACAATATCGATTATCTCTGATATTACTATGAGGGTGTTAGGCCCAGATGAGCAGCCCAAATCCGCAATGCCTAGGCTTTCAGGATATGTGTTGCATAAGATGCTAATCACTGTTTCCTCAATTATTGAGTTTGCAATGGATATTATTTTTCGCTGCATGTAAAATCAATATAAATTAGATTACAAATGATGGAAATTATTGCAAAAATGCTATTAGTAAGAAGGGAGGCCCTCTCCTTGTGGACTCTTCCTCTTTTTAATTCTCTCTCTCTCTCACTCTCTCTCTCTCTCTCTTCTTTCTCACTACAAATAACATTTTTAACCAAATACACCATGCCCTTACCTAATTAACTTCATATTTTTATTTTTATTCAAAAAAATTATATACCATATATTTTTATTTTACTGATTATTCTAGATCATAATTATTAATAATAATTTATCATAATTCAACAAGCTTTTATCAAAATATTCGAGCTCACAGTTAATCCTGAAATAATTTTTAAGTAATGGTAAACTTTTAGTATTTTTTCGAGAATAAAATTCAGAAAGCAAGATCGAAAGAGATTTAAATGAGCGGTGTCGGTCATTTTTTCTCTAAAATTGTGTGCAATAGGACATGCGATGAATATAAATATTTTTTAATAATTTAAGAAATTTTTAACTTTATTGTATTAATCAACAAAATATTTCGAGCTCACGGTTAATCTCAAAATAATTTTTTAAGTAAACACTAAATTTTTAGTATTTTTTTGAGAATAAAATTCAAAAATTACAATCGAAAGAGGTTCGCATGAGCGGTGTCGGTTATTTTTTAAAAAAAAATTGGATGCATTATGTAATGAATGTGAATATTTTAAAGTAATTTAAAAAAATTAACTTTATCTTATAAATCAGAAAAAAAATAACAACAAAATACAGAAATTAAAAAATCACGTTTTCTTTTTTTATTTTTACCTGAGAGAGAGAAGAGAAGGGGGAGAGAAATTCTCAAAGCAAAAAGGAGCGGCTTCACCTTGCCACCTAGATTACTAATGCACACAATTTTAGAGGAAAAAAAAGTGACCGATATCGCTTATTTGAACTTATTTCGGTCGTGATTTTTGAATGTTATTCTCGAAAAAATACTAAAAATTTACCATTTACTTAAAAAATTATTTTGGATTTAACTGTAAGCTCAAAATATTTTAATAAAGAATTGTTGAATTATGGTAAATTATCAACAACCCTTATCTAGACGAATGAATAAACTAAAAAAACGATTAAAAAATTGCAGTATATAAATTTTTTTTGAATAAAAACAAAAATATGAAATTAATTATGTAAGACCATGGTGTATTTGGTTAAAAAAGTTATTTGTAGTGAGGGAGAAGAGAGAGAGAGGGAGAGAGAATTAAAACGAGAAAGAATCCAAAAGGAGAGTGCCACGTGGGTTGTGGGTGGGGGGACCGTCGGGGGAGGGTTTCGGGCCTCCCTTGTTTACTAATAGCATTTTCGAAATTATTGGGTCACCCACCTAAAAAGTGTGCGACTACAATATCCTCTTTGCAGAGCAAAAACTGAAGTTAGCTAGAAGTCTTTGTAGATCAAGTAAGAGAATTCTGTTGGAATACAATAGTAATACTTAGCAGGAAAATTACGAATTTCTTGATGGGCAAAAGAAAACTTTCGTTCATCACAGAAAATAAGGGTAAAACAAGTGAAAAGCATCGCTACAGTAGACTCGAATTCCAATTAAGTTAGCACTCGACACCTGCCTATAGAAAACCATAAGTTGGCAAAATTTGTGGTTGGCACCCGACACATGCCAATTATAGTTATACTTTGTAAATTAGTAAACTGTAAAATAGGGCTTCTCAAATCGACAAATTGAATAGATAAAGGGTTCCAATGAAACCATAAACTTTGTAGGATTGTTATACCAAAACAGACCAACCTGCACACTGGAATTCTTTGCATAGCTTGTCTCTCCTTCCCCATTGTTCATGTGTAGAATTTGCATGACTTCCATATCTCTCTCTCTCTCTCTCTCTCCTTGTCTCTCACACACAAACAATTAATCTGGCTGTGTGGCGCATAAGTGTTGTGATGCTCTATTTATAGACAACAATTCCTAAAAGATCAATAGAGGACAACGTGCTTCACGCTTGGCTATTGTAACGATCCGCTCTCGTCTTGTACAATATTGTCTGCTTTTGTCGCCTAAATTTTATGGACTTCCCAGTAGGTCACCCATCCCTGAATTGCTCTAGGGTGAGCATGCTTAACTGTGAAGTTCCATTTGGTGTTGGCACCATCACGGCTTTAAAAGGCCTTGTACAAGAAAGGTTCACAATCTTATAAATACCATCGAACTTACATCCACCAAGTGATGTGGAACCCTTAACCATCTATCCAGACGTCCTACTGAGACTCCATCTCCCAAACGCCGGCTTCACAGCTGACACCACAGTCTGACAGGAGTGTCACGCCTATAATTATTTAGTATTAATTATGTCATCATCTTTTTGCTTAATTTTTTTATTTTATTAAGTTTGTCTAGACGAAATTAATCTAGAGAGTAAAAATATGACGAGGTGGAGTCTAAAAAAATTCACGAAAGACAAAAAATTAAGTTTGAAATTAAAAGATCTTTTTTTAACGTCGTCCTAATTGAATTTCTTTTTAGCCTCGGTTCATATTTTAATAACCTTTTCGATTTCTCTCGTCAAAAAGAATGAGAAACCGTGAAAAAAATTGATGAATTATTTTTACGAAATATAAGATAATACCGATTGCATCTTTAAAAGAATAGGGTAAAATGCATTGACCTCCCCTGAAGTTTCTGACAATTGTAGTCACCTCCCCTCTGGTTTGAGAAAATGCACTGACCTCCCCTGCTTTTAAAACTATTACACTTTTTCTCCCCTCCCGTTAGTTTCTGTTAAAAAGGGTTAGTATTTGCTGATGTCATCACTTTATTTTTTTCTTAATGCCTAAATTACCCCCTGCTATGGTAAAAATCAACCAAAATTTATCCTAAGGCTTACATTTTGGTTTTTTCCTTCAACTGCCTAGATCAAAAGTAAGTAATTGTTGTTTTTAAAGTTAATTTTTATTACATATACTTTAGTTTATTTTTTTATGTGGTGAGAAATCTCAAGGGAGTTTTTTTGTAATTATTTAGTTTATTTATTTATTTATTTATCAATGTACGTTTATTTTATTCAGTTATGGATATGTCATCTAGTAGCGGAATGCAATTAATTGTGTTATAATTTTTTTTTACAAAGGCACTTTGCATATATTCTCACGTCACCAAAAAGTAAATGTAGTATATATCTGAAGTTTTCAAAAATATAAACTGAAATCAAATTTGAAATTGTCTCGACTAGATGTTTCAAAAACTAAAAAAATATTAACTAATTTGAAAAAAATTCAGAAAAGAAAAAAGTAATTAAAAATAGTATCAATTTTGACTTCTTTTTTGTCTTTAATATTTTTTTAGTTTTTGGACATAATTTTACACTTTTTAAATTCGTTTCATCAAGACGAACTAATAATCTATAAAAATTAAGACAAAACTGAGACGCCAATTTTTTGTAAAATTATTGATTCGTCTTGACAAGTAATTTGATAAAAGTAAAAGAATATGAATTGAATTTTTAAAAAAATTGAGTTTTTTTAAACTTATTTTTCGTATTTAGTGAACTTTTTATATTCCTTTCGTTAAAACGAACTAATAATTTACAAAACATTAAGGCAAAATCGACAAATACAAAAAAAATTACAAATAAAAAAAATTAGATCGAATTAGGCATAAAGAGTTGGTTCTATTTTTTTTTTTTGGCTTCTTTAAGCTTTTTCTGTGATATAAATTATAACAAAAACATTTTAAGTGTGAGACTCGCTACTTTTTTAGTAAATTAACTCTGAAAAAAGTATCAAAATTTAATTTTTTTCATTTGAAAAAAATACGAACTAATTTGAAAAAATTCAGAAAAGACAAAAGTAACTAAAATTGTTTTAATTTTGAATTTTTTGGTCTTTAATATTTTTTTAATTTTTGGACATAATTTTATACTTTTTAAATTCGTTTTGTCAAGACGAACTAATAATCTATAAAAATTAAGACAAAACAGAGACGTCAAATTTTTGTAAATTATTGATTTGTCTCGACAAGTAATTTCATAAAAGTAAAAGAATATGAATCAAATTTTTAAAAAAATTAAAAAATTTTAAACTTATTTTTCGTCTTTAGTGAGCTTTTTAAACATAATTTTATATTTTTTTAGATTTCTTTCGTTAAGACGAACTAATAATTTACAAAAAATTAAGGTAAAATCGACAAATACAAAAAAACTTAAACAAAGATAAAAAAAAATTACAAATGAAAAAATTAGGTCGAATTAAGCGTAAAGAGTTTGTTCTATTTTTTTGGCTTATTTAAGATTTTTATGTGATATAAATTATACCCAAAAAAATTTAATTGTGGGACTTGCTACTTTTTAATAAGTTAACTCCAAAAAAAGTATCAAAATTTAATTTTTTATTATTTTTTTATTTCCTAACAATAGAATAGGAAAAAAATAATAACAAATTGGAGTTAAACATTACTCAGACCTGCTTTTATAAAAAAATTATTCTAAAAAAATAATAAATTTCATGAGTTAAAAAATTCATCAGGTGTATTTTTTAAAACTATGGGGGAGGTCTCTGCAATTGTTAGAAACCTCAGGGGAGGTTAGTGCATTTTATCTCACGGTGAAAATACTCCTCAAAATAGTCAAAAGGGTAAAATAGACATTTCACCACAAAAATTAACACCGTAGGCTTTAATTTCACGGCAGGGGGGAAAGAGGATAATAGTTTCAAAAGTAAGGGAGGTCAGTGCATTTTCCCAAACTATGGAGGAGGTCTCTGCAATTGTTAGAAACCTCAGGGAAGGTCAGTGCATTTTACCCAATAAAATATGTTTGGTTTGTGGTTAACCTGCCATTGACCAACACCTTCAACGAAAAAATCAAATTACATAAACGTTAAGATGTGACGGCAGGTATGACGTGTTTGAGGGTGAGGATATATGACCACGTGGAAGAGTTTAGGACCAAACTTACGATGTGTGATATATTCCTAGTATAGATATGTATATCACGTGGGATTCATGTTTAAAAAATTAATCGTGCTAAACGTGGTATGAGTAGGATTATTAAGACTGTGTTTGGTTAAGTATTTTTTAAACGATTTTTGGAAAAAAAAAACCTCTGAGATATTGTATGATATAAGTGTTTCAGAAAAAATTTGAGAGTTAAATTTTTTCGGCGTTTTCGAAATGCTCTCTTCTTTTATAGAGAGATGAAGTTATTTGGGCAAAAAGTAAAAGTGTTTGGGAAAAAATTTCCCAAACAAGTTCTTGAAATTTTTTCAAATTTTTTTTGGAAAATTTGTAACCGAACACAGCCTAAGAACACTAAGACCGACTATATTATCCTATATATTGTTGAAATATTAATAAATTTGGTAGGGTGCGTTCAGACGAGGATCTAAATGTGAAGTAAACTACAATTTATAGGAATGTTTGTCTGGACCTGGGGGAGGGAGGAAGTGTCTTCGATATTTTGTTTGCCTATTTGTGAGTTATGGATTAGCTCTTTGTTGTCACTTCTCGTTCATAATGAATCGTGCCTTTTTTTTTTCTTCTTTTTCTATAGTCTACAAAAACTCATATTTATTTAGAATTACGTAAAATTATTGTGTTTTTGTGATTTCTTATTGATTTATGTTTCTCTATTTCATATTTATCATACATACGTTTTCAACTATAAGTGTGATGGTCATTATATACACATGGGTGGAACCACCAAAAAAAAAAAATCTAGGACCTAGTTATAAATTTTTAAAGTCATAGAAATAATTATATTTTGATCCATTAAATTACATTCAGTTCTTCTCGTTTTTCAAAAAAAAAAGAATTCCGACTCTTAAACTTCCAATCCTAATTCTATGCCAGTATATACGTGTGCACCTACCAATAATATTAAATTTATATTAAAATTTTAATTCAATTATTATTCAAGCTATTATATATCATGTTGCACTACCAAGGGGTTTATGGAGTTTTTTTTTAGATTTAGGGCTTCACCTTTTTTTTTTTTTCCCAGTACACGTGGGGGCTTTTCTATTGTGTATGTCAGTTCATGTTAGCTCTCGGGAGTCTCCTGGTGGGGTTTCCAGGGGAGGGGCTTGGCGGTGCCCACTCTCACTTTTCTACTTCCACTTGCAGAGGCTTTTTCTTCCTTTTACATTGCTTTTGTTCCTATCCTTTTTTTTTTTACATAGTCTTCAATTTGGCCTTTCAAAAATAAAAATAAAAATGTGTTTGTAGAGTCCCATACTGTTGTTATAGTTTGGGAAAAAATATGTACGATAGGTTATAGAAATGTGTTTAAAGAATCCCACGTCGTTCTATTTGAAGTAGGATAGGTAAAATGTGATAAATCTCAATTTTTTTTTTTAATGTTTATCTTAATTTATAGGATTTTCAATCCCACCTTAATACCTATCACCATCCAACCATCAGTACTAAAATACGAGGTGCTTGATTCACGTGCCCTTTTGGTACCCATAATATGTCTTTATCTGCATGGTTAGATATATTGTCATGTCAAGGGCATTTAATGGGTAAGCAAAGAAACAAAAGAGTACTTGGCTTTTGATTTTCAACGTCAGATATCACCTTTTTTTAAATCTTGCCACGCGGAGGAATTATTGAGTTTGAAAAAAGAGTGAAGTTGTTCCCACGTTACACAGGATCGTTCAATAGTTCACGAAGAATCAGAGAAGTTGCTTACCGACTAGTACTTCCACCTGTCATAAATTCAACCACATTTTATAATTCAAGTCGACCTAACCACAGCAAAAATCGCTTTCATGTGTCCTAAAAGATTGTTTTGGCTGTGTCTTGAATTTTGCCCAACTGACAAAAGCCATTGGGTGTATTCCCTTCTTAAAAATTTTACTGATTCAACCGTGATCAAAGCTGTTTAATGGTAAAAAAATAATTTTAATTCTTTATTTATTGAGTCAACTGGGACCAAATGGTAAAAAAATCACCGATTCAACTGCAACCAAAGCCGTTGAAATGTTAAAAAAAAATAAAAAATGTCAAACTCTTTGTTTTCCCATTCAAATACGACCAAAAACGTTAAACGATAAAAAAATTTAAACTCTTTCATTACCAATTTAACCGCGAACTAACCCATTGAAAAAGTATTTATTTTTAAAAAAACTCTTTGTTTATTCAACCGCGACATAAGCTAATCAACCTGAGAGGCTTTGGTATTGTGCCTCCCATGGCATTGCGGAAAAAATGTTTATCGCTCACGATTCGTAACTTGCAAAAATATGAAAGGAGTAATGTTGGGCATAACTAATCTTTCATTAGTCTAATGCCACGCATGTCTCTATAAATTTAGTACAAGGCCATGTTCAGTTGATAGATTCTAAATCTATTCAAAAAAAAAAAAACTCTAAAATGTTGTTTGGTATAAATGTTTCACCAAAAAAATCAGGTTTAAGACTTTTTGAGCATTATTGAAGGCAATCTCTCTTTCTCTCTCCCCTTCCTTTTCTTAGAAAATGTTTATTGTGCTTAAAATAAAACTTCTTTTTGTGTGCTTTGTGCACACATTCTGTCGATAAAAAAATTTCTTTTAAAATTTTGAGTTTATAGTTAATCTCGAAATATTTTTCTAAGTTCAGTGAATTTTTTAATTTTTTTTTCAAAAATGAGATTTAAAAATACGACCAAAAGATGATCAAATAAATGGCGTCGGACACAACCAAAAAGAGATCAAATATAACTATTTAATGCATTAATCATCAGTAAACATTATGATTTAATACTAGTCAATGATGTCAACATTATTGACACACAAACCAAAAAATTTTTATAATTTTTTTTCCCAAATATAATTCACGAACATTACTCTAGAAAAAAAATACAAAAACATCAAAGGCATGGAAAACAACACTCAATGTTGTTTTTTGTTTTTTTGCTTTTTTTTGCTCTGCAAAAGTGGGAATTATATCAAACAATGGATGTAAATACAAGATTGGAGAAGGGCCCAATCTGGAAAAGGCCCACCACCCAAAAAACCGTTGGCGAGGTACCAATATATTAGGGCCGGGCCCAAAGAACAGCCCACTCGTAAAAGAAAAATGTAATCACAGATATGGCCCATCCCAAAGACACAGGACCCCAACCCCAAACCAAAAAATACAGCTAGTAGACAAATAAAACAGAGAGCTCCATTGACGTGGGTCGACCCGTTGATATCGCCAGGTACGATAGAACAACTCTCGAAGCTTTCCTCGAGCTACACAATTACTGATTTATCTCTGAACCTTCCAACCAATTGACAAAATCTGACTGGATCCTACTCACCAGATATATAGCCTTTGCCCTTTGCCCCCCTATATCTCCCTGTCCCATAAGCATGCTCCCATTTGTGAGTCCCCTTGTTTAAGTTGATTAAAAAGTCAACTTTGACAACTTCATTGTCAAAATTCAAATTTTGTACATTGTCGGAACTATGGCTTGACTTGATCTCAGTCCAGATTTACTCTTCATTTGGATGTGTAGACAAACTAGTTTAATAGGTATAGTCATAAATTTTGTAAATCTATATGTTCACCAACGTCAAGATATTAAAATTACGAACTACGATTGACTTGATTTTGATTCAAATATATCCCGATTTCATGTCGGGTTTGACGAATCAAATACGTAGGCAATTCATTTAAATACACGCAGTCACAAATTAAGGATTGGCACATGATTAGTAAAAAAAAAAAAGGTGTTAACCTAGTTGGGATGTATTTTATTTTTACAGTGATGCAACAAGTCCTAATTTCTAAATGAGCCACTAAGGCTTGTCAAAATATATTTAAATAAACCATGAACTATGTCTGAATTGATCCCAAATAAGGGATATATAAGTAGTCTAGATAAATAATATAGGTCCAGTCCATAAAATATATTTTATTTATTTTATATTTTGCTCTTCAAATTAAAATTATTGTAGTTGGAATTGAAGGGTACAGTTTTTGTTTTATAAAAGATGTAATTAAGAAATATGCTATATTTTGACTATGTCCAACTTACATAATAAAACTTGTACACATTATTATTTATGTAAGTGAGATTGTGCTAAACAATAATTAAAATTTTGCCTAGCAATTTGTGGAAAGCTCGACCTATTCCAAAGGCTTGGGAGTTGGTATAGTAATAGTTGAACCTATCACAAATCAAAGTGGACGTCGAAAAATTTATGAATAGTATGGATTATTATACGGTTCTCCGGTTTTCCCTCAAGAACAGATGTAAGCTAGCACGAGGTAACGTACCTTGATTAAACCTTTCGATGTCATAGACTTTGGCGCAATTATATTGGGGTAAGATTGAAAATAAATTAGTAAATGGATAGATTACTTATTCTGTAACGCCCCGAATTTCGGACACGTTAATAAAAAAAGTAAAGTAACTAAAATACCATCCTTATATTGAAATACGAGTTTGATACACGAGATCGTCAAAATACATTTCAGAAGAGACTGTTTACATTCAAAAAGACTTTAAAAGTAAAGTCAGAGCAGTCTAAACTAGTCTAAGTGATCCACGGCTCGATCACGTCTTCTGCGGGGTAAGCGTCATCATATGGTGTAAAGTCGGGTCCGGCTCCATCATCGTCAGTACCTGGTTATGAAATACCAGGGGCAGGAGGAAGTTGCACCATGAGTTTTGACACTCAGTAAGTTTCCTACCCTTAAGTTTCCCTTTTAATGTTTTAGAGCATTTTACAAGAATATGCAATGTGTAAATGTGTAGAAATAATCAAAGTTTGGTAGTATCATACAATAAGTGTGAACAGTGATAAATATAAGATTTAACCGAAAGAATAGAATTGCAGTTTATAACTAACACAGAGTATATCAATTCCAAATCTTTCACAGTACTCGACTTTAATCAAAATATTCTAAGGTATGACCACGTCATATAATTCGAAAAGGCTTTTCTAACATCAATGACACCGTCATATATTTCGAATAGGTTTCTCTCAATCAATACAGTCCAAATGGTGCTCCCGAACGATAACGATCCCGACCGCCCAACTAACCGATGCTTCCCAACCGCCCTGCGCCCCAACCGCACTGCTCCCGATCGTCATGTTCCCAATCAAGATGCTTTCCCTAACATTATATCCTTTCCTATCGCGCCGGACAATATAAGTTTAAAGTTTACACTAGAAGATCATTAGGCTAGAAAAGGCACGATAGGGCTAGATATAATTTCGGCTCAAGCGAAATTTGGCTAAACGCACGACACGGCTAAATTACAGCGCTTGGGTGATACAAAAGCTTGGGTCTATCACACCCTCTGGTTAAAGTCAAAGCTCGGCTCATGTCGCATCACGGCTACAAGACACGCATAATATTCCCACGGGGAATAATCCACAACAACTAAACGTATATTATTATCAGTGTGTTTACGTTCGGGTATCCACGGGACACCCTGAGTATTAATAATCAATTATCGTCAAGCAACCAAAGTAAATATCAGGATAATTCATGCTCGACTAGTATTCAACTATTAAATAGAAATTTGCATAATAACAAAATAGTTGTGCAATTATAAGTTTAAAATAATATCGTAGTGATTTAATTATAAGATAAATAAGTTTACTTATAATTAAATAAATTAGAGTAAATTTGTAATTTAAATATTTTAAGGATAAAACCGTAATTTAATAAAATAAGGACAAATCTGTAATTTATAAACTAATAGGATTAATGTGTAATATAATAATTAATATTACTTTATATTTTAAACTTGGGGTGCAATTAGTAGTTTATACAAATTAACTTATCCTCATAATTAAACTAATAACTACGGGAAAAATGTAATTTTGTTTTGACAAAATAAAACAGAGGCTTCATCTGAAATTATCCGGCCGGACTGCCTTCGCACGTTCGGCACCATTTTCTCCCTACAGGACCTCGTAATACTCCGAACATTAAAACGAATACTCCAGAGTAAGAATCTTACAGTGGTTCGAAGCTTTGGTCGCGTATTCGGTTCGGGGAGTGGCTGCTCTTCTTTTCCTTCCTTCCTTCCTTCCTTTCTTTCCTCCTCTTCCTTGCTGCTATTTCGGGGTGAATAAAACAGAGAGGGAGGTGTCCTATTTATAGAGAACGGGAGGGGACGAGATCAACGGCTGGGAGGAAAACCGGGAAAACCAACGGCGGGGGTGAAAGTGATGATGGTTTAGGGGAGGCTGTGGCAGGAGTAGCTGACGATGGAGGTGACGGGAAACGGCGATCTGACGGGGAGGAGGTGGGGTGGTCAGAGAGGAAACGTGGGGAAGAAGCTCCGTTTCTGTTCCCAGCGCGCGCACACACACAGATATACACATATATATATATATGTATATATAAAATATATTAGTCTAAAAATATATAAAATCAGAACCGGACGGAAAAACCCCAAAATCGGCCAAAAAAACCGCCGAACCGGACCAAAACCGGCCAAAGAACCGGGCAGAAAAACCGGGCAGCCGGCCGGGCACGGCCCAGGAGCCGGGCACGGCCCAGGCGCCGGGCACGGCCCAGGCCCAACCCGATTCAGCCCCAACCCGGCCCAGACAGCCCAAACCCGGGAGAGAGAGAGAGAAAAGAGAGAGAGAGAGAAAAAATAATTTCGTGTACGCAAATGCAATAAAATAAAATAAATTTAAACGTGGAGTATATAAAAATTTTCGAATTTATTTATTTATAAAAATATTTTACGGGTTATTACAACCTATCCCCCTTAACAAATTTCGTCCTCGAAATTACAAAGTGTCAGAAAAAAGGTGTGGGTGATTGGCTCGGATAACATCTTCTCTTTCCCAAGTAGATTCTTCAATGTTGCGATGACGCCATAAGACTCGGACAAGACGGATGGTCTTTCCTCGTAAAGTCTTCTCTCCATGGTCAATGATGCGTATCGGCTGCTCTTCATAAGTGGTGTCCTCGTCGATGGTGACTTCTTCCCAATTGAGGATATGGGTCGGATGTGCCATGTACTTGCGAAGCATGGATACATGGAACACATTGTGCACACGATCGATCTGAGGTGGAAGTGCTAGACGATAAGCAACTTCTCCGACTCGTTGCAATATCTCAAATGGTCCAATATATCGTGGCGATAACTTCCCTTTCTTTCCAAATCTGATGATTCCTCTACGCGGTGAGATTTTCAAGAAAACGTGGTCTCCAACGTTGAAAATTAGAGGTCTGGTTCTTTTGTCGGCGTAACTCTTCTGTCTACTCTGCGCTGTCAGAAGTCGCTGTCGGATAACTTTGACTTTCTCTGTGGTCTCTCGTACAAGATCTGGTCCTAAAAGACTAGTCTCTCCAACTTCAGTCCAACATATAGGTGATCGACATGGGCGTCCGTAAAGTGCTTCGTACGGTGCCATCTCGATACTCGCCTGATAGCTGTTGTTGTAAGCGAATTCTACTAAAGGTAGATGTCTCTCCCAATTACCTCGAAAATCTAGGACACACGCTCTAAGCATATCCTCCAAGGTCTGTATGGTTCGCTCTGACTGCCCATCTGTCTGAGGGTGAAAAGCTGTGCTCATACGAAGATCTGTTCCCAAGGCTTTCTGTAAGCTCTGCCAAAAAGTTGACGTGAATCTTGGGTCTCTGTCTGATACAATTGATACTGGTACACCATGCAATCTGATGATCTCCTTGATATACAATCGGCTGTACGAATCCATTGTGTCAGCTAGCTTGATTGGTAAGAAGTGTGATGACTTAGTCAAACGGTCAACGACAATCCAGATGGCATCGTGTCCCTGAATTGACTTCGGTAGTCCTGTCACAAAATCCATCGCTATATGTTCCCACTTCCATCCTGGTATAGGCAACGGCTGTAGCGTTCCTCCAGGTCTCTGATGTCCTGCCTTGACTTGCTGACATGTGAGACAAGTGGCTACGTACTTGGCCACATCTCTTTTCATTCCGCTCCACCAATAAGTTCGCCTCAAGTCCTTGTACATCTTATTCCCTCCAGGGTGGACAGCAAAGTTTGACTTGTGGAACTCTTTTAATACTGATTCTCTGAGCGTACCGAAGTCTGGCACGAAAAGACGTCCAAGATATCTCAATCCTCTGTCTGCTCCAATAGTCCATTCTGCTGATGATTCTCCTTTAGCTAGTCGGCTCTTGACGAGATCTGACTCTGAATCAAGGGTCTGTACCTTCAGAATTTCTTCATGAAGTGCCGGCGTAACTATTACTGCACACAGATAAGCTTCTCCTTGCTGTTCATTCTGCTGGAGTCCGTACTCCTGTATCTGGTTCATTAGTTTCCACTCTCTGACTGCCAAACTGGCAACGTGTCCTCGAGACTTGCGACTAAGTGCATCTGCTACGACATTAGCCTTTCCCGGGTGATAGGATAAGGTGAAGTCGTAATCTTCTAGATACTCCATCCAACGTCGTTGTCTCATATTCAGATCCTTCTGAGTGAATATGTACTTGAGACTCTTGTGATCCGTGAAAACTTCAAACTTCTCACCGTAAAGGTAATGACGCCAAATCTTAAGCGCGTGTACCACAGCGGCAAGCTCTAAGTCATGAGTCGGATAGTTCTGCTCGTGTATCTTCAGCTGGCGTGATCCGTAGGCTATGACCTGTCCTTCTTGCATAAGCACACAGCCTAATCCATCCTTTGATGCGTCACAGTAGACGATGTACCCAATATCTCGTCGTGGAACGATAAGAATAGGGGCATTGGTCAATCTATTCTTCAACTCTTGAAAAGACTTCTCACATGCATCGCTCCAATCGAACTTGATTCCCTTCTGAGTTAGCCGAGTCATTGGTTTGGCTAAAGCCGAAAAGTCCATGATGAATCGTCTATAATAACCGGCTAGTCCCAAAAAGCTACGAATCTCGAAAACTGAAGTAGGCTTCTTCCAATCCTTGATAGCCTCGATCTTGCTGTCGTCGACGGAGATTCCTTTCTCAGACACAACGTGTCCTAGGAATTTGACTTCTTTCATCCAAAAGTCACACTTGCTAGCTTTGGCGTAAAGCCGATTATCTCGTAGAATCTGAAGTGTGGTCCTTAAGTGTTGCTCATGTAGCTCTTCCGTTACTGAGTAAATCAATATGTCGTCGATGAATACTACCACGAACTGGTCCAAGTACTGAGTAAAGATCTTATTCATGAGGCACATGAATACTGCTGGTGCGTTGGTAAGTCCGAAAGGCATCACTAGAAACTCATAGTGGCCATACCTTGTTCGGAAAGCTGTCTTCTGAATGTCTGAATCCCTAACTCGCAACTGATGATACCCGGATCGTAAATCAATCTTTGAGAAACAAGTTGGTCCTCTAAGTTGATCAAACAGGTCATCGATTCGAGGTAGTGGATATCGATTCTTGCTTGTGACTCGATTGAGTTGTCTATAGTCAATACAGAGTCGAAGTGTGCCTTCTTTCTTCTTCACGAACAGTGCTGGAGCTCCCCATGGTGAAGTGCTCGGTCGAATGAATCCTTTCTCTAGAAGCTCTTGAAGCTGAATCTTCAATTCCTTCAATTCGGCTGGTGCCATTCTGAATGGTGCCATGGATATTGGTGTTGTTCCAAGTAGAAGTTCAATGGTGAAATCCAATTCTCGAGTCGGCGGTAGTCCAGGTAGCTCATCGGGAAATACATCAGCGTACTCACAAACTACGCGTGGTAATCCCAATTCCATCCGATCTTCTTCTCCTAATGTCAGACTAGCTAACCATCCGGTTAGGTTGTCATGCCATCGTGATCGGGTCCTTGATAGTGACATAAACTCTTGCCTATCCCCCTTAAATTTGAAACAAGTTCCATCTAAGGAGTAGGCCGTCACTGTCTTCTGGTGACAATCGATAATAGCGCGGTGAGTGGATAACCAGTCCATGCCTAGGATGACATCAAAGTCGGCCATGGCTATGACTCGAAGGTCACACGTTAGGCGCAATCCTGAGACTTCTATCTCACAGTTCTTACAAACTAAGCCCACAGAAACTAGTCCTCCTAAAGGTGAGGTAACGCACATAGGAGTTTCTAGTTGTTCAGGTACAAGTTCTAAAGTACTAACACATGCTGTTGATATAAACGAATGCGAAGCACCCGTATCAAATAAAGCTGTAATGCACGAGTTAAACAGCACTAGTGTACCTTGTATGACCGAAGGATCATACACTTCTTCTTCTGTGGCTTCAGCTTCTCCTTCTCCTTGGAGGGCAAAGATCCTTCCTCCATTGTTCGGCCTGGGCCCAGTCGGTCCTCTGTTCTGTCCGGTTTGATTGTTCTGCCCGGGCCTCTGCTGGTTGCCAAAATTATTCCGTGGCTGCCACTGTCCTTGTGCCTGCTGTTGAGGTCCTCCAGCTGGAGTGGTCCCCACTCTCTGTTGGTTAGCTCCAGTGGCATTGGATGGACACTGAGTTTTGATATGGCCTTCTTTGCCACAACCAAAACAAGTGACCGAATTCTGCTTCCCTGGGTGATGTGGTGTGGAATAAGGAGCACTCCTCTGTTGAAACTGCTGGTTCTGCTGGGGTGGTGGTTGATTGTAGTTGCTGACATTGTTGCGGCTGACAGTGTTGTTGCGGTTAAAATTTCCAGTGTGGTTGTTATTGAAGTTGTTGCCGTAAGACCTTTGCATGGGGTTCTCTCTTGAATTCCGCATTGGTCCACCTAACTGTGGTCGACTGCGGCTGTCGAAGATTTTCCTTGAATCAGCTGCTTCTTGCTCCACCAGTAGAGCACACTCTACGACTCCAGCGTAGGTTTGTTCTCTTTGAGTTACTACACCCTTCCGGATGTAGGGGCTGAGTCCCCACTCAAATTTCCTGGCCCTGGTGGCGTCAGTTGCCACATGCTCAGGGGCATGTCGAGAAAGTTCTTCAAAGCGGGCGGCGTACTGAGTAACCGTACGGTTGCCCTGTTTGAGGTTCAGAAACTCTAGGACCAAAGCCTGCTTCACAGGGGTAGGAAAGTACTTAGCCAGGAACAAGGTCTTGAAAGTCTCCCAGTCCATCATCTCATCATCGTGCGTTGTTTTCACTAGGTCCCACCAGTAATCTGCCTCTCCTTGAAGCTGATACGTCGCTAGAGCCACTCGATCTCCATTGTCGGGGACTTGCATGATGTGCAGTAGCTTCTGAGTCTGCTTAAGCCAAGCCTCTACAGCTCCAAGACTAACATCGCCGGTGAAGACCGGTGGTCGTCTTTTGCAGAACTCATTGAGCAAGATACTACGGTTGGGTTGCCCATAGTAATGTGGAGGTGCATATGGTTGATATTGTTGAGGAGGCGGCGGAGCTGTACGATTAACTGAGATAGGGGGTGGAGGTGGTGGTTGACAGTGTTGGTTGTGTTGATTCTGTCCAGTTGTGTCACTCGTGTTTGCTCCGTTACGTGTTTCTACCATATTTCTACATTTAAACAATCATATAGGCCTAAATAAGAACGAGTAAAGAACATAATTTATAAAAGAGAATACTTCATTAAACTTAAGTCATTTAAACAAAGCTAGGCCGAATCATGCATACTACAAAGTGAATGTATGCTATGATTTATACGTTGTGGAGTGTTTTACAAAGGTTTTTCTAGTTAAGCTCGCAAAATAACACTCTTTACGCTACGCAAATCTGTCACTGAAAAAGTCGGGGATAGTCTAGGCGGAGGTGAGATTCACGCTCTCGGGTGGTCTCAATGCAGCCGAAACATCGCCAGTATGTTTTGTAACTCCAAGAGTTACGCTCCCACGGATTCTGCAGCTGACGATCTTCAATCATAAAAGGGCGCTCTATGTAGACAAACCGATTGGTGAAGTCCAAATTTCCTTCAGGATCCACGATCCTACTTTCGTCATCCGGCCTTGCAATCTGCACCCATGAGCGGGGCGCGGTGTTTCCCACTTTCTCTACAAAATCGACGGGCAAGCTCAGTAGGTAGTTGCCGTTGGGATCTTGGTCTAGGAGCATCACCGGTCCCAAGAAATAAGGCTCCGAACGCACTTTCCAAGAGCATCTCTTTGCTGGTGAGATCTTCACATATACCATAGTGCCTGCTTCAATGTCAGGGGTCCAACCCCACTGTCTCCACGTTTCGACATCCATTGGTATCTTCTCGGGTTCAGGTGTCGGTGGTTGTTCGACATCGCTTTCTGGGTTGGTATCCTCGACTTCTTCGTACGCTCTGATTTCTGCAAGGTAAGCTTCTTCGCCGTCGTCTTCCTCGTCGCTATGTACTGGCTCGTACTGAATCCACTGTGCTGCTTCCTCCCAGTCTGGTAATGGCTCTGGAGACGCTGGTGGTATGTATCCCGGTGCGTCTTCAGGGAATTCCATCTCTGGTGCCTCGAAGGGGGGAATATATTCGTCATCTCCTGGAAAAGGAGGCTCTTCAGGATCTTCATCCTCGCTGTTGTCGTCGTTAGCGCTGCTATAGTCAGTGCTGCTGTCGCTGTCGTCCGAATATGGGACCAATTGTGGCCCGTCCACTGGTAGTCCGTCCATAAGTTCGTCTTCCGAGATATCGTCGTCTGAGTATTGCGGTCCGCTCCTATAATCCATCTGTAAAGTAATTATAATTAGACTTATGTATATCGTATCATAAAAGGAAAAAGACAAATAAAAGTCTAATTACTCGGAGTAAGAACGCTCGAATGTGTAAGCTACCCAAGTCTACCCAAGGTCGAGAGGTGGTGAAACCTAAGCTCTGATACCAAGTTGTAACGCCCCGAATTTCGGACACGTTAATAAAAAGAGTAAAGTAACTAAAATACCATCCTTATATTGAAATACGAGTTTGATACACGAGATCGTCAAAATACATTTCAGAAGAGACTGTTTACATTCAAAAAGACTTTAAAAGTAAAGTCAGAGCAGTCTAAACTAGTCTAAGTGATCCACGGCTCGATCACGTCTTCTGCGGGGTAAGCGTCATCATATGGTGTAAAGTCGGGTCCGGCTCCATCATCGTCAGTACCTGGTTATGAAATACCAGGGGCAGGAGGAAGTTGCACCAGGAGTTTTGACACTCAGTAAGTTTCCTACCCTTAAGTTTCCCTTTTAATGTTTTAGAGCATTTTACAAGAATATGCAATGTGTAAATGTGTAGAAATAATCAAAGTTTGGTAGTATCATACAATAAGTGTGAACAGTGATAAATATAAGATTTAACCGAAAGAATAGAATTGCAGTTTATAACTAACACAGAGTATATCAATTCCAAATCTTTCACAGTACTCGACTTTAATCAAAATATTCTAAGGTATGACCACGTCATATAATTCGAAAAGGCTTTTCTAACATCAATGACACCGTCATATATTTCGAATAGGTTTCTCTCAATCAATACAGTCCAAATGGTGCTCCCGAACGATAACGATCCCGACCGCCCAACTAACCGATGCTTCCCAACCGCCCTGCGCCCCAACCGCACTGCTCCCGATCGTCATGTTCCCAATCAAGATGCTTTCCCTAACATTATATCCTTTCCTATTGCGCCGGACAATATAAGTTTAAAGTTTACACTAGAAGATCATTAGGCTAGAAAAGGCACGATAGAGCTAGATATAATTTCGGCTCAAGCGAAATTTGGCTAAACGCACGACACGGCTAAATTACAGCGCTTGGGTGATACAAAAGCTTGGGTCTATCACACCCTCTGGTTAAAGTCAAAGCTCGGCTCATGTCGCATCACGGCTACAAGACACGCATAATATTCCCACGGGGAATAATCCACAACAACTAAACGTATATTATTATCAGTGTGTTTACGTTCGGGTATCCACGGGACACCCTGAGTATTAATAATCAATTATCGTCAAGCAACCAAAGTAAATATCAGGATAATTCATGCTCGACTAGTATTCAACTATTAAATAGAAATTTGCATAATAACAAAATAGTTGTGCAATTATAAGTTTAAAATAATATCGTAGTGATTTAATTATAAGATAAATAAGTTTACTTATAATTAAATAAATTAGAGTAAATTTGTAATTTAAATATTTTAAGGATAAAACCGTAATTTAATAAAATAAGGACAAATCTGTAATTTATAAACTAATAGGATTAATGTGTAATATAATAATTAATATTACTTTATATTTTAAACTTGGGGTGCAATTAGTAGTTTATACAAATTAACTTATCCTCATAATTAAACTAATAACTACGGGAAAAATGTAATTTTGTTTTGACAAAATAAAACAGAGGCTTCATCTGAAATTATCCGGCCGGACTGCCTTCGCACGTTCGGCACCATTTTCTCCCTACAGGACCTCGTAATACTCCGAACATTAAAACGAATACTCCAGAGTAAGAATCTTACAGTGGTTCGAAGCTTTGGTCGCGTATTCGATTCGGGGAGTGGCTGCTCTTCTTTTCCTTCCTTCCTTCCTTTCTTTCCTCCTCTTCCTTGCTGCTATTTCGGGGTGAATAAAACAGAGAGGGAGGTGTCCTATTTATAGAGAACGGGAGGGGACGAGATCAACGGCTGGGAGGAAAACCGGGAAAACCAACGGCGGGGGTGAAAGTGATGATGGTTTAGGGGAGGCTGTGGCAGGAGTAGCTGACGATGGAGGTGACGGGAAACGGCGATCTGACGGGGAGGAGGTGGGGTGGTCAGAGAGGAAACGTGGGGAAGAAGCTCCGTTTCTGTTCCCAGCGCGCGCACACACACAGATATACATATATATATATATATATGTATATATAAAATATATTAGTCTAAAAATATATAAAATCAGAACCGGACGGAAAAACCCCAAAACCGGCCAAAAAAAACCGCCGAACCGGACCAAAACCGGCCAAAGAACCGGGCAGAAAAACCGGGCAGCCGGCCGGGCACGGCCCAGGCGCCGGGCACGGCCCAGGCCCAACCCGATTCAGCCCCAACCCGGCCCAGACCCGGCCCAGACAGCCCAAACCCGGGAGAGAGAGAGAGAAAAGAGAGAGAGAGAGAAAAAATAATTTCGTGTACACAAATGCAATAAAATAAAATAAATTTAAACGTGGAATATATAAAAATTTTCGAATTTATTTATTTATAAAAATATTTTACGGGTTATTACATATTCAGTGCCAATCCAAATTTTCTTTTGTTGTTTGTTTTGCTTCAATTTTGAAAACAAAAGCTAATCATTTGGATTAGTAGTTTCGGAATATCTGTGTTTGTTAGGTTCCTCGGGGATACCCTTAAACCCGAGTAGCGACTCCAAGAAATGAAATCAACAGTCAAAAAACAAAAAAAGACCACGTACGCATAACGGAAAAAATTGAGCCCGTCGATCAATGGCTGGGAAAATTTCCAGTCGAGCAAGGCCACAAATTATCTATTTATATTCCCAAAATTATGATTTGTTGAAATTACATCCGTAAATTCTTTTTGTTACAGAGACCTTAATGGGTTAATCTTCTTGGCCGACCGCTACCCGTACGTTATCAACTTGGGTCGTGACATACAATTATCATGACAAATTAGCCAAGTAATGTCTCGGTGGGACAAGTCAGAATGTTTTTCGATAGAATAAGTTCTAACTGTGAGGTCGGCTGAAGGCCATCCATGACCTAGCCTTAGTGGTCGGCCGAAGACTAGCTTTAGCCCAACACCCAGTAAGGAAAATGAGAGAAAGCTATGCAAGAACGTTTGAAGCAAGCAAAATGTCCAGACCATGAAAAAATAGTGCAAAATTAACCCAGAAACATTCATGAAAGACAGAAGTGCACATTTGCCAATAATTACCGTTGGCCATCTAAAAAATATTTACAACTCGCAGATCGGTATTTTCATATTATTCGAGCAGACTGCAAACTTAGGTGAATAAGAGGAAAAAAATCAAACAGAAAGATCCTACACATGCGAGTCGGTAGTTTGAGCTCGAGTAGATATAGCAGTATCGATACCATCATACCCATATATAGTAATTTTAGAGCCACATAGTTACTACTGGAGACATATATACCATATACACCAGCATTTTGATTATATCTTTTCATCATTGCAAACTTGAGGACCTTGATCTTCTTTATGAAAGTCAATTACAATTTACACCTTAATTGCTTACTAAAGAGACAACAAAATTAATATAATTGGCTCTGTTTTGGGACAAGTGATCATCCACAATTTCCCTATGTCTCTGAAATAGTTTATCCATTATCTCTCTTCCGAGATGATACTCGAGCATTGACTCAGTCACAGCTCTGATTGTCTTTGAAACTCGTTGCCCACTTGATAGTTTCTCAAGCTCGATCTTCGTCTGGTGATCCCAATCAATTTCAAACATCTCCAAACGGTCTATTGCAAATGAACCTTGTTTTTGCACCACGAATTTTACTTCTTCTGGACATGGGGCATAGTAGGGGGCATTGAATGAGTCAATCTTTTCCTCTTCAACAAGACCCTGCAATGATTATTTTGTTAAATTCCATGGTAGATACTAAGATTTGATCAACAAGGGCCACATACATAAGGATTCGGAAAGGCTGTAGTGCAGTTTACTGTAGTGCGCATGCAGTGTAGATAAAATGATGTAATTTTATCTATTTGTTCTTCGAAATTACATCGTTTTGATCATATGCATTTTGATAATAATTCGTGTGATTGGGGGCCTATTTGGCCTCAACTTCTACTTGTATTACATATACCTCAGTTGGACTACATTATTCTTCACAAAGGCATGCTCGGATAATACTCAACTCGGCCCAAGTGTTGCTAGGTTCTAATTTTGTTAGGCTTAAAAATTACCTACAAATCGAACGTTTTAGGCTATTTAGGGGCAAAATCTTCTTTTTAGTTACATTTTTTTCCCTAGTCTAGTTAACACAATTCTCAAATAACTTAATCCAGATGAACTAGACTAAATTATTTTTGACAAAACACTTCATACTGCACTAATCCAATAATTACAGTGAAGCTAAATAAATTCTCGTACAAATATAGTGACATTAATCTAGACAGACGTACCTCTGAAGCCAAGCTCAACATAGCTTGTGCTAAAAGCTCCCAATGGAAACAACTCTCTTCGGTCGTGGGGTCGATATCTCTCCTACCCATGAATGACAACACCATGCGTCCTCCGGGGACCATTTCTTCTGCACGTGACTTGAGAAACAGGGAGACATCCTCCTGGAACTGTGCTAAGTATGCCTCCATGACACTAGGTGGGCTTGTTTTAGAAATATACAGCTTCCCCTTGTTTAAGGGTATCCCTTCCTTGCTATCCAACCCTGGTGGAACCTGTCTTGGAATACGCCATATTTAGGTACACTGGTTTCATATTCCATTGAATTTTTTTTCCTTTCCAAACAATATGTTCTCATATTTCACAAGAGATTACAACAATCGCATTAAAATCTGCAATACCTAAACCTAGGTCGGCTAGCACCATCAATCGTCGTCCAACACCGTCTACCATCTACTCCAATACCATATCCCTCAAGGGGGAGGAGGAGTGGGGAGAGCATGGGTCTCATGTGGTGGCGGTTCTGGTTGGCAGGTAAAGTTTCAAATGAATCGAGTTGTTTCCGAATTATTTGAGGCTCGAGTTAGTATAGGCTCATTCGAATTTGATTCGTCTGCTAAATGAATCAAATCTGAGCCTCAATTTTAGGCTCTTTAATAAACGAACAGAACCTGATTCTTATAGTACTTTGCATGATTAGGCTTGCAAACATGGATTGAAATATAAATGATATATTGTAGGGTTTCATTCATTGATATTTATTTTTCTGAGTATATATATAAACTAATAATTCTTTTTTTTTTCTTAAGTATATATAGTCAAAAGAGAAATCAAGATCGAGATAGTTTTTTTCAACATTTGTCCCAAATCGAACTTCTTCTTAATTGCCTTATCTGAGATTGGCTATTTTTCCATAAAAGGATTTCTTTTGCAGTCTAGATCCTTCCATCGAGCATAAATATATGAGATTTTTAGCTCGTTAAGATTCATGAATAACCTCAAACTCGAATCAAACCTATGCCAGCTCGACTCAAGCTCAATTGTTAAATTTTTTATTGGGCTCAAGCTCAACTCGAGTTAGCTAAGATCTTATGAACAAACTGCACATGCTAAAATTCAATTCACCTCAACTCGTTTACAAAGCAAATGGTGGCAGGGCAAAACTACATAGAGATCAGGGAAGGGGGCGGGCCTCCAGATATAAATTGTGAAAATTATAAATAAATAAAAAATTACATTTTGGCCTCCTCCTTTTTTCCCCAAACAAAAATCTCGGTCATCCAAACATTGAATCCTAGTTCCGCCTGTGAATGATGGGTAAGCACAGAGCCAAATTTGGTTTAGAACAAACTCGAAGCTAATAGACGAACTTGTAACACATTTGAATTTAAACAACAAAGTGGAGTGCGGAAAAAAAAAATACCTGAGAGAGCCAATGGAGACTAGAAGATGAGTGGAAAAAGTGTAGACTCTTGTTAGGAAAGAGCCTCCCATAGAAAGAACCCGCCACTCCCGAAATAAAACACCGGTCGGCGTCAAAACCACCACCTTTCTCCTCCTTCAACTTCTTGTAAAATTCCGGCAACAACTTGAATACGTAATTGAAGTCATTTCCAGGAAGATCGTTCAAGGAAACCCTCAACTCTGGCATTGGGCGGCCCAAACGAGAGCTGGTGGAGCGAACAATATCAATTATCTCTGATATTACTATGAGGGTGTTAGGCCCGGATGAGCAGCCCAAATCTGCAATGCCTAGGCTTCCAGGATTTGTATTGCATAGGATGTCAACCACTGCTTCCTCAATTATTGAGTTCGCAATGGATATTATTTTCCGCTGCACGCAAAATCAATACAAATTAGGTTACGCGTGTAATGGAAATTATTGGGTTCATGCACCTAAAAAGCAGACATAAAAACTTAATTTAGCGAAGACTCAAAAAATAGGAGTCATTTTAGACAGGTTAGTTATATGTTTTAGTTTTCTTGCATGAGAATTATATTGGAACGCAAGAGTAGTACTTAACTGGAAAACTAGAACTTCTTTATATTCATAAATTAGTATATTCTAAATCAGGAAAATAGGATAATCGATTTATGTTACAGCAATATTAGATAATTAATGTAGAATCATGGTACAAAAAAGGGCCAACCTGCACACTGGAATTCTTTGCATAGCTTGTCTCTCCTTCTCCATTGTTCATGTGTAAAATTTGCATGACTTCCATCTTCTCTCTCTCTCTCTCTCTCTCTCTCTCTACAAAGACACACAAACAAATCAATTCGAGTGTGAGGTGCATAAGTGTTGTACATGTTGCTCTATTTATAGACCACGATCCATATCACTTGTTAGGGATTGAGAGATTTTGAGGAAATGTGAGAGATTTGGAGATTATTTTATGTTTGGATTGTATTTTAAGAAAGAAAGTGAGGATATGAAGGAAAATGAGACAAAAAAAAATATATAAGTATTTTAAGCATACGACTTCACCTCTAAAATTGAGAGGAAATGTAAGGAAAGTGAAGTGATGTTGTGGCTCAGATTTGTAATGCCGATTATAACCCTTAAAAAATTAACAAGATAAGTTATACAGGGTATTTGTTACGTACCTTCACCAATTCTAACGTTAAAGAAAGGTTAAAAATGTAAAGTAAAGAATGAAAAAATATTTTAAAATCTCTTTTTCTTTTTGGATAAATCAAACAAGTAAAAAATATCTCACTCCACTTTCCCTCCCCATTTAAACTTTCCCTCACCTCCTTTGATCACCTCAATCCAAACTAGGCGTAAAAGATTAGCAGAAGACAACGTGTTTCGCGCTTGGCTAGAACTATTTAGTATTTATGTCATTGTCTCTTAGTAATTTTTTTAATTTTTTCTTGACGAAATTAATTTAGAGAGTAAAAAATATGAGCAGAAGTCCAAAAAAATTTTACCAAAGGCGAAAAAGTATGGAAGACTTTTTTTTTTTTGTGTCTTTAGCATCGTCATATTAGAACTTCTTTTTAATCTCGGCTCATAGAGAAGAATAACAAACTGGAATTTTTTTTTTATATAAAATATCAAATATTACCGATTGTACCTTTAAAAAAATTATGTTTGGCTGGTGGTTAAGTCATTGACCAACTAGCACCTTCAACCAAAAAATCAAATTACGAAAACGTTAAGTGACGGCAGGTATGACGTGTTTGAGGGTGAGGATGACCATGTGAAAGAGTTTAATACAAAACTAATTTAATATATATGTAATATATTTTTAGTGTGTGTATATATATATATATATATATATATGTATGTATATATATAGCATGTGATGATTAATGTTAAAAAATCAATCATGCTAAACATGATATGAGTAGGAAAATTAATAATAACACAAAGAACGACTATATATTATCTTATATATTGTTGAATTAATATTCCTAAAATTTGGCGTGTCTAGACGATCTAACACGTGGTATCAGAATTTTTGTTTGAATGTGGGAGAGGGAGGAAGTGTTTTTGACATTTGGTTTGCCTATATTTGAGTTATGGGTCAACTCTCTCTTCTTCTTCATAGTGAATTATTTTTTATTCTTTTCTTCCGTAGAATAGGCTTAAAACTCATGCTTATTCAGAATTACTAAAATAATTATGTTCTTTGTGATCTCCTATTATATATATGACTAAGTGCGAAAATAAGTTTTCACCAATAATATTGTCTTAAATCCCTATTAGTTTGTTTAGAAAATGATATTTATTTAGATTGAAAAGATATTATATATTTTACGACAGAGAGTGTTGTGCGTCAGAACGACGTCATTTTAATACACAAAATACTATTCAGACAATTAAAACAGTGTTCGAACAATATTTATTGTGTCAAAATAATATCGTTTTGCTGCAACAAGCTACCCAATTCCATTGTCAAATTGTTGTGATGAGATGTTGGCCACTGATATCGGATCTTCCACAATCAATCAATCTGTCACCCCAATGGCATATTGTTGTTTAACACATTGTATTTCCTTACGCATAATATTTTCTTCCCTCGATCCCATTATTTTAATTTAGTTTGAAAATCTGTGTCATATTTTAGATAAAGCTAACCATTTTCTTGTATAAATTTTTGTATTTTTCACACCAAATAAATAACTAATTAAGATATTTAAAAATTTTGTAAGAATTTTAAAATTTTAATATACAAATATTTTGTTTTTTAATTCGGAAATAACACAACAATACCCACCCAGAAATTAATGAGAAATTATTCGGCTATATCAATTATGTCTCCACACATTAGTAGTGAAGACTCCAGTATCCAGAAATATCAGCTGAAGCAAATATGGACAATGTTTTTTTTTTTTTTTTTTATAACCGAGGTATTCTGCTAGCTTTCAAATTTTTTCTAATTTAATGTCATCGAGTTCTCAAAGTCTTGAAAATAACGATCGAACATAACCCTAATTACTCTAAATAAATAATTTTGATAGAATTCGACCTCGTGCAAAAGACCGACAGAGCATTATGAAATTTGTACAAGGGGAAATCGAATTGACACCCACTTCACTCCCATGTTTTTCTTTTGAAGGACATTTTCCCACTTGTCAGATTCACTTCCTTCTGAATTTTTCCATAGAATTGTCACACCTTGTTTTTCTTGTTTTTCTTAGATGAAATGCACTTGAGGTTTTTGACACAGACTGAGATCTCTTTTGTGATTCTCATACATGTACTGACCTCATGTAAAGTCTCTATTTTTCAGAAACTAATTAAGTCCAATTTAATCTTATTTTGGGTGTATTTGGCCTAAATTATTTATTCAAATTTATTTTTTGTCTCTATTCAATTTATTTTTTTTGGGCATTTGTTGTTTTCACCTCATTGTTTTGTGGTTTATTGGTCCGTCTTGATGAAAAAAATCTACAAAAGTATAAAATTATGTCCAAAAGTTAAAAAAATATCACTAAAGACGACGAATAAACTAAAAAATACTATGTTTTTGAATTATTTTTATCTTTTTCAGACTTTTTCAAATTTGGTCCATTATTTTTAATTTTTCTGAAAGCTCTTATCAAGATGAACCAATAAACCACAAAAAGTTGATGAAAGACAAAAAATTACAATAAAATTTCACATAAAGATGAAAAAAATTTAATAAATACCACAGTCCAAATGGACTCAAATTATTATCTAAAACAAAAAAAAAGAAGAAAAATCATCATTTATAAAGTAAAATGAATATTCTTAAATTAAACTAAATTGCAAAATCTTAAAGCTTAAAATGATGAAAATATTCTTCTGAATTTACATTGTAATTTCAAATTAAATAAATATGGCAACTAGGAGTATGGCAGCTAAATATTTTTAACGTCTTCTCCTGCAGCACCTGCTCTTCTTGCTCAGGTAGGATCTTTGCATGCTCTTCTTCAACTAGTATGAAATTCCAAGAGTAGAGAAGTTGCTCCAATGAGTAATGAAACTCAGTAGAAAAATATATCTGAAAAACCAAACTTAAAAGAAAATATGTACAACAAGATATATATGTATGAAGAGAGTAATTAATAGCAAAAAATAAGCAAATAGAAAATAAACACGTATGTCTGTTATGAATTCTTCAATTAAAGGTTCTAAGATTTACCACCTAGAGGATTCGAATCCTACACATCGACTCTAGATTAGGAAACTCAGTTGATATTGACCAGTTCTTACATACCCTGAGCTCGTAGTTTGAGATTATATATCTTAATTGCAAAAATAAAATAAAAAACCAAGGATGAATCCATAGAACTTCGGTTGGACGGAGCTTCGGCAATCGAATGGTTTCCTCTTTTCAAAAGCTTAAGAACTTCCTATCAAACTTACTGATTTTTCTGATTTCGAAATGCTGGAAGGAAAGAAAGCTAAATTTGAGTTTTATAGGCACAAATGGAGAATCTCTCATGATTTCTACCATTAACCCCCATTATTACCCCCATTATCACCCCATTATCACCCATTAAGCTGTCATGAGAACACCTTAAAATTCAAATAAAAAACTTATTTTTCCAGCTGCCATCAAAATCCAATTTTTATTAAAACCCTACGATTCTAAGGGATTGAAGAAGAAGATAGGAAAGTTATCCAGTGATTCTCGCTCTGAAAACATCATGTGATCTCATCTGATCATCACACAAACAATATCAACCGTTGATTGAAAAATAAATATAGAACTGCTCAATTAAAAAGTAAACATAAACTAATTATTTAAAAAGGGTTAAGATTTTAATACATTAAAAATTAGGGTTATTACCACATATCCCCTTAAAGAATTCCGTCCTCGAAATATCACAGAATGGTTTGAGTTTACAATTCGTTGCCAAGTCCCAAGGTTACTTCCTCCACTGACAAGTAGGTGCCCCTTAAGGCGAAGTGTTTGGCCAAATAAATTCCTGGTCAAATGCTTGGCCGAATAGATTCCTGGTCAAACAGTTTTGGGTTGTGTCTCTGCTCTTGCAAGTAGCTGATGCCTCGCGCAATGATGCCATCAAAATTGGTGCAGCTCTTGATCTAGCTCAATCTTGAATTTCAGCTTTTGTTTCATTGATATCTCAGTAATTCCTCAAGAAACCCATAAATGTAGTCTCACACTTTCCAAGCTTCATGATCTAACGATGGAATGTGCACATACACTTTTGATTTTTGAAATAAGATTCAAAATTTGAACAACCTTCTCTTCATATGTAGTGTCTTCGTCCAATGTGATGCCCTCTCCCGTTAATGATGTGAATTGACAGTGCTATCTATTTTTTAAGCATAGTAAATTTTGCAGACTCGATTGATTGTGGTGGTGGTGCTAGTTGGTATACTACTCCTCTAATTTCCTCAAGATTCGCAATCGTTCCTATGAAGTTGGGATCTCCACCACTAACCAACGTATAGGTAATTGCTAAAATTGCTCGTAAGTGCTATGTACAATGTCATCTCAATCACTACTTGACTAGTGGTTGTTGTTGTGGGCATACTCCATCATAGTTGAACGTCACTCCTATTGTCCTTGGAAAACTTGCATGCAGGCTCATAACATAACGTTGAGTATCTGAATCGTTCTTCATATATAGTTGATCATCAATTGAGGGTGAAAAGTTGTGCTCATATGTATGTTGGTTTCCAAAGCGTTGTTGGTGCCACATTGTCATGGGTTGGGTGCAGTCTCTGGTTATAGCTCGAACATCATGAACACATCTCTGTGTGTGGTGGTAATCCAAGTAATGTTCTAGAATTTACGTATGCATACTCGTACCCCACTCAAGAACACTCAAATGCCTATAGTTTGTGCCCCTCTTGAAGCAATCAAGAGTAGTTACGTTTTACAAGGATCGTCTCAAAACCATAACGAGATAATCCGATAGTGGAGTACCCAAAGATGAAATGAGTGCACAATCTTTCGAGTTTCGCAATAAGAGTCAAAATCGGGTCCATGCTTCGACCCAATGGTTGGTGTTACATTCAATAAAACAAAACTAATGAATACAAAATGATGAGCTATATCACCACGTTCGAGAATCGAGGGTCGGATAACCAACTAAAACCAATGGATACCCTGGTTCATAAGTCAATGGGAAGAAAGGATTTTCGATGACGGAAGTGAATAAGCTGCAGCAAATGACCATGTTACCTGTCAAAAGCTGTAGGCAATCACAGCATAAAAATGGCTAATAAGAATTGTCACGGTTCATCCCAAATTGGGATGAATTAGTGACCTGCCAGTGAATCCAATTCACTAAGTCCTCTACATAATAAGAGTTTATAGATTTTTATATACTGTTGTAGTTGAACTTTAAAGGTTATTTGGAGTTGTGGAAGTGTTAAACTAATATAATCGAAATAACCCACAAGGTTGTGAAATTACACCTGTCATTCAATCTGTAAAAAGAACAAGTATATTACAACTTAATTTACATTGGCCAACTGAGGCCTATTCAGAAACTCATCAATAGTGCAGTATTTAATATGCACAAATTTTACAGATCATAACCGAAAAAAATGCTGCACAACTCATCTCTTCCTTACTATCTCTCCGCTCCTGCTTTGAGACTTGGCATGTTGCATAGCAATATTTTATTAGCATAAAGCTAGTATGAATCTAGATTTATGGACTTTATAAGTTTACCATGTCTTAATCATATTTGCTTGCATTCAAGAAGACATAATGCCAACGTCATAATTTGGCCCAAAAGTCATAGTCGAAGACTTGTCAAAGCATTTCTCAGTTTTTGTAGTGTCATAATAAATTATCATTCATACATTTATATTGATATTTAATCAACGGTGCTACCAGAACTTATGTAGGCAGCGACCCTCAACCAAAATCTTTAGTAGAAATCTTTAAGCTTAATGCTCACACAGTCATATGGGGCAACTACAAACCCTTAGCAAAATTCCCTCTTCCCTAATGGAACTTTTTCCATGCCCCTCACTCAAACCCCAAACCACTTCACTCCTACGTTTTGTGTCAAAGCCACCTCGGACCAAGAAGCCTCCTCCAATTATTGTCCATGCAAACCTCATATTCACACTCCATCTGTCCCTATTTAAACCATTGGCTTCTTTCTTTCAACATACACGAATTCTATATCCATTGAGCTTAAGAAGGAGAGTGAGAGCTGCCATTTTGAGGAAGAGAAGCAAAAATTACAATAGAGAGGTGAAAGAATAAGGGAAAAAAAATCATTCGAAGTTCTATTCTTGCAAGCCCAAGCCCAAGCTCAATTTCCTTAATTCAAACTCCTTTCTATTGTCTAATTTGAGTTATAGATTCACATACGAGCTTCACGGAGCTCCCTCAACAGAAACCAGTTGCGATTTTGGAGAAGACGATTGTTTAACCAGTTAACATCATATCATTCAACCGGTTAAGCTTAACTTATGTTTCTAAGTTTATACTATAACTTCATACTTCAACTAATTAACATCATACCATTCAACCAACTAAGCATGCTTTTTGTATCTTATTTTATATTGTAAAATTCATACTTCAATGGATTAACATCATACCATTTATTCTAGTTTTGCCTTATCATTCATACTTCAACCGATTAACACCATATCATTCAACAGGTTAAGCTCACTCTCTGTAATCCAATTATGCCTTAGAATACACACTTCAATCGGTTAACGCTATCCTATCCAATAGGTTACACTATACCTACAACATGAACTTTAAACCTATCAACCTAGGAACCTTAAGCACCAAACTTAAATCATGATTTGATCTCTTGTGCATTTCTTTCAAAGTTTGATCGTTTGGACACGCCATGCATAATGATGACAATACAAACTACATATCTCATGACTTAAATTATGAAGATTGTTTTATGAGTTTGGACTTGAGAGTCCAAAAGGAATGGGTAAGGTGTAACGGAACCCCTCCTTGATGCTTCTTATGTATGAAGGCCACTTCCCTCCAGTCGCTCTCATGCCTGAAATTTGTTCTCACATCGAAGGATCCTCTGCTTTCCAATCGCATGAACTAGTTGCTCGTATGTCTTATTTTGATGATCGAGAATAGAATTGGGAAAGAGAATTTACTCACTCTCTTTCTCTCTAAATCAATGTTATTTATCTCATATTGTGTCGGCCTCATAGTCATACCGGACTACCAGCGTATTGTCTTGGCCATCGCATCGGCCTGTTTTGGGCTATTCCGGCCAATACCTACCGGTCCTGTACTGTACCGGTCCTTTTAAAAAAGAAAAAAAATCAATTAATGGATTTTCCACTTTTTTGGATATTTAGACATGAATTAAGACTAAAATTATCCCTTTTTATGTTTGTTAATTTATATTTAAATTGTGTGGCTTTATTTTACAAGTCTAATATGATTTTTTTGTCAAAAAATATTATTTGAGAAATATATATTAATTTTAGCAATCAATTCGAAATGGTACGCCAGTACACATGGGTACTGATACGTATTGTACTAGTAATAAAACTGATATGCTCGTCGGTACGAGATTGGTAAATTTGATCTAAATGAATATGCATTATGTTTTCTAACATTGTTGGAGTAGTTAAAAATAACTTAAAAAGGTCGGATTAGATCCAAGGAGTTTCCAACCGAGCAGTTTTAATGGTTTTTTGGATCAGACTCAAGTAGTCTCCAACCAAGCAAATTTAGAGGCCGACCGGATTAGACCCAGGAGGTCTCCAATTGAGCAGATCAGTTGTCGGTTGGATCAGACCCAATAGATTTTTAACTGAGTAGATTTAGTTGTCGGTTGAATTAGATCCAAGTAGTCTTCAAACTCGAAAATGCCGGTTGATTGAGACTACTGAAACAACCTCCGATCAAACGGTCACCAAACAATCTCCAATCTTGCCTAGCCAGCCAGACTAAACCCAATGTTTTAGCGATTTCTACAAGTCGGATAAATTCTAATTTCTTACCCATTTCTACAGGTCGAATGAACTCCAATCTTGGAGTCGTTTTTTCTGAACTTGCTAGACAATCAAGAGCGAGTTGGAAATCTAATTGATTTTCTTCACCTGACCAGTTTACAAATGTCAGCCTTAAAAATGGGAGTCTCTGATGAGTAAAATTGTGTAAAAAAACCTATCAAACTATATATCAATCAGTGGCTTGAGGTCTAATGTGAAGCCGACTGATCAACAGGCACAATGTCAATTGACAACTTCCCACCCCGATCAACTAAGCCCCATTCGAGAATATACCATACAGGACCCAAGCGACTAATGACCGACAGGAGGGAGCTCCACCGCATTTCTTTTGATAAGTATAATTACATGCTTAAATCCAAGAGATCCGTTAGGAAATTTCTCAAATTCTCTCAATCACATACTTTATAAATAGGACATTTATTGTCACCTAAAAGGTATGCACATTTTTCTGTTCTCTAAATACAAAGTGTCCACACCTCGACTAACTTGATCGTCAAATGGTCCATGGCCGGACTTACTTCAAAACTTTTACTTTTTAAGGCTTAAAAATTATATTTTTAGGTTAAACACTTATCGATATTCGATTGAATTAAATTTTTCAAAATAACTGAATAAATAAATTAAAATAAAATAAACAATCTTAATCATCAAAATTTTCGATGTCGCTTGTATGGCGTGCAAGGCTTTATTAAAAGTTTGGCATGATTTCACACAATGGAAGATGGAAAAACTTTGTTCACGTGAACAAAGTTGGATTCCATTTTGGTATGGTAGTGACCTCAGTGGGGAATAGATGCTCCCCGCTTGCTTTGATTTAAAATCTTTTAAATGTTTAAAGAAATAATTGTCATCTCCACGTTTTTTTTTATGTACGAGATATTACTAGCATTTATTTAAAACATGAATTAGGGCATCCCACTAATGTCCTACTAGCTTGAAATAAATGCCCTACCTTTTAAAATTAAAATATATATTTAAAACAATATACTAGCATTTTTAAAAGAAATTGAACTTTTTTCATGGCATTTATGAAAATTTCCTCAAATTATATTTCCAACATAAAAATTTCTCTTGCACTACCCTTATACTAAGCTGAAAACTATATTTCCAACATAAAGATTATACTTTTCTACTCAAATGAGAACAAGAATTAAATTTTCAAACAAAGTTATCAACCTCGGCAAGTGTATCGTTTTTGTTACTGATACGGTATATATCAGTATCGGTGTATACTAGTATATTATTTTGAATTTATCGATAAAAAGTAATATACATATAAAATAAAGCCTAAATTACCAAATACGGTAAAATTTATGTGTAATTATTAAAAATATATATTAAATAAATAAAAAATTATACAATCTGATATGGTAGAAGAAATACCCAAAACAGTTCAAAATATGTCCGAACAAATCGGTACGATTGCTGAAATAGTACAAATATGAGTCGATACGATACATATCCTCCGGTAGAATACGAGTTAAATAATTATGCTTTAAAGTGCAAAATGATTTGGGATAACACCATTTTGAAGCCTTTTTTTTTTCTTTTTTTGAGAAGATTTTGATTACCATATTGCAGACTGCTGGTAGTCAGAGACAGGTCACTCTTTCTCTACTCTCACTCTATCTCTTCGTTACGGTTTTTTACCAGTTAGGGCTCCAAGGAGACGATCCTAAATCTCTTATCATCTCCTAGATTGCCAAATTGAGGTATCGAAACAAGAACCCATCTTGTGGTTTGTTCCTATATATCGGTTGTATGTGTATCATGTTCTGTATTTTCTCTTGCAGCTTTTGCAGTTGATGGAGTTGGGTTTGGAGCAGAAAGATGCGAGCGACTGGATTTACAGAGGAGAAGGAGCTGCCAACCTTGTTCTTGCATACAACGGATCCTCTCCTGATTTTGTAATTACTCTCCTTCTTCCATTTTTCCAGTGAATCCAGTTTTAGTTTGTGGGTATGCGTAAAAACAACAGGAGATGAAAGAAATGAGAATCTTGGATCATCAATTGTATAGTTTTCGGAATTGATCAAGTCAGTTGGGCCTTTTGGTTTCTTACATTTTAGGCAACCAAATGTTGGGTGAAGTAAAATGGAGTCCAGTTTTGTTCCCCTCATGTGTGACCGCTTCGAGATCCCACTTCGATGATCGAAATCGTCTATCTTGTTCTGATAAATTTCTTTAGTTATAACAAAAAAGTTCAGCTTAATCTGTCAAACAATTGCTGATATCCGATTGAGTTGAATTTTTTCGTGATAACCAAAAACGTTAATCAGAACAAAATAGACGATTTTGATCATCGAAGTGGGAACTCAGTAAAATGGCTTGTAGTTCAGCTTCTTGACTATTCCTCAATTGGACTATATGATACTGATACAAACCCTTGGGTAGAACTCACATTGAAAACCAGCTTACAATGGAAGGGTGCCCAAGAGCTTATATATGAGAGGCCAAGCCCATAGTAAGTTGCTGTGGGACTCCGGATCATAAATACGACCACACTCTGCAGCTGATGTCCACGGTAGCCCACTCTATCAACGGTGATCGATAGTAGTCCTTTCTCTTTTTGGCAGCTCTACTCACCTATTAGTATTCAATGCTCTTAAGTATCTTAGTCCAGCGTATATCTTGCTCCTTCCATGGCTCAAACTGAAAGTTGGTAGCTAGCTCTGATGCCATATCATACAAACCTTTGGGTAGAACTCACCCTTGAAAATCGGCTTACAATGGGAGGGTGCAAGAGCTTATGTACTCAAGGCCAAGCCCATACTTAGTTTATGTGGGAAATTAGAATCGTAACAGACTATGAAAGTCTCTAGTGATTATTCACTTTCGTGGGAAGAGGGGGGGGGGGGGGGGGGGGGGGGGGGGGGGGGGGAGGAGAGAGGAGGTAGTTCTTATAGGCTTCCTGTGCTGATCAACATATTGTTAGTTACACTGATTCTTGCCTAAAATCTGGGTGGCAAGTCACCCAATACTTCTCCCCTTGGAAGCATAACATTTGGCACCATACTTACCCTGCATTCATGTTTCTGGCCAAAGAAACCTTTTCTTAAATTTTGTATGAAGTTAAAAGTTCAAACCATTTGCCCTCGGAGATCATAGTTGATGGGTTTCGTTGAAAACATTGGACTGTATTTATACTTTTTTCACTTACAACATTTTTACTGTTATGTGTAGGTTGGGAAGGTACTACGGATACAAAAAGCTCCTCGGAATGGATCTCCTAGATATGTTTCTGAGACTAAGGATGGTCACACATGTCTAACCTCAGATGAGTGCCGTCTGTGGAAAGAAACTGAAGACATTGTATCAGCCCCAACAAGGGAAATTGCAGAGCTACTATATGTGCAACATGTTATTACTCCACTGTTAGGTGCTGCAAATGTTGACGCTGGGGTATGTTGCCCATACGCTTCATGTTTTCCCAGAATTTGTGACAACTAGCATTTTACTTGTATAGTAGTTTTGCCAGTTTCATATTGATGAATACATTTTCCATTTTCCCATTTTTCCATTTGTCACAACTAGCATTTTACTTAGGTTAGGTTTTTTACTTAATGCCTTATGAATGTATAGCCATGTAGGTAATGGGCAGTTACTTGATGAGTGACAATTTTGTTGTGGTCTGTGTGGAAAGTGTTTTTGGAAAATTGCAGATTTGGGATGTCAAGAAATTATGGAATCATTGTCACTCTCATTGTTCTCTCCATATATTTGGCAGATACGTGTCCATGTGTCCAGGGAATTTTTAGAGTTGGTTGAAAAGAATGTCCTTTGTCAGCGTCCTTCTTGGCGAGTTGATGCTGCCAAGGTCAACACCCTCTGTGATTTTGCACTTCTTATATCTGATCATTCGGTTTTTCCACGTGGTAACTACTATCTCTTCGATTGGTTTCTAATAATATATTCTGCCTTCATCATACATGGGAGGTTCCCTACGGCATGGTTTTTAAAAAATTTCTTCCACTCGTGAAAAGTGTCACACTAAGAGAGCAAGCAAGATCTATTGTCTAGTAACTGATAAAATATCAGGCCAGGTCTATAGCTTGGTACTCTCTTATTATAGTTCACTGTGTAGCTAATGGGATAAAAGAATTGAGAAAGATATTTTCTACCTTGGATGAGGTAAGATAAAAGGTGTCTGCTTCTTTCCCTTTCTTTATTGAAATGAAAAAGCGTCTCGCAACATGGATATAGTTGCAGAATGAAGTACGGAAGATTCATATATCACAAGGCTACCAGTGACAGTAAAAAGAGAGTTGGAAGACATGACTGGTGTCTTCACCCATAGGACTTAAATTTGCCATTTTGTTGCATTAGCGATTTCAAATTGATTTTTGAAAGCTCTTCTAATATAACCGGCAAAACAGGTTTTTTGGTTTGCAACAGATGTAGGAAATTTTTCATTGCATATTGTTCAATATTCCATTTTTGTTTTACTATATGTGATTTTTATTCAACTGATCAGTGTTATGATATACTTCTTTTCCCACCAGGTAATTTAAAAGCGGCATTCTGCATATCTGTTGAGATAAAGGTGCTTCTGTCAATGAATATCTTGGTTTCATTTATCCTCTGCAGGGTTGTGTCAAGCTTTGCTCCACTAGTTGTTACCATGTCTATCTAACAAGTTTCTTCTTCTCTCCTACAAGCAGCCAAAATGCGGATTTCTTCCATATTCAAGATTTATATGCGAAAGAAATTCCATTAAAAAGAGAATAACTCGCTTCAAAATGCACCAGTCGTTGAAATTGCAGGAAGGAGAGGTAAAATTCCTTTCTTCAACAAGTGTAAGCTGAATCTGCTGTACGCCGTATAATTTCAACTTGATTTCTTGTAGAATCTGATGCAGTCACTTTATTGTTTTTCATTTTAATTAATTTTCTCAAATGGTTCCTTTTTTTCCCAGGTATCGGAAATAAGTGAATATGATCCGCTTGATATGTTCTCTGGATCCAAGGACAGAGTACATAAGGCAGTCAAGGCTCTATTTGTTACCCCTCAGAACAACTTCCGTGTTTTCTTGAATGGATCGCTCATTTATGGTGGCTTAGGTGGTGGGGGCAATAGTATTAGTTGTTCTATTGGAGAAGCCTTTGAAGATGTTCTCAAGTCTGTGATTCAGGTGGATAATGGCCTACGCACAACGAATTTCCTCCACCTTGTTAGTGAAGCTCTTATTGGATCAGGTTTACTAGATCGGCTACTCAAACTTCAGAAGCTTGACATATTTGACATAGAAGGTGCAATTCATGCGTATTATAACATTATTTCCCAGCCTTGTGTGGTGTGTAGAGATCTGGATAAAGACAAATTGTCGGACAGATATACATATCTGCATTCAATGCCTTTGGATGAAAGCTGGAAGATTGTGAGAGACTATTTGATAGCTGCAACTGCAAAGGACTTGAGCATGATGATTTGTTTTAGGGCAAGGGAAGATGGGGATGTAGAATCTCCATATAGAAGCGTATTTCTGAAGCCATCGAACCAAACATTCGAGTACAAGGTATGTGGCATATCAGATATATCATTCAAACAGCAGTGTGTCTGGCTGGTGTCAAAACAAAGTCGGGGATGGTTGGCATCCTGTAGAAATTAAAAATCCCGAAAGCATGGGTTTGTCTGTATAGTGGAATAGCTGTTGTTATCGTTCTTTGTTTACCATTTAATGTTCCATTTTCCAGAGAACCCCAAAAATTCGTTTGATGAACTTTTTCCAAATCCTTTTGTTGGGGGAATTTCTTGAGAACAACTCATTTATCAGAAAAGACACCAAAAAAGAGGTTACAAACTCTACAAAAGTATTTCTGTTAAAAGATGAGTATCATATGAAAAGGGTAGGTGTTTCTTCTTATAAATGAAAGGTTTCAGAAAAGTGTCCCGCAGAATTGTTATGAATATAGAAACCAAATATTTGAGACTGTTGTTTTTTTGCAAATACACAAAGTGATGACATCATTTGGTGAAAATTCGATTTTCCTTGTTAATTTGAAGCAATTTCTTGTAATACGAGAAAACATTAAACCAAATGTGTAACGTTCTTTGATGTAGATGAATGATCTCATATGAATCTATTGCTATCTTGAAGTATCACTAGTTGTTATGACATTTTCAAAAAAAATGTGATATTATATCTCCCGACTGGTGGTGCTCTCATTGAGCTCTGCTATGGTACATCATAGCGTAGATCTTCAAATCAACAAATATTTATCATAGAATTTTCTTTTCTTAATGCAAAGTTTCTTTTCTTGCCACATGTATAGCTCACAGAAGTTTCTATTACTAGGCATCTTTTATTGACCTTGACATGAAACCGTTGAACAAGATGGAGCGCTATTATGAATTAGACCAGCAAATTGTCAGATCCAATGCTAAAATGGTGAACGGAGAGCATCAAGTGGAAAATTCAGTGGGTGTTGGGGCCTATGGAACTCCATATTCAGGTCAATCTGACACCATTGAAGAGGCTTCTCATGCTGGAGATCCATCTGGTAAAGATCTATTAGTTTTGTCTCTCTTTTATCTCCATCTTAATTTTGTGTGTGTTTGTGTATGAGGCACATTAAATGGATTTCCTGCTCAGCTGAGCAGGACTTTGGCCTGTGCCCTCCACAGCATTTTTTCTCCTGACTTCTATTGCCTTGGATCCAAAACTCCGACTAGGATGATTTGTTAAGCCTAGGTTTCTAAACTGACAGATTACAGCAGTGCCCTGAATATATAGCAATCAGGTTATAGTTTACGCATCTCTGGGATGAGTGTCGTTTTCTCCATTAGCTTTATATACAGCCCTCTTCGCCATTTTTCTCCATCCTTAATTTAGTTCTTCCTGCTTCTGCACTCTTTATTGGTTCTGGCTTTGAACAAATGAGGGCATTGATCTTAGAAGTCCATCTGAGAGTTGTGTGGAGGGATGGAATGCCAAATGGTCTTTGTAAATATACTTACATTTCTGTCTTCTCATTTGGGTTATCATCTTTTTGTTTTCAAGCGTAAAATTCTGTCCTTTACGACTTTAAGACTTAAACTACTCCATCCTTCCTATCATTTCCATTAGCTTAAGGTTTCAATAGAAGTATTCGAGTAATACTTAATGTTAAAGTGGAGGTCTTGTAATATGCTATTCGTGGCAAGTACATATGAATGGTAGATCACATCTTCTCCGCTGCCTCTTCTAGACACATATCAGTTGCCTTGGGAAAATATTTCAATTTCCATGTTTATTACTTCCTTTTCAAGATTGGAATAAATTTTACATACCCATTTATTATGTTGTATTTGTCACCTGTTTAGAAGTACTTAGGGCCATGGGCTATAAGAGATGACTTTGAGTATTTTTAATGGGGTAGCCATATCACCATCGTAAGGTGGAACTCCCAGTTATGGCATGCCTTTTTTGGGCGGATAAACAGTTGTCATACCTCATGCTTACTGTTTCTAAATTAATTGAATTCAAGAATTGATATTGTTGTTATTAAAGCATCCAAAATGAAACTGGTTGACAATGAGTGAAAAGATCTTTCAGGCTTGTATACTAGTTTTGAAGGTAATAACTGAACAATGTGGGACAAAATCTCACTCTTGTATCATGCGACCCCTAAGTAGTACGTGGAGAGGTAAACGTAGGACGCATAATAGAAGGATCACAAAGAAACAAACGGGGCTTTCAGTCAAGAGAGTTTTGTCCGAAACCTCTGAAAGCCATAGCTCTTGTACCATGTTAAAACATTCAATTAAAAATCAATTTTCAATGAGTTGAGGAGCCACTCAGACTAGTTTTGGAGGTATAATTAGTTGATGTGACGAACTCTAACAGCTGTAGTATTATTCTGACGAACTCTAGTCCTCTTCTCCAGCCACCTTTGTTTGCACACTCCTAGATTCCATCGGTTTAAGCTGCATAGGCAAATGAACACTAGCCCATCTGTGTGCATGCACGCGTGCGCTCACATTATACCCCAAAAGAAGACGTAGAAAAGACTAGAAACAAAAATATAGACACTCGAGGTTTTTAATTCTTTCCCCCTTCCTCGTTTGCTTGCTTTTTACATTAAAAGTGTAGGTAGGTTTGACATGCATATGAGTTGCATGTGTGAGTGATAAAACGTTTTCGGTAGAAATATTTGAGGGAATTATGTACATAATTATGGAAAACAGGCTATAAGGTATTTTGATTGTAATTGGTGACTTTTTTGTTTTCTTTTGAATTCATATAATAAAATAAAATACGTATACATTTTCCTAAGCATGTCCCTCAAGTATCATGTCGCTTGTCTGTAGGTGCTATATAGCTTATGATACACCGCTCTAAACAAGTGCAACTACATGACACAATGGCAACTAGATTAACTAATCATAGTTTAACTTTGCTGCAGTTACAGGAGGAGCTTAATAGGAGACAAAGGGAGAAAGAGACACCTGAGACTTTTCCTCTGCAACAAGGAAATTGACATATCTACTACATGACTGCCTTCTTATCCTTAACCCACATGCCCTATTAACTTATACAGCTGGTTTTTTGCGTAACCTTGTGGAAGTGGTGGGTGATTTCCAAGGTCTAAAGTGTTGTTGTAACATACTGTAGCATAGTGTACTCTCAAGACATTTTGACTCTCTTTTTGTTCCGCAAGCTTGTGATCAGATAACATGCTGCACTTAAATTTGTGCTTCAATTGAATATCTGGTTTTTTTAAGCTATAAGGTATGACTTGTAGTGTTACCGTGGACATAGTTATGACTTGTAATGGTGCAATGGACAGTTTGTTCCTATGCTGCTCATAATTTATGGCACTCTTGCAATGCATTCACACTAATGTATAGACACATTTATAGAAAAATGGAAACAAACGGGGAAGAAGAGGAAATAACTAGTATTTGGAAGCATTTTGAAGCAGATGATGAGCCTAAATTCTCTCTCTCTCTCTCTCTCTCTCTCTCTCAACTCTGGACACACCCCTCTCATAAGAAATGGGTCTACAATTAACGAAAATGCGCCTTATAACATATTTGTATTTAGTTCAGAATAGGAAATGTGTATACATATGTGGCATGTTAAGTGGCCTCTAGGATGCGTTGGCACCCCGCATGACTTCACATGCTGGGTAATGGCTTCTCATTTCTAATGTCATAGCATATACCCAGTAGATGCCTCATTGCTGGTAAGTACCGCTAGCCCTTCGAAATGCTTGTCACCAATGTGACTTGTTAAGTGCCCTCTATGATGCATTGGAACATTCCAATGGCTTTCCATGTTTGGCTAATGACTTCTCATGCCTCATGCCATAGCATATACTCATGGATGCCTCATTATTGAGAGGTGACGATATTCCTTTGGAATGCTTGTCACTAATGTATAATGTGCATCAAATCCATGACACTATTCCCTGCAGCCTTGCCCCATCTACTGTCTTCCCCTGCAGCTAGTCAGTAAATTCACTAGCCAAATCCCATATCATCTCCTTCAATTCCGATAGTTCTAAATTTCTCTAAGTTCATTGACAATCTGCAGTACTTTTTTCTCTTTCTAGACTGGTAACAAAGTACTTGAGGATACTCTGCTCCAAGTGCAGGCTCAAGGTGATGAAATTAGTTTCTGGAATTGAAGGGATTAACTCTATAGCCCTTGACCCTTCCAAAAACAGTGACCATAATTGGCGAAGCAGATCTTGTTTGCATAATTAAGAAGGTGAGGAAATTCAGAAAATCTGCTCAAATTATGAGTATAGGACCTCCAAAGGAAGAGAAGAAGGATGATAAGAAAGAAGCATTTCCTTCCCTTCCTAGGTCGTGTCAGAAATGCAATGTTTGGTACGCGATTAGCGATGATATTTCTTACCGTCCCTGTAACATTTTGTAAGTTTTTGTTTGATGTACGTTTCTCAAATGATTCGAGAACACATGACAAATGATACTTCTGATAAGCGTTGAAATGTGAAAATTTAAACTTCATTTAATCTAGTTTGCTCCTATAACGGAATACCGAGCTAAAAATATATATATGTTTCTCATTCTGATTTTGTTTTTCGTAACACGGGTCTTAGTTTGCATTTTATGGCATTTCCACTAGCTTACAAGAAGTGTTTAAACTATTAGTTCAGTATGTACTCTGAAAGAGGATGAAATTTTGTTATTATTGTTCAATAAGATTACTTCGATCCTTATTGAACTCCAATATGCATGGATGGCACACGCATATTTGTTGTTATTTTATGAACAAAAGATGGCTCATATATATATTGAATCTTGGAGTGTTTATTGGTTGCGGCGTGGGCAATCAAGCATACTTAATATATTACAATGACATTCAAGATCGGACTTCGTGAATCAACACAATTCTAAAGAAGCATTGATTGAATCATAAGTGTGGACGAGAAGGTACATCTAATCCAATAAGATACTTTTAATACAATTCAGAAACAAACGTAAGTTATAGTACAAGAGGCTAGGTGAAATATTTACCGTAAAATGGATCTTCTGAACAACTTAATTTAGTACGTTTTATCTCATTTATTTGCTAGTTAAGTATATAGAAACTCCCATAGTGAAATGAAATCTATTTGTTCCTTTCTTACTTCCTTCTGTATCTTCTGAAGTCCATGCCTTCCCTTCTGCAATCTCGCTCCCTTATCCAATAAGAAAATACATTTATCATAGTACAAGAGGACCGTAGTTTATTAGACCATGTTGTGCCTTGTGCACAAACCTACCAACTTGTTACAACAGCAAGATGTTAGCTTCATCGTGAAGATCGGAGATTAAACGTATTTTTTCTAAGTTTTAAATTCAAAATGTTTTAGGTGCTATATATTAAGTTTTATTGAGTCAATTTTTAATTGAATTTCTTGCTAGAGGACAGTAGAATTGATTTTCGAAAATTAATCAATGTACGCATAAGTTGGTCCAAATACTCAGTTTCATATTCAAAACATTTCAAGTATTATTAAGACTTTATAGAGCCACTTCAGATAGAGTTGTAAAACTCTGATTTTTAATTAAATGGCCTACTAGAAAACGAAAGAAGTTGATCTCCAAAAACTAATCAACAAGTACGTAAATCGGTCCGAACGCTATAATATTCTGGATAAATTACATTGACCTCCCCTGAGGTTTTTGTACAATGCCTCTTGAGGTTTTTAAATTACTTTACTTTTTTTTTTTTACTTTTTAAATTATTATGCAGTTATCTTATTTATTGTTAAAATCAATCAAATATCGATTGTAACATAACTGCTATAACGTTCAACATAAGTTATAATAAACTTTTATAAGTTTTTTAAAGCCATAATTTGAACAAAACTCAGATTATAAAAATAATGTCACAAAAATTTAACATAGTCTTTTTCGAAAGCGTAATGCGGACACATATGTTCGGATATATCCAGACACAGATATATCCTGAGCTGTTGGATGCACATGAGACCCTTAATATGTTGACGACCTCACGTGCATCCAACGACTCTGGACATATCTATACCTCAATACATATGTATCCTCAAACTTTTTCTTTTCGAAATACGAAAAACTCGGTTATGTAATTATCCAAAATATTCAGGTAGATTCTCCCACCATTTCGCCGACGTAAAAGGAAAGAAAAATCCAGAGCCGACCACATTCCTTCCTCCCCAAGCAAATGAAAACCCTTAAACCTTTCATTATTTTACATCTCGAACGAAATTTAATTTCTCCCGCAGTGTTAAACAGAGAGAGAGATGCCGTTTTCACGCGACTCGCTGCCGTCCTGCCAAGCCCTTCTTTCAACCGCGACCACCCTCGCCGCCGCCGCCGTCATCTTCCGCACCATCGCCAACGATCTTATCCCCACCGAACTCCACAACATTTTCTCCACCTCTCTGAAAAAACTCTCCAACCGCCTCTCCTCCCAATTCACGGTCATCGTCGAAGAATCCGATGGGCTCACTCCCAACCACATGTTCGACGCCGCTAATACTTACTTGGGTGCCCAATTATCCCCTACAATTGTCCAAATCAAAGTGAACAAACTCGAAAAGGACGAAGAACTCTCGGTCTCCGTCGATAAAAACCAAGAAATTATCGATTTCTTCAAAAACGTCAAGCTCAAGTGGGTTTCACACAGCACATTCATCAAACAGTTGGAGAACAGACCCAACCAAACCCATCCAAAAACAGAGCTTAAATACTTCGAGTTGAGTTTTTGCAGGAAACACAAAGATTTGGTTTTGAAATCTTACTTACCATTCATAGTAAAGAGAGCGAAGGAAATCAAAGAGGAAAGTAAGACAGTGAGATTACACACTGTGGATTACAACGGGACGGATTACTGGAGCTCGGTGGCTTTAAACCATCCGGCGAGGTTTGAAACAATGGCGATGGAGGCGGAGGCGAAGGAGGAGCTGATTGGGGATTTGAATCGGTTTATTGGAAGGAAGGAGTATTATAGGAGAGTTGGGAAGGCTTGGAAACGTGGGTATTTGTTTTATGGGCCTACGGGAACTGGGAAATCGAGCTTGGTGGCGGCTATGGCGAATTATTTGAAGTTTGATGTGTATGATTTGGATTTGAGGGAAGTGCAGTGCAATTCGGATTTGAGGAGGTTATTGATTGGGACGGGAAATCGGTCGATACTTGTGATTGAGGACATTGATTGCAATGTTGGGTTGCAGAATCGGGAGGTGGAGAGTGAAATCAAGATGGTTGAAGATGATAAGGTTAGTCTCTTGTTGAATTGTGTAAAAGTTTGCATGAACCTACGGCAAGGAGGTAGTAGAATTATTTCTTTTGAATATTTGAATAAATTTATCAAACAGAATATAACGTCGTTGGGGGTTGATCCCGATTCGAAGTTCGTAAAAACATCCTCTAAGTAATTGCATCTATCCCCCTTACCTATTGAGTTTTGAGTCGAAACAAAAACCTCTCTGCAAGCAACTTTGTTTCAAATCTTGTTTCCTAACTTCGGGACGGTGTATATGTTGTAGATAGTTGACCTATTACGTATAAATCTTACATCTCCTCTTACATGAACGTGCATGTAATATGTCTATTATTGGTTGTATTCGAATGTTGGATACGAGAGAAATACATATATTGGAAAGATAAGAAAAATAATAACTTGAAGTAGATATTATGAAGATATAGTAACGTACGTATTTTTTTTTTGTTGTGCCTTCCTCTCATAGGAAACCGCATTTATGTAGCATCTAATTTGTCATCAAAACATTAGTAGAAAGATAATTGACACGTGCGGTATATTTAATCAATGCATTGATTACAAATAAGATGGTATCCGAAACATGGTACATAATTGTAGTATCGAAATGCTTTTTATTCGACGGATAAGACTTTTCCTCTTTGCTCTTTTATAGAAAGATGTTCGATTGGAAGAGAAGCCTTGCTTAAGGAGAAAAAATAGTTTCAATACATGAGAGTGCACGAGAAAAATAGGAGTTTTTTCCAAGAAATACACAGCCATTTGATAGGATATTGGAGCGAGCATATGTGTGCACAAATCCCACGGCCTAGACTGATGACTTTGTTGGGCCGTCCTTTGTCACTCCCAACATGCTTATGGCTCTATACCACAACCCAACTTGTTCTGGCCCCAGTATATAGAAATAGAAAAAGAATCACCTTGATACTAAACCAGATCGAGCCCGAGATCTTCTTAAAAATGGGAAGATCTATTATAATTTCACTATCGAATGAGAAAGGAAACTGTCAAAGTTAAAAGTACAAGCCTCACACAAATTTGTAATGTGTGGAATTAATTTTGTGACTCATCCTAGGAAAAGAAGAATCGCATTAACCATAGTTTCAACTAGTATAATCTATCTCCATCATCTTTGATTGCATTGTGTTAGATCAATAGATTGACCTCTATTTGATGGCTTTCCACCACAGATTACTCTGTCTGGACTCCTCAACTTCATTGACGGGTTATGGTCAAGCTGTGGAGATGAGCGGATAATCGTCTTCACAACGAACCACAAGGACCGCCTTGATCCAGCCCTGTTGCGACCGGGCCGTATGGATGTACACATTCACATGTCGTACTGCACCTTCCATGGATTCCAGACACTCGTGTTTAATTACCTCAAGATCACAGAACATCCACTGTTTGACGCGGTCAAGGAGTTGCTAGTTAAGGTAGAAGCTACGCCAGCTGAGATTGCGGGACATCTGATGAAGAACGATTGTCCTGAAATCGCGCTTCAGAATGTTATTGATTACCTGCGTAACAAGGAACAGGACATGAACAAGATGGGATGATGGGGCTTGCAGGAAATCTCAAGCTACAGAGAATGCACTGCAGCTGGGGAGACCGGGAAAGCACTTTCCTTGCGCGAAGTTATAAGACGGATGTCAGATTCAGCAACTGGTGGCGGAGGGAGTAGTTTTTGCTCTTCATTTCATTACTATTTTTTTAATAGCCGAGGTATTTTGTCAATTTTGGGATTACCTCAATATAATGCCAACTAGTCTTTGGAGCCTTAAAATTAAGGACTGGACAAACTTTTAGTAATTGCTAGTAACAGTTTGAGAGAGGAAAATAATGTGGACACAAAGCAACCATTATTCGAACTATCTTAATAAGGGGGAAACGGAAAAAATAAGCAGCTAAACTTGAAGGCTCTTCTTGATTTTGATGAAATTTTACGAGAAATAATGCCAGGGACTAGCAGGAGGATGATTAGCAACTGCAAAAATTACCTATTTCTTACAGTATGTTCAAAGAGATTATTTTTTATGTATCACGGCCGGAAAAAAGCTTTAGTGGAGGAGGACCAAAAGAAGATCGTCAAGAAGGCGATAGTAGCAAAAATAATCACATTATAAGCTGAAATGTTTCGATTACCTAAAAAACCAATCAGGGGTCTTGCGCCAACACAATGACTTCATCTCTAGTGACCGGTTCTCGTAGTACACTTTTAGGCGAAAACTACTCTAATATCTTGCATTTGAAATAGTATGCTTTTCATTTCTATACACTCGGAAGGATCGTCAACTGTAAGTTTGAAGTCTTTCAAACCACGAAACAACCTATATTTGTCTTCAGCGAATGATGTATGGTAAGGAAATGGCACGAGGTAAGATTAGAACTATTGACTGTCGTGATGGACAACTAAACTTGTACCATTACTGCCGCAAAAAAAAAAAAAACCAAATCAATATAGTACATACCTTTCATGGAATTTGTATAAAGGAATGGTCCATTTATTTTACTTAGTTGCCAAAATATCATACACAAATTTTAGAAGATTCAACTCAATCTAGCAAGCGAACTACCTTGGGCTCCGGCAAGATATTTATAAACCAAAGAAACTGAGAAGCTTTATCCTGGGGTACCTCTCGAGCATATAGAGATTTGAACTCAAGTGTGCACTTGGTTAACTCAAGCCGGATAGCAAGAGAAAAATGACATCCACATGAACGAGGTATCTTCAATCTATGTTTTTTTGTAACAATTTCGCCAAGTTAAAATTGTCCACAAGGGAGAGACTAAAAACACAGCCATACTGTGCCTGTTTTTGCCATCATCATTATATGTATTCACTTGGTACACTTAAATCAACCGAAATCATTGACACGTCATACATTGGTGCGTAACAATAGCCATGAAGATAGCAAGAAATTGTGGTGTGTAAATACAATGCCAGAAGTAACTATTACATACTCAGAAACCAACAAGTCTGACATAATCCAACATCATACAAGTCCCAAGTTGGTCCATCTATACAGATTATGCACAAGCCACCTTACATACATACATATAGGGCCGAGAATAATTAATTACTGCTGAAGACCGCCTCTTTAATTCCGACCAATGGTTTTTATGTACACATCCACCCTTGGTTGAACAATCTGAAACACAAAAAGAATTACAGAATTTATAGACAAAGGAGACATGGTGCAGGTACAGTTGAAGGTGAAGAAAATGGGAATTATACCTCCTATGCCCAATTCTTCTTGGACCTAAGTTGAGTGAGTTTGTCCTTCCATTCAGCTGTAGGAAACCAAAAATATTGGAACTCAAAACTCTAATAGTAGTAAAGAAACAACCACAAAGTGTGGTCGAAGATCAGGAATAAGAGCAAGGAACCTAAGTAAAGTAGGGTCAAGTGAAGTGTCAAGTCGCTGGGCCCTAATAGTAGTAAAGAAACTCCAATAGACTCAGCAAGGAAGATAGGCCAATTAGGATTCCATAGAAGCCGTATGAAATCAGAATTCGGGAAATGCGTGACGACAGCATCCAATATCTTTTTGCTTGCAATAAGCTACTGTGTAACAGCCACTCTAGCTTGCAAATGCTTTAACTTCAGTACCATGACAATCATTTACTTCAATACAAGCCAAGCAAAAAGCAAATGATGACACGCAAATGCGTCAAAGAAAAAAGTATACCTGCATCTTTGTATCGCTCCTCAACAGCAGCATCCAGCATGTTGCGCATAAGATTAAACTCTTTTGTTTCAACACAGGGCTGGCTGGTAGGCCTGAAACACGACAGCATGCATTACTTCAGATCCAGCACTTCCAATCACGGGATATTATTGCCATTACTGAAGCCTTTTAAAATATCTAGTCTTTTAAGTCCCAAAACAATACAAAATTTTCAAAATCCTCAGACAGAGATCCAAAGAGGGTTGCTCAGTATATAGCAGAGAGGAACGTCGAATTCTGGAAAAAGTGACCAACTTTTTTCTGAAGACAAATAATAATGCTGGTTGTTTATGGTGTCCAGATATCAGCTGTTAAACACATTGAGTTTGTTTTTAATAGCTTTGCTCTAGTGGATGGTTCTCAAAGGCAGGGTGGCCCATGGTTTTCTCTGCGTGGATCTTTGTTCACAGGGTATTCTGTGTAGTGTTCCAACTTAGTCTAGTGCCAAATTGGTTGGTTCTGCTTTTTGATTGAATGACTGAAACAGAATAAACACACACAGAACATCAATAATTGAGAAGTCAAGAATAACAAACAGAACAAACACAACTGTCGAGGATCTAAAACTTACCGATCCAGCTCTGTGAAAAGCAGGCCATCTGAAGAAGAGGAGTGCATCGACAACTTGGAAGATTCAATCACCCTCATCCCATCACTAAATGCCAAGTGCTTGTTGACCTGTATAGGCACCTGCACAGAATTTGAAGAAAGGTTTTTTTCCATAGAAATTTAAGTGACTGTTTAGTGATTGCCATAATTGTTGGCCAAACTACAACCATAATGTGTAATTTATCAGTCCAAATGATAAATAAGCCTTTTCTAAATAAGCGGGCAAGGAAACCATATTACAAAGGTAGCAAGCAGTTAGCATGGCAGTGATTGCACCATTACTGCAAATGTATCCACCAACTAACCACTATTCATTGCAAAACTCCAAAATGATAGCCACCTACTTACAACAGCATAAAGTGAGTTTTCCAATCCATAAAAATGACCCTGAATTACTCTGTTAATTTGAGATACAAAGAAAAGCATGGTTTGTAAGGAGCATGAGTGAGGGTAATAGCAATTTTTAGCTTTCCTGAACCAAAAATTTTAATCAACACATAAAGAAATATAAAAGCATTCAGCAGAAAACTTACTTCCAATATCTCGAGACATTGTGGACTACAAGTTATAGAACTCATAACATAGAAAATTGCTGGATGCTAATTCGGAAGACAGGCAACCTCAAAAAAACACATAAACCGAAGTTACAAAGATCTCACTGTGATACTCTTTTTGTAACATGTGCTTGTGCTCCAACCAATGTTTTCCAACTTCCATCTTAAAGTGTGAAGAATTTCCAATTTCCATCTGCAAGGCTGTACTTTGCCTCCTTCCAATGGTTAAGAATTTGAGATGAATTAATGACTTAAATGAAAAGCCCCACGCGGACTTCACATTTTTGAAAAGAAAAAAAAAAAAAAAGGCTGCTCAGTGGGAGCCTGACCAGCTCCTGCTATTGCATGGTCTAGGAAAGGGTTGGATATGCGCAATGAAGCACGGATACGGATACGGGATACAAATGCGACACGATATGGATACAGATACATATACGGAGAAATGGCAAAATCTAAAAAAAATAAGATATCGATATGTCAGGAATACGGCTGTAAAAATTAATATTTCTTTTACAATTATCGATCACATACTACACATAAAAAAGAGCCAAAAGAAAAAGAAGAGTAGTTGAATTGCTAATAGCATTGTACCAAGCATTTAGCACATTTTAATTTTCAAAAGTCATTCAAAAATAGAAAGAAAGCTACTTTGCCATTCAATACATGCCTAAAGTTCCAAAAAAAAAAGAAATGGTAATTCCTACTAATTTATGCACATATCAACTTCAGCATTCAATTACCAACTTGAATTGCATCCCTTTCGCCAAAATCTGTTAATATCACGGCTTCCATACCCAGCTCATCAAGGAAAAGACTTGCTAATTCAAGAATACCGACACCTTGTGAATCAAATGCATCTCAGCATCCTTTGATTTGGTATCTCATTCTATGTATACTCGGGTTCTCCTTTCTAGGAGACGAAGATGATTGTACATTTCCCCCCCTTTATTTATTTTGCGTATTTTTAAAAAAAATTTGTTTTTACCCCCGTTGTATCCCAAAAGTATTCACACTGTATACAAAATTAAAAATTTTAATTTTAATGTTGGATAATTATTTTCCATATCCTATACGTATAAGGCGCATACCGGTATACGATAAGTATCCGATACGTGTACGTGTCTAATTTTGGAGTATCCAAGCTTCATAGGATATATCATATATGTAACCTTATCTCCGCAATAGAGAGCTTGTTGCCGTGACTTGAACTCGTGAAAGCTTTGAGTTATTTATTTTATGTTCAATAAACCACCATCACAGAGCCCAATTAACTGACATTCGTGTTAGCACCTTTTCAAAAATCCTTTTTTTCTTTCTTCTCTATTTTTTTCCCTACACACCTCTTCTTCCTTCAGATCCAATTTAGGACAATCTTTGAGTTGTCAGCATCATCCAACCAAAACAGACATCATAACCTAATATCTCTAAGCTCTCAATGTGCATGCACATACAGTGTGGTTGTCCAACACCGTAATCTTATGATATCTTGTGAGAGAGAAGTGATATTAAGACTAGTATAAGGCTAGGCCTATATGATGACAAACAACCACAGAAGTCCACTATAGATGTAACAATACATAAACAACTATAAAGAAGGGGATGAAAGGGGACAAATTCCAACTTATCAGCATGAGCAAAAGTACCTTGCATCTTACTGCAATGTTAATGGCGTCTGAAGGCCGAAGGTCAAAGCTGATACTCTCGATTTCATTGCTCAACTAAGACCACAAAAAATCCAGTTAGTAATTATACTACTGTTTTGATCAGCTACATAAAACCTTACTTATTAAACCAAGTTTGATGGTTGAAACATTCATCAAATAAAATAAAGGGATTTAACGGGAATATACATTTGTGAGGCATAACTGAGCAAAATATGCTTCATGTACTCTCTTGGTGACTCGTACATACTTCACCTGCGGAAGCAGTAAACAAACACATAAAACGGAAGACTTAAGGAAGAGACATTTAAGTACTAAATAGATAATATCATTGCTAGCCATGAGAACTAAAAAAACCAAATATAAACTTACCGTGTACCCCATCTTGTCAACCATCTCCTTCACAATTTCATACATAGTGGGCCTAGCCTGAGAAGGGACCAAAAAATGACTGTCTTTTAGCACAATCCTTTTTAGAAGGGGAAAAAGAGTTTCCCTAATGACATAAGTCAGCTTACAATGTGAACATTGCGTATGGCTGCCATGAGCAACACACTTGGCATCTCCACTACAATAAAAAAACAACTATTAGTTGAGAGAGACGAAGTTGCAAATGCAACAATCCTAGAATAAGTTCTCTTTATTGTAGAAAGTACTAAATATGTGATGTACGTACAAACAATTATAGGGAGGAGAAGACCAGTCCCATCTTCCATCTTCAGAACAATGGCAGGATGTGGAGCATAATCAGGCAGATGGCCACCTTGAGGGTTGTTATGAGCACATCTTAGATTCTTTCCATCTCTCATCTTAATCACAAAACCATCTGGGCCACTCTTAACCTCAACTATATGGCAAACCAAAGAGATAAAGAGGTACAAACATGAATAATGGTGCAATACAGATTACTCAAAGAATTACTGTTGCAAGTAGTGAAAAAGTGAACAGCCCAACAGCACACTACTCAGCAGAGAATTTATGACAACGGGCATTCATTTTACCTGGATTCGATATGAATGTCAAGTATGTTTATGCCTCAAAGTGAGGGTTCCACCTAACTTATTGTCCAAGGACACAATACATGGCTGAAAATCATGTTTTTGAAGTACTACTGTTACTCGATCAGGGGATATGCGATTAACTTATAAGAATTTTACATGCAAAAAAAAATTCCGCGTAGTCATATTGCAAATTCCACTGTTTGGCCTACTTAGTGAGAACATATCCTGCTAGACATGGTAGAGGCAAAAGTCATACCCTTAAATAAGTGTCCAACTGTTGGCTTGAGGGACAAGTATCTGACATGATTGCTTCCCAAATTTGTAAGACACCAGAAAAATACCGAAGAGTCCAAGTAAAAGAGACCAGAATACAAATAATGGTAAATCATGAATATAAACTACTACATTGCCTCACAGAACCTTCCCCACCAAAAAAAAGGATAAAAGAAAAGAAAAGAAAAAAACCCAAGCTACTAGGTTTCCAAATACGAAAAGGTAGGTTTTGCTTCCCTCCTGAAAACTGCTTCCTATTTCCACAACGCAGGAAAGGGAAAAGTTTACAAAGGATGCTAAAAGAAACAGCAACATGATACTTTGGGTTAAAGTTCTCATCTTTGGGCAGCTGAAATGGTGCCACACTGGATATTCTCAAAAGAACATCTGTGACTGTAAGCCTTTTACAGATGGATTTTTCCATTTTCTGCAATGGAAGCAAAATGAAAAGACACCACACTAATCAAAATCTAATTCTATTCTACAGTCTCATTAGTAACTGAATTTTCTAAACCCATAACCAAACATGCCAAAAAAATTAAAGTCAAATCATGGACTCCAAGGAAATCAATAGTTAGGCACCCTGACAATTATACCTGCTTCAACTACACTGGAGTTCACATAATCTTCGTCGTTCTCATTAGAATTCTCTGCCGTGCTCCCATTACCATTGGACGATGAACTGTAACTACACCGCACCTTCCTGCATTGTTGCCCATGTAGTTGATGACTCAAATTAACCCTGGCACCTTTGATTCCTCTGAATCCCCAATATGCACTTTTAAGAAATTTAGTTTTCATTAAGGGGCCATTAACGGGCAGAGTGTACAATCCTGTTTGTTTTGCTCGGACAGCAGGGTAAATAACCGGTCCTTGCAAAGAACCCATGTCAATTGTCCTCAAGAGCTGTCCGCAAAAACAAAGACAATTCCCTTAAAACAATTTACTAACACTTAAAACATTCTGATAAGCTACATAATACATTCAGATTATTAAAGCTCTCTATCTCTAACACCTGTTTTGAATGAGTTGTCTTAGAAATATAACATGCGTTCGACCCTGGTTATCAAGGAGAGCTGGCCCCACCCGAGGGATATGTTAAGTATTCCTCACTCTTAAGAACTTGAGCACTCAAACTTCTAGACGAGCTGGCGTTTTACCATCCAAAATAGACAATTATATCAATATCTACATGTTAAAACAACTCTGAGGGGATCTATATGTGCTCTAAATACCTACCTAATTATAAGAAAGGCTAACTGGAGGACTACCAAATATCTGCGTAAACGTCAGAAACTTTTCCCCATCAGCCTAAATCCTGTAAGCTCAACTTGATACGTGTACAAAAAAATGCACGACTAGCACTACCGAGATCACTGCGTAGCTCCATAGGATCAAGATTTTCCTTCAAACATTCATCAACTTCTAGAAACAAAATTCCAAGAAAATATAGCCGAATTTACAATCTGAACTTTCCAAAATTTGAGAAACCTTTTCCTGTCATAAGGAAACACGTAGATTTCCTCGTCTCCCGCTCTCGCGTGATTGTGTGAGAGTGTGTGTGTGTGAGAGAGAGAGAGAGAGAGAGAGAGAGAGAGTTGAGGATTGCTACAATATTTTCCTACAGACCAGTCTTAAGTATCAAAGCACCATCTACTCAATACTCTCTTTGTCTCTCCATAATTTGTTCAGAACTTAAGGATTCTCATATTAGCCAGTTACTGAATAACGAAATTCATCTTACAATCCGAAAAACATAAAACACAGGAACTCTGTCTCATCAGCACACCCTAAGGGCCTCTAAAAGCTCTGAAAGTCCACAAATTCCAAAACTAAGATAGACGGACGAGGGAGGGAGGGAGGGGATCAATACCTTTCAGCTACCGATCGTCGCCCTAAACTCCAAATCGAGCTGCAAATCTCCGATCTTTATCCGCTAAATTTCCCAACAACCCAAATTCAATAGCTCAAAACTGAATTAAACGATACATTCAAAAGCTGAAAAACTTGAATCAAACGAGATAAATTTTCAGAACATCATTAACCGCTCAAGCGCTAAGCAAGGCCTAGAACTGAACCGAAGAAAATAAATAGGAGAGGAGAAGATCGATAAATAACAACCGACAAGATTTCGTACAGTGGATAAAGGAAGAAGAGAAATGGTGTCGAGAAGAAAAGAAGAGATAATTCTCGTTGAAAACTGGATATTAGAGAAGGATCAGAAAAAGAATGACACATGAATGTGAGTTTAACTTTGAATGCAGCCAATTTATCGTTGATCTTTTCGTCCTGGAAAGACATAAATACCCTTTTCTTTGAGATTATTCTTTTTTTTTTCCTTTTCTGTGAGATTATTTATTTTGTTTTTCGTCCTTTTTTTAACTATGCATGTGCAGATAAACAACTTCTAACATCATTTTATATGTTTTTTATAAATTGTATTATTATTTTTACAATGAAATAAATTAGAACAGAAAACATACAAAAAAATTGATTAATAGTTTTCAATTTAAGTGTTTATTGATTTGTCCATAACAATTGAGGACTTAGGGGTCGTGATGTGCATTACGCACAGCAAGATGTATTACATGACAAAATAACGTTGTTTTGATGAATAAAAAATTGTTCAAACAAACGGATAACATTCAAGCAGTGTTGGGACACTTTTTTGTGCACCAAAATAATGTCATTTTGATTCATAATATGCATGTGCGTACTGTACAATAGGATTCTCAATTTCAACAATTGATATGGATTCAAAAGTTTGAAAGGTCAAATATTTAATTTTAAGGGATAATTTTGATAGTGGTAAAGTGGTACTATCCCTTTCAATATTAGAATAAATTCTTTTTTTTTGGATAAACGTCCTTATATTTTTTTTCTTTCATAGTTTCGCTATTTCAGAATTTTTTGCTTTTATGATTTTCCCTCTTTTTGGATGAATATTATAGGCCGAGAGGGGACTTATTTTGGCAATATTATTATTAAATTTTAGCTTATTACTGTGTCATTATGTTATTATTTAGGTATGTTATTTTATTGGGGTACTTATTTTAAGGTCCTTTCTATTAGTCTTTATTAAGTTTTCATCCCATACACTTTTGAACATTAATTTCCAGTCCTCATTTTCTGTAAATACCGAACCAGCCCCCAGTAAACTCTGACCATGGTTTATTCGGATTACACCATAAGCCCCTAAAATCACGGTGACAGAAAATCGATCGCGCCGGAATAGGAAATCTCGTCCAGAAATCTCTAAAATTAAGCCTAAAATGATTCTCCAAATTTAACCTCACCAAATCATATATCCCAACTGTTGAGTCCTCACCATCAATTGACTGGACCACAGTATAATCCATAGGGCCTAACATGCCTTCAGAATTTTCATTGTTGCCGTCTCGATTACCAATATCAAATATCCCAACTGTTGAGTCTTTAATAAGTACCTCTATGTCTTCATATTCGGCATTCTCTGCAAGCCCGAACATCGTACCCAAGTCGTCATCGTTGTCCAATAGTAGATTTTCATTGTCAACCAATGAGTAACTCAACACCACGGATTCAGGGTCCAAATGATGCCATCTATCACATACCTTGTTCACCACCTGCACAAAGTTCCAGCTACGATCTATCCGAATTGCAGCAATCTTTTCATTATGCCTACAAATCAGTATCAAACCACCATCCATTGCAACAATCATGTAGCACAAAAGGGGAAAAATCGGTATTACCTAATTTAAATGTCAAGCGGCAACGTGACACAAAAAATATAGTTGCCCCAAATTTACAATGTTCAGCAAATATACCATAATTACTAAAACATATTATCACTTCCAAATTTACAATGTTCAGCAAATATACCATAATTACTCAAACATATTATCACTTACAAATTTACAATGTACAGCAAATATACCACAAATTTCCTAATGTACCATAATTTTAACTTACCAAATTGACGAACATGGTAAATTCCCATTAAAATTTGAGTTATGGTCGTCCATGGTATATTTGCTTGATTTATGGTAAATTCAGACAATACGCATGGTAAATTTTGTCACCCCCATCAAAATGCGCATTATGGTAAATTTCGTAATCATTATGGTAACTCAAACATATTATCACTTACAAATTTACAATGTACAGCAAATATACCACAAATTTCCTAATGTACCATAATTTTAACTTACCAAATTGACGAACATGGTAAATTCCCATTAAAATTTGAGTTATGGTCGTCCATGGTATATTTGCTTGATTTATGGTAAATTCAGACAATACGCATGGTAAATTTTGTCACCCCCATCAAAATGCACATTATGGTGAATTTCGTAATCATTATGGTAAATTTACAAATGGTAAATTTTCACCAGTATGTCAAACCCTTTGGATTCGGTGCCCCATTCGAATCACAAAATTAGACCCACAATACGTTAATCATCGCAATAAATTTTGGGTTTCAACATCAACCACCGTAATATCGACATAACGAAAATAATCATCAGAACTTACCAAAATCTTCAGTCCAAACCGGTGATTAAATACTTCCGGGCAGAGAACTTCAAGTTCCAATAATGGGACTTTACGGGGCAGAGAACTTCAAGTTCCGGCGATTGAACACTTCGGGCCAAAGAACTACTTTTTTTCGGTGATTAAAAATTTCGGGACAAATCAAATCCGTAACAAAAATAATCTGTGCAAAATTCGTGAAAAACAAATCAAATCCGTAACAAATCAAATCCGTGACAAATCAAATCCCTTAAAACTACCATTTCCGTAACAAATCAAATCCGTAACAAATAGTATCTGTGAAAAAATTCGTGAAAAACAAATCAAATTACTAATATTTCGGCCACATATAGTAATATTTCCATAACAAATGAAATCCGTAACAAATCAAATCCCTAAAATTAAGCCTAAAATGATAAACGTAATCCCTAAAATTAAGCCTAAAATGATTCTCCAGATTTAACCTCACCAAATCAAATGTTAACTACACAAAGGGTAACATGGTAAACCATCTCTCAAAAGTAATGTCAAAATTGTCCATCTACACTATTATAGGATGATAACATAATTCCGAAAAGTGGATGGGATGAAAAACTAAGTCGGAGGAGTAGAAAGGACCCTAATTTAATTTACCCTATTTTATTTTAGTTTATTTTTTCATAGTCTCTTATTATTTTCTTTAAGTAAAAATATAATAATAATGGAATCTTACCTAGTCAATAGGGTAATATGTTTTATATTTTATTTGGCTCTATCAATTAAAATGCTCTAAGGACAAAACTCCCTCCTCTCAAAGAAGAGATCTTTTTCTCATTTATTTTATCACTTCTATTAATTATCTTACGAGTAAACAAATATATAACTTTTTTGGATGAAAAAATAGAGCAATAACTAGGAAGATGTTTTATTAATTTGATCATGCCCTGAATTACGAATTTAAATTGAAAAAAAAAAATTGTGAATTTAGTTTGGCCTTGAAGGGCAGTTACGACTTTTTGACAAAACAGATAAGCAAGTCCCAAACGGTTGGTCTGTTGCTTGCGCATGATATCAGCACTTTACTATTACAAGACGCAGCCGCATAGCCAGCGCCCGATAATCTCAAACCTCTACCGATGAGTGACACGTGTTTAACGACTAACAGGCGTATTGGATAAGGGTCATCTATCTGCAAGGTAAAGGTTACCATAAGCTGGACCTCATGAATCTTCTAGTTATGGAGTAATTATTCAACACTTTTATTTTAAATTACACACTAATATACAAATATTATGTTACTAACATATTATTCGTACCTAAAGCACTATTAATAATATTAAGGTAATATTAAAATACTAATTCAGCTATTAACATATTACATCGTAAAATTTTTTTTGTGTAAGACATTAATATAAATATTTGTTGGGTTGTTGGAAGATAAAAAATAACGTACATAATATATGTTGCAATAACTCATTAATCGAAAGTACCACCTTAATAGTGTCACATAGTACTAGAAAGTACCCAATAATTAATCCTAATTTTGGTTAATATTTTTCGCCATTTTATAAAAAGAAAACAAACTTTTACACCGAATCATGACAATAATCTTTCGAATATTAGTGATCAATATACACTAAAACTATAAGTCAATTTTCAATAAGAAATTATTAATTGGTTACATCATTTTGAATAGATGATCAAACTAGTTTCATGATATAAGACTTTTCTTCGTCTGTTTGCCTCGTTTATTTATGTTATTTTGACAAATAAATCACTTGACGTGTGTAATCCAATAAAATTAATCATATTATTGATCTAATGTCCTCATCAGAAGATTAATTAATTGTTCATTCCACCATTTAAACCAATAAATTAATCCCTTGCCAATGAAATTTTAATAATCTTAGACGCGGCTATATCCTATATATATAGTTTATTAATGTACGTAGACTTTGCAGCCAAGCCCAAGAATCCACAAGTCTATAATATTCCAAACGTTTCATTTACATAAAGTTGTTTTTCTAAGGGAATCATTATTTATTAATTGATTAGGTCAATTACACGTAAAAGATAATAGTTAGGTAATTAGCATCTTATTCTAATATGAAAACGGGCTATTTAATTAATTTGGAGTAATTTTGAAAATGAAGTCATTGTCACATAAAGGAATTGGGGACACTGCTGCTCAGTGCGCACAGCAAGACGTGATGTTCGTTAATGCGACGTCATTTTGATAACATCCAATGCCCAAACGTTGCCCATTGTAGTCTTGCTCTTTCGTCCAACCAAGTAAAAAAATAAAATCAATGAGATTAGTAATTCGATAAGCGACATCTTGTGCAATGAACATGATATGATGCATGGTGGAAGGAAAGAAGAAAGATTAAGATAATACAGCTTGTTAGGGTTAAAATTTACATAAAAAATTCGTCTGAATAATAATAAAAACGAGACTCGGAAAAGAAATCAAAATGGCTGATGTGTAATCATAAGTGATTTTTTATTCTGTTTTTAAGAAAATGTGTCACGTAAACTACCCCCGAGTATAGATTCCACCAATTGCATGCGTACGTAGTACAAAAAAGAATCCAGTTTTATTCACCCACGGATAAACAAACTTAATTTGTTCACCTTCCTCTATATATGACCACTTCGAGATCTTATTATTTCAATATTAATCAATAACATTTATCTTGTTCTGATTAATTTCTATCGGGATGGGAAACAAGTCGGAATGCGGGCTCTCATCTCCAAAACCCCATGGGCCTTCTTAGTGTTGTTAGCCCAGTATTAAAGAAATATAGTTTGGGCTGAAGTCCAACAACAAAACTAGGTCTATAAAGACAAATTTCTCCCTCGTACTCAAAACTATCTTTCAACTTTTTTTTATAATTATAAGTTGGAGATCTCAACTTGAGATCACACTCGCAATCTGAATTATTATTTTTGTATAGTTTATTGAATAAGTTATTATTGTAAGAGATTTATTGATTGGATATCATTAAACGCGGTTCGGAATCATATCTTTGATTAACATGATTTTCGGTGTAGTTAATGTTGTCAACGATATTTAAAATAACCCGTTGATGTGACATTTTATTGTTTGTGTAAAATAGTGTCATGTGTTTATCTTTGTCCAAAATATTATGATTATAGGATTACCCTTTACCATCTCAACTTGTTCTATATTAATGTTTTTATCTAGACATAATATCTATGTCCGAATCTATGTAAAAGTATATATATGTAGCATTGTTCATGAGGAATATAGAATTTACACGATTCAAAATATGCGTCTCGAATAACACTCTTTTTGCCTAAAAAATTTCATCATTATAAGTATTACCGTCTTTTTGGCTATTTTTTCCTGATTTTTATCATACTGGTTCTAAACTTTTTATATTAATTATTCGTCTTGATGAAAGAAAGTTAAAAAGTAAAAAAATATAGTCAAAAGTCTCAAAAAGTTGACTAAAGATGATTTGTTTTGAAAAGGCAAATTTTCACCATTTTTTTTGTCTTTAATTAGCGTTATTTTATCTAGATTTTTGTAAAATTTCGGTTCATATTTTTATGCTTTTCTAATTTCTCTCTTCGAGACGAATGAGAGAACGCAAAAATTATACAAAATAAAAACATATTAAATAATACCGATCGTCTTTAACAAAAATTAATAATTTAGTCCAAACTCATAACTAAATTAGAAAATATGTACGAAACCAAGAAAAAAAAAGGAGCAACTCCATCTTTTCCATGTTCATAATTTGTTGCACAAAACCTATGCCAATTTTTCATCTTGTACCCCCTCCTCCGCACCAAAATGAGAGAGTCTGTTGCACAGAAGACGTGTTGTGCAACAAAATTAATAACATCTTTTTGTCGTAAAAACAAAGACTCTTAGTGAACGGAGTCTTCCCGAAACAGAATTTTGTGCGCTAAAATGACATCGTATTAACGCACAACACGTCTTACTGTGCAACAGGGCCCCAAGTCCGTCCGCTCCCCTCTTTTTTCAAAAAACTGTGTTTGAAACTAGGTAGATAGTGATTTGCACAAAATACATGAACATGTGCCTTGGTAATAACAGGGAACAAATCATGTCTGTTAAACATAGAGCAAATCATGCACAAATACATGAATGGATCAAACTTGGTCCAATATCCTGTGCTTCTTTTACTTGCTTTTTTTCAGGATGACCAAATTTGCTCCATTGAAGCAAAGGAATAACCTAAGGGATCAATTCTTCTCAAGCTTCCTTAGCCAGTACAGGACCTAAAAACCACTGCATTTTTATCTTGCCCTAATTTCAGTAAAATCTACACGATGTCTCTTTGACATGCATGCACCAATTCAAGACCCTTTTAGCCAAAGTTAGGGGGTTGCCAAACACCTCCACCTCCCTCGGTAACATACGATAAGCACGTCAATGGCACAAGACACAATCCTCGGCTTCTGAGATCTCGCTTCGACTCTTCGTTTCCATCCTCTGCTGAACCCTGATATCACCAGTATATGTACGCTTAATAAGCTTAATCAAACATTTAAACTATGCATATTAGAAGAATGTGTAGACAAGATCATCATATGAAGGGATATGTGTATCATTGGCCACCCTTTGGGCTTCCGTCTGGCTATTGATCTTCGCTCGATGGGGTGTGAACTTATTTGAGATCCCTTTATATAGAAGTGTGTCTTTGTATCGTTAGTCCTATTAATCGCACCTTGATTAGCATTGCTCTTCAGGGCTCAACACCAAGGGATTAGTAGATTGGGAGTATAAAACCAGGGAACTCATCACCCTGAGCTTGCAGATTTGACATTTACCGTCAACAAAATAACCCTTTGTAACATTGAAGGTTTGTTTAGTCATTAACTTTTGGTCTCCCGAGATTAATAGAGGTGAGAGTAAACGAACAAGAACACCAAGTTATTGAAGAACGGGAGAGAGAGAGAGAAGAATTGCTGGCAGCTTACCCCTCGAATTGTTCTAGTACTGGTCCTGGCGCGAGATGACTTCATGTAAGGCACGCTTAGTGTCTGCCGAAAAACAAATTCAAAGGCTCAAGAGTTAAAGACTTATTTGGAGTATGAATCTATAATTATAATCAGCATATTGGCCAAGGAAGAAATGATATTAAACTCGAAATGGTACATCGAGAAAGGGAAGGTCTTGTCCGACATGGGACTCATAGCATAGTGTACTCTGCGTCATCAAAACGCTACCTAAATATTGTGGGTGCACAGCAGAATTCCCAATTTGGCATCTTGTAAATCTGAGGAGGCACAAGGTCGTGTTTCTGTGTTTATTCTTATGTTCGGCATAATTGGTTGTCTTTCGTTCTGGTTTTCTTCCGGATCAAAATTATACAAGCCACTGTTATAATAATAAATAAAAAAAACCGCAGTGAATTGATTAGAATGGAATGTGGAGAATGCTAAAGCCATACAAGCTATTCACAATCCATCGTTACGTAACAGTTTCTGTCCCTTCCAATACCGTTACATCTTATATTCCGATGAGATTGAAAATCACGTTCGTATCGGGTGTTCCTATTACGTAACGACTAACTTTTGATTCACAAACCAGTTTATCGCCGTTACGGTCGATACTCAATGACTATTTAGACACTACAAATGTTTTTTGTTAAAAATAGTTTTCAAAATTTTATGACCGTTACAACTAATTCTCACTATATATGTATCATTTGATACTACCGATATTGTTACATTATAACTGATACCGTTAAATCTCAACACCGCTATTTTAAAACTCAGCGGTACATGTTAGTTGTTTTCAAACACAAGAGACTCCAAAAAACAGTACATATATAGGTCTTGTCGTTGAATCTGGAAACTGAAGAATCCAAAAAGAAGCCACAGTACCAGTGAACCCTATACTAGGGCAAAATTACATACCTAGAAATCCTATACACAACTACATTGTTTAGAAATAAATGAATAAATGAATAATTGATTAATATAATGTTGTTGAGACTTCTCAACCTAATAGCTTAAATTTTTAGATTAAATAGTATTTGCACACCGTACGATTGTGGGACTCTTTTTATTCCTCGTTTTAAAAAATATTTACGGTCTACACCTAACAATGACAGACCCAACTCTACACGTGATATACCTCAAATGCGGCTGCACATGAGGGTCTGGCAAGGAATACATAGGTCCGTTGGGAAGGATACCAATTTAGAATTTGTAAAATAATAACAATGTTATTGTAGGCATGTAAAAGAGTCGAATCTTCTTGATTATTGTTAATTCGCACAAGATGTGCTCAAATGAAATCTCTGAATTTGAAGAAACCCCACCAATGTGATCATTTAACCCCTCATAAATATAACATCCACTCTACCATCGCCATTTTCATTTCTTTTCTCTCATGAAGAAATTATAGGTACACGACAGGATATGTATGTACAGAGGGTTTTTCATCCTAGTTATGTACTATTGTCTTACTAAGTTAAGGCCTGAGACCGATCCTTGCAAGATGAGAGAATAAAAAAAGTCTACACATGATAGACCTCAAAAACGGCTGCACGTGAGGGTACATAGGTGCAATTTATAAAATAATAACAATGTTATTGTAGTATATTTCATAGAGTAGTTATTGGGAATGAAGAAGATATCAAGAACCAAGAGGAATGTTACTTAGGGAAGTGAAACTACCTCGACCTGGCTCTGAAGGAATTTGATATACCCAATAGCCTCCATTAATACCGATGCTGTGTCTGTCTGCAATATTCTCCCACACCCACATGCAAAAAATTAAAAAAAATTAACAGAGCCCCATTAATTTATAATACTATTAAAAAGACTCTGAAAACAGCTTAATCGAAAGCTGATGCATGCTCTCCACTTCTCATGTCCTCATTTAACGTTCGTGAAATTCGTGCCGGAAATGCTTCAATCTTGTCCGCCTAAAAAATAGAGTCCACTTTTCTTCACACGGGTAAGTAAATTTTATTCATCTTGGGCTGTATGTAAAAACAGAATCAAAATTCGAAGTTTGAGGGATTGAGATTTGTTTTAGAAGTGGAGAGGGCAAATGGAATTTGGGTAATTTTTTTTTGTAATTTTTAAAATTTATAACTAGGTTCTACATTTTTTTTTAAAATTTCTAGGGCCGTCCAGTCCCTTAATAGTTCTGCCTTGGTTGTATGAGATTACTTCAATAATATTCAACTTCAATAATTAAACTATTTTATTTTGTTCAAATTAATTTCTTAGACTGTCAGAAAAAAATTCAGCTCAATCGGATCTCGATAGGTGCTGGACCTGAAAATCTAATTTTTTTAGTATGAAACTTTTAATTTCTTTATGCTAACAAGTACAAACAGTTACTGACACCCGATTGATCAACTGAATTTTTTAATGATAACTTGAGACATTAATGTGATCAATGTGAATTTTGATTATCGAAGTGAAATCCCGAAATAATCCCACACAGTTGAGAATGAAAAAAATTAGTGTATGCTATTTTGGCAATGTCAATATCAAAATTTACCTTATTTATAGTGTTCTTGGTTCAATATTGCTACTTTGACATACATACTCACTTTTTACCCCTAGGTCAAGAGTAATAGAGGTCAAAAGTATTTGTAGTGATGTAGTAAATCTGGCAAAAGTAACTTTGGTGCCAACTTTAACATAACAAATGACTTTGGCAAAATTTGACAAAGTGTTTGCTTTGGATTCGTGGATGCTGTAGTGCAATAATGTTGTAGTGCCGTAAAACAATGGAGTTTTTCTCTATTTAAAATTATTTAGAATTTAATTAAGTTTGCATTAATTTAAAAAGACTCTAAACAACTTTAAATACGGACAAAATTACAACATTATAGTGCAAGGGTGCACTGCATCATCCCTTATTCTAGTTACTTCTGCTGGGATTTGGGACTCTTCCCTATATTGTAGAAAAACGACGTAACTTTTGATCAGGTTTTGTCTCTGAAGACAAAACATGCAAAACTATATTGTTTTGTCCACAGTATTATACATATACTATAGAAAACTGTACTCCAGCTCCGAATCCCAGAATAACTATATATGGTCCTTAAATATAATCACTGCAACAAAATTATTATTCCTATGGTCACAAAATATACTCTAATTATGAGGTGAAAAGGTCACAAAATACTCTAATTATGAGGTGAAAAAAACAATACCTTGCCAAACGGAGCCACTAACTGCTGAAGAGCTGCAATTCTATCACCTAATTTCTCTTTCCTAACCTGTTTCAATCAAAAAATAATCCACTAATAAATCACCGAATCATGTGAAACTGTACACAATTTGAAAAAAGAAATTGCTAAAACATCGGACCCGATGATCCTACTACGCACCATGTCAAAACGACACCATTTGAATATCAAAATATTGCTCAAATAATATAACAATATTCGGGCAGATTTTGAACAGTCAAAACGACATCACTTTGACGGCAACATCAGCAGGGTCCTCGTGTCCTAAAAAATTCCCTTAACAATTTTTTAATTTAATAAATTTCTTGTAAATGGGTTAAATAAATACTTTGTTAATTTAGCTCTTTTACAGCCATTGGTCATGAAATAGTCTGACCTTGATGGGAGGGCAGGGAGCGCGTGAGTCTGACCGCGACTTCTTTTGGGCTGATTGGGCCACTTTTGCCTCCAAAAAACTGCTGGGTCTCTTTGGTTCGGAAACTCCACTACTGAAGGTTGATATCTTCAAAAAAATAAAAAAAACACACAATTGATAATAATTCAAAAAAAAAGAAAAAAGAAAAAGGAAGATCAGACGAATATGATTTTGCAAATCTAACAAAAGCAATATTGATAAAAGAAAGCTGAATTTCTGGAAAAGAAAACCCCTATAATGTATAAAGCTGAAAGTACTCCTTAAGCTAAAAAGGATAAAGCTTTTTATTTTCTTTTCTTTTGTTCCTCTTTTTGAAGAAAAAAGGAGAAAATTGAAAGAGCTTTTAATTTTCCTTTCCCGGGAAAAGGAAAATAGGAAAATTGAAACGCATCATACTGATAAAATTGGTTTCTCCCACCAGAGAGTAGGGCCATAGATTGGCAAAACTGGGAAGAACACTTCGAAAATTGGTACATGCATGTCAGAACTAATCAATCTGCCATCGGTATCCAAAGATGCCCGTATATGACATTTTTTAGAAAAAAGACCGTCTTTTCCGCTAGTTCAAGTATTTATTTCAAATGTTCTAAATATCATGGTTTGTACTCCATTCAAAATAACATTCTTTGATTTTGATCCAAGAAGATCTTAATGTTAAAGGTGCAACATATAAGATCGATCTTGAGGCCATGTCATTTGACCAGATACAATCATCGAGTTGGATTGTATGTTCAACTCGATGATATATATCTATCGGTCGAATTGGAAGGAGGAGGAGAGAGTACCCACTTTGTTACTAGGGCTATTTGGAAGCCGGTGAGGGGATTGCTGCACATGATCATCAAGACCATAATATAGGTTGTCTTTGTAAAACCCAAGATTATGATTAGAGGCGGCGGGGCTTAAACACCCAGAAAATCTATGGCTAGTGGTGAAAAGATCCAAAGGTTGCATGTTCCTATCCAACGAACCGGAAATCGAGGAATTCGATGACTGATTCAGGTTAGAAATATTTATGGTAGGAAGAATCTGGCTGAAGCTGCCTCTACTACTTGAAGTTCCAGCTTGAAATTGAAGCCCTTTAATTTGACAACCAGAAGAGAAGTTCCTAAGCAACAGCTTCTCATTCATCATCTCACTGAATTCTCTCTCCTCATTTTTCATGTAGCTGATCGTGGGTTGTTGTTGCTGCTGTTGCAAATGGAAATCTTGCGTGCTTGATGATGATGATGGTGATGAGCTGTGATTAATCATAGTTTCACTAAACTTTTGATATGGGTAGGAGAGCCCTCCATTGCCAATATTATTACTTGTAGCCCACTGATATCCCATGTCTTGAATCGTGGAACTGTTGTTGAGAGAAGGGGCAAAATAGTCATTTCTCTGCCTTGAAATATCCCTTGAGTTTACTATTCCTCCATTGCCAATATTTGAACTGAAGTGACTAGGGTTCCTGCAGAATCAGATAAGAAAGGAACTTGTGCAAATGAAAACCCTAGCTTAATATATATACACATATCTTTATATCTATATATGGGTATATATCTGGTATTAGAATCATTAATCTAGGCCAAAATTTCAAAGGCCTCATAGAAGATAATTAATTGACCAATAAAAAGACAAACACTTTTTGAAATTTTGATGTACATCAAATCAACAAGAGAAAGAGTAGAAAAGAGAGAGTAGAAAAGAGATTCCCAATTAGCTATAAAGAAGAACAAACATAATGATTTTTTTAATTGCAAGGTAGATAAGTCTCAATCCTAAAAACCAAAGCAAGTCCAGTTGTAGGAGAGAGAGAAGGGGGCGGGGAGAGAGAGCTTACAGAATGGTGTTTGGAGTCCAGGAAAGAGTGGTTCCAACGCCAAAGAAAGAAGGGGTATTAGGTAAAGGAGAAGACCCAATAACAAGCTGATCTTGGAGCTGGAGCTGATGATGTTGTTGGTGATGGAGGTTTGCAGATTCCATAATAATAACAGATTATTATTTTTCTTTATAAAGAACTTGAAAATCCCAAGCAAAGCTACCTCCAGGACTCTCTCTCTCTCTCTCTCTCTTGAAGGGAAAACAGTTGCTCAGGTGACAGCCACATACATATATACCTTGTTTGCTTTTTAGACTCGCGAGCACTTTTTATTGGTTTATCTCTTTACTCTTTCAAAGTCTCTTCTCAAAGCAGCCTTCAAAAGAAAGAAAGAAGTAGACGAGCTTCAATCATCCCCCATCTTCATTACCCACCCTCTCTCTCTCTCTTTCCAACTTTATTTTTTATATATCTTTTCAGTACTGGTATACTTTATGCACTTTCATAATGTAAGATTAAAATTCACCTCTCTCTCTCTCCCCCCTCTTTCTCAATTGTTTTTGATCTTTCCTCTCTCTGTCTCTCTGAAGTGTGCTTTTTCGCCCTCTCTGCAATTACAGGGAGATGATTACAGTTCCCCTACGCCATGATTCACATCCCTGCCTTCGATCCCAAGGCTTTTAACAAAGGTCTGAGAACTGAAATGATAACTCCCATGTTCACTCTCTCTCTCTCTCTCTCATACCCACTACTTGTTAGCCTTTATATATTGAACGTGGTAAAATCTTATTAATAAATTTACAAGGATTTTTCGAGAAACTAAATTGGCGACACAATATTTTTGTGCACAGACATGTTATTTTGCTCTACAAAAGAATTTATTAGTCTTTAAAGAATTACAAAGATCAAACACGCACTTGCACGAATATGTTGCCGAGTATAAGGTCATATTTACTGACATGATAAAAGCGGTTAAAGAATTGTGATCAGATGCTAATAAAAAAAATAAGTTTAAGATCCGAATAATTTGGGACGAAACTGTAACGTCCCGGTTTCTTAGAATATTATTTCAATTCTTTAATCAATTGAAATAGAATTTACGGAAATTCCTTTTGCATTATTAAAACCACAGAAACAAATACAAGTTAGAGTTAAAAATGCGGAAGTGGAAATGACATAAATATTCCTCGGAATTTATATTCATTTATTAAAATAAACTAAAGAAAGCTTCTACTAGTAAGGTAGCCAAATACCACCATGGTTTTCTTCTGCAGGTCCCGGCTCTTCATGCTCAGGAGAATACTTCAATTGTTTTGCAACATCTAGTATGAAACACCAGGGATAAAAAAGTTGCTCTGATGAGTAATGAAACTGAGTAAGAAAAAATCATCGAAAAACCAAACCCAAAGATACAGATAGTCAAATATACAGCCAAGCAATTATAATCATGGAAATGATAAAGTGCATCAATAAATTCACTTAGGTTCATTATGTTCTCGTTACTTTTAAGTTTTTAAGAACACCCCCTGGGTATTTTTTCTTATCCGACTATCTAGAGTAGAGTATTCAGTTGACATTGACAAGTGTTTACCGAGACAAGACCTCTACCTTCTATTATTTAGTCAAGTTAATACCAACTTCACTCTAACTAGACCCAACCGAATACTTGATTTCGCCAAGTCAGGTGTAAGGGCCTAAAATGTTTTTGCAATTTAAAATATTATTTCGAAATATGCTGCGGGATATATGAACAACTTGATTTTATACGATATGGGATGATTATTGTGAGATGCGTGACACACATGAAAATGTACTAGATTTTTTTGGGTATGCTAGGATTGTACTAGACTCCTTTCGGGGAAGGCTAGGAGAGACAATTATACTAGACTCTTTTCGGAGAATGCTAGGCGAGACAAGTGTACTAGACTCCTTTTTGGGAATGCTAAGAATATGAGATGAGAATGTACTGAATTTCTCCGAGTATGCCAGGAGTGTACTAGACTCTTTTATGAAAGTGCTAGGAATGATGTGAATTGGTCTCATTCGGAGGTTGCTAGGTATGATAACACAACGAGAACATCTGAGTGATGCAGGCGAGTCAGGGTATTAAATAAGTAAATTGTGGGATTTTGAATAGTTATTGTGAAATTACTGAATACTCGTTCTTGGCCTATCATTGCTTCCCTGTCATGTATACAATAATTGGGCATTTCAAAAGTGTAATGTGGATATATATTTGTGAGTTGATAAGATAAGAGAAATAACTAGCCTAATCTCCATCGAGAGTGTGTTATACTATAAAAGCATGTCGATATCCTCCTACGAGAGTGTGCCAAGAGTGACAAAAGTTATGGTTAGACAACTTTGAGTGATGTGCTAAGGATAACGAGTAAAATATTTAAATTTTACTAGTGAAATACGGGATGTGAGGAGTGACATTGTAAACGAACGTATAGGTGGTAATGTTGACCAAATAGTGGATGGCGAACACTGAAGAGAAAACTTGAGTTGTTAAAATGGATAATGAGTCGGAAATAAGGAACGGTTGAATAAGTAACAAAAAGGTATTGTCAGATGGTTAAATGTGTTGTTTATACTTGTCGTGTATTTAGTACAAGTTCATATTGAGTATTTGTTTATTAGTCTTGCTATATGCCATGTCATTTCACGTTTATATAATTATTTGTATAGACATTTCTACTGAACTGTGTAACTCACCCTAATATTTTTCAGTTGCAATTCCACATGCTTAGCATGTGGCGCGTGAGATGTATTGTGTGATGCATGTTTCAAAGATTTTTGATAGTAGATACCCAGGATCTTAAAACAAATTTTGAATGATGTAATACAATTTATTTTTGAGTTAATTGTGTATTTGAAGGGAAATATAGACGTTTAACGTTGGTAAACTATTTTGATATATGTAACAGGCCGGGAATTATTCTTTTTGATGTAATATTCTTAAATTTGGCTTGATGATATTTTGATGAATGAAATGATTTGAAAAATTTGGTCGGTTATTGAGTATTGTGAGGTTTTAAATTATGATGAATTATGGTTATATTATATTGAAAAATGAGGGCATGACATCAGATACCAACGATCCTTAGTTGCTTTTCCTTTACCGGCTCAAAATCGCCCAAGACAAGGTTGTCACTCCTTCAGGGTCCAAAGCCGCCGACACAAACGTACCCCGAAGTCACCTCCAACTGAATACACCCATCACCTAATTAGGATCCTTTATCAACAAACGGGACAACGCCCGGTGGGACTCAAACCCACACAAAACACAAATCTGATAAGCCGCCAAGAACAACACTTGGCACAATCTCCTTATAGTTCACTAACTACAGTTTATAGCACGACGGCTTAACTACATTCCACAATTGGCATGACGGCCTTACTAATCCATCGGCACGATGGCCATGGCACCACTTTTCATTACTTGTTTAACACGATGTCTAATTTCGACATACCAACATCATGACCTCAACCATAAGTAGCTAGTTTAAACTTATCAACATCTATTAACATTAACATAACCACAACATTGAAGCAACAATATGCAGTCAAGATCAAAGTTGGTCAAATTGTCGTCACGAGATCCTGCGAGGACTCGTGAGCATACAAAATGTGAACGTGTATTGTTCATACAAAACAGTAGTGTTCATGGTCTGCATTTGTTGTTTGAAAATGCGGTCAACATTCTGTAACTCTCTGAATTTCTATAGGTCGCTCAAGTGGGCTATCAAAATATTGGGTTCTGACTTTCTATCTCAAAAATTTCAGAATTTGTCAAAAGTTAGACAAGTCGTTCGAGCAGCCGAGCGAGCTATCTTTTTCAGTAGCTCTGGTTTTAGGGTTTTCTGATTCGAACAACTTGATACAAACATCAAACTATGATTTTAGATGATTAGACAAACAATAGCCTCTTATCAGTTCGATAAACTAATACACGATCAAAATAAATTTCATGCTTTAACAGATATTGACATACAAATCCTAACATGCTTTCTTAACGAAAAATCTATTAAATACCTACTATAAATCATAACATAGGGGTCGGAAGTGTTTCCCCCGACATTTGGTGACTAGATCGACGAACAACCTTGAATTAGAAGGATCTCATACTGGCAGAACCTTGTCCAAAAACAACTTCAAGAACACTAGAATTCGTCTCTCTTTCTCTCTCTAAAACTCTAAATTTCTAATAATACGAAATCATTAATAAAAAAATGTTGTTTTACCTTTGTTTAAATAACAATTTGGCCCATAATCACATAATAAAACTATAAATCCATGTATTCATCGTAAAACGTAATTCTCCATTGATGACCATCAATTCTGCAATATGCTTGTTCAGGAATCTGAACAGGTTGCTCGAGTAGCTACGAGCTCGCTCGAGCGACTCCAAAAATAAATGTCATTCGAGCGGCCTATATATTGCTTGCTTGAGCGGTCTACAACTTTTCAGATTCTGAATTTAAAATAAAAAATTAACTTATTAACAGAAAAAGAAAATTCATCATTTTTTAATTAAAAACTAATAAAAAATATCGGGTTATTACAGAAACCCAAACGAAGGATAAAAAATCTTATTCAATTGTAATGAAAAGTTAATAGTTAAATTAAACTCTAACAATGTGGGTAAAGTCAAAGTCAAATTTAAAACTTGTAATGTAACACTTCGATTTCTCAAGATATTAATTAAAATTTCTTTTTCTTAAATTTTAGAGTAATGCTACATACACATCCTTTGGCTTACACCTGCTCATATTCTGCCTACATGGCACATGAACTCCTCCCACTTAACCCTTAAAAGAAAATCAAAATCAAAAATCAAAATCTCAAATATATAGGTAAGATGTGAGTGGGTGTAAGCTAAAGGGTGTGTACGTAGTATTGTAAATTTTAATTGTTAAATGATCATAAACTAAGGAAATGCCATTATTATTGATAATTTGAAACAATGATAAATCAGAGTTTTTATAAGTGCGAAAGTAAAATAGACCGAAATACCCCTAATAGTTTACATTTTATTAAAAAATTAGATAATCAGAGCATCTAAAACTAAGGCAGTCAAACTCACCAAAGTCTTCTCCAGCAGCTCTTGGCTCTTCTCCCCACGGTCTCAAGGTATTCTAACGTACGCTCTGATACCAAATTGTCACGCCCTCAATTTCAACAAGTTTTAATACATAATATATGGCAAATAAATCCTCGCTACTAAGGTAATCATCTCCAAAATAGTTCATTCATAATATTCTAAGGAGATTCATAAACGCAAAAGTTAGAATACAGGCCATCTCAATTCCAAAAGGCCATTTAGAATATACAAGTTCAAAATATGACATTAAGAGTTGTATAATCAAAATAGAGTTATATTATATCTTCTCAAAAAAAATAATCCAAAGATGTTAGATTATAAGTCTATGCCTAGATTCTCAAAAGATGCACACACTCAAGCATGTCATGTTTACCAATCTATTGCTCTGGATTAATACCTAAAAGGAAAAAGGAGGCGAGCTATAAGCCTAATAGAAATATTTATACCAATATGTCATGAGTATGACATGATATGATATGTCGAGTCAATTCAACTATGTGATATAAACATTGATCAAATGCATAACATTATGGAGAAATGAAATGAGCATGATCACCACTCTGGAATCATTAAATCAATTTCCTATGCGGTCGAAGGATCTATTACGTCAGATAATTGATCATTCACTACTTAACCTCGTTATCAGAGATCATACAGTCAACTCCTGACACTTTCGAATAGGGGTCCAATGCTAGTACGTGCCTAGTATTCTCGAAGGAGTCTAGTTCATTTATAGCATTCCTAAAGGATTCTAGTACATTCAACATGGTGCGGGCAACGTTTCACGTCTCGCTGTATCTCATTTCACACATTTATTTTCGTAATTTATCATTTAACAAGTCAATAATGCACTAACAATCTTCTAATCTCACAAACACGAAATAATAAGTCTAACAATAGCCCAAGACCATAACCAAACCAATCCAAGAAGAATACCAAAGTTTCTCAAGACATGCACAGTCGCTCGAGCGACCCAAATTCCAGTTAAGTTCGCTAGACAAGTCGCTGGACAGTCGCCCAAATTTCCCCTCTCCATTACAAATTTCTTTTATAACTTAGAATGCATGTCTGGGTTAATTTGTGCACATGACATCTTATATCTAACGGACGTATGCCACCGTTTATTGTCGACGGACCCAATTAAAGGTAGAGCGAAGCTCTGTATGGACTATTCTCATAAAAATTGATAACACTTGAAATGTTTTGAACTTGAGACCTTAAAAATGAGTAAATCCTCAAGTTCAAATTCCTTAACCACCAGACCAACCCTAAATTTTCCTATTGCTAGTATCCAACCTCCATCTGCATTCCTTTCCCTGCTCTGTTGTTTCTTACTAGTCTGGCCTTTCTCTCACTCTCTCTCCATATTGGTTGAAATTTGCGTCATTAGTTCAAATCATCACCCAAAGAAACTTGGAGCACTTCGATAAAGAATGCTGCAATCAAAGTAAGATACTTATCTATCGCTCCAGCAACTACGCTACCTCGAGAACGTCAATTAGAAGTAGAAGCAAGCTCTAGTTTCGAGAGATCCTTCCTATAAGTTTGAATTTGCACTTTCCTCATTATCCCAAAATGATTCAACCATATAACAGTAATGCAGATAGAGTGGTCAAACACTATTTATCGTGCTTTTGTTGGCGAAGATGTAAATTGAAGCTCTTTTTTTTTTTTTTTTTGCTCAACAAAAATAAATTAAATAGTTTAACCCTTCTCCAGACTAGTTTAAAGTTGCGGGATGTTTCATGTTAATTTGTTGCGAGAACCAAAGAAGAGTTGTATGACGTATCTTGGTCTTTCCTATTTCGTCCTATCATAATTGTTGTGGTCACTCAGTATTTAAAAACAAAAGCCTCTGAATTTCATTTTCGTACAAAATGATCACACAGAAAAGTATGCAAAATAAAATAGGGGACCATTGGAGAAGTTATATGATCATTCATCTGTAGATGTCTGAACCTCAGTACAACCATGACAGCCCATGCTACATAAGGACACCTCTTGAATTTTGTAATATTGATGTCATTAACCCCTCTTTATGACATCATCATGACATAAGGGTCTTCTTTAGTCATGGGCTTCACTAGCTGTTCTCCATTGAAGGTCCCTTCAAAATTTTACTTAGCCAAATCCTCTTGCTTCCCCCCGACATTATTCGGTGATCCTGACATGCTCAAATTTCGGTCGTGTTCTCTGAATTTTATTTTTAAAATAATTTTAAAAAATTATTATTTACTTGAAAGATGAAAACTTGTCAAGGTCAATTGCAAAAATTTTTAAGAGGAAATGTTATATTTTTTGTGCTTATGCTTTTAAGCTTTTGAAATATTTAATATTAGATTTTTTTTGCTTAATAATGAATGTTTAAACTAAATTTACTCTCATTATACTATAGTGTAACTTGTGAGAGTTTCTTTTTTAAGTTTATTCTAAATAAGTGATCCCTTATATAAAATTCCTAGATCTACCGTTGCACATAGATCTTAATTTTCTTTTAGTGCGTGCACGTCTATGCGAGGTATTTATTTATCAAGAGATGCATCTATATATAAAATAACTCCGGTTTAGATGTGTATGTGTACGATATACATACTTTTGAATTGCTTTAAATTTATAATATTTTACATAGAAGTTCACAAAATATGTATAAGAATACGTTCATTAATTTATGTAAAAATTTAAAATATTTACTTAAAAATGAATAATATCTAAAAACAAACATAAAGAATTCAAGGTTGATTGTATGAACTTATGTGCAAAGGTTATGATTGTATGAACTTATGTCATTACGTGAGCATGAAAATTCTACAATATCCATTTTTATTTTGGTGTGTACAATATACGTCTCCTTAAATCGTTTATATTCATAAACTTTACATAAAAATTTATTATATTTATTTAAAATTCATAATAGTTGTATAAAGATTACCAATATTTGTTTAAAAATTCAAAACATTTGCTTAAAATTCACAACATACAACTGTCAACATTTTTTTTTTTTTTTTGCTCAGCTAAAAAACGCATTTTATAAATTAAAAGCCTAAACCATATTACACCATCGGGACCATGTTACTCCATCGGGTTATTACCATACCCACTGGAAGTGGATATTTTATACCCGCTCCATATCTATACACTCCTACAGTTACACAAGCATTTGGTTAGAAATCAGCAACTGACGATCACTTTCCTCCTAAGCGGCAACTGACGCTCGCCGCTATGGATTTCCAGCCGCATTGCGCTTGTCTCCTCCACCTTCTCAGGTAATCCTGCCCACCCTTTACTTGCACTGTTCCTGTATCTTCATTTCCTATTAGATTGGATTGCCTATTGCTCCTTTTAGACAGCGCTTAATCTCCTCCACTGAGTAATCTTTGAGCGCGTTCTTGCTCTTTACCCATGTAATTGCTCTGGTTTTTATGGTATCCGCAACCTCTCTTTCATCCACCTCTTTGTTATTGAAATGGCATTCATTCCTTGCTAACCATATGGACCAGATAGTAGCATAAAAACAAGCATCCCACACCAATTTTTCAATCTTAGATCGTCTTTGACCTAACCAGAAATCTGCTAACATTTGGACCGATCTAGGGCAAATCCATTTTTGCTCCCACCACTCCATAATCCTGCACCATATCCTCCATGAAATCCTACAATTTATTAGAATGTGGTCTGAAGATTCACCATTCATACTGCATAGATCACATTTGTCATCTGCCCTGGAAATGATGCCTCTATTAGCCAACATATCTTTGGTGGTAATGCGCCCTTGGTAAGCCTGCCAGGTAAAAATTAGGACCTTATGAGGAATGGGTTTTTTCCATAGTCGAGCTAGTCCTGGTTTCTCCTCAAATTCTGCCTCTTCCCACTTAGCATAAGCTGCTCTAACCGAAAATGAGTTCCCTCCTGACCACATCCAATAAAGCGTGTCCTCCTTTGAATCATCAATAGGGAAAACTTCCAATTCTCTCAGCAATTCCTGGACTTGCTCCTCTTCCCATGTATACATTTTAAACTTAATATTCCAAATATTATGAATCATTATACAAAACTTACTAATTCAAAACCGACTTGATCTGTTATAATTTTTTATACAAAATATCATGTTTTAAGTCGGCACAGGTAGTGCATGTCCTACTCATCAAACTACAGATATGTATGATAGGATATTCCTATTGTTATAGTCTTTGTAATTAATATATATATACGTTATTAATTGATTAGTGGATCGGAAAACAACAACAATTTTTCTTTGATAACTCAGAGTGTCCAGATTAATTTATGCGCATCTCAACTAATCTTTGGAGGACCAATCTCACCGTTCATTTGCGAAAATCCCAAATAAAGTTAGAACTTTTTGTTCTGTATATATAACTGAAAAATTTTGAACCTAAAAGTTTAAGAAAGAGAAAAGATATAAATCTCAATTAATTTTGACCACTAAGTCAATTCTCGAATTTGAAACCCCAACAATTAGTCGATGATTATCACTAATTTAGTAGTAGAGTGAGTATTAAGGTTAAACAACTGTAAAAAGATCATGAAAAAAGCTGAAGGCCCAGATCTTTCTATCCCTCCCCGATGCTTTTGTTTGTTTGTGCTTATTTTAATACAATGGGCCCTTAATACAATAAGTGTGTGTGTGTGTGTGTGTGTGTGTGAGAGAGAGAGAGAGAGAGAGTTTTATATACTCCATAAGACGAACATTATATTAATATTTAAGCATAATTAAGCTGTCATTCCATCAAAAGAAAATCCTTAAATAATAATTAGATGAGGGCCCACAAAAACTTCAAATCAGACGAAAAGTTGATGGGAGAATGTGAGATCCAGAGTATGGGCAAACTTGCCTTTGCTTTTCAGACCCTTTTTTCCTTTTACCCTTCCCGCATGCCCACACTTCCTACATATCATGTGTTATGATAATTTTTTTGAGATAAATTTCACTTACCTCTCTTGATATTTTTAATAAATGCAAGTGCCTCCCCTCAAGTTTATGAAAATATACTAACCTCTCTTGCTTTTTAAACTACTAGCGGCGGAACACGCGATATATGTGCAAGTCGATTATTAAATAAAAAATTAGACTCTAATTGTTGAATTCAAATGTTATCATGATTAGTGATTGAAAATCTAAGAATTTAACTACAGATAGAGAGGAAAAATTAAAAAAAAAAACAAGGATAGCTAATTATCAAATCATGGGGTGTAGTGATAATGATAGATAGTTACTAAAATAATTATTTATTTGTTTACTCGTGAAAATTAAAGTGATCAGTGGTTTGTTTTGAAAATATTTTAAAGATAATAATAAAAATCACGTTTATGATATGACTTCATTTAATTTAGATTTCAAGGATTCTCCCAAGAACGTATAATGAGGTGTTTTTTTCTTCATAGACTTATCCCTATGCAATTATTTTGAGGGTACATAAAATTGGTGCCGAAGAATTATGGATTAACTACTATCAATTGTTTTTGCATTTCAGCCTGATCATAAGCTCATAAATATCTACCCTAAGGGCCTGTTTAGTAGTGATGGCAACGGGGCGGATCGGAGGCGGAGGTGGCTACCTCCGACTCCGAACTCCGAACCCTCTATCAATCCCCGAATCCGCCCCGATCCCCGTCGGAGATCTACTTTGGTCCTCCATCCCCGCTCCAAATGGGGATTCGGAGATCCCCGCGGGGATTCGGAGATCCGAATTTTTATTGTATCTCTCGGTTATTCCGGAATACATTGACAAAGACAAAATGTTGGACCCGTCTATCAAGGCAAGAGTAACATCAACAATACATGGAATTACCAAGCCAGCAAGCACATGAATACGCAGCATGTACAGACCACCGAAAGATGTGAACACAATTCAAAATCATCAACCTTAAAATGTTAACACCAGAGAACACATGAGCTTAACATCAGTCAACTAAGCACCAGTCAACTACCACAAAATCATCAACCTCACAGCAGATTTACAAAATAAGCACCAGTCAACTACCACAAAATAAGCATCAGTAGTCAATTAGACAATTAACAACCAAGTTTGAAATAAGCTTAACATTCTAGAGACACTAGCCAGCCCAGTGGGCAGTGGCAACAAGAACATCTAATAAATTGTTGCGACAAAAAATTCAACTCCAAGTCTCCAAATCTACATAGTCCAAAAGTTTCCAAAAGCTTCATAGTCCAAAGTAGTGAAAGTACCACCTGTGACACAAAATACAAATCTATCACTCTATAATCAATACAATCAATTGAGATGCATATAAAATCATAAACTCTTACCCATAACCCGATCAATCAACACTTGTAACATCGGACATACACTCATCAACATTTGACATTTTTATTTCTTTTATTGTCTCTCTCTATTTGCTACCAAAATATTCTTTTAATAAATTTTTTAATTTATGATTTACTAATTCTATATCTTTTCTTATACTTTTTCTCCAATTTTTTTTAACGTAAGTAGCAATTATTTGTAGTATTCTTGTAATTTTTTTTACCCCGGATATTCGGGGACGGAGCGGAGTGGATCGGAGGCGGAGCGGAGCGAATCGGAGACGGAGCGGAGCGGATCGGAGACGGATCGGAGAACGGATTCGGACCGGAGCGGAGCGGGGATAGACTTACCTCCAAATCCGCTCCGATCCCCGATTTTTTCTAAAAAAAAAATCCATACCCGCCCCGATCCCCGAAAAAAACTCCGAATCCTCGCTCCGTTCGGAGCGGAGATCGAAGCGAATTCGAACGGATCGGACGAAATTGCCATCCCTACTGTTTAGCCTAACCTTATTATTGAATTATTAGATTATTAGACGATGAAGCATTTGTAAAACTTAATTTAGTCTACTCCATTAATTTGGACCACTTGTTTTCCTTTGACTTAAGAGAAAAATAGACTTGAAAAGACAATTATGTCCCTCAATGTGAAAACATAATATATCATTCGATGGATAAGTCATGGACAATACCGTTATTTTACAATATCCAATGATGACGATCGACAGATAAAACCACACTAGTTTTAGTATAATAAAAACTTATTAAACCCATATTTGGCCATAGGTTCTAATTGAATATTTGGATAGAACTCACAGAAGAAGGGCTCAAAATTCCACATGTATTGACTAAATTATTCAGCTCAATGATCATCCCCATCATCACATACCGAATCTATGGGTCTGTCGGTCGTAATCATTAGATACTATAAAATAATGATATTGCCCTTGACTTATTCACTGAAAATATTGTATTATTTTCAGAGTGAGGGACGTAATCGTCTTTTCAAGTTTATTTTTCTCTCAAGTCAAAGACAAACAACCATTTATTGTGGTTAAAATTGACATAAAGTAATTTACTGAAACCAAATGAAACCCTCAAAATAGATGAAATTAGAACTATAACTCCATGACACAAATTAGGGCCAACTTGGGAAAACTAAAGTTTCAGATATATATCTTATTAGAAAAAACTGTCAAGTTTGAGATAGATCAAGGCAAAATGTGGCTAATTACTACAAGAGGGAATACAATTTGAGTCAGATTATTTTCGACGGTGAAGAAAATTGTGGCAAATAATAGTATTTGTGACGCTAATAGTATATTTTGCAACGGTTAATTTAGCAGTCGCAAATAAACAGACGCAATTAGTCAATTTTAGTTACGGTGAATTAACCGTCGCAAATCAATTTAGCGACATTGTAGAACCCGTTGCAAATAAACCATTGCAAAAACATAAAATCAAGCCGTTCCAATTAAAGGAAATTAACAAACAATGACGTCGTTTCGATAAAGAAAGTTAATAATATACGAAACAACGTCATTTTAAGGAATTTTTTATTAATTTATTTTCTTAATCCATCATTAGATAAATGAATCCTAACCTAACATATAGTTTTTGCCAAAATCATCAGTTCTCATAAAGTACCCCTCTCCCCATCTCCTCACCAAAGTAGTTATGCACGCTAAATGAAAGCAATTTATGGTGACAATATTTTTGTTTCAGTGACACGTTTGATGTCACGAAATGTTTAATTTTTTATGACAAGGATTTCTTGTCACTAATGATATCAATTTGGGCGCAAGCGGGAAAAATTTCTTTTCGGTGGACATTTAAATTTTGGGGTTGTCACCGAAATCTTTTTGGGTGTCATGAAAAAATGTGTAAAATAAAACTACGTAGTTTTGATGCCTACACTCAACAAAATGAACTTTTCCCAATGTTTCATTTCCTGCGTATTTAAAAAATCCCAAGAATATATAAACAAAGAGAAAGAAAAAGGAAAGAAATATTATCCCATTTAATATTAAAGAGAAAAAAACGGAGAAATCAAACTAATACTTTTCGTCCATTTAATAAACATACAACCTCTCCTTTCTTCAACTGCTTATGTAACGCCCCATGTAAATCACTAATCCAGCAACTTATTGAAGCCCAACCACGCGGTCCAAAATGCTTAAGCCCAAGTTGTTAATAATAGTTTACATGGTTCCTTGATGCAGACCGGGTTGCGTCCACATGGTTGGACCGGCTGCGCCCTCGTAGGCCTAAAAGGGCCTAAGACCCGGACGGGCTTAATTGGTGGAATTGGTCCAATCTCGTTACTAGCCCGATTAGGAAATAATCTTTTTCCTAATTACTTTTAGCTCGTATTTCCAAAAGGGTTGATTCTTGCGGATTAGGAAATAATCTTTTTCCTAATTACTTTTAGCTCGTATTTCCAAAAAGGGTTGATTCTTGCGGGAATATTCTTATTTCCCTTTCTAGTTTTCGAATTTGGTATTTTCCCCAATTTTTGGGAACTTTCTTTTTTTTGGTCCCGAAATTAGGGTTTCCTAATGTTTTCGGGATTTTCCCTATATAAGGGCATGTAATAGGTTTTTGAGACTAGTTTTTGATTATTATTGAATGAAAACATTTAGAGAACAAATTCTCTAAGATTTATTTTATTCGTTTCTCTTCTGTGTTCACGGTCGTTCTCGAATTCATACGCTTCCCTGCATCAGTTGGTATCAGAGCCCAAGTTTCAATCCTGAGATGGCTGCCAGAGGACGTGCTGGAGGTCGTGGAGGACGTGGAGGTCGGATGGCTGCTCTTGATGAAGTCTATGAACGAGACGAGGTTGCACGAGATGCACGAATAGAGGAGAGGTTCCAACGGATGGAACAGCGGCTCGATCAGCGCATGGAGCGCATGGAAGAGATGTTCGCTGCCATGACTGTTGGGGGGAATCTCCCTCGCCCTCATGCGGTACCCCGTCCTCACCAGCAGGAGGAGGAAGGGCTTCTGGATGAGGATTCTACCATAAATCCTTTTGGCGAAGATAATCAGATGGGTTATTGCCGTCCAAGGGGTCGCGGGATTGCGGCTGAACGCCAAGAGTCTCGTCGGTGGGAAAACGGGTTGAAGATCGAGCTTCCAGAATTCCAAGGGGGCGTGACTCCGGAGGAGTTTTTGGATTGGCTCGCGGCTGTGGAGGAAACGATGGATTTTAAGGAGGTCCCGGGTGACAAACGGGTTTCCTTGGTGGCTACTCGATTCCGGGGTAGAGCTGCGGCTTGGTGGCAGCAATTGAAATTGACTCGGGTCCGGCAGGGCAAGAGTAAGATTGTGTCGTGGGAGAAGCTAAAAAAAAAATGAGGGTGGCTTTCCTTCCTCACAATTACAGCCGTCTTATGTACCAGCGGTTGCAGAATCTGCGGCAGAATACCCGTTCCGTGGATGATTATACCACGGAATTTTATCAATTGGTGGCTCGGAATGATCTGGGGGACACGGACGAACAACTGGTTGCGAGGTATATTGGAGGTTTGCGCCCGTCTTTTCATTATCCTCTGAACATGTTTGATTGGTATTCTATTTCAGACGCCCATCAGAGGGCCTTATTGTTGGAAAAACAGGAAAAACAGAGGCCTACAACAGGCTGGAATAGTGCGGGCAGGACCACAACTCCTGTTCCGGTTAAACCAGTTGTTACCCCACAGCCTAGTGGGCCTTCTACTAATCGTATTGCAGGAGGACCGGGTTTAAAGTGTTTTAAATGTGGAGAACCGGGTCACCGTGCTTTCGATTGTCGGAAGGGTGATCGTGTGGGGAAGTCTTTGTTTGTAGAATCTGATGAGGTTTTGGAAGATTCAGAAGGGGGGTATGAGCAAGACCCGTCCTTTGATGAGGCCGAATTGGTGGAAGAGGTGGCGGGAGATAGTGGGCCACTGCTGGTTATCCGCAGGGCGTGCTATGCACCTCGTGAGGCTGATGGTGATTCTTGGCTACGGACTAATGTGTTTCAGTCCACTTGCACGATGGGAGGGAAGGTGTGCCGGTTTGTGATCGATTCTGGTAGTTGTGAGAATGTTATTTCGGACGAGGTAGTTCGAAAATTGAATTTGAAGGCTGAACCCCATCCTAGTCCTTACAAGTTGGCATGGTTAAAGAAGGGTAACGAGGTCAAGGTTGATAAGCGGTGTCTGGTGTCATTCTCTGTGGGACCTACCTATAAGGATCAAGTTTGGTGTGACGTGGTGGCGATGGATGTTTGCCATCTCTTGTTGGGACGGCCTTGGCAGTTCGATCGGAAGGTGACACATGATGGGGGCTCTAACACTTACTCCCTTATGTTTGGGGGCAAGAAGATTGTGTTGCTGCCTTCAAAGGGAATTGTGTCCAAACCACAAGCGGGGGAGGCCACTAATCTCTTGACGAGGGTCCAATTTGAGGAGGAGCTTGAGACAACAGAATTGGTGTTCGTGCTGGTTGCTAAGGAGGTTCCAGAAACCGCCCCTAATTCGAGCATTCCGGCAATTATTCAGCCTCTTTTGGAGGAGTTTCGGGATGTCTTTCCAGAGGAGTTGCCGGCTGGGTTGCCGCCTTTGCGCGATATTCAACATCAAATTGATCTTGTCCCGAGTTCGAGTCTGCCCAACCGTCCTCATTATCGCATGAGCCCGAAGGAGCACGAGGAATTGCGAAGACAGGTGGAGGAGTTGTTAGTCAAGGGGTTTCTCAGAGAGAGCCTCAGTCCTTGTGCAGTTCCGGCGTTATTGACCCCTAAGAAGGATGGTTCGTGGCGGATGTGCGTTGATAGTAGAGCCATTAACAAGATTACCGTCAAGTATCGGTTCCCGATTCCGCGATTGGATGATTTGCTTGATCAACTGGGGGGTGCACAGGTTTTCTCTAAGCTGGACTTGAAGAGTGGGTACCATCAGCTTCGAATCAGACCCGGAGACGAGTGGAAAACAGCGTTTAAGACGCGAGAGGGTCTTTATGAGTGGTTGGTTATGCCATTCGGGTTGTCGAACGCGCCGAGTACTTTTATGCGAATGATGAATCAAGCACTGCGCCCTTTCATTGGTAAGTCTGTGGTGGTTTATTTCGATGATATTCTGGTTTATAGTGCCACACCTGAGTTACATGTGCAGCATCTGCGGGAGGTTCTGGCTATCCTTCGGAGGGAGCAGTTATTTGGGGCTATGAAGAAGTGTGTGTTTATGACTGATTCGGTACTGTTTCTGGGGTACATAGTATCGAAAAATGGCATCTCGGTAGACGAATCCAAGGTTGAGGCCATTCGCAGCTGGCCCCAACCAAAGACACTGTTCGATGTGCGCAGCTTTCATGGTTTGGCTTCTTTCTATCGTCGTTTTATACCGCACTTTAGCACTGTTATGGCCCCAATCACAGATTGTATGAGAGGTGGTCGGTTTATGTGGACTGAAGAAGCAACACGGGCATTCCACGAAGTCAAACAGCGGTTGACTTCGGCCCCTCTATTGGTGTTACCAGATTTTTCCATACCTTTTGAGTTGCATTGTGATGCCTCAAAGGTGGGGATAGGGGCTGTCCTTAGCCAACAGTCGAAGCCGGTGGCGTATTTCAGCGAAAAATTAAATGGGGCTAAGTTGAATTACAGTACTTATGATGTAGAGTTCTATGCTGTGGTTCAAGCTTTGAAGCATTGGTACCATTATCTTGTTCACAGTGATTTTATTTTGTATTCTGATCATGAGGCTTTGAAGCACCTTCATGCGCAGGACAAGTTGTCGGGTCGGCATGCTAAGTGGGCGGGTTTCATTCAGCAGTTCTCGTTTGTTATCAAGCATAAGTCCGGTGCTCTCAACCGTGTGGCTGATGCTCTTAGTCGGCGGTCTGGTTTGCTAACAACGATGCGTGCCGAGGTAATGGGCTTTGAAGCTTTCCGTGAACTATTGACTGAAGATCCTTATTTTTCTCGTGTGCTAGATGGTATTGCTCAGGGGGAAGTTTCTGACTTTCATTTGCATGATGGATATTTATTTAAAGGAAACTGTTTGTGTGTTCCTGATTATAGTCTTCGATTGAAGATTATCCGTGAGTTGCATAATGAAGGTCACGTGGGACGTGACAAGACCTTTAATTTGGTATCTGACTCTTATTTTTGGCCTACTTTACGGCGGGATGTGTATCGCTTTGTCAAGACTTGTCATATTTGCAATATTTCGAAAGGCACGGCAACCAATGCCGGATTATATATGCCTTTGCCCATTCCGTCTCAACCTTGGGCTGATGTGAGTATGGATTTTGTGGTTGGGTTGCCACGCACCCAACGTGGCAACGATTCTGTTTTTGTGGTGGTGGATCGTTTCTCGAAGATGGCCCATTTTATTGCTTGTAAAAAGACAACCGATGCGGTGAAAGTTGCTGAGCTTTATTTTTCTGGGGTGTATCGTTTGCATGGGTTGCCAAATTCTATTGTTTCTGATAGGGATACCCGGTTCTTGAGTCACTTCTGGCGGTGCTTGTGGCGGTTAGTCACTACCAAGCTTGATTTTAGCACAGCTTATCATCCTCAGACCGATGGCCAAACTGAGGTGGTTAATCGTTCTTTGGGGAATCTTCTTCGGAGTTTGGTGGGCGAGTATCTTCGCAGTTGGGAGCAGAAGTTGGGCCAAGCGGAGTTTGCCTATAATCATTCTGTCAGTCGGAGCACCGGATTTTCCCCTTTTCAGGTTGTTTATGGGTTTAACCCCCGTTCTCCAATTGATTTGGCTCCAGTTCCGGATCTGAAGCGTATTCATGGGAAGGCCGAGGACTTTGTTCATCATTTGCAGCGTATCCATAAAAATGTTGAGCAAGCCTTGCATGATTCTACTTCCAAGTATAAGGCAGCAGCTGACCGTAAGCGGCGTTTGGTGGAGTTTGAAGTGGGGGATTTTGTCTATGCTATGCTGACCAAGGATCGTTTTTCGGAGGGGGAGTACAACAAGCTCAAGGCCAGGAAGATTGGGCCTTTGGAGGTCCTTGAAAAGATCAATCCCAATGCGTACCGCCTGAATCTGCCTAGCCATGTGCGCACGTCAGATGTGTTCAACGTCAAGCATTTGGTTCCGTTTGTGGGGGATAGTTCCTCTTCTGATGATTGCAATTCGAGGGCGAATTCTTTTCAAGCAGGAGAGGATGATGCAGACCGGGTTGCGTCCACATGGTTGGACCGGCTGCGCCCTCGTAGGCCTAAAAGGGCCTAAGACCCGGACGGGCTTAATTGGTGGAATTGGTCCAATCTCGTTACTAGCTCGATTAGGAAATAATCTTTTTCCTAATTACTTTTAGCTCGTATTTCCAAAAGGGTTGATTCTTGCGGATTAGGAAATAATCTTTTTCCTAATTACTTTTAGCTCGTATTTCCAAAAAGGGTTGATTCTTGCGGGAATATTCTTATTTCCCTTTCTAGTTTTCAGATTTGGTATTTTCCCCAATTTTTGGGAACTTTCTTTTTTTTGGTCCCGAAATTAGGGTTTCCTAATGTTTTCGGGATTTTCCCTATATAAGGGCATGTAATAGGTTTTTGAGACTAGTTTTTGATTATTATTGAATGAAAACATTTAGAGAACAAATTCTCTAAGATTTATTTTATTCGTTTCTCTTCTGTGTTCACGGTCGTTCTCGAATTCATACGCTTCCCTGCATCATTCCTTATATATCCAGAATCACCTATGTAGACTTTCGATGTGGGACGGGACATCACAATCTCCCCACATTTTAAGACCTTGCGCCCTCGCAAGGGGCTGAACACTAGAATCACCACGGCCTAACCCCGAGTCTGTTCTCTAGTGACCAAATAAAGTCACGACCCCACACTCGATCGTGTACATGGGTCGCTCTGATACCATTTGTAACGCCCCATGTAAACCACTGACCCAACAACTTGTTGAAGCCCAACCACGTGGCCCAAAATACTTAAGCCCAAGTTGTTAATAGTAGTTTATATGGTTCCTTTTATACTCAGGATCACCCATGTAGACTTTCGATGTGGGATGGGACATCACAGCCTAGGTCATATCGAACATCAGCCTCGCTCCTCTTCCCCATCACTCCCCTCGTCGTCTCTCTCTCGCTCCTCTCATCGTCGCTCTCCTCACCATTGCTAACCCTCGCCCGTCGCTCCCTCGCCGCCCGTCGCTCCCTCGCTGTCATTGCCCTTCGGTGGTCAAGTATTGCCTAATCTGTTTGTGTTTGAAATGGATTCTGGACTCTTGATTTCGACTTTTTGTGTTTGAAATGGATTCTAGACTCTTGATTCTAGCTATACAATTAACATTTGGGTACGTTACAGTCGCTAATGACTATTTTTCTATTGCAAATACAATTAACATTTGCGATAGTAAGTTATTGCCACCAGAAAAGCCAATTTTTATTTTTTGCGACGGTATGTAAGCGTCGCTAATACTTACATTTGCCAGACCGACACAAAAGACTTTTGCCACCGTAGTTGTTGCGACACCACAAAAACCATCGCGGTACCATCACAAAAAGTATTTGCAACGATTAAATGACTATTTGCGACGGTAAGAGACCGTCGCAAAATCTATTTTCTCTTGTAGTGTTATAAGAGATGTTTTAATTGAGGTTCATGGTTTAGGTTGTCTTGGATGTCCAAGTTCTGGGTGGTTTTTGCATTTCCTTCTTTGGGAATTGGATTACCCCATTGGGAGTCCAGTTTTGTACAAGAGTAAACAAATTTTGTTAACTCTTCATCGTGTGGGAATACTTCGAGATCTTACTTTGATGATCAAAATTATTTATTTTATTCTGAGTAATATTTTTAGCCATTACGAAAAATTGGCTTAATCAGATACCGGAAAGTACTTGATCTAAAAATCTAGTTTTTTTTTACTTTGAAACTTTAAAATTTTAAAATTTATGTCATGCCCTCAAATTCAAACATATAAATAATACGTATCCTTTAAGAAAACTTCACAATTCTTACCAGTAAGCCCAAAAGAAATTTATTCATGATCAACCATCTAATCAGAACACAAAATATATTTCAGCTCAAAAAGACATAACCCAGCCCATTATATCAATATGGCATAACTGACTGTTTCAAAAATATATTGTTTGATCACCAAAAATAGACAACGAATATATAGATTACATAGAACCTTTCAAAAGAGTATATCGGCCGGTCACTACATGAAACCTATCAATGTAACTCCCAAAAATGATATTTCATCTCATACACTTCAAGCACTCCATGTTGAACTCCCGATAGAATATCTAAAAAGGATAGGGTGAGTTACATAGCCTAATAGGAAGATCTACACTAATATTATGAACATATGAGGTGGATTGACATGCAATACAAATACTACATGATAGCAAGTCTAAGCTCAAAATACCATATCAAAAGATTCATCCTCAATGTAGTCACCCAGAATATTAATTCTATACATTAGTTCATATGTCTATCTCCTAAATTCTTGTTTTCATTATTAACATGTCGCCATTCATTATTATATTATTCATTTCTGACATTACTCTCAAATGAGGTCATAATATCATGATAATCCTCTAAGTACATCTATAACAAAAACCAACAATCTCATTCATTCCCCTAACATGCTCCTGAAGAACACTAGAATAAGTAGTAGTATACAAGTATGATCATATGCATGACACAAAGGAAGTAATAGAATAATACCATAACAATCCATTAACACCAAGTCATTCACCCGTCAAATACTTTTGCACACCACATAGCTCATATGTTTCGTCGAAATATCATTGCGATGTGTCATATTGTATATTCTTGGCATGTTTTCGAATGAGACCAGTACATTACTAACATTTCTGAAAGAGTCTAATACATTCCTAATATTTTCGAAGGAGTCTAGTGCATTTTTAGCATTTTCGAAGAAGTCTAATACATTGAACATCATCTGATCATCATTGAACATGTTAACGTATATCAATGTATCACATCTAATTCTCATCCAATGATTAACGTATCATAAGTATATCTCACATTCAATCAATTGAAACAAGTCTTAAAGTTCTACGAAATTCGACAATCAACGATAATAGACCATTCATAATCAAAAAACAATACTCCAACTAATAACATGAGAACAAGCAACATATTTAGAAAAATCAACCGTTTACCAACATGTCTCCAATCCCATAGGTCAACATCAATCCTTGCCAACATTTCATGATACAACTCCTTATCACAATCATTCTACAATAGCACACTATCATAATCGGATGCACACTATTATAATCGGACGCACTCTCGTCAACCATGATGGACTAGGCATCTCAACAAAAGGAAATATCAACCCGCACACCATCCCAAACTACGTATGTCACAACACCTCTTGACATGACAAGGTCTACCACTTTCTTACTCGACAAGGGGACTCCTCACTATACTAGAGTAGAATGAACCGTCTCGGAAGATAAAAGGACTTCTCACCCAACTGTCTCACAATAAGACTGAAACTACGATCGACACAACAATACCTCTCATGCAAGGTCTAGGCCCAAGAATAGGTAAACGGGTCTCATACTATGAGTATAGAGTTTCAGCAATATTATACCGGATAATCCCGCTACTAGGGTCCATTCCAGTACTAAAATTAATCTTTATTATCTTTTACCAAATGTCATAGGTTCTTAATCAATGTTTCCCGTATAAATTTCCTTTCATAGGTCAAATAATTACCCAATATCTGGTTCTCTCATACAAGAGACACATCAAGGAGTTAAAGATATCGAAGGAAAGTTTCCAGGAAGAATTAACCAATTGGACCACTTGCCTCACAACTATCAGCTAAAGGTACCACCACCCTATCGGACAAATCACAATGTTAGAATGAGAGAGGGAGAAACTCTATGTAAAGATTTGATAAGGGATACATCCACCAATTTGTGATTTGTGAACAATGAACCCATCGAAACAATATACACCCAACTGCTCGTCATAACATCGTAAAACCATACTTAGGCACAAACTCATCCGATAGGTTAGACCTCTACAATAGAATGGCAAAGGACCTTCCACCTACTGAAATAACAAAGAGAGACTAATGTCAAATACGATTATCAAAGACAAACAAAACCACCTAAGGTTTAAAGTCACAACCGTCTGGACATTATGACCTCCTATCCGGAAGCCCAGCCATCCATCCGAATGCCCCTATCTCCCATCCAGACGTCCAATACAATACACTCTCTATCCATTTTTTTGGGCTAGCCATCTAGATGCCCATGTCTCTCGTCCAAACGCCAATGCAAATTCTGCAGAAAACGCAATTTTGACAGATTTTTCTCCAAACTCCAAACTCCGAACTAATAACACTAACATCAAACCATAGACCAAATATGAAAATAACATTAAAACAAGTCATAAACCCATAATATATGTGAGATATCCCTACCTCATGCTTTGGATCGACGAATTGACGAAGAACACAAAGCCTTAACTTCCAAATACTCTTGAGCTTCGAATCAACGATCAAGCCTCAGATACTTGTCAACCATGATGCAATCCCACGCTATCTTGAAGTAATTTAAAAATGGAGCAAGATTCCATGAGACGTGGTAGAGAGAAGGGAGAGCATTGTAGAAACAAAGAGAGGAGGGTGAAAATGAGGTGTGAATGGCCTCGCCCCCCTTTAGAAAATCTGATTTTTATGTCTCCAAATGGTTTCCCAAATAAAGTTAAAGGTTCTCGTGTATGCATACGTATTGAATATTTTATTTACAACCACAAGTACCTTACTTAGTTCTTGTAATATTTTATTCAATCAATATATATTCAATTTTTACCTTTCAAAAAAAAAACATATATATATATATATATATATATATATATATATTTATACAGAGCTTCTATTGAGGGATCCCTCATTTTGTTAAAATGAGGACCTCCCATTTTCGGATCAAATATTGATGATCGTAACCATTCAATGTGTTTAAAACACGGTTTTAAGGATATTCAAGAGAAATTGGTTTAAAATATTACCGAGAAGGGCTTGATCGAAGTAATTTTTTATAAAACTGTTCCTGTCAGTATTTATGGACAACTGCTTAGATCAAGTCCTTTCTGGTATTTTTTTGAGCAGATTTCTTACGGCTACCCTTAAAAATGTGTTTTAAACACATTGAACGATTCTGATCATCTATATTTGATCCAAAAATGGGAGGTCCTCATTTTAACAAAATGAGGGATCCCTAGTGAGCTTCTAATAAGGGATCTCTTATTTTGCTACGGCGCGGACCTCCAATTTTTTGATTAAATTATGATGATCCGAACCGTTCAATGTGTTTAAAATATGTTTTTAAGGATACCCGCAAGAAATCAACTCAAAATAATATCCAAAAAGACTTGATCCATTCAATTTTTTATAAAACTGTTCTTGTCAGTATTTATAAAAAATTATTTAGATCAAGCTATTCTCGATAGTTTTTTGAGCCGATTTCTTATAGGTGCCCTAAAAAATATGTTTTAAACACATTAAACGGTTTGGATTATCAAAATTTTGTCAAAAAATAGGAGGTCCACACTATAGCAAAGTAAGAGATCCCTTATTAGAAGGGGACTGTATTATGGGGGAGGCTCAAGGGACCAACACTTTTTTAAACCAATATTAGACCAACGCCTAAACTCTTCGTTCTCGATTAAATTTTGATAATCCAAACCGTTCAATGTATTTAAAACATGTTTTTAAGGGTACCCGCGAGAAATCAGCTCAAAATATTACCGGAAAAGACTTGATCCAAACAGTGGTTCAAAATGCTGACAGGAACTGTTTTATGAACCAATGTTTGGATCAAATCCTTTCCGATAATATTTTGAGCTGATTTCTCGCGGGTACCCTTAAAAACATGTTTTAAACACATTGAACGGTTCGGATTATCAAAATTTAATCGAGAATGAAGAGTTTAGACGTTGGTCTAATATTGGTCTAAAAAAGTGTTGGTTCATATAGTCTTTCCCTATATATATATATCCGAACCGTTCAATATGTTAAAACATGTTTTTAAGGGTACCCGCGAGAAATCAGCTCAAAATATTACCGGAAAGGGCTTGATCCAAACAGTGGTTCAAAATGCTGACATGAATTGTTTTATAAATCACTATTTGGATCAAGCCTTTTCTGGTAATATTTTGAGTTGATTTCTTGCAGGTACTCTTAAAAATATGTTTTAAACACATTGAACGGTTCGGATCATTAAAATTTAATCGGGAATCAAGAGATTAGACATTGGTCTAATATTGGTCTAAAAAAGTGTTGGTCTCTTTAGTCTTTCCATATATATATATATATATATATATATATATATATATATATATATATATATATATATATATAGAGAGAGAGAGAGAGAGAGAGAGAGAGAGAGAGGGGGGGGATCGAGAGGGGGAGAGAGAGTAAACTTCTCATAAAGGATCCCTTCGAACTTCTTATTTCCTGATCAAGTTTTGATGATCCGAACCGTTCAATGTGTTTAAAATATATTTTTAAGGATTAATGCGAGAAAAATCAATTCAAAATACTATCCGAAAAGCCCCGGCTTGATCCATTTAATTTTTTATAAAATTGGTCCTATCAGCATATATCAAAAATTATTTAGATCAACTTCTTCTTGATATTACTTTAAGCCGATTTCTTGCGAGTACCCTTAAAAATATGTTTTAAACACATTGAACGGTTTGGATCATCAAAATTTGATCAAAAAATAAGAGGTTCACACCTTATTAAAACAAAAAATCTCTCATTAGAAGGGGGCTATATATATACACACATATACATGCGAGGAATCAACTCAAAATAATATCGAAAAGGGTTTGATCTAAATAATTTTTGATAAATTTTGACAGGAATAGTTTTATGAAAAATTGAATGAATCAAGCATTTTCGGATAATATTTGAGTTGATTTCTCGTTGTAATCCTTAAAAACATGTTTTAAATACATTGAACGGTTCGGATTATCAAAATTTGATCAGAAAATAAGAAATCCGCATCGTAGTAAAATAAGGGATTCCTTATTAGAAGTTATATATATATATATATAGACACACACGTGTATGTGTGTGTGAATAACATGTATATGTGGAAACCAAATTTTGAAGATTGATTGATTGGGGGATTTCGAGACTAACGTGGCCAAGGATTTTTACAATATTTTTGCAAATTAAATCATTTGAAATGACAAGTTAAAAAGGCAGGCCGACACAACAAAAATTGTTTGGACAAAAGCATTACGACAAGCACAGAGAAAAAGGTAATTCAATTCTAATGGGTTGATACAGTAGAAGGAGAGATGATGACTATGAAAGTTGTCCTCTAAGGTCATGAGTTCGAATTTCACTAGAATTAATTATTAAAAATTATTAAAAATTTACTCGGTCTTTAATTTCAAGGTCCAAAAATTAATCGGTAATAAATTAAGAGTAATTTTGTAACCAATTGGATACTTCAGTTATAAAAAAGAAAAAAAGTAAGAGAAAAAGTAGAGTGTATACTTTCGTTCCTTCAAGGGACAAAAGAAAACATTAGAAAATTCAACTGGCAACTTATTGGACAAAGATTCGACCCCATAAAGAGCTAATTATTGGGAGTTTTATTCTCAAATGTCATTATCTTTTGGTCTAAAAAGAGTCAATTGAATATAAAATTCCACTAGGTGATTGATTAAAAAGGGTGTACGGCTTTTAATTCCACATATGTGAGACTTTATTTCTTTTTTGAAGAGTACAATCTTACCCCCACGTAATTGCCTCGGCCTCGGCCTGATCTAACTTTTTTTTTTTGGATTATTTTGTTATTCTTCACGTTAATCTTTTCAGAAAAATAGAATAAAAAATGAACTAACTATTAAAAAAGACAATTAAAACAATCTAAAAAACTTGTATGTTTTAGATTATTTTCATCTTTTGTAAACTTTGGAACATAATTTTTACTTTTTAAATTTTTTTGTCAAAAAAAATTAATAATTTACAAAAATTAAACACAAAACTAATAAATTCAAAAAAATTAAATAAACAAACTATAACAAAAAACTACTCGATAAAATTTCACATAAAAGCTCAAACTTTTCTTTTAGTTATAAAATTTCTATATAGTATTTGAGCACACCCCATACTTTAAAATTCTAAGCAGACGCCCTACAACGACAGATCCAACTAAAAAAACTGCATGATGATAAATCTAGAAAGAAGTTACACGTGACAGACATTAAACGCGACGACACGTGGGGAGAGATGCTAAGAAACACGACTCAAATTGCTTGCGGTATGAAATGAGTTATCACTCAAAAGCTCATTCACATATCCCTTTCTTAGTGTCTTAGTTGTTCTTTTTTCTGTTTGAATCTAGACACGTCTTATTATCTTATTTGCTATCTTCTAGACACATTTTAATGTCTTATTTTTTGTCTGAATCTCGATACACATGTCTCTATTCAAATAGAAAATAAGAAAATACACAATGCTAATCAAGTAGATCCTTAACGAAAATAATCTAAAAAATAAAAATTACGCCTAAAAGTTTTAAAAAATTGACTAAAGGCAAAAAATTCAAAACATAGCTTTTAATAGTTTTTAGTATCTTTGGCATCGTTTTATTTGGACTTTTTTATTTGATTTTGGCTCGTATATTCATACTGTTTTAAAATTTATCTCACCGAGACGAATGACAAAATTCATAATTCAAAGAAAAAAATACAAAAATTATCAAACATCAAATAATACATAACGTTTTTAACCCAAAAAAATTAGTTTAGTCCAAACTCAATTTAATTACATTTAACTCCTTGTATGAGAACCCCAAGGGGTTGTCCGAGTGGTAGAGCAGGCGAGCTGTAAACCCAGACGTCCAGCGGTCGAAACTCGGCAACCGCAAAACCTTGGGGCCACTGGGGGTACACAAATGGTCGACGCGCCAGGGCCTCGAGGACTAGTCGGCAGAGGTGGGGGACCCCCCAAGCAATACCAGCTTGGTCCTCAAGCCGTCCGGATACCTCGGTTATCAAAAAAAAAAAAAACTCCTTGTATGAGTGAGTGAGAGAGAGAGAGAGAGAGAGAGAGAGAGAGAAGGGACACATAATACAACATGAGTCCCTACCCTATTAGTCTGGCCATTAAAGGAGGATCTTTGCAGACAATTGTCCCTGATAAACCTCCTAGTTAATGAAAAAGCAAATTGATATCATTGATGCCTTTAGGTCCATCAATAGAAAAAAAACTTACTTTTTTTTATCTTTAGCAAGTCATAGTCAGTCAACCTTTGAGTCAAACACCACCACTAATTTTGTACTTACCTTATAGTAACCCTTACTGTAAGATTAACACTAATTCAATTTGATTAATTAATTAATTAATTTACATTAGTGGCTTTGTAAATCAAAGACAGAATCTTATGGGATTTGGAAGGTTCTTAATTATCTGCAGCTAAAGAAATATTGGTTAACAGTTTAAAGTTCACCTTCATTTTTCTAAAAGAAAAAAGGTTGTGTAAATCTTTTGATATTAATTATCTCATGAAAAAGGTTGTTTGTAGGCTCCAAAGTACTTTTCTTCATGAAACCCTAGGTTTTTTTTTATAGCCCACCTTTTGAAAATGCTACAATAGATACCCTATCTTTGAATAAAAAATTATAAATATTTACACATAAATATATGATATTAATCTTGACCTCACTATAGGGGTGTTAATTGATCGTAGATTATAAATTTTCAAATTATAATGAGAATTTATAAAAGTGTTTAGATGATAATGCACTGAATATTTTTTGTAGTACAGTAATGTGAGAATTTAAAGGAAGAATTATGTATTCTCTCTTTCATTTATGAATTGAAAAGCTAAAACGTCACAAGTTTACCGAACCAAATCCTATATTTAACACAGATCCCTTAAGACTAAATCACCGCCTCACCGTGGGTGTTTGAGGATTGATTCGACATTGTCTCTCAAAGTAAAACAAATCCACGAACAAGATAACATCTTTTCTCGTTCGCCTATCGAGCTTCCTTGTGTCTGCCTCTCTTTCACTTGAAGAATGAACTCGGGATGGACTTAATTTTGTGAGATCCCGTAGTATCACACAAACCAAAACATGATTGGTATATAAAGACCAAAGAAAGACCTTTAGAATGCTAAAACGGAATAGCCTTTAAGTTGCTATCAATGAAAGGAGCCATGAAGGAGGATTATGGAGTATTAAACGATGACTCTTGGCCGCGTAACGGAAGAGACTCTCTAGTTGCCGAGAGACCCTTTGGTGTCCACTTCATTTACACCCTCTAGACTTTTCGAATTCCAACAATTTTATCATTATGAGTTCTTATATATCTTCCTTTTCAACCATAACATACTCATGAGTTTTTATCATTTTTGCTATGTATTTTTACAGAATAATATGCATTTTGAAGCTATTCAAAAGATCTACATACCGCATACACCTGAATAAATATCATATTTTATCTCCCTCTTCTTTCACACTGTTGATTTCTTGTCAACATTGTCTTTTTTTTCTTAGGAATTCAAGTTGATTTTTTCTTGTATCCCGACTAATCATAATAACTTGTTTTCCTGATTATCTATACAATTGTTTTGCTTAGAAAAATAAATAAATAAATAAATAATAAAGAACATATGCCAGTTTAAAGTTGAATTTCATATCCACTCCCCAAGACAATTATGAATCCCAAATAGCAGGAACAGGTTCGGACAATTAATGTTCCATTGCTAACTTCTCAATACCAATCAAGTTTTTCTATATAAATTTCTTCTACCCACACTACAACAAAAGGTAGTATTCTCAGCGTTTGTTAAATCCTGGCAAAAGTCACAAAAACGCCACAAAAATACATTACCAGCGTTTTTTTCACAATTCTCGGCGTTCGTAAAAAACGTTGCCAGTACTCCTGTTGGGAAAAATTACCGGCGTTTATAAATGTCGCTAATATTTACCAGCGTATTTGCCGGCGTTTGTGAAACGCCGGGAAAAGTTTGAAACTGATTTTGTTTATTTTGAAACTGATTTTGTCATATGTGAAATGTTTCATTTGTTCATTTTGTCATATTTCTGCCGCTTTGTTCAATGTATGGCCTTTTGTTCTTATTATTAAGTTTGCATAAAAACAGCAGGCTCTTTTTTTATAATTATTCTTGGAATTTTTTAAAAGTGCGGGGAATTAAGTGTGGAGAATATGCATTTTTGTTGTAGTGCCAGTCAAAATGGGTACTAGGGGGCCAATCAAAGTGCGATGTGTGTGTCTCACAAGTAATATTTCAACGCTAGTCGAGAGGTCGGGTGTCAATCTACTTAGGATGTGGTGGCTTAAAAAAAAAAAAAAGCTTAAAAAAAAATCTACTTAGGATGTGGTGACTTCTGTAGTGATCCCTCCATATTTAGATCCCCTTTAATTTTTGTAACTTTGTTTTAGAAACTAATAAATTTTTTCCTTTTGCCAAGCAAAAAAGTATTCCAATGATTATTAATATGAAGAATATATGCTTAATTATGACATTCCATATTTTCAATCCCTCTTTTTTCTTTGGTTCTGGGCTTTTTTTTTTTTTTTTCTGGTTTTCGTATTGGTTTATTTCTTTTTTATCGCGTTTATTTTGCCTTTGATTATTATTGGATTATTAAATTCTGTTGGCTGAAATATAACTTAATCTAGTTTAATTCGTCAGGACTAAATTATTTGTGGCGTATTTAGACTACATTTAATGAATGCATAATAACTGAAATGCCCTTGTATCTAACCACCTTTGAATTAAAGGTTTTTTTTAGTAGGGTAATTTTGTCTATTCCTATAGGACAAATGTAGTGCCATATGCATGCCAATTAAGCCACAAATGAACACTCATTTGGGCATATTAACCATCTAATTATAATCCAACAATGTAGTTTAGTCAAATGGAGCCTAGTGGAATATTTTCGGTTGTACTTTTAGTTGTTTTTGGGGTTGGCTTATTGCCAACTTTGACGTTTTTCGGGTTCAAGTGAAAAATAATTGTCAATCGCTCGGGTGCCAACTTAGTTGAGATTCGTGTCCTGAACATAGTGATGCACTCGCTTGAAGTCCTATTAATCATTGTATCATTTTATTTTGCCAAAAAAAAAAAGGACATAATTTTACCTTCATTTAAAGCTGTTTGGACTTTAATTAGGTATATATTAATCTAAAAAATCTCTAAACTGTTTTAAACAAAAACTTAACTATGTCATTTTACGAACCATAAGGGGTTGGTTCAGTGGAAAGAAAGAGGATGACTAAAGAAGGGGTTACCCTCCAAGGTCATGAGCTCGAATTCCACCAGAACCAATGATCACTAAGGACGACTGGAGGTTTGCCCTGTCGTTAATTTCGAGATCCCGAAGACTAATCGGCATTAGATTTGGAGTAATTTTAAAACCGGGCCCAATATCTCGATTAAAAAAAAAAAACCTACATCATTTTACCGCACGCAACCAATGTAATACCTGTTTTCATCAGGAGAGAAACGATGAAAGGACTTCTGAAATACTAATTAATACAGCCATAAAGTGAATTACCTGTTTCAATCTCCTTGTCTGGAGGGAAACAGATTACAAACATATCCCACTGCAAATCATGGAATCTGCAATATTTTAAAGGGTCTATAATTATTTATTATTATTAAATTTCTGATTATATCATTCTCCACATCGATCTAACAATAATAGATACATATATATAATGAATCCTAAAGTAAAATGTGTGTATATATATATTTGGCAAAGCCCCTTAAAAGGAGGTCTAAAGTTTTGCAGGATTTAAAGGTGTCTGAGAAGAAGACAAATGCATTGGAGTCGGAGAATATATGCTTTCACAAAATTAGGGCATGAAATCCAACACTATGCCGAGGGGCCATGCTCTTTCCTTTCTATCCCCACTAAAGTATTTTATGTCCTCATACTTTCTTCTTCAAAAATTAATCTAATGCTATAATATGGTACCACCAACCTTCATATGTTTCAATGGCAGAAGAGTCACCACGCATGCCCTTTCTAGGGTTGGCTACTGTTACCCTAAATTCTGTTGCTATCGACAAACTAACGTATGCTGAAATGTGGATGGCGGTAGAGTGGATGTATGATTTTAATGTCGTGTTTCAGGACTTTACCAAAAGCACAAAAGGGGCTCGAAAGTAACCAGAGGAAGTAACAAAAACAATTTTATTGAATTCACTGTAAACTTCGACAGAGTACAAAAGACCGCTAAATTAAGAATTACCCCTAGGAAAAGTTAAAAAATATAAATGGTGATCAGTGTGTTGATCTCTAGAACGAAATACGAAAGACTTATTTATACTACATACAAGATAACTAGCTAGAAAATTGAATTTTAAAAATACAAAGGACTGGGAAAAGAAACAATTCGGAAAATAATAAACTACCCAACTTAGCTTGTATGAACCGTTTGGTTGGGCCTCTTGCCTAAAATCCCCTTTTTTCTCTGGGTTGTGAAGCGTGTCTCGATCAACTTTCTTGCTACTTGGAGCTCTATCTATGAAGTTTCTGGCCACGTCAGCTATAAGGGCAAATATTGTATATATAAATAGTTACTGAGTGGATCGGAGACGAATTTGACCATCCTCATTTTTTATCTCCAAACTTAATATTTGTTTATGTTCTCACTTTGTTTATGGCTATTCGACGAATCAGAAATAGATTTGACCATCCTTAATATTTCCGATCTTAGAACTTGATATTTGTCTCCGTTTTTATTTTGTTTCACCAACGAAAAACTACATGCACCTTCCATTCATGTCCCTAACGGGGTTCGTACATCCTGCCCTGAAAATATTTCACAAAAATAAGTTAACCAAATTAATATTTGTTTATGCTCTCACTTTGTTTCTCGAACAAAAAATCACCACCTGCACCTTCTATTCCCGCCCTGAGGTTTAGGTATCTTGTCCCACCTAAAAAATATTTCACAAAAAAAGAAATTCACCAAAATTAATCATTAATGTAATGCTATGGTATGGTATGGTACCACCAGCCTTCACATGTTCAATGGCAGAAGTGTCACCACGCATGCCTTTCTAAGGATGGCTATTGGGGCGATCGAAGACGGATTTGATCGATCATCTTGGTTTTCAATTTTCAAACTTGATATTTGTCTCCGTTCTTATTTCATTTCACAGAGAAAAACCACATGCACCATCCATTCTCGTCCCTAACGGGGTTCGTGAATCCCGCCCTGCCCCAGAATTTCCCAAGAAAAAACAGAAATGCTTTTCAAAAAAAAAATCAGAAACATATATTTAATAATTATACAAAGTAGAATCAAAATAATATAAATTAATAAATGGGAAGGGATCATGTCAGGGATCGAATTGGAGATGCGTGGACCTGCTTCTAATTCAATCCCTATAAGTTTTTTAAATTTTACCTCCAAATTAGATTTAATCCCCGAAAAAATTCTTGAAACATTAATCTAAATAGAACGGGTAACACGGATCGGTCGAATTAGACAGGATTGCCATCCATATGCCTTCCTCTTAACATATGTGGATTCCATGTCATCACACGTACATATATAATGTTATGTTGTCTTGATATTATGAACTTTCAAACCAAAAAAAAAAAGGTTATGAATTTCAGACAAATATTATATTTTTTCAATGAAAAATATAATGGATTTCCATGTAAATGTGAAAATTTTAAGGCGATTGAAAATGGTGCATACCATACACATCTAAATATAAATGCATATTATATTACTTTCCAAAAAAAATGAGGGGATAAAAGAATGCGGATCGACAATTACCTAATTTAAAGGGTATATTACACTAAGCTTCCCTGAGATTTTTTACAAATATACTGACCTCCCTTGAAGTTTGAAACATTATTCTGACAACTCTTAACCAAACCAAACCAAACCAAACTGAGCCTTGTGTCCCAAATCAATTGGTTAGGATTCATGTCATAGGGATCTAACGGGTCTTTTTATGTGCTGGCTGTCAGTTACCTAACGCACAACCCTCCTCCTTTATCCGGGCTTGGGACCGGCTGAAATCTAAAGATAAGGCTTTAAGAACGTCTCAGGCGGAGTTATTCTGACAACTCTTACATTTGAAATTATTATGCAGTTATTTTTTCTACTGTGAAAATTGGTCAAATACTGTTAATAAAGCTATTAAAACTTTAATTGCAGAATTGTATTTGAAAAAGAACCGTAACATAATTTTTATCACACTCAAAATAGCCTACATTGAATTTTTGAGATTTTTCTAAAATCAAAACTCGGATAGAGTAGTTGAGATTTGCTCGAGTTTTGATTTCAGAATTTTTTTTAAAATTCAATATAAACTATTTCGAATGTGATAAAAATTACGTTACAGTTTATTTTGCCAAAATAGTTTTCGAATTTAAAGTTTAAATACCTTGATTAATGGTGTTTGACTGATTTCAATAGTTTGGAAGGTAACTGCATAATAGATTACAAGTCAAAAGAGATTAGAGTAAATTTCTCAAACTACATAGGAGGTCGGTATATTTATCAGAAAACCTCATGGACGATAGTGTAATTTACCCTATTTTAAATGGAGTACTATGAGGCAATTTAGAACTTCTAGAAGTTCAACTAGTGATAACAATTATCAAGTCAAGAGGGTCCTGCGACCCTCTTGTCAAATGTGTCTCCGCCCCCTTTTTGTCTCTATGTGTGTGTGCGCGCGTGCACATCCAAAAAAATGGCAAGGATAAATTTAATAAAACGACACACAAAGAATATGAAATTGAACGAACTAAAATCGAGAGTAGTATACTTAATGCGATATGATAGTATAGTACAATTTTGGATAAAGCATGGGGTAGAAATGTAGAAATGGAGGGAGAAACATTTTGAATGCTGCAAAAATATATGGTCGGATATCCTGTCAAATTAATGACATGATTCACTGGTCCACTAATATATACAATTCAACGTTCAAACTCTTAAGGATCATCTCAACTTTTTTCCTAGGTCTAGCTTTTACTTTTAAATGCAGGGGGGAAAAAGAAATCACATGAAGGGAAAGATTATTAGAAAGTAGTGATTCCATCTACCTTGACAAAGGTAAACAAGATTGTCCTGTGGACCCATGATTTGTTTGGGTGTAATATTACTGGATTGGTTCCTCACTCACGACTCGTCTCTCTTTTCAGCTTTTTCTTTTCGTAAATTCTTGATTTATTTGTTAAACTAACCAAGAAAAAGTATCCAGTTCTGTAGGCGCACGGCAACATGGTGCCCGTACTTTTTTCTACCACGTATGGTGCGTGTGGTATAGGTTCCACAAGTGTATGATAGAAAGAGAACTTCGTACACTCGTGATGTTGTTCCAAGAGCACTGCATATTTCCTCCTAAATAGAAGACATCTAGACGTAAGAAAAATAACGACAACAAAATCTTGAAAATTGAGGGTTGCACCAGCCCACCTTCCCTTCACACGTCTGTTCCTACCCATTAAAACTTACATAACCTATCCCTTGCATTTTTGAAACAGTTAGTCTAGGCATACAAATTATTCGTGCGCATCTAGACACAAATATATTTGGAACCGTCAAATCCACGTGAGAAGTAAGCCTCGCGTGCATCTGACGATTTTAGACATGAATGTATATAAATGTGCACGAATAATTTGTGTTCATATATTTTTTTTTTGCTTTAATGCTTTTTTTGTACAGAGCATATATGTGGAAGAAAGAGTGCAAAATTAAATTGCTTTTAGCTCTTCCTCCTTTTGCTTCAACTATCTAGGCACCAAAAAAAGATGAAAAGATACTGCAGAGAACAGTTTTTGTGATTTTAATGATTTAAAAGTATTTATTTTAAGAGTTCAAATTTGTTTGAAGTACTTCAAAAGGATTTTGTTTTTTCTTAGAAAAATCTATATTATAATTCATAACAATGTGGATCCCTCCAAATATAGTTTTACAACAGCTAAAATTATTTTGATATAATAACTGAGATTCACTGCAATTTGAATGAATTACACTGACCACCCTGAGATTTCTAACAAATACATTGACCCCATAAGGTTTTTGAAATTACTCTAACCTCTGTTACTTTTCAAACTATTATGCAGTGACCTCTCTACCGTTAAAATTAGTCAGATATTGCTACATTGCTAAATTAAGATATTAAAACTTTTAAGTTCGAAATTGTTTTAACAATCAACTACAACATAATCCTTATCACATCCGAAATAATTTATGTTGAAATTTTAAGATTTTTTTAAGCCAAAATTCAGAACAAATTTTTGAAATTTGTTTGAATTGCGATTTTAAAAAAAATTCTTAAAAATTTATCATACCTATTATTAGTTTGAATAGTAGCTGCATTTGAATCTTGACATGAATTTACCTTTGCGGTAGTATCGTAGGTACGGATAATACACTATTTATTTTACAAAATTAAACTATTAATTGTCGAGATGTACAATCAAGATTCGTAAACAAGAGAGAAGCCGGTCTAAACAAGAATGACATACAGAAACCAGGTTGGACTCGGGTCCAATGGTGATATAAACCCGACACACATTCAGAGTGAGGCTCACCATATAAGGTGGCCCATCATTTGTGAACCCAAATCCCATACATACATACATATATATATGGGGAGACTCAATTAACCAATATTTTTTTAGACTAATATTAGATTAACATTTAAATTCTTTATTCCTAGTTAAATTTTAACGATCCGAACCGTTCAATGTGTTTAAAACATATTTTTAAGGATACCCGCGAGAAATCAGCTCAAAATATTACCGAAAAGTGCTTGATCCAAACAGTGGCTCAAAATATTGACAAGAACTGTTTTATGAACCACTACTTGAATCAAGTCCTTTTCGGTAATATTTTGAGTTGATTTCCCTCGGGTATCCTTAAAAACATATTTTAAACACATTGAACGGTTCGAATTGTTAAAATTTAATCAGGAATGAAGAGTTTAGATATTGGTCTAAAAAGGTGTTGGTCCATATATTCTTTCCCTACACACACGCGTGTGTGTATATATATATATATATGTATATATATAGGCTTCTAGTTAGGGAGCCTGGACCCAAGTTAGGTCCGGACTTTTAATCTCAGCCCTTGGATCTCATCCAAGGGTCAGGGTTTTTTCACTTAAAATACCCTTTAAAATCAAATACCCTTTAAGTGAAGAAACCCTGACCCTTGGATGAGATCCAAGGGCTGAGATTAAAAGTCCGGACCTAACTTGAGTCTAGGCTCCCTGACTAGAAGCCTACTGTGTATATATATATATATATATATATATATATATATATATATATGAGGGAAGGTATTAATTTGTTCTGCCGTTATATAATGCATGAAGAAAAAAGAACCAAAGAAACTGTCTGGCCATTTATTTTCAAAGAGTGCTACGGTTTTAGAAAAAAAATTCTAAATTTTTTTGATTCAAAATCAAGAGTTGTGATTCATTTAGATTTGAAAGTCGACATACTAAAATAAATCTAATCTATTTATTTTGAATTTAAAATAAATTCAAAAAATTTCCAGACCAAAGAATTTTCCTATTGACTTTTTTCTTATCTTTTTCTTTTGGGTAATGAGTATATGTACTCATTACACACTTTAATCGATAGAAAGTGGTATTTTCGCAATTGTTTTCTTTTCTTTGAGTTCAAAGTAGTAGTCTTCACCTGCAAAGTGAAATTTGACCCTACAAAACCTATTGGGAAACTGCTCTAATTCATAAGTAACGCCAGTTAAAATTATAAAAGGAATACGAATATATAATAAGAGTAGAATATAAAATAAGAGATTTATTATAGATAGACGAATAATTACAAATGATTTATTGGAGTAATTTTGAAAAATGGTATATGATAGATATGAATATGAATAATATTTTTATAATTAATAATGACATTCTTGTAATTAAAAATTATATTTGCGCGAATAATACAGGAATATAAAAAAAGATACAGATAAAGGAAAGGGTGGAACAATTTGATTCCCTTCTAGATAAATACAATTTAGACCCCAAATATAATATTTAAAATCCCAAAAAAATAAATAATTCCCAAATATTACAACCCGAATTGACAATTGACATGTCCGGAGAGAGAATCTTATTCTCCTGTGACTTCTAACAAACAACCCGTAAGGGTTAGCTCAATGGTGTCAAAAACTTGAAGAACCCCTTTAGTCTAATATTCACACCGTCGTGCCATCAATTTTGATATCAAAATCCTTTAGCTCAATATTCAACTGTCACCCGCATGCTATCGATTTTGGTATCGAAACAATCCATACAGAACTTTGCTTCAACATTGATTGAATTCCCATTCCACGCGATTAACTTCTCAAATTAGTCGGCCGATCGGCCAAATACTGAGTTATCAAAAACAGATCTAAACCGTTGCAAAGGAAATCTGGAGGACACATACAACCATACTGCTTCACCACAGAAATCAACGGGGGTTCATCTACAGATTCTCGGGTTGCTTTTCTCAGTATAACATTAACTTCAAAATTCTCTACATAGAAAAGTTCCTCATTACATTCCCAGAATCAATCAATTGCAATGAAATCGTATGTTTTCCAACCAGTCGAGTCCACATTTTGACTCTCTCTAAAGCTGGAACTACTACCTTGCCGGAAAAAGAAAAAGTTAAACAAGACAATAGCGTCCGTCATTCCATCTAAATCTCGAATCCGAACGCTGTCATCCTCTACCAATCAATAGTTGATAATGCTACCAAAAGAATGATTAACACAGACGTTGTACTCATAATGTGCAAAGAAATCCCAGAGTCAACCTTAATTTGTTCAGTGACCCCAAATAATTTGTTCCAATACTTTCAACCAATGAACTCTCGCTTTTTACACAGATACTCGCTGTGATCCAGAAATAAGCAGAATAAGTTTCTTGAAATAAGTAGGCACATAATGTAGAGTTTAAACCTAGAACTTTCATAACCTCCTCCTCTTGACTAAAGAAGCAGTGTCCAGCTCTATTCCATTTTCCAGCTCCCTTTCAATCCAAGCTTCACTGTCTATCTCATCATCAATACCTCCCACTAACTTCTTATCAACTAATCTTTGCTCCCGTTTCCTCCTCCGTAATGCATTCTTAATCCGATCTAAATCGATCTTACTGTCGAAACCTTCAACAGAAACAACCTTGGAACTTGAGTTCTGGTCTGGTCCTCCTGCTTTTAAGACACCATCACCATCCTCAACAACACTAGTTGCACTGCCACAATCGCTTGTCTGACTACGTTTTCCTTTCATGCCAACAAAAAAGTCAGGAGAAGCCTCATTCTCGTTGCACTTGGAAATCGAAGGTTTAACAAATCCTCCAACATCCACCATAGTAGCTCCATGGCCAGTACAGTCAACAGCATTTGAGCTGCTTATAACACACGACTCTGGACTATTGGAAGTCGCAGATTTAACACCATGGCCCATATTCTGGGAGACAGTTGAGCCATTTGCAACCGCTGATTGGGGGATACTGGGAATTGCTTTTGCAACCACTGATTGCGGGATACTGGGAATTGCTTTTGCAACCGCAGGTTTAGATTCAATCACCTTCGCCCGCATGGGGTTTGGAGCTTGTTTCTGATTTTTTTCCCACATCCCAAGCATCTGTTGGATTACCTCTGCGCAAGATTGTGAAGATAATTAATATAGAGGATTAGAGCTCCTCATCAAGAAGAAAAGGAGGAATTTAGCATAGGGGAAATTACAGAGTATGGACACTGCAAATAAAAGCGGTTCCTCATGTTGAAAAAAAAAAGTGGGAATTCATGCTAAATCTAGTGTACATTCCACAACATATCATTCATTCTCAATGCATTGGAAAGTAACCCCTGGCTAACAAATGCCCAAGCTACACCAACAACAAAAGGGAGGTCACGCTTAACCATGGCGGCAATAATTTAGAATCTGCCAAATTCATCACAGCAACCTATACAGCAGATGCTAAATTGGAAATAAAGGAGGGTTGTTGGGGCTTGAAGATAGAGTGGCCTACGTGTCGTACATATTGGTTTAAATTAAGGCCTGCAACTATCCGCAATCCTTGTGCCACCCATTGCATCATATAGAAATATTATCCAGAGACTAAAGGGATATGTAATATGAATTTCTGGAACTACATTTTGATAAACAACGATTTTCTAGAATTACTGTTACATGACAATATCCATAAGGAGTGGGTTCTTACAAATACTTGAAAGTTACAATCATCAAGACCAGAGACCAGGGAGACAAAACCAATCAGCTACTAGCCCAACATCCGAGTTATCTAATGGATAATATAATCATACGGTGTCACATCAGTCGTGCAAAGATTGTTTGAAAACTCCCACAACCCATGATGCAAATACATATAAGTAGCAAGGTGGTATGGTATTTAGATGGAAAACTAACAAACCTTCTAAATGCTTGGGTAAAACGTCAAACTGCATCCACCACACCTTTCCCTTCTCTGACGGTAATTTTACTTTCTGAAATTTGGTAGCAAGGTATAAAGAACCAGCTGCAATATAATGGGGTTTGTACTGCAAACACAGTGTCGTACGAAGCCTACAGGTCCCATTAAAAAGGAGAGTTTAAACCTTTGAAGCAAACAAATAGCAAGTGCATACAGATATAGGCCACACGATAAGCAAAACAAACAAAAGAAGGAAAGAAAAGAAAAGAGACTTCACCAATCGTTCACAAAATTCCATGCTACTTCTACAATCTTCTTGTCTGAGATCTCCAATCTCTTCAGAGCTGCAACAAGTGGCTTGTAAGGATGTTCAATATTAAGGTCAAAGGCAACTGTTGACAGCAAAAGCCTCTCCCCAGTTAAGATTAATTCCTTCTGCTTATCATAAACATCCTACAAAAAGAGAGAAGCAATATCAAGCCTGAAAACATACATGAGAAAAGCCCTTACAAAGCAACTGCAATGTCTGTCATACCCTCTGTTTGATTCTACGTGAAGCAGAGGGATCCCATCTATACATTAACTTATAAGCCACAATAGCAACATCACTGAGCCAGCGTGGTGTTTCCTCAGCTTTACAAGCAAGGAACATGCTCCCAATTGCAATAGTCTGCAAGAGGTGCACAACCGCTTTGAGAAGCATGCAAATAAAAGTACATACAAGCAAAATTGTATTGCCAAACGCTGGAAAAAATTTATGTTGGATAAATTTTGGTTTGTGTATACTGTTGAGAAATCAGAATAGCAATGCTGATAAATTTCATCAGTCGTGCAATCCAGACAAGAAAGATTTGAGGTGGTATATTGAGAAGCTATTTGTATGACAGAAATATATTATGTATGACGCCTCCTTCAAAACATCAAGTCAGGAAAATACGAAATTCGGTATGTTGGGCTGACAAACTTTTATCAGCAATTCCATCCAACCTTTGATGAAGTGAGGGCTTGAAAGATCCAACATTATATAAATAATAGTGATATCTTTGTCTATGCATGCGTGCGTATAACACAGAGGACCCCTTTGCATGATATTATTCATAAAGGCATCGTTTTCCTATGACCTTGCAAGGTATGAAGATAACTTACACCACTTCCCTGTGACAAATATTGTTTAATCTGCATACCGGCGATTTCGATCCCAATTGAAGGAAAGATGGCTTAGGTTGGTTTGGTTTGGGTATCTCAGCAATTGTCCACTGAAATTCTCAACCCCAATTTAAGTCATGCAATCCTTCCCATTCTGTTAGTCCATCTTCCCAATTTCAGATGTTCCATAATGTCAAAACACTTGAAAAGATAAAGCGTAAAACTTTTAGAAACTATTCCTTGCAAACATTCTTTCTTCCATTTCTAGTGATCCACTCCATACCCATACCCAGAGCTAGTAGCCCTTTCTCTAGATCCTATTGTAGCAGGACCAGGTCCATTAGTGGTTCCATGATATGTTGATGGGTAAGTGGGAGAGCCACCTTCTCTTATGTGGTAAAGGCCTTTCACTTTACTGAAACTAGCTTTAGGTAGCGTGGTTCTGAGTACTTTTGAAAACTGGGGATCAAGTGTAAATGTTGAGATCAATAGCTTTTGATGTGAATTTCAACGTACTAAAAGCATGTCCCCTTAAAACTAGCTTTTGATTGGAACTACCAAATTGAATACCAATGTGAGACGGAGGGAGAATCAAGCCCCATTTAACGTAGGATACCCGATGCAGAGAACTACTATCTTCCTGCAATAGATGGGTTCCTCATGTTTCTATGCTTTAAATTTTCAAATTAAGGGTGACAGATTCGCTCATAAAGTGGTTCAATTTTGGTTGTTTATACACAGCTCCTGCCCTAGCCCTAAAGACCAAGTCCTTTCAATCATCTACAATATTGCCGGTAATAATTTCATCCGATCAAAAAGATAAAAGGGCTCCACTTGCTATGTTATTTGAAGTAGAATCAGGAACAAAACACAAAAAGGAAAAAGAACGAGGCATTTACCTGCCAATCATTCTTTGCATGAGATTGACGCATGTAAAATCGATGACACAACATCATTGTAGTTGCTATTGTTAGTTGTGGCCTGAAAACAGAACAACATAACCAATCAACATCCCGAGAACAGAGTTTCAGCACAGGAGCCTCTAAGTAGAAGAGAAGGAAAATTATGTACTCAATAACAAACAAAACTCACGTAGATGTCCTTAGAATGTAAAGGCATGATCACCTACTCAAACTACTTCAAGGATCTCTAAGGTAAAATCATTGTACAAACAAACAGTACATGCCTTCAGTAAGTAATTAAAAAGTTGATGACTTCTCTAAGTGGTGAAAACGAACAGTAGCTTGAAAAGAATATAGCATTTACTACTAGTAGAAGTAATTCATGAGAGAGTGGAGTGATGGGCTGGTGTTCCTATAACAGGCATACATAATTACAATTACATATCTCCCACCAAAATATCAGATAAGCATAAATAATTATCAAAAAGGAGGGAATGTGCTCAAAACTGAAAATGAGTGGATTTCAGATGATAATGTCTTACTTGAATAAACTAGAATTTCAGAATGGTAGTAAACAGCAATTCTTCAAAAAGCAGTCAACCAAAGTGCAGAGGCACTAATTAGAAAAAAGCCTCATTCTTTTTGCAACAATAGATCACACATGCTCTCACAGATAATTCAACTCATATCTAAGCTTACACTTTAAGCTCCATTCCAAGCTCTTGTAAAAATGAGCAATACAACTTCCGCAACTCTGACTCATGCTCATATTCAATACCATCCTTCCTTGATGGAGAATAATGCTCTATTTCTTGTTTACTGAAGTGCCACTTGCTCGTAAGGCCCAGAGGCTCTCCAGGAATGTTTCCACTTTGTGTCTCTCTAGTATCCTGAAGATGATTCTGTAACAATTGCCCGTCCATGATTTCCCTCGCCTATCACTTGCAGACCAAAAAATGATATCTCTGTAGAGCTTTCCCTTATTTAACAGCTTAAACAGTGGCAGTAGAAGTAAATTCTGCAGAAAAACAATGAAAAGTTTCATGAAGATTGACAAACATAATAATGAATACAATAGCTTCTAACACCACCGACGACCTCTGAATACTTAAAATAATCCACGATGCCAATTGCATGCATCACAACAAATGCCGAAAGGCAAAGTAGAATGTTTGTCATCATCCAGGTAACAGGTATTTCTGTGAACTAGATCTCCAAACATATTTTTCAGGAAAGAGCTTATCCCAAATGACTAACAAAGGGACCCAAAAAGGTTCCCCAGTAAAGAAGCCAAATTATGTGAAGAGTTCTCTAAACAATCTGTCCACCCAATTGCCAACAAGAACTTGGATTCAGCACATAACATCAATCCTTCTTCTACCGGTGTATCAGCTTACATACCAGTTTTTTGTAACATATCTAAGCAAGGTTCTAAAAATCGCTAGGCGCAGGCGGTGGAGGAACTTCTAGCTCCTAGGCCTAGTAATCGGGGATTAATCGGCCTAGGAGGATTAGTCGGGTTTTTTCCTTTTTTGATAAATATTCCTACAAAGTTCAAGGTTCCAAACAAAATGAAAACAAGTCACACATTTACACATAAAATCTCAAACAATATTAACCGATTAGTCGGCGCCTAGACCCCGATTAGGTGACCAAACAATTTTCCTATCCGATTTGGGGTTAGTCGCATCGGTGGGTAGCCAACTACCGATTAATCAGCCGATTATCTCAATTTTTTGAACACTAAATCTAAGGCATATTTTCTTTGAGACATAAATATTCCTTTATCAAATCGAGACACTTCGATACCAAGCAAAAATTTCAAGTGACCGAGGTCTTTCATTTCGAATTCCGTAACTCTACAAAGCCTTCTTTTCTTCAGGGATGATTTCCTAGAACCACCATGCATCCATATACACAATTAAGTGTAGTGATCCTAACCCTGTTAAGGGATCGATGCCACCACCAAGTTGGCATTTCTGATGGGAGATCCATGTAGACTCACCATGTAGAAAGGTGTTCTTCACATCAAATTGTTGTAGTGGCCAACCCAGGTTTGCAGCTAGAGAGATTTTAGCTATAAGTGTAAATGTCTCTGTATAAGTGATCCTATAGGTTTTGGTGTCCACGCAGGTGTTCTTCACATCAAGTTGTTGTAATGGCCAACTGTTACATGGGCACGTGGCGGCACCTTGCACCCGTGTTTACGCAGTGAGCAGGGCAAGTAGTGAGCAAGACATGAAGGGGATGTCTAGACAAAGTGACTTGGTGATGCCAATTTGGTGGTGGCATCGATCCCTTAGACAAGTAGCAACTATGGCACAGGTGAAAATCCAAAAGATTGGGCATATATGCTAAAATGATAGTAGGCTTGTGGGATAATTCAATCTGTCAAAGAAGGGGCTTAAACATATAGACTTGTGGCATTCGTATTGGGCTAGCTTCCAATGCATCATGGCAGTCAGCAAATCTCGGGGGCAGATGAGCTAGACTTGGACAGGTATCCTTGGCAAACTTGCAGACAGCAGTTTCTAGCAATTTCAGCAGACAATTATCAGTAGTTACCAAGGATGGTGAGCTGTCAAGTTTTGCTTGGTCCAGCACAAATCTCATGTAAGTTGGGGCTGTCAACTGCTGATCATGATGATCATGGGGCATGTCCATGACCCATGTGTAGGTAGCCATGTTTTTCTGATCATAGCATATATATAAACAATGCTGGGACGTTTTATGGGAGAGAGGGAGAGTATCTGTCTAAACATTGCTTTGGTTTCCTTTTTTAATTCTTGGTGAATAACAAATGGTTGGGAAGGATTTCCTGTAAACATTGTTGTCTTAGATTGCCTGTCTTTCTCTCTTTCGTGAGTTGGCTGACTAAATCCTTGACGGAGTTTAGTGCTATCACAGGTCTAACCTCGGTAGGAAAGTCGATCCTGTGACACCAACCCACGTTCACAGCCAGAGACAACAAGACTCGAATTGTGTTGATTTTAGCTACAAGTGTAAATGTCTCCGTATAATCGATTTCGTAGGTTTTGGTGTACCCTTTTGCCACCAGTCTTGCTTTAAAGCGTTCGATTGTACCATCTGCATTGTACTTCACAATATAATCACACTAGCATCCAATCAGTTTCTTTCCCGATGAACGGTCAACCAGTTCCCAATTTTTAATTTTCTGCAAGGATTTCATCTCCTCATTCACAGTTGCTTTTCACCTTGGGTCAGCTAAGGCTTCCTGCACACTGTTACGAATAGATACCATAGATAATTGATTTAGAAATGACTGATTTGATTCTAACAAACAATGGTTGATGGAATATTTAACTTTACTATAGAGACTGGGTTCATATATGGGTCTAGGTATACCTTTGGTGTGACGCAGTGGTAACTCCTTTTTAGATGGTTCAAAAATTAAATCAAGAACATCCTTCCCAAGCAATTGGTTTTGGTGTATCATTTGCATGTGGTGTGAGGGATTTAGATGGAGGTGGAGCCACAACTTCAGTTTCTAGATAGTTATCACCACTAGGTCCAAGTCTATACCACTTGTATCCAAGTTACCCTCATCTTGGTGACCAGGTTCAAAGAGTTTCCCTTCTTCAGAGATGTGAACATAATAATCTAGAGTCTAAACTTCCTCCTAGTACTTCCTCGGAAGGTCAAGCTCAAAGGAAAAATTACATCGACTCTTCAAGAAGAACTACATCCAATGTAACAAGCATTTGTTGGGTTGGAGGATGATAGCATCGGTAACCCTTTTAGATAATGTAAACTTTTGGAATCCCCAAACTTAGAGTTTACGTTTCATTGCAATCAATATACAAGTACAAGTAGAGACATAATTACACTACGACCCTCTAATGCTAGGTTAATTACTAAGTACACAACTAATCTACAACATGGGCCCGTATCTTAACACTCCCCCTCAAGTTGGTGCAAAGATATCAATCAAACCCAACTTGGACACAATGGGATGAAACATTTTGTTGCCAAGGCCTTTTGTGAATACATCCGCTAGTTGGTCTTCAGACCGTACAAAAGGCATGCATATCAAACTCTTGCCTAGCTTCTCCTTGATGAAGTGTGTGTCAATCTCTATATGCTTTGTTTTGTCATGTTAAATAGGGTTGTAAGCAATGTTTATGGCGGCTTTATTGTCACAGTAGAGTTTCATTGGTCCATTATCTCCAATCCCCAAGTCATGTAACAAGGTGTGAAGCCATAGGAGTTCACAATAGGTGGCTGTAAATTATCTCCTTCTCAGCAATATGCATCTCCATGATTTGAGACCACATATCATAATTTGTCTCATGGAGTACAATCCCTGCATTGAACGACGAACATTCGGATTGAATAATAATTGGAGAACATTTGGTGCTAGATGATTCAGAATCTAACTTGCTCGCGGCTCAAAGGCAATGTAGATTCAATGAAAGGATGGTGATGATTTAAATTTCATGGCTCTAATACCAACTTGAAAATCAGAATTTGAGAAGAATATTTTCATTCATATTATTCAATAAAAGCTACATATAGATCATTAGTACATATCATACAATCAAGCCTAGACATTCAGCTCTATCTCTAACAGCTATATTATCTCTAATAAAAGAAAGAATCACAAGAACCGTATCTCTATTAAAGGAAAAAATCACAAGAATTGTGGACCATTAACCCTATATCTCAGCATAATATAGTGTAGTGAAAATTAGTTACACAAACAGAACAAAACAATAGAAAATCGGGAAAGTGTGTGGGATCCCTCACAGAGCACTTTAAACTGTCGTCAACAAGCATTGCTCTTAACTCAATAGAACAAAAATTAGTACACACGATACTCAGCACCAGCTTAAGCTATTGTTGCAATCGATACAAATTGCACCAATAAAAAGATCTAAGATACTTTCCTAGTAAAGAAGCATAAAAACTGTAATCTGCACCACAAATTATAGATACTATGAATAACCAAATTAAGATGGAATTTGAGATTCTGAACTCGTAATTTGAATATGTATCACCTATAATCGCAGCTAAAAGATGAATTCAGTTAATGCGGAAACAATCCAGAGTTTAAACAATAATTCGAGCCTATCTACGCAGACAACAGAAGTCATACATGATTTAACAATTACCAAGACCGTTCATCAAATTTCCGACTACAAAGACCTAGAATTAAAAGCCCGTTGCTTCGCAATAAATCGGTACAACAGAAATTCTCTCAAAGTTCCTCAGGAAACAACCAGAGCGTCGCAGGAAAAAAGAGAGATACCTGATGGAAGAAGCTGATGGATTATCGAAGCAAATTTCATGAACTGTTCCCAATAATTGGGTCCGCAGGAAAATACCAAGCCGAATATAAAGAAACCCTAGTTAAAAACTAGTTTAGTAAGTAATTATTTGACGTCCTCTCTCCTCTCTCCTCTCTCCTCTTTATCCGTTGGACCTCTTCCTGCCTTGCGATGCAAGGAGTAAGGAGTGTCCTGCGGGCAGAGAATTCGAAACGCGAAACATGTGCTATAACGCGTCACAAGTAAGCTGTGGGCTCGTGGGACCTGCTTGGTAATTAGGTTAGCCCAAGCCCAATAAGTAATGGGCTCTTATTGGGCGTGATCTACTTAACTTCAGCCCAACTGGATAGTCTTTTCGTGAACCCACAAGTTTCTGCTTCAGCCCAACTGAATAGGCTTCTTTTGTGGTGGTGGTGTTGGCCCAAACTAGACTGCCAATAGGAAAACAGAGGAGAGAGAGCGCGCGAGGGGCAGGGACAAATAAGGGAAAATCTATTCATGAATTAATTTTGAAGCTCCATCGTAAAAGTGATTTATCAAAATTATCCTCATAAAATATAAATGTTACAACTATAACTATTTTAACATGAAGGCAAAGTAGTAAAACTACCCGAGCCACCTCAGACCTTTTTCACGTTTTACTCACATACCTCATATATTCAACTACACATGCACACGCATAGTGTGTTCCCAACATCTAGTATAGAAAGAAAGAACACCGATGTGTATGAATAAAATTTGCAGTTTCGTCTCTTAATGTATCTCAGAGATTTACATATTTGGTATATGTTAAAAATTGGTACGAGCCAAAATAAACATGTAAGTGGGACATGATAGTACGATGATCATTTCCCACACTTAATTTTGACAAAAGTGCCTAAATTACAAATTTATATAGTCCTTGGTGTAATTTTTGCAAAACAATTTAGGGTCTGTTTGGTAATTTTTTCTAATTTCTTATTTATAAAAAGACTTAATAATATAATTTTGGTTTTTTAATAAAAATAAATACATTGTAGATAATACAAACAAAAATAACATAAAACATGTTTGCTAATATCATTTTACTTTCTTTTTACATTCTTATCAAAATGAAGCATTTATGACGATGTTTCCAAGTACATGGAACCGAAAGAGAGACGAGTTATGATTATGCGGTAGGTGGTGAGGAGGGAGAGGAGGTGGTGAGCAAGGAGAGGGAGAGAAACAAGTCGTAATTATAAAGGACGGTTGAGGGAAGAGAGAAGGAGAGGGAAAGGGAAGGAGGAGTTATGACTATATAAATCGTTGGATTACACTTTTGTAAACAAGTGGATATGTCATTTTTTTTTTTCACAATTTCAAGAAATTTCATAAACATTTATAGAAAATAATAAATAAAAATGTATATATTAACCAAACATGATTTTTTAAGATGTATGCAAAAAATTTAAAAAAAATAAAAATTGAAAACAAAAAGGTTAGCAAAAGGGCCCTATAAATTGCATAAATAAGGAAACGAAAGTATATAAAGGGAAAAAGCAGGGCTCTCACGGCCCGTTTGTTAGAGGTTAAAATTTTAGAAGGGATAAGGAGGATATAATAAGAGGGGGGTTATAATAAGAGTGGAGATTAATTTATAAGGGGAGATTAATATTTACTTGGTTTGTTTACTTTTCATATAAGGGGAGATATAGATATGATTGGTTTGTTTTGTAGTTGATGTGAGTGGATATGAAGGGTGGATAATGTAAAATTGTGATAATTTCCTATTTTGCCCTTATACAACTCTTTTGTTGTTACTAGTAATTTTCTTGATTTTTTTTTATCCATTTGATTTGTTTGAATGAATCTAATGTAATCCTCTATAAGAAGTATGAAAAGTACAAAATGAATATAAAAAAATTAAAAAAGTCAAATTACTGAATCAAAGTTGGTTGGCACTTTCATATTAAATGAATTTTTTATAATTTTTTTCACTTTTCAAGTGTATATAGAGTACATGTACTGAATAAACAAACAAGATTAATAATATTTTTTTAACAAATCGAATAAAGACGAAAAAGATAAAATGAATTTAATTTTTTTTATTAGTCAAGTACAACATTTTAAATGGCAATTAAATACAACTCAAACGACCACACATTTTTTCCCTTCATTTTTTCCCTCTTTTCCTTATCCATTCATTCTCAGGGGTATGATTGTAATATGCCAACCCGGATAAAATTTGGACACCAAAAGAGTTGCCCATATTTAATCCACCCATGCCCTTATATGCTTATCCCTGGATAGTTTATCCGGAGTCTAAAAAACCAAAATAAAACCCGAATTTGTTTTAGCCCGAATTATCTTATCCGACACTGTATATATCCAGGAAATATGACTGGTAACAAACAGGCCGTCAGTGTCAACCAACAAAGCCTCACGTTTAGAATCCTAGATTGAGAGTATCTATTTCATGTGGGTCTATAAAGTAGCTTAGCTAGCTACTAGTGGCCTAGTTGTTCATAGATAATGATAATGATAATGATGATAAGACATAACATTAAAATATTAATGACCACCTATTAAACTGTGAATAATATATAAAATGTACATATAAAAGGCGAGCAATATTAAAATGGATATGATCAGAAGTGTGCACAAATAATCCTAGAGAACAAACAAAATTCTCGTATAGAGATTTGTCTGAAATCGTTCGATACACGTAGAGCTGTTCGATTTTTTAGACTCACATGCATTATACGGTTTTAGACACGTTTAAATCTCGATTATGTACACAAAAGTCTGTATCTATACATAAATTTTCTCTTTTCCCATGCGATAGAAATCTGAGCGATAAAATTTTGTAAACAACCGACCGAGAAACTAATTCAGTCTGATATCCTGAGATTCCCGACTCGGTCAACCTTTTGAAAATCCATGGATAGACAAGAGATAACTTGGCGAATTGAAACATCTTAATAGCCAGACAAAAATAAAGCAAAAGCAATTTCCGTAATAGCGGCAAGCGAAATGAGAACAGCCTAAATTGTGAAAACGAAACCATTCGATGCATGTAGAGTCGTTCATTTTTTCTAGATCCACATGCATTAGACGGCTTTAGACTCATTTAAGTCTAGATTCTGTACACAAAAGTCTATACCTACAAAAAAATTCTTTTCCATATAAATGTGTTTGTGTGATAGAAATCCGATCGATACAATTTTGCATACATCCCGAGAAACTAATCAGTCCAATTCCACGATCCGAAGATTTTCGAATAGGTCAATAGTTCGAACTACTGTTGAATCCATGAGCAGACAAGAGACAACTTGACAAGTTGAAACATCTTATAAATACCAGAGGAAAATAAAGCAAAAGCAATTTTCGTAGTAGCTAGAAGCGAAATGGAAACAATCTAAACTATGAAAACGGAATTGCGGGAGAGCAATACTAAGTTCTAAAAACAAATAATTATGATTTTGAGATTCGAAAAGTAGTCAGAAATCACTATAGAGAAGAGTGGATTCATTGTCAATGAGGAGAGGAGATCCTGTTATCCAGAAACACCAATGGTAGAACAACAAATGTGTATTAATGAAGCGGACAGGGAATAATAATCATTCCGAGGTGAAATCCACCACAAAACGTGCTTGATTATTTTACTAATTCTAGTCATATTCAACCAAATGTCCCCATAACCGATCTAACTCAGATTTTGTATATGTCGCTGAGTCAGATTAAAGCATTGACGAAACACCACAAAATCAGACAACGAATCAACATTAGGCACAAGGGGCTGCCTTATTCATCACTATGAAACAAGATTTATTGCCACTCACTCATGGTCTCTCTTTTTTCTTTTTTGGAAGTGATCAACTACAAAACAAAAATACACCCTTTTAAAAAAAAATATTGGTTATATCAGTCCCAAGCAAGGAGATTATCTCAATTACGGTATTGACCGAAATAGATGCAGTGAAGGTGAGTACGGGGAAGTTTGGGGTTATGATGGTAGAGGTGGGTATTGAGTAGGCGACAAGAGGTACGTTGGCAGTGATTTTGACGACGTAGGGCACAGTATAGTGTGGGAAGAGGAGCATGTGGCGAGGGATTCTTTTGAGGGTGGAGGCGGCAGGTATGCCGGTGGCTGTGGCGGTGGAGGTCAAAGAGGAGACGATGGCATGTAAGTAGGGCTGCAAACGAGCCGAGCCGAGCCGAGCTTTGGAGTGCTCGAGCTCGACTCGTTTAGTTAAACGAGCCAAAAATTCGAGCTCGAGCTCGGCTTGTTTGTAAACGAGCCGAGCCGAGTTGAACTAAACTCATTTACTTAAACGAGCCTTTTTAAACGAGCCGAACCTCTAAAACGAGCCGAGCCGAGCTTTCGAGACTCAAGCTCGGCTTGTTAACTAAACGAGTCGAGCCGAACCGAGCCCTTATCGAGCCGAGCCGAGTCGAGCCGAGCTCGCGAACAGCTCGGTTCATTTGCAGCCCTACATGTAAGGGTTTTTTTTTTTTTTTTGGGGGGGGGGGGGGGGTTTCTGTGGATTCTAAGTACCAAGTAGTATGCAGAGTTGGCATCTTGTCAGCATTTGTTTTTATTTTGTTTTTCGTTTCTTATATAAAAAAATCGATAGGTTGAGAGGTAGGTTTAGTTTTTGCGAATTTCAACAGTGAGATGATCCATGTTTATTCTTCGAAGCAGTTTTTATGCTTTTCTCTTCCAGTTGTACTGATTTCAACCTTTTTATCTATTGAATATATGAAATTATCTTTACCGATAACCAAAAGAAAGAGATTATCTCAGCAGGTGATATAGTTCAGATCACAAGATTATCTTGTTGGATATAAACTTGCCTTTTAGCAAGAACAGAGGTCAAAAAGGTCAATCTCACCACCCAGATAAAAATATTTTCACTTGACTATGTCGTAGATGGTCTTGATCTCACTAGGGGGGCCAACATGCATGCTAGTAGCAAGCACTGTTACCGAATTACGACCAACAACGCCACCTCACCCCATACGATCCTCGGTCATGCAAAAGAGTCAACAATTTTATTTTTTTTACGCAACGTATGACTTAGCATACTTCACGTGACATTCACGAGGGCTTAGCAACCTATGGCTCACTCATGGTCTCTACCACCAGTTGAGTGGGGAGGCAATCTCGACAAAATAAAAAGAGATTAGCCAAATTGCATCACTAGTTAGTTGGCTTTTACTAGTAATTTATTAGAAGGAAAAAAAAATGAGGCGGCAAGAAATAAGAAGCACCTTTTTGGTTGAGATGGAAGATGCACTAACTAGTGTAATGATTATGATATTTCATAATTAAGACTTCTGCCTAACCCCAAATAATCATCGTGGCTTTCAACTTCTCTCTGTTTTGATTGGTTTTCATAAATTAATTGAGTTGACTCGAACACTATACGATATATAAAAAACTTCTCTCTATTTCAATTTGTCAGAAAAACTCAGCAGTTTAAAGGTAGGAGATGGCTTCTCACAACTTTGAAGAGTTTTTCTACGACACTTTATGAAAAATTACATGCCACTATGATGATTCATAAATATAAATTGGGTTAATGAATTTAAAGGCTTTTTTGGTTGTTTTTTTGGAACTTAAGACAAATTCCTAAAAAACGAGTTGTGTTCGATGAATTTGAGCATTTTGTAATTCCTATCCAGTACAAGACCCATTTTTATTCGAGAGTTTTTTTTGGGGATTGGGGGATCCGTTGTGCGGGTTGCACACCAAAACTACGTAGTTTTGGTGAGTACGTAAAATGCTCTACAACTTTTTCCTTTTAATTCCTTATTTGGCACCAATTTTTTTTTTTTAAAATCTAAACTAACTAGTTTGACTGGTAATAAAAAAAGAAATAACTTCACAAACATACTGCTGCCCCATTTTACAGAAAGAAAAAATATCCGACACTGCTTATTCGAACCCCTTTTGGTCATGCTGTTTGGATTCTATTTTCGGAAAAATACTAAAAAATCACTGTAGACTTGAAAAATTATTTTGAAATTAACCGTGAACTTAGAATTTTCAAAATAAATTTTTGTTAATGAATTTCTTATTTTATCCAACTAGCACAATTTTTTAAGTCCATGGTGTTCATTAATGAAAATTTATTTTGAGAGTCCTAAGAAATGACCTCTTGAGCTTTACCCCAAAACTGGTCGAGGCACTACATTTACAAACACAAACCTTCAACAATATCATTTAACGTATAATAAATTGAACAAGAAAAAGAAATAATATTTCAATTTCACATTACCAAAGACCAAAAAAATGGGGTTATAAATAAATAACAGTGTGAAAACTGAAAATCACAATCCAAATCCTCTGAAATAATAGATATAGTATATAATAATATTTTGAATTTAATTTTTGTCCATTTCATATGAGTACATGTTCCTCTCTGCAATGCCCATTTCCACCTCCATTAATATTGTCTCCACCACTTGGAAAATCTCTCATGTAATACTCAAACTTATCAACCACACCCTCTGGCACAGATACCAGCACTCTCACAGCATCAAAATCACCAACCACAGGTAAAAACAAGCAATATATATCACTAGTTAGTGGACCCATATGCATAGCCTTTCCCTCTCCAAAATCCAAATCCTCTAACCCTAGTTTAGCCCATTGAGATATAACCAAGCTCAGTGACAAGTCTGTTTTGACCGTTTTGTCCTCTAGTAAATCCACCGCAGATTTCACATACTCATCTGTTAAGGAAGATTTTGCTTGTTGGACCAGTTTCACACCTTGGTGCAAGTTAGTCGTCACCAGCTCCTTAACATTGGTCTCAGCGCATCCTAGCATGAACCCATTTCCATAGTACCCCTGTTATTAACCAGACTGATATTGATTAGAATAGCAAGGATGAAAATGTCATTTCACTTGTGTGAGTTAGCGATTTGTTAAGTGGTTTAGTGAGTTGTTGGTTAGTTTGTTAATCAACACGCGTGTACTGTCATTTCTCTAAGTTGGTTTAGCTGAGATGTATATCAATATATGTTTGTTAAGCTGTATTAATTTGCCTAAAAGACTTGAAGATTTACATTTGGTTCTGAAATGAAATGCAAATTCAATTTCGTCTTTCTCTTGATTTTTCTTTTCTGTTATGAGTATCTCTTCAACACGGTTCTTGATTTCTACATCCAAGGCATGATTTTCTATATGGTATCAGAGCGTTATTAACGAAAGTCGAAATCTTGATCTTGAGGAGAAGTCATTTTCAAGGAAATTCAATAGAAGTTTATCGTGAAAGCATAGCGTTCGAGAAAACAAAATCTAGATAAAGATTTCTTCTCTGTTAACTGGATCAAGAAATGATATTTTTGTCTTTACTATTACGATGAATATCATTCTGGTTAATACCTCTGCTAGTTCTGGCTCCCATCTTTTCCTGATGTTGATTGAGAAAAGAAGCTTTACATTGAGGGTGTGTCCCAGGTCTAGTGATTTCACCCAGCATCGCCATGTGTGAGCTGCTAGGACCTCGAAGGTGGTACATTTTAGCGATGGTACGCATTGTCTCTTGAGGTGAAGGATTTGAGAGGGGGTGAACGTTAAGGATGAAGGGACCAGTGGCTGAGATTGTAGGTACTGGTTGAGGTCTAATTGGGGAGGAGTAGTTTCTTTAGGGGTAGTTTTGGAAAATTGAGGGTGAGTGGAGGTCACTTGTGGGGGATTTCGGGGTTTTAACACGTGGCGGAGGTGAAAGGGGTTGATGGGTAATTCGGTAGTGGGTTTGGTGGTGAGGTGGGCCCATGCATGTAGGAATTGCGATGTGCCAATGCCGTCGCATAGACAATGATTGATCGCTGTGCACAGAATCATTCCTCCGCACCGGAGTTTCGTGATCTGCAAAAATAAGATCAATAATACTCATATGGGGAAGGGGCATTTTGGTCATCAGAAAGAACTTAAGGCTGAGAGTGAATTAGAGAGACCACGGTTCTTAATACCGGATTGACTTGAGTACTGATTTGTTTATCGGTACTGTACATACCAATATCGATCATATACCAAATACCATATCGAATTTATCGCAAATCATAGAAAGAAAGCCCAAAAAAAATTATTTTTCACAATTATAAAAATAAAAAAAATATTTCGGGACTGGCCGATTTATTAGAAGTATTCACATTGAGTGGCATAATTGTCTTTTCAAATCTATTTTTCTTCGAAGTCAAATAGAGTAAGTATTTATTGTGGTCAAAATTCACCTTAAATAATTTAGGTCAAACAAATAAGACTAAATTAAATTCAACAAATAACTTTATATTTCAATAATACAGTCAGATCAAATAACTTTTTGATAAAAAACCACCAAAAAAGAGTTGAACTAATACAAATTCCACACGGATAATTCAAAGCACTTATTTTTTGGGCCAAATTTAACACTATTGGAGGATGAAAGGACAAAGTTATCCCTTCTGAAAAAGTGTATGAAAACAATCTTCTATACACAAATTCATTTGGAACCGTCCGGTCCCCACGTGCATCGGACGATTATAAATAAATCTATGTCTAAACTTCTGTATAAAAAGCGTGTTTCAAAACTTGCTAATCGCTCATACCCGCTACAATTGAAAGCTTTTTTTTAATAGCCGAAATTTTTTTTTTTTTTTGAGATTACTCCAACCTAATGCCGAATATTTGCTAGGGAAATTAGTAGTCTCTCGGGTAACAATATCACAACCCATGACCCACGAGGAAAGGGAAACTTCTCTCCTCTGGGGATAGTCGAACTATATTAGTAAAGTCAGAGGATAATATATTAATGGAGCACCGAAGCCATCGTGGGGAATCTGCTGCTTCAATGCTTTTATAATTAATAATTAAGACTGGTAGAAAAGCATAGACTCTCCCTTTTTGATACTTTTTATCTAACATATCTTTTTTATCAGATTAACACAAATTAATCATATCTTAATCACTACTAATTGAAGTCATAAAATTCCACTTTGTCGTCTCAAAAAAGAAAGTAGCACCAACACATTTCCTAATATATAAGACAAAGAATATATGGTTTTTTTTTTCTTTTCTTCTAAGCTCTTTAACTAACAATATAAAATTATTGAGTGGGTCTTACGTCAGTCATAAAACGTTGTTCTCTATTTAGAAAAGTAAATACTTGAACTTGAAACGGTTCTACTTCAATAGGTTTGTAAAACTTACTAGAATAAGCGGTAGTACTTTTTGAATGAGACAAAACAACACACAATAAAACTATAAATAGATAATTAAGCAACTAAACTATAAAACAAGTAAGACGCTCCAGACCATACAAGAGCATGCGCATCTAGCCCACGCTAGGGGCTTGGTTAAGATATGTTAGATTTTACCAAGTATACAAATGGATCCTAACTGGATATGTTTTCGAGATTTAAAATAAAAATGGGTTTTATTAACTTTTTAGACCCAATATTTATTTTATGCATATAGTAAGAATGAAATATAATAGAAAATAATATTTTTTACAGATGAGTGAATAATTATAAAAAATTTATTTGAATATTTTTTTAAGAGCGAGAATATTATATATGAATATGAGTAAGTGGATGGTATATATGTATTTGAATAATAAGATTTTCGTAATCAACAATGACATTTACATAAATAAAACGAGATATAGAAGACTACAAAATATGAATAAAAGAAATAATATAATAATTTTATTTTCCTCCATGGTGATAATATAGTCTCCGGATATTATATCTGGAATCTAAAAAAGTAAATAAATTATGAATATAATACTCCAAATAATTATATCCGGTGTGATAAACAATCAATTCTTTTGCGACGGCGACAAACAATTTTATATTTGCTAAACTTGAGAAAAAAGATAGTTTTGACAACATCATCTAGTTAATGGAAAACATAAGCAAAACCAAAGACACAACAAACAAGAGTGAAATAATTTAAAAAAACCCTTGGGCTTTGTTTGGATATGTATAGATTTCAAGTGAATAGATTTCATAATCCACTCCAACAAAGAAAGAGGTTTTAGTTATAGATAATAAAGTCATATCTAATTCACATTTATCCGAACAGAGTCTTATAATTAGAAGGCAAAAAAAAATACTATAAGAAGATAGACGGAAGGAAAAGTCTATGGTAATAAAAAATTTTATAATTCAAAATAAATAGATTAGATTTATTTGAGAATGTAAGTTTTTAAATTGAAATGAATCCTAACTTTTAATTTTGAATTCGAAAATATTTTCGAGAAAAATTTTCTCAGACCATAGGTCCGTAGCATTACTCAGATTGAAACCTGACCTGAATGACAAGCGGAGGAATATCCACGAAACTACGGGCATCAACTCTATACAAGAGCTTCCTCCAAGACCTGTTTGGCTGTCCAGAAAGTTCGAGAAACTCTTCAGCAGTGATGTCCATGAAAGCTTCAGCAAACACAGCACCTTCTCCATTACAATCAACTTCGAGCTTCTGATCATTTTCTGAGCTTGCTCTCAATCTCCCTGCTAATGGGTAGTAATCCACTAACACTTTAGAGAGAGAATACTTCAAGCTATCTATGCAACAAACAGATTTCTTGAAAACGTAGAGATATTTAATGGAGAATCTAAGGAACTTTTGATCATCAAGGTTGGAGAGGTACAGTGAATGCTTGGGAGTTGGTTTGTTTGGTGTTATTAAGATGGGATTGTTTTGGTAAAAACAATCAGGGAGCTCTGGAGATCCTAACATATTTTCCTTTTTAGAGAGAGAGAGAGAGAGAGAGAGAGAGAGAAGAAGAAGAAGTGGGTGTGGTGTTGATGGAATGAGAGAGGTGAGGTGAGAGGAGAGATATGTAGAGAGAGAGGCAAAGAAGGGGGTCAGTTGGAGATCTGTGGTTGGATATGGTGGTGTACGGCCAGATTCCTATATGAGAGAGAGAGAGAGAGAGAGAGAGAGAGAGAGAGAGAGAGAGGGGTTATGAGGAGAACGACCTCACCATAATTCAAATGAGCTTTGCTTTTTCATTTGGCAGAGATTTTGGAATGTGCCTTCTTTTTCTTTTACAGTTGCATGTGAGCCCCATTTTCCTTTCTTTTAACTTGAGCTAACCCTTTTGTTTTGTTTTCCCATAAATGCTTTTTTTTTTTTTTCAATTAAAAAATAAGAAAGAACAATCAGCGTAGCGACTTTCTTTGAGCATGCCATAGGAATTTTTACCCGCGAGGAATTAATATTTGGTTTATAAATGTTCTTGCGAAGTAGCCACTGGATAGCTGGTCATCACAATTTCGACTAGGGAAAAAGTTGAACAAAAACATCTTCTCATATGACATCTGGTTCATCAATTGAGCAAGGGATTTGAGGGTTGCAATGCGGAGGTAGTGGAGATATTGAAGAAATGCGAGAAGCTAACGACAGAGAAAGCCTTCTCAGTTCTTTTAATGTGGTGTCCTTAGTTATTTGGTCTAGGTCTTTTCAGATAGAGTTGTCCTCGCCCGGAGAAAATGGGTACCTCCCTTATCCAAATAAGAGTCTGGAACGATTAAAGGATTTATGAAGAAAGACACATGGTGGGATTGTACAACCCAGTACGCGAATTTAAAGGGATAAGATTCCTATTCATGTGGATGAAGACTCCAAAATGGCCAGAGATATGATCTTATCACAACCCCGCAATAATAGATTCCTAGGAAAATTAGGAGACGGGGAGAGGACGCAAGAAGAGAGTAGGTAAAATGGTATCGCAAATTATTTGAGTACCATCTTCATCATTTTTGTCTTCTCCTAGTAAGAATAGGCATTAGATGGATGTTGACCGGCACCGCACTGGCGTCCCTAGTTGTCTTGCACTTCATTGTCGAGAAAGGATCAATTGAGGCGTGATCAGATATATTTTTTGCCGTTTTGCTCTCAAATTACGTTGTTTTTACCAAATGCATTTTTATAAGAATTTGTAAGGTAAATAAAAACGACGTAATTCAAATGTCAAACATGCAAAATTACACTGTTTTGCTCAAAGATTAAATGGATAAAACTACGTAATTTTATCCATACTACACTCGTACTGCTAATTCCATTAAGCAATGTCACAAATTCATCTACTCATGAAGGTTCTTCCACCCCAATGTTGTCCTCAAATGAAAATAAGGCAAGAACAAAACAATGACAAACTTACCGCCATTAAAAAGTTCTGAAGGTTAGTCAATAAAAAAGATGATCACTTGATTGGGTCTTATATGTCGGTCAAATTACCTCAATAAAAGAAACATTATTTTCACCACCCAAAACTCGATGGTCCCTCTTGTTTTTATCCTATCAGAAAAGTCCTAAAGCTCAAACATTTAGCAAGTTTTCAGTCCTTTTCACTTTGCCTTTAGACCCACAAATTTCAAAATGTAGGAGACAGTTGAGAGTATCAGGGGCCAATTTTGACATCAACCATAGTACCTAAAAGATAAATTGAAGATTGATTTGCTTTTCCATTAATTTTTCCTTGATTTATTGAGAATCCTGTCCTTGCATGGGGGCATCATTGCACAGAGATGATACAATTTTCAATGAGCGTGTCCTCTCTGAAAACAACATATTGAAATCTTCTCACCTTTTGTCTCACAAGAAAACGGTAAATTGCACTGACATCCCTTAATATTTCTGACAAATACAGAAACTTTTTCAAAGATTTTAATAAATGCACTAACCTTTTTTATTTTACAAATTATTCAACAGATTTCTCCCTCTCCTTAAATTCTTACAAGCACCGTTATTTGGGACTTGGAGGCTCTGCTTTGCACTGCGCACAATAGAACGTGTTATGAGCAAAAACAGTGCCTTTTTAGCGCACGAAAAATTATCTAACCAGTCGGGCAACATTCAAGCAATGTTCGAGTAATTTTTTGTATGCAAAATGACGTTGTTTTGACTCACAAAATACATTGTTGTACGCAGTGCACAACAATGTCCCTGTTCCATGTTATTTGTGATTGATAAAAGACTAAAATATTTATTTTTAGTCTTTTTACCTATTTTTCTTGTATATATTTGTTTATATGTTTTTGTGTGTACCTTGAATGAAGTCTATCCAAACTGAAGACGCACTTCTCAGATCAGGTTATGGATTGTGCTACTCCGGAAAAGAATTCCAACTCTTCTTTATATAGTAATTCGCGTCTCGATTCCAAAGAAGAAAAAAGAGTGAATTCTAATCAAGAACGTCTTGCTTCGGAAGAAGAAGAAAGAGAGGCTAGGTTGTTTACTGAAAAATAGATCTTCGAGGCCGCACCCATCTAATCTTCAAAAAAAAATAAAAATTATCCACGTCAATAGAATTCATGGCTTGGTATCTTTGAGTAGTTTGATGCTTATTCCTATGAAGTAATGAAATAGATATGGTTTGATACATAATCAAGTCTTCCCCTTCTCTTTCTTTTACTATTCCCACCTAGTTTCCCGACTTTGGACGTTGCTTGGCCAGGATAGAACCAGCACTAATAGGCGGATGAAATGGATGTGACAGTGGCTTGCTGGGGGGGGGGGGGGGGTGTGTGTATTTTAATAACCATTATTTAGATTTATAAAAAATAATATTTTGTACTTAATGAATCTCATTATTTTTTTGCCCTTTATATTTATTTTATCTAATTGAAAGCACATATATATCCTAATCTATCATATCAAGTAACGCTCCGAATTTCTGGAGAGGTAAATTTAAAAGAAAGTAACTAAAACACAATTAAGCCTTCATTTCATAATGAGTAAAATACTAGTTTTGGATTACAAAATACTTGAGATAAAAGAAATTGCATTCGAAAGGGGAAAGTTCAGAGCATAAATTCTTGTCTAGGTAAACTATAGTGCAATTGGATCTTCCTTGGGATTTTTGACTTCACTCACCTAGAACTCAAGTTCTCCTATGCTGTTATCGGTACCTGGCGTGAAAAGTCAGAGGCAGAAAAATTATACTATTATCGATAAAGTTCGATAAATAATCCTACTCGTACTTTCTAATTTATGTACATTATCACAGTAACAGATAAATATATACTGAATAGCAGAAGCAGTTAATATGTAAGTGCAAAAATTTAAATAATAAAATACAACTCAGTAATAAGTTTTGAATGAAGAACTTAAGATAGACACCTAAGTTTCTAAAGTTCCCAACACAAGTGCTTGACAATATCGTTTGTGTCAAAATCTATTTTTGAGATCTCAATCCCAAGTCATCACAAGCGGTTCTCCATAAGTCGAAACTATTATTTTCGTGTTATAATGCTCCCGTTCGATATGGTACTGACACCTATGTTGAACCATATTCCCAACCATTAGCGTTTCTAAACATTGGCTCTTGTCTACTATGTTCCCAATCTTATGTTTTTCCCGTACGTTGTACCCGATATCAAAATATCCTACTTTACTTATACCCCACTAGGTTTTGTTTCAAAGGACACTACAAGACTCAAGAACAAAACCCAACTTACGATATAACTTGGCTCAATACATGACACTACTAATGACAAAAACTCAATTCAAAACGCAATTCGACTAAAGGCACCTCATAGGATCAGTTATATTTCAACTCAAGCTATATCACTGTAGTAGGCCGGAATAATCATTAATGGGCCCCCGGCCCATGATCAGCCGCATCATATTCAGGGGCTCCACGAAGCCCAAACTTACCTGGGATTGGGCCGAACAGCCTATCGGCCGGAGCCTATGCTCGGCCATTCCGAACGAGTTTTGTGCTCGGCCTTGCCGATCAGTGCAGTCGCAATCCGCACCGACCTTCGGCCAGAATCCCCTTTGGCGACTTCTTGACCAGGTCGTCTCAGAAACACCCGGTAATTCAGTTTCCAAAGCACGAACACACGTTCTCCGCTTTCTAAGGGACGTGCAGGCGCACCTTTCCAACTCACTCGGACGTGGGACACGTGGTAGAAGACGTGCGAAGCACATCCTTCCGATCCGCTTCGGCGTGGGACACATGGCAACGTTCTCGCACTCTTCGGACCACGTCCTACATACTGGGCCGGACGTTCCGGAGACGGTTGGACTCCTACTCTATAAATACCCCGGCGGCACTCCAATCAAAGGTACATGCACACTCGCGCTTAGAGCTACTTTCAAGTTATTTCATCTCTTCCTAAAGAGCTAACTTGATCGTCGGAGTGCCCACCGGAGATCCAACCCCCCGGTGTGCACTAACTTAGTGTTGAGTGTTTTGCAGATCATCTGAGAAGATCCGATTCTACAACCCGAGAAGTCTAGAGTGGATTCCAGACTCCACAATCACAGCTAAAGACAAGCTATGATGTTAAACACAACTTTCAATGAGATAAATTATTTCTCAAAGTCATATTTGTTCATATTTTTAAAAATTTGTTTCGTTCAACGTGTCTCAAGAATAATAGGTTCATCGTCAACCTATCATTCACTAAATCCAATTGTTTCAAGATCAACCAGCCATCTATCTCTAGGTGTTCGATCAACAAATCGAGATTGGATTAGCCCATCTCTTGGTTCGACCTAATCCTACTTGGCACAAACCTGCCATCCGTATCATCAATTAATGAGAACTTCTCATTCCGGTCAGCTACATACCTATACACAATTGATCTATGTCACGGATTCATCAACCCATGAAGGTTCTTCCACCCCCAATATTAATGAAAATAAGGCAAGAACGAAACATTGACAAACTTACCGCCATTAAAAAGTTTTAAAGGTTAGTCGATCAAAAAGATGATCACTTGATTAGGTCAAATTATCACGATAAAAAAACATTATTTTCACAAACCAAATGGTGCCGTTGCAGTACTACCATCTTGAAAACTCAATGGCCCCTCTTGATTTTATACTGTCAGAAAAGTCCAAAGCTCAAACATTTAGCAAAGTTTTCAGTACTTTTCACTTTGTCTTTTTGACCCCCAAATTTCAAAATGTAGGAGACAGTTGAGAGTATTAGTGGCCAATTTTGACATCAACCAAGATAATTGAAGATTGAGTTGCTTTTTCATTAATTTTTCCTTGATTTATCGAGAATCCTGTCCTTGCACGGGGGCATCATTGCACAGGGATGATACAATTTTCAATGAACGTGTCCTCTCTGAAAACAACATATTGAAATCTTTTCACATTTTGTCTCAAGAAAAGTCGGTGGACACAGATTTTTGGACACAGACCGGATTTAAATGTGTCTAGCACCATTAGATGTACGTAAGACTCTTGAATTATTGAAGACCCCACGTGCATTCAACGGTGCTGGACACATCTGTGTTCGGTCTGTATCCGGAAGCCTGTGTCCATAGCATTACCCTTTGTCTCATGAGAAATGGGTAAATTGCACTCACCTCTCTAGACGTTTCTAATAAATGTAAAAAACTCTTATAAGGTTCTGACAAATATACTGATCTTTTTATTTTACAAATTATCGAACAGATTTCTCCCTCCTCTTAAGTTCTTACAAGGTACTGATAAAGGACTAAAATGTTCAATTTTTAGTCTTTTTATCTTTTTTAGATATTTAATCTAGGATAATTATTCATATGGTCTATGTAATTTGGACCCGATTTTACTTTGGTTCCCACCTTTTGCAATGACTTAATTTTGACATTCAATACCTTTTTGTGCCATTCAAGGATATTAGATAACATTCATTTTTTTAATGGCAAAAAGTCAAATATTAACTATTTTAAAGGGTATTTTGGTAACTTACTCAAACTTCTTTTCTCCCTAATAATCGACTATAAATTAACTCTATCTCGCTAAATGTAATCTCTCCTATTCTACAAACTATTCAACAGATTTCTCCCTCCCTTTAACTTCTTATAAGCACTATTATTTTTTATTAAATAAAAGACTAAAATATTTATTTTAGTCATTTTACCTCTTTTTTGTATGTATTTTTAATCTATTTATATCTGTGTGTAAATAAACAAATACACACAGACATATATGTGTATGTATATCTTAAACCATTATTTAGATTTATAAAAAATATTTCTTTTACTTAATGAATCTCTTTATTGTTCGTCTCTATGTTTATTTTATCTAATTGAAGGCACATATACATCCTAACCTATCATATTAAGAAAATATTATAACAACCTGAATTTTTAGACACGTTAATTTTAAAGAAATTAACTAAAACACAATCAACCCTTCATTTTATAATTAGTAAAATACTAGTTTCGGATTACAAAATACTTGAGAAAAGAGAAACCCATGAGTACCATAATTAATGTTGGGGACGAATTTGCGTTAAGAATCCAGTATTCAAATACTAGTCTCGATTGTCAATTTTTAAAGTAAGTTTCTTACTTTTCCCGTTCTAATTGAATTTCCAATTATTGACGGTTTGGAATTGCCTTGTGTGTTCTGATTTTCCAACAATCTTGATTTTCTCCCACAATTTTTTCTTTTTCTTCTTCTTAATTATTAGTAATCAGTGAAATAAGATTAAACATTACGTACTTTTAAAAATATATTTTGTTAAAGAGAAAAAATCTTAATTGGATAATTTTAACTAAAATATTAATGAGGCTAATAATTGTTTTTAATTTTTATAGGGTTTAATAAAAGTATATTTTTCTAATATATAACAAAAACTAATTGATGACATCAACATTATTAATAGCTACAAAATAAATTGAAATTAAACGGAGAAAGATTTGTCAAATAGTTCTAAAGTAAGAAAGGTCAGTATATTTATTAGAATCTCAAGGGCGGTCTATGTATTAAACATCAAGGAGTTCAGCGCAATCTCAGGGCTGGTATACACAAGATCTTTGATAATGATAGAGATACTCTGAGTGTCAATGTGTGTATATCTTATTACAAGTTGATTTTCAGTTTAAAGTGAATGGGCTTTACTTAAAAGACAATTCTTTAATTACCAGAATTAAATAAACTTTAAAGGAAGAAAAATATAGTACACATAGTAGGTGTCATGATAATATTATGTATTTATTTTTATTACGTCACATTTATGTATTATTTTGGTACAATAAATAATGCTCATTTATTTTAAGAAATTAAAATTATGTGTATTTTTTTATTTCATGCATCATAGATATATTATGATTTAATTTTTTTTATCCATTTGTTACGATTTTTTTATAGTAAATTTGCAAGACAAATTTTGTTTAATCATTAAGTTAGTTCACATATTATGCATGACACATATGTAGTTAGTAGTTTATATGAGTTTCATACCTTTAGGCCCTTACTTTAAGTCAATAGATGAATTAATTTTAAAGATTTAAAAACTATGGTTTAATTAAAAAAAGTCGTGAAACCGTTTTATAAATCATTATCCCCCATAAATTATAAATAATTTAGGTCCTTACTTAATTATTGGAAATTATAAATCATTATTCTCATCAAATAATTTAGTAGGAGAATATATAAATCAGTCTCCCCCATAAATAACACAACCTAACCTAAGGAGATGTATAACCATTTTATTCTGTACATAATATAGGGAAGGTATATATATAACCACTAATTACATAAAAGAGAATATAGTTACACAAATTGCATAACATCTTCCTTTAGTTCAATTGACTAGAGTCGTATTGATAATGTGTTATAATAATAAAGTGAATAAACAATTGCAGAACACAAAATATAGAGGATAGTTTCTTCAAGAACTATCATGAAAGGGTTTGATTGTCAAGATCAATACAATATACATGAAGTTTCAGGGATCAATCCTTAAAAATAAATAAGCTTGAAGGACTAAAGTGTATTTATCACACTCTTAATACGAATAATACATAAACTAATTATACATATCTTCACTACGGAGATCAACTATATCATAAGATACGAAAGTCACTCTAATAAATTCACATGTTTTAGTTTTCTTTTGTACTCAAAAGGCAAAGTTATCCAAGTAGAATATTTTTACCGTTATTCTCATTAGGGGTGGGGAAACCCTTGTGTACTGAAAAACACTGGTGTGAAGCCAGCGTTTCTTGCTTGGAGGTTGGGAGACTACATTATAAGCTGACAGATTTGTGCTATGATTGAGAATAAATTTCCTTCACCTGCACTCTTGATGTAGGTGATCTTTTTTATTCATATCTTATAGCGTTCAGGTTAACTTACATACACCTCGACTAATCTCTTAGAAACAAATTTTACTGTCCACTACTAAGGGGGCCAATTAATGTCAGAGCAAAAGCCTATATATATAGATTGATTCTATAAAAATTGATAGCACATAAGAGGTTTCAAACCTGAGACTTTAAGAGAGAGCAAACCCTTAAGTTCAAGGTATATAGCCTGAGTCGCTTCTATAATTAAAATCGTTTATTTCGTAACAATTAATTTATTAAGAGATTATCCAAAAATTTAGTTGAAGCAGGTATCAATAAGTATTGGATCCAGTAATTTAATTCTGCTCACTTCAATTTTAAACCTGAAGAATTGATTTTCCGAATCAAATATTTAACACTATCTAATTGAACTAACTTTCTGCACGAACTCCTAACAAATTTTTGATTCTTGAAGTAAGCTTCAAAATATTCAATGAAATATGGGTAATATTATGTACTTGCAAACGTATTGTGCATTAAAATGACATCATTTTGACACACAAAATACTGTTTGAAAAGTTGAGACAATATCCAAGCAGTAATTTTTGTGCCACAAGAACATCATTTGTTACATAGGCCCTATTTGGTCTGTAGTTAGTATTTATTTAAAATTTTTGTCTTTATTCTTTTTTTTTGCATTTATTGTTTAAATCTCAATGTTTTATAGTTTATTGGTCCGTCTTGATGAAAGGAATCTAATGAGTATAAAATTGTGTTCAAAAGTTAAAAAAAAGTCACTAAAGACGACGAATAAGTACAAAAAACTGTTTTTTGATTTATTTTTGTCTTTTCTGAACTTTTTTCAAATTTAGCCGATGATTGATAACTTTTCTGAAAGCTCTTGTCGAGATGAACCAATAAATCAAAAAAATTTGATAAAAAATAAAAAATTCCAAATAAGGACGAAAATTTTTTTAATAAATAAACACATAAAAACCACAGTCCAAATGAGCCCATAACACGTCAGCTATGCAACAAGCTCGCTCTTCCGTAAAATTACCTTCACCAAAGATGAGAATGTACAAAATTTCTCTATGATGATGGATGCCGCCTATATGTCCGATATGCTGGACCTTACGTTTTCATTTCCAAGGGTGAATTGTCTAAATAGTCCATGTAAATCAAATCCATTATCTATGAGGAAGTTACATACATGTATACAAATTCAAATACAAATGTGAATGTTCGGATTGGTTTAATACACATGAAGTCTTCATTATTTTATAAACTTCATGTGTACAAAATGATTACAAACACATTTGTATCTGAATCTATAAAAAATTAACGTTCACATACTTTGCTATTATCTATTGGAGGTGTATGGCTCATACCCATTTACAGAGAAATGAAGCTCTGCAGTATGCCAGTATGATGAACAATTATTTCCAGCTCTCCCGTAAGGAGCCACACACAAACCAATGCCTGTCCTTCAGCCAGAAGATTTGAAATCAATAATTGAGCAAAATTACCAAATACCCAGAAAAATCAAACATTAAATTGATTATTGCTTCACACTGTGAAAAAAAAAACAGATCATTTGTACCAACCTCATAAATACTAACACATACACAGATGTTAGGGACACATCCGGATACAGATGTTTTCGGAACCGTTAAATGCACGTAAGGCCCTCAATAATTCTAGGGCCCACTTGCATTCAAAGGTTCCGAATACATCTGTGTTAAGTCTGTGTTTCTAACATCTGTATATAAAGATTTTCTCATACTGATAAAAGGTATTCAAAAGATACACGCAATATGTACAAATAGCAACAGAAGAAAGCTAGCAATATGTACAAATAGCAACAGGAGACAGCTAGGGTACTTCACGTACCATAACAATGTTGTGCATTTTTTTTTTTAATGTTATGTGTTACTTTAATATAGTTACAAATAAGTATGAATCGTAAAAAAAATAAAACATCTTTATTGTTAAAGATATGAATTCTATGGTTTATCTATTACGTATCTTTTATGATTTGATTTGCTACGTTGTTTTTAAATTTATGTGTTACGACTTTTTATGACATTTGTTATGTAATATTTTGATAAAATCACGGAGAAATATTGTACTGTAGTCTTCTCCATAGCAAAAATCTAAAGCACAGAATATTTAAGGTTTTTTTTTTTCCTCCAACCAATTGGATTGTTACATTTCCAGCAGCTTAGGTAGTGGGTTTAAAATGTCACATCAGAAGTTGAACCAATTCCAGGAATACGATACCCATTCTCCTAAGATTTGCCTTGGTCTCTAGTGTTTTGTTGTCATCTCACCTCTTTTTAACTCTAGTAAAGAGAATATCCTAGTAACTCGATCTCCTTACTAATCACAATAACGAGTCTAATTTGGGAAACACATCCCCGTTGGCTTACTCTTTAAGATTAATACAGGGTTGCTCGATTCATCTATCTGATTTAATCTTTCATCCTTGATCCATCTCATGTGACTAATACAAATTGGAGATACTCTGGTGCTTAAATTGGACATCAGAAAAAAAAAGTACAACAAAAATATTTGCACTTTTATTAGAGCATACATTTCTAGGGTTGTATGTTATCCTTTTTGTAGTTGATTTTGGCCTAATTGCTGTCAAGATCTTTTCAAGTTCATTTCAAGATCCTCCCAAGATCCCTTCAAAATCCTTTCAAGAGCCTCGATTAACGTCAAACTTAGATCTTCTCAAGATCTTCGAAAGTCCCATCGTTTCGGTTCTTACCAATCCGACATGATATCTGATCTTGGGTTAAAGTGTTTACATTCTATTGGGCCTCCAACCTCAATGGCTCATCTCTCAGTTCAGTCCAATCTTTTCTACCACGAGTCTGCCCTCTGTATTGTTGGATAGTGAGAACGACCGTCAATCCTGCCCACTACAATTCCAAAGGTGAATTAAACTTTTAACAAAAGAGGGGGGGAACAATAGTCCATTCATTCTAACATTTCCTTCTAAGATAAATAAAGATTTGCTGTATGGTAATGCTTCACATGGTTTCTGTTGAACTTCATCTACAAGTTTCCTTTAAGTTGTGGATTCCTGGGTCTAGTCCTGTCTTATCATATTAAATTTGATTTGGACGTGCTTTGTGCAACTTAATAGTTCTCAGATTTCATATCGAAATATGATTCCTACTGTCGGCACCACAAAGTCAAAGATAAAGTGCTGCTAATCTCTATTTGTCAAAAGAGGGTTAAAAACTTAGAATGGAAAAGCAAAAGGAACAGAACCAAATTCCTAAAGTAACATTAGTTGCGGATTTATCATGGAGTAGACATTCTAAGGCTTGAAGAATAAAGATTGAACTTTTGATGGAGCCTTTACCGTTTAGGATTTGTGGAATATCTTAGGGACAATAGGTTTTCTCCATTTGAAAAGATACCTCAAGAGGGATCAGATTATCCTTTCATTTCTTTGCCACTTTGAATTCCAGAGAAGTAAGAATCTAGTTCCTGTCCGACACGGGCATCACGTTGTGCATAGGTGTGATTTGCTGCTCACCAAACCGTTGCCACAAATTATTTGCTTTGAACATCGACTTTGGGTTTTCAACCTATACCAATGTAACTAATCAAATTAATGTAAGAGGATTTCCATACATGTACCATATTTTTGGAGAAAACATGCAAATCCTTTCCCACAAGATAATAGCCACTCAAAATACATACACGAAAACTGCATACTTGGAGTTCTGGCCTTCTGAGGGTATTTCATATAAATACCTTTGCTGGTGAGTGGCGCCCCCACTGAAAAGTATTTCACTGAAGCTCATGGAGAAAAAGAGTGAACCTATACCCAGATGGTTCAAAATCAACCAACACAAAAAATCATGGGCAGCTTGCTAACACCATCTACACAGGGGGTGAAACAGAATGAAGAGTCCAGCAGAACTAAACAAGCCTGTTGCCAGATGAGTATCAGGATAGGTGAGCTCAATTCTGCGGCCATTCAAATTTTTATAAAGGTTACCCTTCAAACTTGTTTTCCATTTGATATTTTTTTTCTTGATGAAACTCATGGGAAGCGACATTTCTCGAATTCAGGTAAAGCAAGATGCAAAGGAAAAAGTTGATGGAACTCAATCGCGCTCTCGTCTAAGCACAAGTTGCAACTAGTTTCAGTCTTGCACATTTGCAGGTCCCAGACAAGAAAGAAATGGTTCCACAACATTTGAAAATCTTAGAAGTCAATAGAATTTCTTCTAATTAATTCAAAAACAATTCTGTTTCTCTGAAGCTATGTACCAAATTTAGAAAGTTGAAGCTTAGATCAGTTAATCACTTAATCATACCAGCAATATCGAGTTCCACAACGATCATGCTTACGGCTTGAGTGTTCCCCTTTTTTCACAGCTATCTTTCTTATTTTCCAAACCATGTGACCTTTACGGGAAAAATATGATGGATACATGATACTACATCGTTTGCCATGTTTCCTGAGGTTTGAATACTACATGTAACAAATAACACGAGCAATCTTCACAATTTAGGACTAGCCTCTTCAGTAATAAACAAACTGATGGGCATGTAATAAGTTGACATTGATAAGTTTATGCTTGTTTGAAACTCACCGTTCTTTCCTAATTTTGTAGCCAAAACTACTTTGCCGCGAAAGAAAGCAAGCCGTATAAGAACTTTATGCGTTACCTCAAAACAACCGTTCACCGTAATTCATGAAAGCATTCGTCTGAGGACAATCCCGCGACTCATTCCTATTTAGAGGAAACAAAACGAAAAGAAAAGAACAGATTCTTAACAGAGATTTGATAAACCATAGCTAATATATAGAAACATGTGCGGTCCAATACGCTGCAAATGATAAAGTGATGTTTACCTATCATGGTAGCACCAACCACCAAAGAACATTCCGGCAAAATTGACATGGAGTTTGTCTTATCAGGCCTACCGACACTGAAGTTAATTAGAAACACACTTTTATGCAATGCAGGTGGAAAAAGTAGAATTTTGAAAATAACTTGTGTACAACTTCCTTAAGGATTGGTTTTTATTGGTAAAGTGAGAAAAGTGAGAATTGAAATGTGAATACAGAAATAGGATTGAAAATTGAAACATTAGAAAAAGCCAAATCAAATGTGTTGGAATGGAAAAACACCTTGATTCATTTCCATATTCCCTTCATTGCTTCCTTTATCTTTCCATGACCATTTTCATTGATATTCATTTTTCCATAACTCATATATTTCCATCTTGATTTCAGCAAGATTTCATTGCTCTAAAAAACGTACTACAAGAATGCTCAGAAAAGTTTTGCCTATTCCAAGAATACTAATCTACCATTAGAAAAGTATTGTCAATTCCCAGAACACACAAGTATGTGTATGAACCTGTTTATTTTGCTCCCCATCTGCGAGATAATTATTGATTTTTCAAGAGAGGGAAGAAATAATAAGATTTCAGAAATGGTAGGGATACTGAACATATGCATCCAGAAATCTATTCCATACTCACAATCGCGTGAGTTTCACATCAAGTTTGTGGGGGAATCCAAACTCATTTATCAATTCTACTATAAAAAGAGAGAACACCAATTGAAGTAAACATAATTTAGAAGTTGTGTTACAAAAGTGATTTCTAATATTATCCCAATAAAGAGTAAACGTTTACAAGTATCATGATTGTTACATGAACTAATAGTTAGAGTACTCTAATAAAATTACTCAATCCCAACTACCCACTCCCACACCCCACATAGCAGCTCAACTTCTAGTGAGTATAGTTTAGATTTTTAGGGTGTTAGGGCTTTTTTTGAGTTATTTGAAGTTGGCATCCTGCAACTCCTTTTGTTCTGTAGCTTTCTTTTAAAAAATGGAAGGTTGAGAGGAAGGTTGAGTACTAGTGAATAGCAAAACTAGAAGGGTCCATGATTTTGTCTTCGAATCTCTCTCAATGCTTTGTTCTCCCTGTATTGATTTTATACTTTTATTTTTATGATATATGAATTTTCTTTGCCAATTAAAAAAAAACTTCTAGGAGTATAACGTAGATTTAACTATATATATTTTCGGTATCTGCAATATAGCGGATAAGATTTTGCTTTGAGCAATGCAACAGTGCCAAAAATTATACTAAGAAAGTTTCTCCGAAATCAAAATCACTGGTCATAATTCACTTGAATTAGTGGGGCCACAAATACAAGTGAATCATGATCATTGATTTTGACTTCGGGAAAATTTTCTTGGTCCATTTTCGGGGACTGTAGACTTTTCCTTTTGCGCTGCAAACAGATCTACATCTTACACCACATCAAGCAGAAAACTCATATTCTTAAATGTAGCATGCAAATGAATAATCAAGAGTCCAATTCGATCCTCTCTCTCCATAAGTGCTCTAACCAATCTCCTTTGTACAATGGCAATAGAAACTCTGATTGTTTTCATCAGCAACTGTCAGCCCAAAATGAGGACAATCAATCGAATTTGGGAACTGGTCAACAATAGCTCTAACTGAACCCTATAGAGAAGTAAAATCCCCAATACGTATAGCACAGTTATGCTTTTCCAATCGCTACGGAATTATAATCGCTATGGATGAAATATCGAATTGAGTGAGATATGAGATCAAATTAAACCAATTGCAAACACGCTGTAAGTGTGTGCATTGCTTATACGCAATATATAAACATGATAGGGGATTGTAATCGCCATGAATGAAATCCAGAACAGGGAGAAAGAATCTGATATCTCTGAGATTAAATTCAAACCAAATGATTTTCTGCTTCATTGAAGTTTATCTGCTTTGACACTAGAAGCTCTCGTCGTTGAATAGAATGAAGAACGAGAGCCAAACTGCGAAAGAGACTGAAATTCGGCTGGAAGTGCTGTCCTTTTCCCTCCAATATCAGGGGTTGAAATAAGGTTCGAGGAGGATAGATAGGACTGGGCCGGGTGGCGAATTTTTTTTAGCTCAATTTTACGGCCCATTAGTTATTGGGCTTTTAGGGCTCGCGTACATTGGTTCTCGTCAAGCAGGTTGTTCTCCATAATTGACAATTACATAATTCGAACAATTTTGAATCTGTCTCAAATAAAATAAAAAAATGATTAAATCATTTTCTTTGAATCAAGAATAATTTGTAATTACTAAGGTTCAATTTCAATCTAACAAAATGAGATTTTTTGTTTTTTCAATAACTACAAAACTAAACTAATGATTGATTGGCGAGAATCGCAATTGAGTTCGAATTAAAAATAGATTTTTCTAGTTTTTATGTTTCTTTATTTTTTTAGATTGTAGTATATAATATGGGATAGGTCATAGGGATAAAGGAAGAAGAAAAATCAAAATATTTATTACTTTAACCACGATGAATATGCTACTTTTGTTTTGTCGAGAACTTAATCTATGTTGATCTCAACCCAACAAATCATAGCATTAACCTTCGAAAAAATTATACGAGTAGGTAGAGTTGGTATGACTTGTAACGTGACGAAATAAGATACGTTCGAATTGTAAAACTAAAAGATAGCACATAAGTTAGAATCATATCTCAACCAAATCTATGACCTTTTTTTCTCCCATTTTTCATTCTCTCTCTCTCTCTCTCTCTCTTGTATGTTTCCTAGAAATGAGTATTGGTCACTACCAAATAAGATATTGGACAAGAAAAGCTTCAAATATCTAGATTCTTTGGAATCTTATATCTGGTTGAAATTAGCACACAACAACCTCGAAGCTACTCCCGGATACACTCCACTATCATGATTTCAAACCAACCAATCGTGAGCTTAAATTTTTGAAAAGTTATACGAATAGGTAGAGTTGATAAGATTTTTGACGTGACAAAATAAGATACGTCCGATGCACAACTAAAATATAACACATAAGTTCAAGCATATTTCCAATCACACCTCAACCAAATATATATATATATATATATATATATATATATATATATATATATATATATATATATATATATATATACACGCACACACACACGTAGTATGTCTCCTCCTTAAAAGGAGTTTTGGTCACTACCAAGTAAGATCTTGGACAAGAAAAGCTTCAAATGTCAGTATTCTTTGAGATTGAGAGATCCTGATTGTTTCTTCGAATATAAGTATGAAATAGGCTGCAGATTGAAAGGATCACATATCTTGTGTTTAGTTCATAGTTATTTGCGTCGTATTGTACCATCTGGTACCGAGCAATACATACTGTACTAGTCTCATAGTGGTATCTGTCCAATCTTGTATCGTTCTGACCACCGTGACGAGGGGCCTGGGCCACAACCACCTCCTTTTTGTCCCAGATTGAGTCTTATAACATATACATGTATATATTTTTGTTAATAGCTCTCATCAAATTAAGTTTAAAATATTCTACCCTTCTCCGATATTTAACTCGCCAATTTTAGTTCTGCTAGTGTAGCACGTAATCATCAAAGGAGAAAGACAAAAAGAAATCTTATTAAACATATATAGTGGTTATTCTATATGAGTCACCTACTTGTAAAGTTAGTTTTTTATTTATCAAAAAAAAAATTTCTCAATTTAATAACCTATTTAATTTGAAGAGTAAAAGTAATGTTCCACTCCCCCCTCTCTCTACATAATTTCACATTTTATGCGTCAAAATAATTAATTTTACATAGCCCTTTCAGAGCTCAACCCACCTTACGAAAAGTTGTGTTGTTATACTAAATAGTAAATATAGTATGTAAAAGATTTATCTTTATTCCTGACAATATTTTTTATTTTCTTCATGTTTATGTTATGTCAGAATGATTGAAACTCGAGGTCGCAATGTCTTTTTAAAAGTAAATTTTAGTTTAATACCTAATATAAATAATATACAAAAATAAATTACATAAAAATTGACAAAATTATTTTTTTGATTGAGTACATATAATGATGTTATATGACGTCGTAAGAGCTATTCCGTTCCTGATTAGCCATTTACATATATTGGCTATGAAATTTGAAAAGTTTGTGGGAGTGATATATATATATTACTCGAGCAAAACAAACAAGGCGTAAAGATATACAAAGTTTATGGGATTCTATAATGTCAGCTACTAGACCCCCTGGCCTCCCTTGTTCTCATTTGTACTACCTTCTTTAAATCTTTACTTTATCCATAAAGGCAGCAGCTAATATTGGACTGGCTTTGATAAAGCTTTTTTTTTTTTTTCAATTCTCAGGAAGGCATTCGGTCAATTTTAGGATTATTTCCAATTTAATGTCGACTAGTTCTCAGGAATCAATCACATCGTCCACTTGCCAGAGCCCCATTTATAGTCAGGACTTTTGCATTAGGTCTCGAACAAGAGACCTACGAGAAAACATATCTCTGAGTCTCAAGATTTAGTCATTGGACCAATCTCACGAGATTTTGATAAAGCTTTTATATGGAATGTAAGTTTTCTTGTAATGGGGAATGAACCAATATTTTGGTCAGTCCCTTTTTCTTTTCACTTTCTTGACCAATTTGTCTTTGCGCATTAATTTTGGACTTAAGACAATGAACCTTTCAATTGCCATAGGATTATAATCCTGCGCAAACGTGGAATTTGATTCTCATTTTTTGTCTCATTGAGAAAATTCTAAATCCAACTTCACTAACACTAAGAAACAAGCACCTATTTGAGGTGGGTTTTTCTTGATATCATTTTCATTTCAGATTAATACGTAATCAAGCTTCTCTCTCTCTCTCTCTCTGTAAAAACTTCATATTCAATTCAAAATCTAATTAAGTTATCCCGTACGACTCTCGATATTTTATCAAGTGATTACTCATTTCATCCCTAATTGTGGGTTCAGTTCGATCTGGTTCCTTACCTTTATTCCGACTAGAATATATGATTGTAAGAGCATCCACATCAAACTCCTTAAATTAATGTGCTTCTTCTTTAATTTGAGGAGCAAATTTTGTTAATAATCCTCACATCAGTCTCTCTACTACTTCTCCCTATTTTCCAAAAAGAGGAGAAGAACTATTCACTCCTAATATTTTATTTTTTTATTTTTTCATTTTTTTTCTCCTCCCTTGTTTGTTTATAACATTTGAATTGAATATAAAGAAAAAAAAAATTTGAATAAAATAGGGAGAGAATAGAAAGGCTGATGCATGAAACATTACAAAATATGGCTCTCTAAAATAGAAAAGTAAGACTTTCTATCTAATTTGGTGCAAAAAAATAAAAAGACTGGTGTGAATGCTCTAAGAGAAGCAACTCGTTGATACCACCTTAGTCGATACTAGTTGATGCACATTCTGATGCGCAAGTCGAATCATATGACTAAAAACACAAAAGTATTTTCTTTTGGATTCTATATCCTATGTTTCTGATTTTAAAAATATATAGCTTCAGGATCTGCCCAAGATCTTTTCCAACTTATTTGCGGATTTTCCTCTAAGATCCCTTCCATAATTTTTCGGGATTCTTGACATAACAAATCAGGATCTCTTCAAGATTTTTCGGAAACCTCGTCGGCTTGGATCTCTCTCCGTGCCACATCACCAACTTGGCCTAGTATCCAGTCTTGGGCTCAAGCCTACGAGTTGTTGGACCTTCGGTCTTACAAGTCGACCTCTCTGTTCGGACCAACCTTCTACCAAAGCTTACGCTGCTGTCAGGTTGATGGGGACAACCCGACATTTCAACCCGCTACACTAACAAATATGTGCATCCTTTTTGTTAGGTCTGTTATCATGGGTGTGAATTGTAATTTATTTATTTATTTAATATTTGATGGAATGAGTCCCGCTCTGGTCCTATGTAAAATTTCTATAATATCCAACCCAAAAGCTTAAGTCGTTAAGTGGAGGTGTAACAAGATTATATTATGCGATCACTCATTTCATTCCCAACCAATGTAAAACCTTTATTCCTTAACCTTCTCAAGCAGTTTCATCACAAGGCATTGAAAGACAAGGAAGTATTTAGGCTTAATTGCAATATAAGATTCCAAGGCATAACAATATATACTCTCAATGAATCTTGACAGGATTATATGAAGTAGCTTATGTCTATATTTATTTTGTTTAGCTTAAGTCATCCAATACTCTTTATTCTTTTTCCCTTCTGCTATGGTCCCAGAGATTGAACCAAGAAAGTTTTTCCGAATTCAAAATTAATGGTTATGATTCACTTGGATTAGTGGGACCACAACTACAAGTAAATCATGATCATTGATTTTGAACTCGGGACACATTTCTTGGTCTAATTTTGAGAACCGTACACTTTTCCTTTCTTTATTTGTTTGATCCAATCCTATGTTCTTTAGGATTCTGCATGTGGGGATTGTCATTTGTGTTGGAAATATTCGTGTAGAGCTGGATTGATGATTTATAAAGCAAAATGGGTGTATGTATGCATTCATATGGAAGCATGTTCGCTGGCTCTAATGGGTAAGCCCTTCACAACGAAGCTAGTTACAGAGGAATCAAATAGAGAACCCTTAGTCTTCAACTAATGTCATCTTCACATACCCATTTCATATTCTATATCATACAACAATGAATTCGTTCCCGGGCCTTGTACCTTTTGCAGTCCCACAATGAAATACAAAAAAACACTTTATTACAGTCGCTCTGGGATTGGTAGAGGCTTGATTATACCCTGCCAGCGAGATTAGCTTCAACCTAGGGAAGGAAGGGAAGATTTTAAAGGAAGCTCTATTTCTATCTAAAATCTTTTTTTTTTTTTCTACTCCGCTTTCCCCAACTAGGGAAGACTTCTTCTTAAATGGATCCGGTTTCATGGGAAAGGCATGGGAGTCTTTGGGCATTGTTTAAGCTGACCTTAGTAAACTTCTTCTCGTTATAACGAAATAGAGTTATTGTACCGAACTAGAGAAGTAATTAGGCTCGACCAAAAAAAAAAGAGAAAGCAAACGCACGTGCCTACTCTTTAGGTCTAGCCCAACAAAACGAGTACAGCGAGCCCTACATAAAAAGTCTGAAGTCAGTCTACTGCAAGGGCTTAGAAGTCCAAAGAATAGCAGCACATGGGTGTAATCTATAAAGAAATAAAGAGAAAATATCACAGTACAGAGATGTTGCATGATCGATCCCCATATCAATTTGGATCTACCCTTTTTTTATGGGGCCTTTACAGATCTATCTTGAACCCACATGGTGGAAATTTTCAAACTGGGGTTGGTGAAAAATGAAGAAATAAACTGCATCTGAAATTACAATATACTCTTTTGATAGTCCTTTCGTTCTCCGCATGTGACCAAACTTTGTTCATCCTCGATTTTATACCATTACTTTGAGATTTTACGTCCATGATCGAAATTGTCTATTTTGTTCAGATTAATTTTTTATAATCTCACGAAAAATTTCGGTTCAATCGAATATCGGTAATTGTTTTCAAACTAAAAAATTAAACTTTTAAGTCAAATACTTATCGATATCTGATCGAGTTAAGTTTTGCATAGTCATTTAAGAAATTAATCTGATCAACAAAATAAATATTTTAATTATTGTAATGAAATCTCAAAATAGTCCTGTACAACTTAGAATAAATAAAATCTGTTGACTTGCGTGTAAACAAAATTAGACTTCTCTTCTCTTAAGAGTACAATGATGGTAAAAAGGGACAACATCATGCTGATAAATGAAAAGAAAGACTAGCAAGGAAAGCATATGAAACTCATGCCCTCCCCACAATTCAAAAGACACTTGTTTTAGGAACCACCCCATTAACAAAAGAAAAAAAAAATTAGGAACAAATTCTTTCGTGCACAGATTCAGATATAAAAATAAAATTTTGGAGAGTTGAAATGTAGTTTCTTATAGTGTGGGCAAAACGATATAATTTTGTCAGCTTTTTCCTTGAAAATATATCATTTTAATCCCTTGTATTTTTATAACAATTTGTTTCATAAGTTAAAACGATACAGTTTCATAAGCAAAGCGGGCAAAATTATGTCATTTTGTCCACATTATACTTGCATTACAGAAAAATACACTACAATCTCCCTAAATTCATAAATGTGTCTGAAGCTATACAATGCACGTAAAATATTCTACATTATTTTGAAAAACACATCTAATGATTCTGAGCCGTACAAAAGATGTGTTCTTAGCAAGATTCTGAATATCTTATCGGCTTGAATATTAATTTTTCTATTAGTACAGTACGTACCAGTGCCGGTCATCTAGAAGGTACCGTATTGAATTTATTACAACTATCAATATATATATATGCTGGTACGGTCAATATTAGCCTGTCTTAGCCAGTATTTAGAAAGATACGATATTAAAGGTATTTAATACTATTTTTATGTCAAAATAGTACGTACCGATCGGTACGATATGATATTGATAACCTTGGTTCCTAGACTTCCTATTTAAAAAACAGTTGCTTAAACAGACCCCTTTAGTTTGCTACCACTTTTTCTCTTTTTCCAGTAGGTCCCTTGTCCCCGGCCCCGCAAACCGACCATCACACCCTTTCCACTTTTAATAGAGAGGAGAAGAATTAATATTATACGATTATTAACGTTAAAATTTGTAATCTCAATAAAGTCTGAATAATTAAAAAAAAATGAGTGTAATTAACGGAGAAAACAAAAGTCAACAAATAGAGTTTTATAGTCAACGGAAACTAGCCTATAGGGTTTTATATGTATCTGATCTGTCTTTAGTGTTACAACACTGAGGGTTTGAACGGTAGATAAAAAATGAATTGGGTCGGGCTCTGCAGTTGGTTTCTTGCCAACATTAAACCCATATATAAAATTTTATTTATCTATAATATTAAATATTTTGTTGATAAAAAAACAATTAGAGAAAAAAGAGTTTTAAAAAAAATCAAAAGTGGTTAACGTGAAATTAAATGTAATTCTTCTTATGTGTTATATAAAAAAACAGTGTCACATATATAGACAACTGACACAATTAGAGAGTATTAATATTGTTGTTTGTTTGGTGGTGAATTTTATTCTTCCGACCTAGTTTTGATTTTTATTACTTATTGTCAATAGCAGAGTGTGACTTCACACTCGAGAATCATATAGATAGTTTGGCTCCTTTCTTTATTCTAAAAAAATTTATACATCTTCATTAATTTGTCCCTTGATATTTTATACTTCTTCAAATTTTGTTATGCAATCTTTGTTAATTCAAAAGAAAACAAAACATAAACAATAATCTTAATGAATCAAATAATAATTGCAATTTATATATACATCATATGATCAAGTGGATATACATAAGCCAATAGCAATAAATATTGAGTTGTCATATTTTGTATCTATCTATAAATTTAAGAAAAGTAAAAGGTTTACTATGTGACCAATGCATAGGTTATTTCTTTGATTTAAAAAGACATAAAACTTCTTCTTTAACTTTATACTATAAAGTGAATGAATAGCAAAGGGTCAATCTAGTAGTTAAAGTCAAGAATTTAATCTTTTTAAACTCACAAGTTATTATTAATTTTACGGGATTAGTTCATAAAGAATTTTAATTCGAGCCTAGCTCCGTTAGTAAATGTTAGTGTGATTAGTTCTAAAAAATTAGCCAAGAATGCGTATAAATTAATTCGGACATTTTGAATTATTAAAAATAAAGTGAATGACAAGAAAGAGAAGGTGATGTGTTCTTGTGGTCTCTCCTCTTGGGTTTGTAATTAATATTGTATTTGTTGTGTAGGCCCTCTACTTTCTAGAGGTTTCCTTTTAGGCTTATAGGGTGTTTCTTGCTTGGGTGGCTTTATGGAAAAGTGGAATACTTTTTTTTCCTTGTTTGGTACTGGAAGTATAAAAAAGTAAACCAGAAGTAAAGAAATTACATGTTGTGAAAATAAAATAAATGATAAAATTATCCTTTGTAATGCGATCGTATTTATTGTGCTTCGTATTATATGTAATACCTTTCTTCACAACAAAGATCAGCCATATTTTTTTTCCACTACGAAGATTAGCCATATCATAACAGTCTACTTGTTTTTTCTTTGGAGTTCTTCTTTTTATTTTTCCCCCTAAATTAGAAACCAATAAAAAATGGAAAACTTTCCTCTAGCTTTTTATTTATTTAAATTCTTTTTTCCTTCACATCCAAACAAAGTCTCGTTTTCTAGAAAGTTGGTGGTTGGATGTGTTAGGGCACAAAGCAAGTAAGCGTAAAATAAACGATAATCAAACAAGCTCACAAGACAACGATATACGTGGTTCGATCGGAATGATCTACGTCCACGGGGTGTTGGAGGGTTTTCACTATAAAAGTTGTAAAAGGAGATACAATGAGGGCTGCTATCATATGTTCCCTTTATAGACTAGGGCAACATAACACCACACGCCAACAAAAAACCCTAAAAGGCTAACTTAACCGCGGCGGCCCGCTCGTGCGACCCAATAGGCCCAAAACTGATTTTCGCCCAACAATTCTCCCACTCGAAAAACAGTTCCTCAATGCACCCCAAGGTCCAACGAACGCAACAGCGGCTCAGGCTACCGCTCCAACACCCATCTCCACAACCTCAAGTTCGGAGACCAACTGAAGCCGCACACAGCTTCAGCTTGTCAATGATCACGGTCTTTGTCAACATATCCGCTGGATTTTCTGCACCACGGATCTTTTCAAGCAATAGTTGACCCTCGTCGACCAAACATCGAATGAAGTGATACTTCATCTGTATGTGCTTTGTCCTCGAATGAAACGCCGGATTCTTGGCTAGAAAAATAGCGCTCTGACTATCACTGTGTAGCACCCCTTTCTCTATCGCCTTCCCTAGTTCACCCATGAGCCCTTGAAGCCAGACCATCTCCTTGGCTGCTTCTGTCACTGCCACATACTCAGCTTCTGTTGTTGACAACGCAACAACCTTCTGTAGCTTGGAACCCCAACACACTGCTGTACCACCCAGGGTATAAACGAAACCTGTGGTACTCTTCCTACTGTCAACATCACCTCCAAGGTCAGCATCCACAAATCCTTGCAACTTCAGCCCAGCCTTTGTGAAGTTCAAAGAGACGTCTGCAGAACCACGCAAATGCCTCATAAGCCACTTCACTGCTTCCCAATGTTGCCTTCCCGGATTACTCATGTACCTACTCACTACTCCCACTGCATGCGCAATGTCCGGACGTGTGCAAACCATAGCGTACATAAGACTCCCAATTGCCGATGCATACGGAACCTTCTCCATGTAGTCCCGCTCCTTATCATCCCTCGGTGACTGCTCCTTGGATAGTCTGAAATGACTAGCCAAAGGTGTTCCAACAGGTTTTGCATCGCTCATACTAAACCTCTTGAGCACCTTTTTGATGTAGTCTGCCTGTGTCAGCTCTAGTGTCCCTTTCTTTCTGTCTCTGATAATTCTCATCCCGAGAATCTGCTTGGCCTCCCCCAAGTCCTTCATTGCAAACTGGCTTGACAATGCCTTCTTCACTTTGTTGATCTCCCCAATGTCTGATCCTGCCACAAGCATATCGTCCACATATAACAACAAAATGACATAAGACTTGCCACTACCTCTGGTATAACAGCAATGATCAGCCTCCAGCCGCTGAAACCCCTTGCTGCACATGAAGCCATCGAACTTCTTGTACCACTGCCTTGGAGCTTGCTTCAACCCATACAAGCTCTTTTTCAGTTTGCAAACCTTGTTCTCCTTTCCTTTCACTGCAAAGCCCTCTGGTTGATGCATGTAGATCTCCTCCTCCAAATCCCCATGGAGGAAGGCAGTCTTGACATCTAACTGCTCTAGGTATAAATCCTCAGCAGCCACAATTCCCAACACCAACCTAATTGTGGTTAACTTTACAACAGGAGAAAAAATGTCGTTGTAGTCAATACCTTCCTTTTGCTGAAAGCCTTTGACCACCAACCGAGCCTTGTAGCGCTTGCTACCATCATGCTCCTCCTTGATCTGGTAAACCCACTTGTTATGAAGAGCTTTCTTCCCGTCGGGCAGTTCAGACAACTCCCACGTTTTGTTTGTCAGCAGAGAGTTCATCTCATCCTTCATTGCCAACTCCCACTTGATAGAACTTTCACTCTGCAAAGCCTCCTCATAATACTCTGCTTTCCCAGCATCAGTCAACAATATATAATTCAAGGATGGTGAGAAACGTTGTGTTGGTTTGCTAACTCTGGAAAATTTTCTGACAGCAGCAGTTGGCGTGCTCTGTTCAACTTCAACTTGCGGAATAACTTCCTCCTCCTCTTCCTGAGTGCTCTCTGGAACAGACCCCTCAGACAGCTCACCGAAATCAACCACAACCTTTTCTTTCTCAGTCTCAGGCACAGACGCGACTTGCTCTGTCCTATCATGATCCTTGTATAGCACTTGTTCATTAAAGATGACGTTCCGGCTTCTAACCACTTTCTGGTTCTGTGCATCCCAAAACTGATAGCCGTACTCCTCATCACCATATCCAATAAAGAAACATTTATTAGATTTAGCCTCTAACTTACTACGAGCATTTGCATCAATATGAACATATGAAACACAGCCAAAAACTTTAAGGAACGAAAGGTTTACCTTCTTTCCGCTCCACACTTCTTCTGGCAACTTGAATTGTAACGGAACTGACGGTCCCCGATTTAGCAAATAAGCCGCCGTGCTTACTGCATCAGCCCAAAAAATTTCTGGCAAACCACAATGCAGTCTCATACTCCTTGCTCGCTCATTCAAGGTCCTGTTCATTCGTTCAGCAACACCGTTTTGCTGAGGAGTCCCGGGGATAGTCTTCTGCATCTTTATCCCATTGACCTCACAGTACTTCTTGAATTCACCTTCATACTCACCACCATTATCCGATCTTAGACATTTAAGTCTCAAGCCGGTCTCATTTTCTACAGCTGCTTTCCACCTCAAAAAAGCATTAAAAGCGTCAGATTTATTCTTCAAAAAATAAACCCATACCTTCCTGCTCGAGTCATCAATAAAGGAGATATAATATCTAGAACCCCCAATGGTCTGAACTGGAGAAGGCCCCCACAAGTCTGTGTGCACTAACTCCAACTTCCTTGGCTTTGGTGGTCTGCCCGTCTTCAAGAAGCTAACCCTTTTCTGCTTCCCAAATATGCATCCCTCGCACAAACCAAACTCAGTAGACTTTAATCCCTGAAGCTTCCCACTGGTGTGTAACATCTTCATCCCTTTCTCACTCATGTGACCCAGCCGCTTATGCCATAGCTCAACATCAACTGTTGATTCAAGAATTCCTGCCATGTCTCGAGTGCTCTCCGTCAAGTACAATGTCTCTGTCTTGACTCCACGAGCCACAATCATAGCCCCTTTTGAAACCTTCCAGCTATCCTGACCAAACGTGATAGTATGTCCTGCAGAATCAAGCTGCCCCACAGAAATCAAGTTCCTCATCAACTTGGGAACGTGTCGGACTTTCTGTAGCAGCCACACCGAACCATTCGGTACCCTTATCCGAACATCTCCCATACCCACGATGTCTAACGCCTCTCCGTCAGCCAAATACACCTTGCCGAAATTTCCAGCAACATAGTTCTGAACAATCTCCCTGTGTGCAGTGGTATGAAACGAAGCTCCTGAGTCCAAAACCCAAGAATCTATCGGACTATCAACCGACAATAGCAAAGCATCCTGACAATTTTCAGCAGCAACATTAGCAGTATCGTTTTGCCTTTTCGGTTCCTTACAGTATCGTCTGTAGTGCCCGGTCTGATTACAGTTCCAACACTGAATTTCTGAAAGAGGCGTTTTCGATTTAGACCTCCCCCTTTGAGAACTTCCTTTCGACTGACTCCTTCCTCTACCCTCGGTATTTAAAGCAGAACCCGAGGCAGACGGATAAGATTCCCCTGCATCTTTTCTGCGAATCTCCTCACTCAAGACTAAATCTCGAATATCTGAGTATTTCAATTTTTCCTTCCCTGCAGAATTAGATACTGCCATTCTCATGGCCTCCCAACTATTGGGCAACGAAGCCAATACAATCAAGGCCCTAATCTCATCGTCGAACTCAATTGAAACTGAAGATAATTGATTCGTAATCGTATTAAAATCATTAAGATGGCTCGCAACCGAGCTTCCCTCCTGCATCTTAAGATTAAATAACTTCTTCATGAGATGTACCTTATTGTTCGCAGATGGCTTTTCGTACATACTGGATAACACGGCCATCATGCCGGTTACAGTCTTCTCCTTCATGATGTTGTGGGAAACCGTCTTCGATAACGTCAACCGGATGATTCCCAAGACTCTTCTGTCTAGGGTTTCGAATTCTGCGTCGTTCATCTTTTCCGGCTTCTTCCCAGTCAATGGCGCCTCCAAACCTCTACCATACAGATAATCCTCTATCTGCATCTTCCAATATCCGAAGTCTGATCCATTGAACTTTTCGATCCCGTGAACTCTACCTTCTTCTTCAGCCATTACTGATCTTGACGAGAACCAGTGCTCTGATACCAGTTGTTAGGGCACAAAGCAAGCAAGCGTAAAATAAACGATAATCAAACAAGCTCACAAGACAACGATATACGTGGTTCGATCGGAATGATCTACGTCCACGGGGTGTTGGAGGGTTTTCACTATAAAAGTTGTAAAAGGAGATACAATGAGGGCTGCTATCATATGTTCCCTTTATAGACTAGGGCAACATAACACCACACGCCAACAAAAAACCCTAAAAGGCTAACTTAACCGCGGCGGCCCGCTCGTGCGACCCAATAGGCCCAAAATTGATTTTCGCCCAACAAGATGTAACAAATGACGATTGAAATTAGCCTCGAAAGCGAGTGTAAACAGCAGTGTAGATTCTTCTAGCCAAGGGTCACAATCTACTGTCATTAAGGTCTTGTTTGGCGGTTCAAAAATTCACCCTTTGATTGGTGCATGCTTTGGTTTTTCTTTCCTTTCAATTCAAGGAATTTGATTTGAAGAAGATCACTTTTGTGGTGTATTTTTTTCCTGATTATATTAGGAGAAAAACAATCTTACACAATCTATTAAAATATATTTTTATCCTGATTATACTTTATATTTGTTCTGTTAATTAATATTATAGAATGACCATACGTGAGATGTTATATATGCAAGTTCATAATATAGCACAAGACTGTATTTTAAATTATAAGTATCACAAGTTTACTATGTCTATTACGACTAATATTACAAATTATATTGTTAACGATTAAGATATAAATATATATATATATATATCTAGTCAATAGTTGATATTTATATGGCATGATACACATCTGTTTTTTTATTTTATTTTATTTTAGTTGACCCAATCATGACGCATACATATACATATATATATACACACACACATTAAATTGGATGGTGAAATATATGTTAAAAATTGCTCTTTCCCTATATTTATATCTATGCGAGTGTATATATATACACAAGCGTAAATTCGCCCCTCGTCCCTTCTCACTTGCACAAATTGCCATTTCAATTTTTTTTTCTTTCAGGCGACTTTCGGTATTTATGTCTTCTTAATTGTATATAATAGGTCATTTTTTTCTGATATTATTATTGTAATAAGTACATAAGATAATGATTTTTTTTTTTTGTTATTCTCTTTTAAAAAATATCTTACTTGAGCTTTGAACAAAATGCAATAGGGCCAACCACTTCAACACGAGTTATATGAGCAAATTGACCTGTAACTACCGTTCAATCTCACGGTGTCACTCTCATCCAACAAAAAGAAAAACTCACATGTCATTATTTGTTGATTTTAGGATAGTGGTGTTTTAATTATTCTTTTTGTTTATCAGCATTTTTAATTATTCTTCTCTATTATACATTTACATTGGATCTAAAGTAGGTAAATCTATTTAGGGTTTTATCGAGAATAGACGAGAAGCCAAGCGAACAACATGGTACTCTTGTGCACGTGTATGTTGTTGAGCAAAGAATCATATTTATCAACCGGATAAATGGGGTTAAATAATTGTGATCGAATTGTAATAGAATGTGAATATATAAGTTCTAGACCTGAATAGTTCCAGACCAGATCTAATCGGGCAAAGATGAGAATTCGTAAACCAATTCGGCTAATTAATAAAGAGAGGTTAATGGTTGAAGTAAACTCTAACTGTATGAGATACAGTTCGGAGAGTCCGAAAAAAGCTTATCAAGTTAGGGGCCAATTGTTAGAAGGCTTAAGCCACCTCTAGAGGATTTTAGAGGTGAGAAATGACTCAAATTAAATTAGAGAGATAATCTCTATAAAAGGATATATACCCATAGAGGGGAAGATGCACTATAATTTACTATTATACGCATTGGATTGAGAGTATTGATTGATTAAGTACTGAGTTAATCATCAGAATATCTTTTTGATGACTAGATATGGAAGGTTACTTGACGGTTTATTCTTTTACAAATTATGTTTTAGGCGAGTGTGAGAGATTGTGTGTTCATTTGTAGTTCAATGAGCTAACATTTAAAGTAAACCGAGTTTTGTCCATTCACAAGAACAACACGCATAAATGTACGAGAAATGAAGAAGTTAGGGTATCCATAATTTGTTATATGACGAAGGAAGAAGTTAGGGCACCACGTGACAGTACCCATAAATTCTTCAAAATCACTCTCACTTGTAGGAGAATCCACCGCAATGTTAGGGGTATCTTAACCCTTAGCAAGGGTATCTTGTTAAAATGTTAGGTGAACCATAAAACCACAAGGCAAGTATGAAAGATCAACTGGCCATGTGTGGGTGGCCCTTGTCACAATGAAGCAGCTTTTTCACCGAATTGCACGTGGTGGGACACCAACGATATTTGCTCCTCCTTTTGTGTGCTGTTTTTGTCTTTAGAAGGACCACATGAACAGATCATAGCAACCTTCAACCCAACTTTATAACCCATCTTTGTGTTTCCTCCTTTGTGGCACGTTTAGGAGTTGTATTATGTAACATTCCATGTAAACTATTGACCCAACAACTTGTTAGAGCTAAACCACGTGGCCTAAAATGCTTAAATCCAAGTTGTTAGTAGTAGTTTACATGGTTCTTTATATACCAAAGATTACCCATGTAGATTTTCGATGTGGGACGGAACATCACAATCTCCCCACCTTTAAGACCTTGAGCCCTTGCAAGGGATTCAACACTAGAGTCACCACGGCCTAATCCGGGGTCTGTTCTCTAGTGATCAAACAAAGTCTCGACCCCACACTTGATCGTATACACGGATCACTTTGATACCATTTATAACGCCTCATGTAAACCACTGGCCTAGCAACTTGTTGGAGCCCAACCATGTGACCAAAATACTTAAACCCAAGTTGTTAGTAGTAGTTTACATGGCTCCTTAATTATATAGCCAAGATCACCCATGTAGACTTTCAATGTGGGACGGGACATCACATAGTAGGCCGAATTTACTGGGTCACAGTACAAATAGATCTAAGGTAAATTTGGCATCAGTTAGACTGAAGTATGGCTGAAGATTTGCACGATCCTTTTATCATGGTGGATCTTCTTAGGCTATGTTTGGTTAAGTGTTTGGGAGATTTTTTCCCAAACAAGTTTCTGGAACAAGTTTCTCAAACATTGTTATTTTTTTCCTAGACAACTTTTTCTCTCTATAAAAAGTGTCTCTGAAACATTCTTTTCCCAAACAAGTTTCTGAGACACTTATAACCAAACAACGTCTCAGAGTTTTGTTTCTAAAAATTGTTTCAGAAACACTCAAAACGAACACATCCGCAGCATTAATAGAGTGTCCTTCAGTTGCCAATAGCCGGATAACACTAACTGATTATTTCTCTTGCAGTTTAGATTAAAAGAGCTCAGTGGAAGTAATTCAAAGAATGATTCGTCTGGTTTAGGACTTACCGTGTGTGTGTGTGTTTTAAAGATCTTATTTTCGTAGAATTAAATCCAAAACTGGCCAACACCCATCATCCGAAATTGCATACTGCAGTATGGGATAATGGGTCGCCCAAACATGCCCTTATGATGATGTCATTAATTTGTTGGTTCACTATTTGATTTTAGGATGTCTCCAAGTACTTGTGCCTTTTTCTTGTTTACTCGGCAAAAGAAATAATTTCATTAAAATTAAAGAAAGGGTACGAGAACAAGTGAAAAACATTACAACGATCAATACTGAATCTCAATTAAGTTGGCATTCGAGAGATGATAATCATATGTCGTTCGAGCTCCGATGTACCCGAAGGTTGACAAGAAGTCAACATAGCTAGAAGAGAAAATGGGCCTAGCAAAGAAATTGGAAACCTTAGAAAAATAAAAGTCCATACTTGTGCCCTTTGAAAAGTTCCCCCCCCCCCCCCCCCCCCCAAAAAAAATATATAATTAGGTATCCATAAACTAACCCTTGTAAATGACCAAATGCCCCTTTAAAAGTATAAAAGAAATAGTACTCTTAAAAAATTAATCAAATGTTTTAAAAAGGAATATATTAATTGCATGTCTACCTTAAAAAATTGAGTTTCCGTACGAACCTAGCAAATACGGGACGGCGTGAGTATTAATTTATTTTCTTTAATTCAGACCCTAAAACACGTAATTTAAAGTTACTAATGTATTAGCTGTGCCTACGACACTATCAATAATATTAAATTCATATTTTAGTTTAAAAAAATTAAAATTAAAATTTTTTTGAAAAGACAAAAATAAGTCAATATATGGTTTGTTTTGACTTATTTTTCGTATTTAATGAATTTTTTTTAACTTTTAGACATAATTTTATACTTTTTAGATGTCTTTCGTCGAGACGAAACAACAATTAAAAAAAATTGATAAAAAATAACAACTACAAAAAACATTTGAATAAAATAAAAAATAATTAATTTAGATAAGTTAAGCCACATAGAAAAAATGATGAGTATTAATGTGCCTTTTTTATTACTTTTTTAAATGTTGTGGGGCTAATAAAATGATAGTTAAGATTTTTGTATAATTATTTTTTATAGTAAACCTCAACCATTAGATGAAAACAATCTCAATCGTTGTTGTGAAAATAAATTTTTGAGAATTTCACACCGTCTTAATTTGTAATATCGATTATTTTTTATACATGAGTCCATAAAAATCAATCGGCTACTAGTGCCTACCGAGAGGTAAAGAATTTAAAGAGGAATTAGGATAGGGGCGGATACCAGGATTCAACGTTAGGGAGGGTCAATACTTTTTTTTTGGAAAAATGAGGGGGCCAAATCCAATTTGGAGGGATCAAAATATATATATTTTTAAAATTTTTAAAATTTATACTTCGTTCGTAATTTTTTTTGAAAATTTTGCAGGAACCCGAATCCTTCTCGGTCTCCATGAAATTCTTTCCCTGATTAGGATGACAAAAATAAACAGTCTTCAGGCAAGTGGGATGAAATATAAGCTCATATTGTCAACATCGCACAAAAGGGCCAAAAAAGAAAGGAGAAAAAGAAACCATTGAAAGTTCCATATGGGCGTTCCATCAATTTTTGTCCTGGTCTCGAGTTTTTTATTTTATTTTTTCTCATGTTATTATCACCATATTTATGGTATATAGTAGTGCAAACCTTTTAATGAGGAGAATTCTAAAAGTGAAATTTCATCACCTAGACTTTTCTTTTTTAAAAAAAACAAAAAATAATACTCTTAATTATTTGAAAATCCAATTTATATATCTCTCACATGGTTGATGATTTAATAATGGATATTATAAAACGTTGTTGGCGCCCCAATCGTTGTGATCACAGGCTCTAACACGATATTGAAAATGTGATTGGCTTAGAAATTACACTTAAACTGTTGATATTGTCTCAATTATCAATTGCAATATTTACATTTTATTTAGTACTTATGTTTTATTGTTTTCCTTATAAATAAGCATCATTCATTTTCGCCATACACATAAATTGGGAACCGGGGGCCCTTCTGTGGGGTGTGCTACGCGTCAAAACAGCGTCGTTTTGGTGCACAAAATACTGCCCGAACAATATAAAATTGACCGAATAATTTTTGGTCAGTGTGTTTACTGCCAAAATGACGCCGTTTTGACGCGCAACACATCCTGCTGTGCACTGCGCACAGCAAGCCCACATTTCTGCATAAATTGAAACTTATGGGTAGGATTATTTATTGACCCTCATAGCTGTCATCGTGCGAATTTTCTACTCCTGACACTTCACATCAGGTACCGAAGATGGACACGAGAAATCCAAGTTTCCAATCACTGACGATATCAATCCAGAAGAAGATCCTATTGCAATCCGATTTACCTAAAATAGATTTATAGCTCTGAGCTGTATTGGAAGACTCTTTCGAGAAACTTGTTTTGGCAATTTTTACTTTTGTAAGAGTAAATTTTTAATTTTTTTAGAGTTTAATTACTTTCTTTTAAACTAATGTTTTTAAAATTCAAAGCGTTACGTACTGAAAAGTAAATAACACTTAATTAATGTTAAATTTCAGAATACTCTTGTAAGAAAAGAGAGAAATTGTTGCGAGAATCCCCACCTTCTTAAACTTACTGATTTAATATTTAAAACTTTATTTACATTTGTTGACTAATAGAAGTTTTTGATACTTTAAGATTACAAGGTAATTAGTTTGACGAATAAGTCAATAATAAATTAATTAATCATTTACTATTTTTGATAGAAATTACTGCTAATGATTTCGACTCAAAGAATTATATATATATATAGGGGAAGACTCAAGGGGTCAATATTTTTTTAAACTAATATTAGATTAACATCTAAACTCTTCATTTTTGATTAAATTTTAATGATCTGAACCGTTCAATGTGTTTAAAACATGTTTTTAAGGGTACTCGCGAGAAATCAACTCAAAATATTATTGGAAATGACTTAATCCAAACGGTGGTTAAAAATACTGACAGAAACTAATTTATGAACCACGGTTTGGATCAAGCTCATTTTTTGTCCATTTGCATCACTTTTTTTGTTTCTATTTACAAAATTATTAAAATATCTTTATATTTACTTGGCAAAGTTTATTTAATAGAGAGTATTTTAATAAATTTGTATAATGATTACTAAAAAAGGGTTGTGGAAATCAAATCTCAATATCATTTGTGTAGATTTAAAGATCACTCTAAACTTCATTTTTTATAACAACGGATTACATAAAATTGCGTTGACGCGCCCAAGTGATTGCTTTTAATGTTCCACCATATGGCATTTCTTTATTGGACAGTGTAGAAGAAACACAGAGCTGGCAAGTGTAGAATCATTTTGTGTTTGATTTACGTAAGCACTACAACAAACTTATTTGCATTAAGTTTTTGTTTTTTGCGATTTGATATTCACACCCAATTTTTTTTTCATTTGCACTTTTTTTTTTTTAATTCCTTGTTATACAAAGTTATTGAAATATTCTTTTATTTTATTCTCATTTTGTGTTTAAATAGAAGAGCATTTTAGTAATTTTATATAATAAAGACAAAAAAAGTATATAAATGGACAAAAGGAGAGTGTGAATATCATTTTCCTTGTTTTTATTCAATTTTTTTGCACGCAGTAGTTTTGCTTTGTTTGTTTGGATGGTGTAAAAACATTTAAAAACTTAACCATAATAATACAATTTAAAACTGGCAGATTCTTTTAAATTATTTTTGTTTTTTCTAATTTTTTTCAAGTATAATTTTTTATTTGATTATTTCTCTTTTCAAGATTGACTAATAATTCTGACGAGGGTAAAATATAATTGAGAAAATACATTTAGACCCCCCGAGTAAATTCGGAGTTCGGCCGAGACCGAATAGCACACCCGGAAGCACGTGCTGATCACGTGAGATAACGGCCGACACGAGAAGTGCCGACTTCACCCAAATCAGGATAAAAGAACCAGGTGTTGAGGTGCCGACCTGGGAAAGGCGGAACGACGACCCGCCGAACTGAGAAAGTCGGTCAGGATTATGGGCAGCCCGTGGGAAGTGACAGATAACCGCTCTTCCGAAAAGGGTATGGAGCCCCGGATATGATGGGACAAGACAAGACTCTGTCAGGAGGGGCATGGACGTGAAATCCATGTCCAATCAGAAGACACTTCGGTGGAAAAGAAGGTTCCAAGAGAATTAGAGCAGAATGGAAAGTCTATAAATAGAGCTGGAGATGAACAAAAAAGGTACGCCTGAATATACTGTTTTGGCTTGCTAATAGAGAATATTAGCCTGAGCTAGCATTTTCCCTGTGAGATTGTGCCTGACTTAATCATCGGAGTGTTCTCCTGCCACAGCGGCAGAGGACTCTTTGACAGATTATTCTTTTGCAGATCACAGGTACACATATTGAGAGAAGCACCATTTCGGCTGGATAGTGAGTCTCTAGCTTTCCGTCCCGATTTTCTAAATCAACCCACTTACAATTGGCGCCGTCTGTGGGAAAGTTAAAGATTCATGGCTGAAACACCTAGGAGAGATCAGGGAAGGGAGAGGGATAACAGGGAAAAGTCAAGATCCCCCCCTCCGGTTCCACACAAATCAAAGGGTCCTAGGAGAGAGATCCCCAAGGTTCCCCCACCAAGGATAGTAGGAGAACAGCCCGGGGAACAGGCGATACCTCCTACCGTTCTGTCAGCTGCCAACACATTGGGAGCTCCAGCGCTACCCACACCGATGAATCTGGAGCAACGTACAGATCGTCCGCGAGAAGCGGAACGATCGAGAAATAGGGACAGGTCCCTAACTCAATCCCGAAATGAGGAAGGGAGAGAATCCCGAACTCATGAAGGGTCTCGACGACACGAGGAATACAACGACGCCGATCGGATCCGGAAGAGGGATCAGGAAATAGACGACATGAGGCGTTACATCCGACGTATGGAGAGGGAGAACCAAACTCTCCGTAAACGCAAAGATCCAGTCTACCATTCAATGTCCGGACGTGACGAACGATCTGAGACTGGACCATCTCGGCAAGATAGCCGACACGAGCCCAGTAAAAGGCCCCGAGGAAGGGAAAAGCAGATGGGGGCATCGTCTAAGCGAGCCGGACCACCCCAGGCTCGGCCAATTCCGGACATGAGGGAATGGTTAAATCAGCGGGCGGAGTCAGCCCCAGACGTCCAGCCGAAGCTCCCGCAACAGCCTTTGCCGCCGGTAGCTCCACCGACCGACATGAGGGCTTGGCTAAACCAACAATTGGGACTCAACCGCCCAGAGGACGATCAAAACCACAAGGAGTTGCAGCAACTGGCAGTGTCGCCGTTGTCGGTCCAGATAGAGACGGAGGACTTACCCAGAAAGTTTGTCCCTCCGAAGTTCACAATCTATAACGGACGAACGGATCCGATGACTCACGTCAAAGGATTCGTGAACTCCATGATGATCTACGTGGGCCAGGACAGCCTGTACTGCAAGGTGTTCTCCCTGAGCTTGGGAGAGATAGCCTTGAATTGGTTTCAGGCTTTGCCGCCGAGGTCAATTACAAGCTGGAGGCAGCTGGCGGACCAGTTCCTCAAAAGATTCGTGGCTAACCGAGCACAGAAGAAATACGTGAACACACTTCTGGCCTTGAGAAAAGGACCAGAAGAGGACCTCAGACAGTACGCCAGCAAGTACTGGGCCACCTACAATGAGATCGGGGACTGCACAGAAGCCTACGCCGTGGAGTCTTTCAGGCTTGGGTTATCATACCGAGATCGGCTCAGAGAGTCTCTCACCATTGATCCCCCAAGCACCATTGCCGACTTAATGAACAGAGTCGAGAAGTACGCCAAGTTTGAAGACGAGATCCGCCGAGACAAGGATCGGCCAGCAGCAAAGGCGCGCGGGAATGCGGTGATGGTGCCCGAGACTAAGAGGCTCAGGGCTGAGGTGGCCGAAGTTACACAGGCACCAAGGGAGAGAAGACCGCTTGGGGCTCAGGCGTATAAAGCTATACGCACGATTTTCAACACCCCGATCTTTCGGATGATTCACCCCTTGAAGAACGAGCCCTTCTGGAAGTGGCCAGCTGGGACGGGAGAGCTGGTGAAGCGTGACCCGAGCAAGGATTGGTGCAGCTATCACCGAAGAAACGGCCATATGACGGAAAGGTGCAAGGCGCTTAAACAATTCCTAGAGGAATTAGTTGAAGCTGGACATCTTCGACGTTATGTAGCCGAACAAAGGCAACAAATGGTTCAGCCAGAGCCAATGGAAGCCGAATCCTCCGAGGAAGAGGTGATGGTGACTGGGACCGTGCATGTTATACACGCGGCAACCCCAGTCCTAGATGAAAAGGAAGCTCGGCTCCAGCGCCGCCGAGACGGACACGAGCACCACGTACAACATCTCGGGCAAAAAAGAAAAGAGCCCGAGACGCAGATGGAAACAGTCATTTCCTTTTCCGAAAAGGATTTGGAGGGGGTAACACGTCCCCATAACGATGCTCTGGTGATCACGCTGCTCCTTGGCACCATCAACACGGAGAGAATCCTAGTTGACCAGGGCAGCTCGACGGAGATCCTATACTATGACGCCTTCAAAAAACTCCAGCTGGACAAGGCGGATTTGAAGAAGGCCGACATACCACTCATCGGTTTCAGTTCCGAAGCGGTCTGGCCTTTGGGATCCATCACCATCCCTGTCCGAGCAGGGAAAATAACTTTGGATGTGGATTTCCTGGTGGTGGATGTACCATCTGCTTACAACGCCATCGTGGGGAGAACTTGGCTCCACAGGTTGGGGGCAATTCCTTCTACCTACCATCAGATGTTGAAATTCCCGGGAAAGAAGGGGATCGAATGTGTTCGGGGTAACCAGACGACAGCGAGAAGCTGTTATGTCACCTCCATCAAACACAAACCTAAGGCCGAACATGTGAAATCCATTGAAGTCCCAGATCGGCCGACGATAGAGGATATCGGGCGTAACCCAGCCGATCGCGTTGTGGAGGAACTCAAGCAGGTACCGGCTCACGAGACGGATCCGGAGCGGTATTTTCTAATCGGGGCAGAACTGTCAAAGCAGGATGAGGAGGCCCTGGTCGCATTCCTCAAAGAGCATATAGATGTATTCGCTTGGACACCACAGGAGATGCCTGGGGTAAGCCCGGATATCATATGCCATCACCTGAACGTGGATCCTGCCCACAAACCGGTGATGCAAAAAAGAAGGAGGCCGGCAATCCAACATGTGGATGCCGTAATAGAGGAAGTAGATCGGTTGCTGGAGGCAGACGCCATCAGAGAGGTGCAGTACCCCGAGTGGTTATCCAACACCGTGGTGGTCAAGAAAAAGAATGGCAAATGGAGGGTTTGCGTGGATTTCACCAGCCTCAACAAAGCCTGCCCCAAAGACAGTTTTCCACTGCCCAAGATAGACCAGCTGGTAGATGCCACAGCTGGATATCGGCGCATGAGTTTCCTGGATGCGTATCGGGGATATCATCAGATAGCCATGCACGCGCCGGATCAAGAAAAGACGTCCTTCATTACTCCCCTCGGACTCTTTTGCTATAAAGTGATGCCGTTCGGTTTGAGAAATGCAGGGGCGACTTATCAGCGTTTGGCGACCCTCATGTTCAAGGAGTTGCTCGGGAAGAGCATGGAGGTCTACATCGACGACATGGTGATCAAAACCGAGGAGGCAGAGTCCCACATAAGCGACCTCGGCAAAACTTTCCAGGTATTGAGAAAATACCAGCTCAAGCTCAACGCATCGAAGTGCGCCTTCGGGGTCAGCTCGGGGAAGTTTTTGGGGCATCTGGTTACACGGAGGGGGATAGAAGCCAATCCCGACCAGATTGTCGCCTTGCAAAATTTACAGAGTCCCCGAACTGTGAAAGAGGTTCAAAGACTAACCGGGATGGTGGCAGCCCTCAACAGGTTCATCAGCCGATCTTCTGATCGATGTCGGCCATTCTTCCAGCTGTTGAGAAAACGGTCCAAGTATGCATGGGGGGAAGAATGCGAGAAGGCTTTTCTGGAAATGAAGAGCTACTTGGCCAACCCCCCGCTGATCATAACTCCCGAGAAGGGAGATGTGTTAACACTCTATGTGGTCGTATCCGAGCATGCGGTCAGTGCGGTTCTGTTAAAAAACAAAGATGGTCAGCAGACGCCGGTCTACTATATAAGTAAGACGCTCCTGGATTCGGAGACAAGGTATCTCCCCCTGGAGAAGCTGATCCTGTCCCTCGTGGTGGCATCCAGAAAGTTGCAGCACTATTTCCTGACCCATACAGTAGAAGTACCGACCAAACATCCCATCAGTACTGCCTTGAGAAGAGCAGAGCTGTCGGGAAGGGTAGCAGCTTGGTCTGTGGAGCTTGGGGAATATGACATCAGATTCCTCCCGAGGACAGCAATAAAAGGACAGGTCTTGGCAGATTTTGTTGCAGAATTCTCCTACGAACCAGTAGAGAGTGTCGCTTCAATCTCAGAGGACGATGCGCCCGAACAGGGGGAAATAGTTCCCGACCAGATGCCGTATTGGAAGCTGTATGTTGACGGGTCATCTTGTTCGAGGGGGTCTGGAGTCGGCATCGTGATAGAAGAGCCAGATGGGTGCTATTTTGAGCAATCCTTCCGGTTGAACTTCAGCGCTTCCAACAATGTTGCTGAATACGAGGCGCTGATACTCGGACTCAAGTGCGCACGAAATCTGGGGGCGGAACACGTGGAGGTCGTCTGTGATTCACAATTGGTCCTCAACCATCTCAGTGGAGATTATGCCACCCGGGACGAGAGGATGACTGCCTATGCAGAGAGGGCCAGAGCAGAGTTATCAAAGTTCAAAAGAACAATGATGACACATATCAGTTCAAGACAGAACGACCACGCTGATGCCTTGGCATGTCTGGCTTCGGCAATACCCAGAGATAAATTCAGAACTATATATGTGGACTCCATTGAGTATCCGAGCATCGACATCCCAATTGCCGAGAAGGCTTTGGAAATCGATCTCGGCCCAAGCTGGATGGATCCCATTATCGCCTACCTCGCTGGGGGAACTGTCCCCGAAGAAAAGAGAGAAGCCCACAAGCTGCGGATCAAGGCAACACGCTTCTGGCTATCGCCAAAGCAAGAACTTTACCGTAAGTCCTACACTGGCCCCTATTTAAAATGCGTACATCCTACTTTAGTTCAGAAATTCTTGTATGAAATCCATGAGGGGATATGTGGGAGTCACGCTGGGGGCAGGTCCATAGCCCATCGTGCCATATCTCAAGGGTATTGGTGGCCATATATGCAAGAGGACGCAAAGAAGTATGTCCAGATTTGCGAAAAGTGTCAGAAGTTCGCCCCGATCACACATCTGCCTGCAGCCGATCTGTCGCCGCTTACTAGTCCATGGCCCTTTGCACAGTGGGGGATGGATATCGTCGGCCCACTTCCTAAAGCAACTGGGGAAAGGAAGTACCTGTTGGTTGCCACGGATTATTTTACCAAATGGATAGAAGCCGAACCACTGGCTAAAATCACCGAGAAGAACGTCGAGCGATTCGTATGGCAGAACATCATCACCAGATTCGGCATCCCATACGCCATCGTCTCGGACAACGGGACCCAGTTCCAGGATAAGTTCAAGGCTTTCTGCTCACAATACAAAATCAAGAACTACTACGCCTCCGTGGCGTACCCTCAATGCAACGGGCAGGCAGAAGCTTCAAACAAGACGATATTGGGAGGAATGAAGAAACGGTTAGAGAAAGCCAAGGGCAAGTGGGTGGAAGAGTTGCCACTCGTCTTATGGGCGTACAGGACCACTCCTCGCCGATCTACGGGAGTAACCCCATATTCACTTGCTTATGGCACAGAGGCTGTCATTCCACTTGAAGTCGGCATCCCGACTCTCCGAACTGAAATGATGGAACAAGGTGGCAATGATCAAGCATTGGCAACAGAGCTCGATTTTGCCGAAGAGAAACGGGAACGAGCCATGATCAGACTCGCTGCCTATCAATCAACTCTGTCTAGAACCTATAACAAGAAAGTCCATCAGAGGGAATTCAATCTCGGCGACCTAGTCCTGCGCAAAGTCATGGGGAACACGAAAGATCCAACTGATGGCAAGCTCGGGGCTAATTGGGAAGGTCCATACAGAGTAATAGGCCGACTCGGGAAGGGCGCCTACAAGCTGCAAGATCTGGATGATAAAGAAATACCAAGGACTTGGAATGTCTCCAACCTTAAGAAGTTTTATCAATAATTTCTTTATTCCAGTACTCATGTCTATTTCTCAATGAATGAAAGTTCCAGTTTCAATGGTTCGACTAGATATTCCGAAAATTTGTCAATCACGTCACTACTGGATTATAATGTTCAACACTTGAGAAAAGTTTGAACTCCTGGACACACTCGAGAAGAGTATAGGTTGAACAGCCGAACATACTTGAGAAAGGTTTGTTCGGCTCAAAACCTGAGAATTGTTGGAATATCCGAACATGTTTGAGAAAAATATGTTTGGACTTAGAGTACAAGTTAAACAGCCGAATAGATTTGAGAAAAGTTTGTTCGGCTCAATACTTGAAGATATTTAATACTTGAGAAAAGTTCAGTGCGTTAAGAGAAATGTTCACATCAAGACAAAGAGTTGCCGACGAAAGATTCAACTTGTATTCATTTATGTGTGAAGTACAAAAGCAAAAGAGCAGAAATGAATACAAAAGACTTGTGGCTACAAGGGAAAAACGACAGAATTACAAGAAGAAGAACACAGTCAACCGGGACACGACCCTTCCCAGACGTCCTTCAGGCGATGTCGGCGACGTCTTCCAGGATCTGGCCCTCTTCTGCAAAATTGTCTTCCGGGACTCGACCCTTCCCAGACGCAGAGCCTGCCCCGATGCCGGCTTCATCATAGTCTTCAACGGTCAGCTCGGCCTCGGGAATAGGTTCCTCCTCCTCGCCAAGATCAGAAGAGTGGGGAATCTCCTTGAACAGGGTCGAGTCGGCAGGAACGTTGCAGGCCTTCAGAGCAGCCTTCCAGCCAAGGGCCAAGAACTCCTCCTGCATCTCGGGAATCTGGTTATTGAGGAAGTCCTCGGCGGCTTCGTCCATGCCGAGCTTGCGGGCCTTGTTCTTCTCCTCGGCCATCTCCTCGGCATGCTTGGCCTTCAGCGCAACCAGCTCCGCCGCCAGCTCGGCTGTTCTTTTCTTCTCCTCAACCAGGAGATGGTCGAGGGATTCGGCTCTCCTGGCTACCTCGTGAGCCTTCTTCTTGTAGCCCTCAGCCTCATCATGAGCGATGGAGAACTTCAACTTGAATTCTCTCACCTCGGCTTCGGCTCTATTTAGTTTTTCCGCCCGATCCTGGCTCTGCCCAATGCAGAGCATGGCCTTCTGGATCGCCTACAGCATCAAAAGAAGAGTTAAGACAAACCCGGTTCAAGTATACAGAGGGTGTTACCAAAGTAAGAAACTTACAAACATGTTGTGGGCAATAGTTGTCCGAAGCATCACATGGTCTTCGGAGTCGTCATAGGGCGCAAGGTCCCTCGGCAGCATCACGGCCTCAGCCAGAGCCGTGGCAGTCCCCAGATCCATGACCGAGTCAGCGGTAGTGATCGGGGTCACTCCATTTATCAGCAGCTGCGGAGCCCAGATCTCGGCCTTTCTTGAGACCTTTGACTTGCCCTTCCCCTTGGAGGGGCCGACCTCATGAGCCTTCACCAGCCGCCGTTTTTTGTAAACGGCTTGATCCTCCTCGGCAGCAGCAGGGGTGGGGTTCGGCAGGTTCCCCCCCTCTTCTGGCTTCCTTTTAACCAGAACGACTCCGGAAGGCTTCTTCGCCCCGGCTGGAGTCGACTTCTTCTTGGCCTCGGCAGCCTCCTTGGCCCGTTGCCTCATCATGTCCTTCAAGCTCGGCATACTTGGATTTGCAGACATGATATCGGCGTCTGATTCCTCCTCGCCCTCGGCGTCCCAGGTGATTCGGGGTGGGGACCGAGTCCGTTCGGAAGAGGATGACGGTGAGGAGCTGGAAGATTCGGCAACCGCAGCGACTGTTACGCGGCCGGGTTCCCTAAGATATGGCAGAGGTATGGCCTCGGGGACAGCAACTATAGAAGTCTCTGCTACCGCCTCGGCCACGTATTTTTTCTCTTTGATATAACCCTTGTAGGACGGGTTATATCGCAGCAGCACTTCGGCGGACCTTGCTTCGGTTTGCCCTGCAACGCCCTTATATTGCAGAACTTTTTTTAGATCTTCGGGGTGTGTACCTTGCGAAGAGCGACCGCGGTTTGCGTTTTGAGCTGAAAATGACAAGACAAACACAGTTAGAAGCCTAAGGTCGGCAGAAATGCAAAAATCAGAAATAGAGGGGAAAGGAACTAACGGGGTTGCCCGAATCTACGGGGAACTGGTATCCTCTTGACCTCGGGCTCATCAGAAGAGAATTCCCAATTCCCCGAGACGATCAGGAAGTCGTCATCATTTCCTCTATTCGAATCGACAAGTTGGGTGACTATCTTCTCTCGGCCTCTACGGGACTTGAGATACCACTTATCGTCTTTATTATACACCATGTCGTAATTATGGTTGATGTCCCAGAGATCTAAGTTCGTGTTGCATAGTTCGTTCAAACGAACTATGCCCATGATAATCCTATATGTGTTTATGGAAATCTGCATAGGATTCAGCCGATACCAGGACAGAACCCTACGCAGTAAAGGGTGGAGGGGGAATCTGACCCCACCCTCAGTGACGGCCATCAGAGGGATATGGATGGAGTCCTCATCCCGAATCTCAGGATGAGTCTCAGGCCTATTTATTTCTATTGCTACGTCATCTGGGATGTTGTAATGTCTACGGAACTCTGCTATGCTCGCCGGAGAGGCGAAGTGCTTACGGAAGATTCCCATGTTCAGAGAATAAGCGAGGAAGAAAGATGAAGAAAAAAGACAAAAGACGAGTTCTACAGGGACGACTTACGGAGGATGGGAGAACAGTAGCAAGAAAAGAAAAATGAAAGTGACGAAGTTGGTTTTATAGGGTTCAGGGCAGGTGAATCTGATACGTCGCACGATTTTAAACCCCAACCGTCGGATCCATTACTCTTGGACCAATCAAAGAAGCGCATCTGGGATACTGGAACGACACGTCAGAGCACGCGCCGGAAAAGGGCACGTCTTTCACCAGAAGGGAAACAAACGGTCACTTCGCATTTATGGCAAGACAGGGCATGCCTCAAACGGACCAGATACGGATGAGCATCCTCTGGATCGATACAAAGTTCATCATGAATACGCTAGATAGCTTCGCCTACTCCGACAGGTCGGTTCAGAGCAGCCGAAGCTAGGGGGCAAGGGGAAAGTCTGAGAACACCTGTTCGGCTCGACATTTGCTCGGCGCCATACTTGAGAAAAGTATGTTTGGCCCCACGCAGATTCGGCTCAATGCTTGAGAAATTCAACACTTGAGAAAAGTTTGAATCCCAGGACATGCTTGAGAAAAGTATGTGTTTAAGCCTAATCCGAGGTTAAACAGCCTTACAGATTTGAGAAAAAATCTGAGAATATTCAACACTTGAGAAAAGTTTGAATTCTAGAATATGCTTGAGAAAAGTGTAAGTTTAAGCCTAATCCGAGGTTAAACAGCCTTACAGATTTGAGAAAAATCTGAGAATATTCAACACTTGAGAAAAGTTTGAATTCTAGAATATGCTTGAGAAAAGTGTAAGTTTAAGCCTAATCCGAGGTTAAACAGCCTTACAGATTTGAGAAAAATCTGAGAATATTCAACACTTGAGAAAAGTTTGAATTCTAGAATATGCTTGAGAAAAGTGTAAGTTTAAGCCTAATCCGAGGTTAAACAGCCTTACAGATTTGAGAAAAATCTGAGAATATTCAACACTTGAGAAAAGTTTGAATTCTAGAATATGCTTGAGAAAAGTGTAAGTTTAAGCCTAATCCGGGGTTAAACAGCCCTACAGATTTGAGAAAAATTTGAGACAGTTCGACACTTGAGAACGGTGAGAACATCCGAACAGACTTGAGAAGTGTTTGTTCGGCACAGAATCGAGAAAAGTTTGTTCGGCAAAAACTTGAGAAAAGTTTGAGTTTAATTTAGGACTTGAGAAAAGTATGATATTCAGAAGGTTTGAAGACATTCCATTTAGTGCAAACACGTTGTTCAAAGGGAGGCAATTACAGTCCAGATCCAGCATCATGCAATAAGAAGGCTATAAAGGAAGTCCAAGCCTGTTTCATTGATTCTTGAAAAAGTGGGTTACATACGAGTTACAGAAATCAAAGAAACAACAGAAATCCTATGGCGCAACGTCGGCAGCCTGAACTACAACTACGTCAGCATCGGCTGCCTGACCCGCCTCTCCCTCCTTAGCAGCAGCAGGCTGGCCTCCGCCGGCTTCGGGTTCCCTGTTCTCCAGTTCGGCAACGGTCGGAACCCTGGAGAAGAGAGGAGAACCCCTTGGCACTTGGGCGGCCTCCAGAGCGGCCTTCCAACACAAACCGACGAGGTCGGCCTGGATCTCGGGCATCTGGTTCTCCAAGAAGTCGGCAGCAGCATCCGACATGCCCTTGGCATAGGAGCTCTCCTGAAGCCGTCTCAGCTCGGCCTCATGCTGGGAGTTGAGATTGGCCAGCTGCTCTTCCAACCCAGCCGACCTCGCCCTTTCAGCCCCGAGCTGGGACTGAGCAGTCTTAGCCGCCAGTTCGGCTTCCTGGGCCCTCTTCTTGTGCGAGGCCATGCCTCCCTGGATTTTCAGGAACCTGGCGTTGGACGCCCTCAGCTCCAACTCGATAGTGTTGTATCGAGTCTCCAGGTCCTGGCAACGGCTCAGGCACATCAGGGATTTCTGCGCAGTCTGCAACAAAGTCAAGAAGTATGAAATCAGAAACGAAATCGCGAGTAAAACAATGGAAAAAGCCGAGACAGGATACTTACGAAAACTCCATGAGCCATCACAGATCGCATCATGGTTGGTAGGTCGAGGCCTTGGTAAGGCTCGACGTCCTTGGGCAGCATCAGCGCACCCGTCAGGGTTTGCGCGACGTCGAGATCAACCGCCGAGTCGGCGACGGTGATGGGATCGACCCCATTTACCAGCAGAGAAGGGCGCCAGGGGGCAGCCCCCTCGATAGCCTTGGCCTTATCGGCCGTTTTGCTCCTCTTCGGCGAAGAAGTTGTGGCGGCATCCTCTTGAGCAAGGTCCCTTTGCCTCCGCTTCAGGACGAGAGGAACGTCATCCTCAATCGGAGCCTCTTCAGACACAGAGATCGGTCCTCCCCGCGGCAAGCTCGGGCCAGTGTCAGGCTGCTTCTTCTTCTGCTGCCTCATCAGCTCGCGGAGATTCGGGACGCTGGGGTTTCGGGCCCTTATATCCGAACTCTGCTCAGACGCCGCGTCGTCTTCAGAATTCCAATTGCCAGGCGACCGGGAAGAACTATGTTCCGAGCTGGTAGAGCTAAATCTTATCGGGGAATTCCCGATATCAGCTACTGTCACCGGAACTGGCCGCTGAGCTTGGGAAGTCGGCACTGCCTCAGGAAAGTATCCTGGGAGATCGGCACCAACAGTTGCGGCGTCAGGAATCGATTTTTTGATGTACCCCCTGTAACTCCCAACGTATCTCAGGAGCACTTCGGGGGAGCGGGCCCAACTTCGGCCAAAGGATCCCGTGTATCGGGCGATCGTTTTAACAGCGTCGAGATTTATTGATTGTTTGCTCCGGCCCTGGTTGGCGTTGGAAGCTGCAAAAGGAATAAAGAAAAAGAAAACGTAGTCAGCTTCAAGATATGTACAAAGTGAAAAAGAAAGAGACGAGAGACAAAGTCGGGGCACTAACGGATGGCTCCGAACCGGGTTGGAATATGGAACTTGGGACGGTCAGGCTCGTCTCGGCCGGTTTCCCAGTTGCCAGTAACGATAAGGAAGTCATCGTCGTTACCGCGGTTGGAGTCCGTCAGGTAGGTGACGATCCGCTCAATATTAGGCCTATTCTTCAGGTAATAGGCATCAGAGCCCTTCCTGACCATGTCATAGCAGAAGCGAATCTCCCGAAGCCCTATATCGGTGCGGTTCAGCCTATTCAACTCTACTATGGAATGGATGATCCTATAGGTATTGATGGATATTTGCATCGGGTGAAGCCGATACCAGCAAAGCACTTCGCGGAGAAGGCGATTGAGCGGGAATCGGACTCCACCCTCGACGACCGCCATCAAAGGGACGTGAAGGGTGTCAGGGTCATTCCCGTCACGAGGAGTGTGGGGGTCATTGATCCCGACGGCAACATCAGCGGGGATGTTGTACCGTCGCCGGAACTTTGCCATTTTTTCCGGCGTGTTCACTAATTGCCTAAAAATCCCCATTACAGAAGAGGGAAGGAGGCGAAAGATCAAAGAGAAGAGGGGAAACCTAAGACTCTAGTTGAAAGAACTTACAAAAATGGTAGATTTCTTTCTCTGGTACGACGACGATGGAAAGTTGCAAAGGGAAAGTAAAAAGAGAAGGGCGAGCGAGTATTTAAAGGGAGAGAAGCCAGACGGATCAGACCCTACGCCTCCCCAATGAGGATGCTCCACCTATGGGGACGCGCGGGAGGCGCGTGGCCCCAAAGCCATTAAAGCCAGCTGCACGCCCTGCCAGACTTCAATGCGACGTCAAATCCAAGAGAGGTGGTTCAGAAACCGCCCGATCTTGCATAAGAGAGGGCACCGCGGGTATACTGTATAGCCTCGACTGCTTCGCCGAGACGGTTCAAAGCAGCCGAAGCTAGGGGGCAATTGACGAGGGTAAAATATAATTGAGAAAATACATTTAGACCCCCCGAGTAAATTCGGAGTTCGGCCGAGACCGAATAGCACACCCGGAAGCACGTGCTGATCACGTGAGATAACGGCCGACACGAGAAGTGCCGACTTCACCCAAATCAGGATAAAAGAACCAGGTGTTGAGGTGCCGACCTGGGAAAGGCGGAACGACGACCCGCCGAACTGAGAAAGTCGGTCAGGATTATGGGCAGCCCGTGGGAAGTGACAGATAACCGCTCTTCCGAAAAGGGTATGGAGCCCCGGATATGATGGGACAAGATAAGACTCTGTCAGGAGGGGCATGGACGTGAAATCCATGTCCAATCAGAAGACACTTCGGTGGAAAAGAAGCTTCCAAGAGAATTAGAGCAGAATGGAAAGTCTATAAATAGAGCTGGAGATGAACAAAAAAGGTACGCCTGAATATACTGTTTTGGCTTGCTAATAGAGAATATTAGCCTGAGCTAGCATTTTCCCTGTGAGATTGTGCCTGACTTAATCATCGGAGTGTTCTCCTGCCACAGCGGCAGAGGACTCTTTGACAGATTATTCTTTTGCAGATCACAGGTACACATATTGAGAGAAGCACCATTTCGGCTGGATAGTGAGTCTCTAGCTTTCCGTCCCGATTTTCTAAATCAACCCACTTACAAATTCATAAAATTTTGACGCATACGAAAATAATTCAGTACTAAATTTAAACCAACCCTAGTTGATCTTCTGAAATTTGAAAGCACTATATCGTAATATGCTCCATCAAAGTAATTGAGCACATGATTTCATTGAGTTTTCAGAAGAGTACTGGATAATTTTCTCATTGGAATGTGATTAATGTGCCAGAGGAGAGTCCGAAGGATGCCCAAGTACTTTATTGCCACTTGATGTTAATCTTTTGCTTTAGACTCCAACTTTAAATTAGTGGGTAATATATTAATAAATACAAATATATTAGATGGGAGAAAGGCGCCCATTACTCTTGCTCGTACATAATGTTACCTTTTCTTGACCTAACTTTAAATAGACTTGTTTTTTATTTTAATATTTTGGGATGGTACCAGGAATATTCGGACATGGTAGTCTACTGTACATTGCGTATAACAAATGACATGTTGCGCTCTAAAATGATATTATTTTGGCACACAAAATATTATTCGAGATCTTCAAGTAATATGAACTCCACGAGTTAAACGATTTCACATATTTATGTTCAGATCTGTATATAATTAATAATATTTATTTATTATAAGTGAATGGATGTTGTCATATCCAATAAAAAACTCACATATAAAGTTATGAATCTCGTCACGTACCGGTCAGTACGTCCTGTACTAATCTCGTAACGGTACCAGATCACTAGAATACCGTTCCAGCCCGGCGTGTTCCAGGCTGTTCTACCCAGTACTAACTTATACTGTACCGTACCTGTCTATAGTTTAAAAAATAAAAAATTCAATCAATATTTTTTGGGTAATTAGATATAAATTGAGACTAAAATAATCTTTTTTTTTTATGTTTGGTGATGTTTTTAAATTGTAATAATTTATTTTATATGTTTTTGTTAAAAAATATTATTTAGAATATATATATTAATTTTAACGATAAATTTAAAACGATACGTTAATATACACTAATACTAGTGCGTATTTATATTAGTACCAAAATCGATATATTCACGTATTACTTTGTACAGCATTAAAGTGGTGAAAACAAGATAGGAAAATCTGTCAGAACGTGCAACGAATTTATTATCAATTTCCGTGTATTTTCTCGGAGTGGTGCTCGCCAGCTGGAATTTGGATAGTTGTGGAAAAATTTCACGGAAAATGCTACCCACACACCCCAAAATACACCTCAAAACACACCCCTCCACTCTCTCTCTTACACCTGGCGCCCCCCCCCCCCCACTCTCTCTCCCCCCAACACACAACCCCTCTATCTCTCTCGTCTCACATATTTTTTGTTTTAGATTTTTATTTTTAATTTTTAGTTTTTTAATTTATTATTTTTTTATATTTATTAGTTTGACATTAATTTTTTATAAATTATTAGTTCGTCTTGACAAAAAATCAAATAAGTAAATTTTTTTTGTTTAAAGGTAATTTTTTTACTAGAGACAAAAAATAAGTCTAAACGTGATCTGTTTTGACTTATTTTTTTTATAAATTTTTTTAGTTTTTTAATATATATTTTTACTTTTTTTAAAACGTCTCGTCGAGAAGAATTAATAATTAATAAAAAATTAATAAGTCAAACAAAAAAATAAGTCAAATTAGGTAAAAAATAACATGTCACGTGTTCTATTTATGTTTTTCGTTTGTAAAAAGACTTATTTCATACTATATTTATATTTTTCGTTTGTAAAAAGACTTATTTTTTGCATATATGTGTGATTCTCCAAATCTAATTAGTTTATTTATTTATTATTTTTTTGTATTTATTAGTTCGGCATTAATTTTTTTTTTATAAATCATTCGTTCGTCTTGACAAAAAATTTAAAAAGTAGAACTTTTTGTTTAAACTTAATTTTTTTATTAGAAACAAATAATAAGTCTAAACATAATCTGTTTTGATTTATTTTTTTTTATGAATTTTTTTAATTTTTGAATATACTTTTTTATTTTTCTAAAATATCTCATCGAAAATAATCAATAATTAATAAATTATTATTAAATCAGATAAAAAAAATAAAATTCGATTAGATAAACTAATAAGATTTGGAGAATTATAGATACATGTAAGAAATAAGTCTTTTTACAAACGAAAAATATGAATATAGAATGAAATAAATCTTTTTACAAACGAAAAACATGAATAGAATACGCGACATATTATTTTTTTGCCTAATTAGACTTATTTTTTGTTTGACTTATTAATCTTTTATTAATTATTAATTCTTCTCGATGAGACATTTTAAAAAAATAAAAAATTATATTAAAAAACCAAAAAAAATCATAAAAGAAAAAAATAAGCAAAACAGATTACGTTTAGACTTATTTTTTGTCTCTAATAAAAAAATTACCTTTAAAAAATTTACTTGTTTGATTTTTTAGTCAAGACGAGCTAATAATTTATAAAAAAATTAATGCCAAACTAATAAATACAAAAAAATTTAAAAATAAAAAAACTAAAAATTAAAAAGAAAAATCTAAAAAAAAAATATGTGAGAGGTGAGAGAGATAGAGGGCTTGTGTGTTGGGGGCGTGGGGAGTGGGGGGAGAGGAGCCACGTGTAAGAGAGAGAATGGGTGGCTTGGGGTTGTGTCTGGGGGGGGAGAGTGGGGGGCCAGGTGTAAGAGAGAGAGTGGAGGGGTGTGTTTTGAGGTGTGTTTTGGGGTGTGTGGGTAGCATTTTCCAAATTTCACCCGCACCCCACATTACCTTTCCCAACAATCTCTCTCTCTCTCTCTCTCTCTCTCTCTCTCTCTGTGTGTGTTTACAGGAGATTCCAAAGCCCTCCCACCATCCCCCAATCAAATTACTTTCCTTCCTATTATCTATTATTTTCTTTCATTTTCTTGCCCACCTTCTTGTTCTATAAATCAACCCTTCCTTCACCCCTAAAAACCTCTTCTCTTCCATTTTCTCTTCCCCCCTTATAGATCTTGGGCTTCCAAGTTCTGCTGCTCCTCTTTCTCTCCTCTCCCTAGTTCTTGGCGTAGTTCTGAGTTTCTGTTTCCCTTTGTTTCTCTTGTTCTTCTGTTTTTTTTTTCTGTTTTATTGGGTAGGTTCTGCTCATCTGGGCTCTGATTCTGGGTATTTTGGATAGTAAACAACCAAAGACCCGTCCCGTTTCTCTGTTATTCTTGAGATTTGTGGCTCTGATTCTGAGGATTTTGCATAGAAAAAACATAGACCCATCTCATACTCTGTTGAATTGTTTTTTATTTTTAGATCCGTGGCTAATTATTTGCCAGATAGAAACCTCCCCTGTCTCTGTCTCTGTAAATCTTGATGCAGAGTATCTTGATGTTAACGTTTGAGACTCATGTCTCCGGTTCTTAGTGAAGTACTCCGTTCGGGGTTTATGATAAATTCCTCACTCAGACGCAGGACCCATCTTGTTCAATCTTTCTCCGTTGTCTTCCTCTACTGGTTCTACGTTTTTTCATGAATAAATCCTTCATCCTTCCTTGATTTATATATATAACTAGAGACTCCTACATATATATTACCTATATCTTGATTTAAATTGATATCTAGCATCTGGGTCCTGCGTCTTTTTGGTCTGTGAGCCTAAGAATACTAATAGTATCTCTTTCTTTTAATTTCTAAGCTATTTGGTATTTTTAAAAAAATATTACTATGGCTTCTTCTAGTGGAAATTCATCAGGGTCAACTCAGATCCAGAACTCTGGATCCGAAGAAAATTTGCAGGGTTTGGTGGATCAAAGGAAGAGGAAGAGAATGCTATCAAATCGCGAATCGGCAAGGCGATCGCGGATGCGAAAACAGAACCATGTGAACGATCTGGTGGGGCAACTGGGTCAGCTGAGGAAGGAAAACAGCCATATCCTCACAACCATAAGCATCACAACTCAACACTTCCTTAACGTTGAAGCAGAAAACTCTGTTTTGAGGGCTCAAATGGGTGAACTGAGCCAGAGACTCCAGTCTCTGACTGACATCCTCAGTTACATGGACACAAACAATGGTGTTTTTGTTGATCAAACTGAGGATTTTGGGATTAATCAAGATTGTTTCATGGATAATTCTTGGAATTTGATGTATCTTAATCAACCCATTATGGCTTCTGCTGATATCTTTCAGTACTAATCATAATCATCAACATCATCATTAATATGGACAAAATTGGTGAAATCGGTGGTGTTTCTGTGGTGGGCTTGATGAGTGAAGAGGGGAAAAAGGATTGTTTGTCGGTTTGTATTTTGTCATTAAGTTGGGTATAACTTAGCTTGGGATTAATCAGAATTATCATTGTGGGGGATTGGTAAGAAAAATAAATATTTGTAATCACCACTCAAGTCAAAAGTTGGGTGCTGGGACTGGTAGGTATTGACTGGTTGTATTTGATGCAAGTGGCCAATTGGGTTAATATTAAATCTTGTACTCTCTCTTTAGTGAAATGTTTCCTTTTCTTTTGTTTTATTTTCTTGTCATTTTCTAGCTTTCCTTTTCTAGATTCTTTGGACCACTTTACATGTATTTCGATTGATCTCGAGAGGTCAATCTCACCGCTTATTAGTAGGGTTCCCATTAAAACCATGATAAAGTCAGAATTGGACAAGTTGTGTAACAAAACGATGTCATTTTAGCGTAAAAAATATTGTCCGACACTGTCTTAATTGCTCGAAGAGTATTCACACAACATGCCTCGTTGTCTACTGCGCACAATACAATTCTAAAGTCGAATAAAATCATGCATGAACTGACTTTATAAAAGTTGATAACTAATTTTCAAGAAATGGAGCCGAGGGTGCAGAAGTAGTTGCACTTATCATCCCGAAAAGTCACAGTTGTCACCCTGATAATCTATAAAACTTACTTACTTTACTACTAATCTTTTTAACAAAATTTATTGTTAAATTATTGTAGGTAATCAATTCTAAGTTTTTAACTAATGAGAATTTATTCGTAATGTCTTAATATAATGATGTTTAAGTTATGAAGTATAAATATTTTAATAATTGTCCATTGAGTCCTGAACTGAGATCTAGATGCTGCTGGCATGAAATGATTATTATAAGATAATGTAGAGCTTACTTTTACATAGCATAAACTTTTAGAGTTGAAAGATTATAAAGTATACACTATATATACATACACATATACACATCTCTCTCTCTCTCTCTCCCTCTCCCTCTATATGTGTGTGTGGGTGGGTGTTGGTTTGGAAAACAGTTGTGCTTAAATAGCGTTTTTTCCGTACCACGTCTAATATGTCATAAATGTTAGAATAATGTTACAAACACAACAATTTTGCACAACACATCAAAACGACGTAGTTTCATTAAGAAAAAGAAAATCAAAACTCAATCTGTTTTTTTTTTCCCTTAATGAAACTACATCGTTTTGATGTGTTGTGCATTGTGTTGTGAAAAATTGTTGTGTTTGTAGCATTTTGTAAATGTTACTTCAAACTTAAGGCATGTCATCATCACGTCACAAAAGCACAACTCTAAGAACAACATGAATTTGAAAAATAATTTTGAAAATTCTCAATTTTGATAATTGGTTTCCAACCAACGTGGGGTAGGGAAGGAGAATTTTTAATGTTCTATTCAGGGCTGAAAAAAATAAAAAAACTGGTCCAAACCGAATTGAACTTTATCTGTTGGTCTGGGTTCACAAATGGTTTGGTCTCAGTTTTAAAAAATTTAGAATCATTGCATATAGTTTGGTCCATGACTTTTTAGTATGAAACCATAAATTAACTAAACCAGACCGTATATACATATATATATATATATATATAAAATTATACTTATTTAAGCGTTATTGCAAAACAATGAAATTTATGTTAGCGTCAATCAAGGTTGGGTCTCAAGTGAAAATTTTAATGCCAATCACGGCACTTCCACCACGTGGTCTACCTCTATGTGAACGAGGCCGTAACGTTCGCATGCTTGGCAACCGTCTCGTCCCCATGTTTTCCAAGACAACTGCCCGCAAAGTGGAAAACACGTCATCCTCTGGTCATGTCGAGTATAGAGCCCTCGATGGTACGTATGAGTACTGAACAACATCACTTGTGCAATCATTGCATGATCAATCATGAGCATCTATGAAGCACAGATATTTTGAAACTGTTAACATACGCGTGTCAGATATTTCTCAAATGCCAATACGCATTCGATACGCGAAATAAGAATCCAACATTAAAATTAAATTATTTTAATTTTCGATACGTTTCAGATGCGCAATAGATACTTCTAGGATACAGCCGAATACTTTAGGGACACGATAAGGAGATGCATTTGATTCGGTTAAGAGTATCTGTATACTTGAAGTTGCTAATCTTTTCTTTGATTAGCCAAATATGGAGGATATGGAAGCTGTGATATTTACCGTGAAGGTGAATGGATGCAATTGAATCTCGAAGTTGATACGAGTAGAAATTAATAGGAATTCTGACTTCATGATTTAGACTTTTTACATATATTTGTACTATTTTTTGATTACTTTCTTTTTATTTTGAATGATTTTTGCTAAAATATGTTTTATTTTATCAGCAAAACATGTTAGGCCAAAAGTGTAATTGGCGCGCTCTACCATCTGAGCTATATCCCCTATTGTTGGTCTTGTGATAAATGCTTGATATAATGTGATTAGTAACTCAACTATTCTTCTACTTGTTTTGGCTCCTTTTTATGCATACTGCATAATCGATAATTAAAAAAAGAAATTTATACTTATATCAACGATGTATTCGTATCTTATTTTTTTAGGTTCTTTCTATATTGTCGTACTCATATTGTAACGTATCGTGTATCGACATCTCTGCGAGCACTGACCATACAAGAAGGCTCGGCCCGTTTTTGGGCTGTGCGCCTAGCAGAGCTTGAGGCGCACTAGATGGGCCTTCCGAGCCTCATGGCTTGGTATGATCAGATTCGTCCTGGACTTAACTCAGCTAGACTCCAGCACAAATGGGCCGAGCATACATTTAGACCGTGGGTCTATTATTGCGTATCCGGCTTATTACAATATCAAATAATATAATTTTCTCATTTCACAATAAAAACGCCCATAACTAATTGGTTAATAGTACAAAAATATCGATGGAATGTCATTGCTAAAGTTTTACTTGACACAACCGAATTTGAGTCTTTCAGTACAAATAACAACCCTTGTATTCTTCATGTTATTAAAAAAAATTATTTAGTGCTCATTGAGTATCACCACGTGGTGACCTAGTTCCCTCCTTCACCATCAATGTTATAGATACCGTACCGTACCGACTGGTACGTACCGTTTTGGTAAAAAAAGGTATCAAATACCTCTAGTACCATACTGTTCTCAATACCGACCGATACCGGCCGTACCGGCTAATACCGGCCATATTGGCCGGTACCGGATTTGTTTTTTTTTTTTAAGAATTACAGAAAAAATTAATTTTTTTATGCTTTCTCTCTATAATTTATATATATTTATAATTACGATAAATCCGATACGGTACCTGGCCGGTCCGGTACGTACCGTACCAGTAGAAAAATCGGTACCCAAACCGATCCGGTATTCAAAACATTGTTCACCATATATTGGTGTTATGAGAGCATAACAAGAAGTAAAAATTGTATCATCAGAAGTACACAAATTTAACTCTCACCACCACCAGCAAACAATCTTTGGAGCCATTGAGGATTAATTTGTTCGATCATTAATTTTAAGGTTCAGAATAATTGAGGTGCACATAAATTTACAGAAACACCGAGTTGACCAACCTCCATTTGATGTCAAATGCCCGAACACCTTCAATCTTCTTGTTCAGTATTTTTGATAATTGAGAGTGTTTGAATTATTTACGCATATCTCGATTAATCAACGAGGCACTAATCTCAGCGGCTACTAGCAGTCCACTTCTTGCTCATTAGAGCAAATCAAATCCTACAATCTTTTGGATCTGCCTTTTAACAATCAGTTGACTATTAATTCCACTTCAACAATCAAAAATCCCAAACGATTCTACGAATCTTTGAATAATCTGTGGTGTTAGCCTGGATTTTATTTTATATATTTAGAAAGAAGTACATTATATAAAAGTAATTGTAATTAAACCTTAAATAATTGTTTTATTCTTCCAATACCTTTCCCCACCTCTCTTTTAATATTGTTTGAATTGAGAAGAATATTATAACTTGGCAATTATTTCTCCTAGGTTCATTGCATCTTGAATGATTCTATTTAGAATCGTCTTCTTGTGATATATATATTCCCATGTTCTTTTTCTTTACATTGTTGGACTTGTGATGCTTAGATGAAAGCACTGATTGATTTACTGTTATTGGATGCTAGCCCAATTAATTTTATGATTAAATCTGCACTTTAATATATGTGATTATGCAAGATAAATAAATAAAATTACACAATAAAACATAACACATAGATATAAATATTCAAATCGCAGAACAACAGAATTTCACTATGTTGGTTTAGAACCTCTTTGCCGAATCCTCGTAAACTGCTCGTTCTGATAGATGTTCTTTCAAGATTCGACTCTTCGAACTCTAAGATTTGTCGCAAGAGTCCTCCTTTGATCTTTCTTCAAGTTTGTATCTGAACTCCTTCAAAACGCCTTGCAAGATTCGAGTGATATTAAATATTCAGGGATGCTTAATCAAGATATTGATTCAACGGATTATATGCACCTCGAGAAATCTCTTTAGTGAAGTCACATGTTAAAAAAAATTGTCTCTTCTAAAAAAATAATAATTTTACTTATCTCCTCTTCCTCTCCATTTCTCTCTACACTCTATCTTCTTCTTAAATGCAATCTAAATAAGAAAATCACCTCAAAACCTCTCAAGATAATTTTCTCGCAAGCCCAAAAGGCTTATAAAATATAACCTCACTCTATCAACTTTATGAAGCTGCCCTGGTAATCAAGGCTTGGACTTAGAGGTGTGCTCCATCTTAAATTTCAGGTTCAAGACCTTTCGAGTGTTATCAACTCTTATGAAATAAGTTTATATACAGGGCAAAATCTTGACTTTAAATGGGTCCCTGATAGTGGACGATAAAATTGGTCTTTCAAAAATTAGTTGAGATGGGCGTAAATTGACGAGAGCACTTTGAGATATATATAAAAATAAAAATAAAAAAAACTTCATTCATAGCAAAACGTTATATTGGCCATCTTGAAACATTCCTCCAAACATAGGTAAAAGCAAACTAACAAATACTTTGTCTTCAATAACTGAAAAGACTCTTTATCTTTAATAATAAAAAGACGCAAAAGAACTTCAAGAGTTAGTTTTTTTTTTTTGAAAGTTTTAGGCAGCTTTAACACCTTTTATGAAAATATTCAAATCTTTGGCTAGAAAACTCGAAATTGCCTGTCCTTTGTTTTTGTTGGAAATGAGAAACAGAGACCTTCTGATTCAAATTAGGAAAAGTCTTGGATATCAGAAAAAAAAACTAAGAAATTCTTTCTAAATTATAAATTAATGGTCATGATTTATTTATATTTGCGGTCCCATATATAAATTCAAGTGTACACAACCTTTAATTATGTGTTCGAAAAAAGTTTTTTGATTTTTTTTTTTTTTGGGACCATAACACTCATTTTCAAATTAACCTTGCAGCCCAATTCTCAAGAAGTAAAATCAGATTTCAATTTCAAAATGAGTAAAAACTAGGGATTTGATTTTCACACATTCTTTTGTCCATTTGCACTTATTTTTTTTGTACTTATTATAAAAAGTTACCAAAATATCTTTCTATTAAATAATTTTTATTCCTCTCTAGTGTTTAAATAGAAAGATATTTTAGTAATTTTATATAATAGAGACCAAAAAAAAAAGTGCAAACGGACAAAAAGAGTTTGAAAATTATTTCCCAAAAACTATCGACTGAAATTTCTGTTCAAACATCTTCTTATTTTCTTCAAGAGGCGCATATCTCAAACAATATAAAGAAAAATAAAAAGTCTAGAAAGATAGATGTTTCGAATACATTCGAATACAAATGTATTCAAAATCGTTTGATGCATACAGAATCTATAAATTATTAAGAGCTCTACATGTATTTAATAGTTCTGGACACATTGGTATCCAGATGTCTCTGGAATATCTGTCAGCTTCCTAGTATTACAATAAAGGCTAGCTCCATTTGGCCAAATTATATTGTTGGATGGTTAACACGCCCAAATAAATACCTATTTGAACTAAATTATTATAGACGTGAATTTGTGGCTTGGTTGACAGACATGGCACTACAAGTGTCCTATAAAAATAGACAAAATTAATCAACAAAAAAGAAAATTTTAATACAAAGGTGGTTACGTACAAGGGCATTTCATTTACTAGACATTCGGAATCAAGCAAACACCAGCATTAAATGCGGTCAAAACAAATCAAATAATTTAGTCTAATTGGATTGAACTAGATTAAGTTTACTTTGGACAAGAATTCAATAGTAACCACAGCCAAATAGAGTCAATATACCATTACATTGCGTAAAGGCTTACTTTTAATTGCGTACAATTGTATTGATTTTACACTAAGTAATAATTAATCTCGTATTACGTACATGTGGTGGAAATTACATAAGAGACAAGAAAACTTATAAGCCTAAAAATTACATAGGCGATATGCTGAATTTTATATCAGCTAATGTATTTTCTTTGTTTTAACTTTAGGAATTAAACGAAAAAATGAGATGACACGGCGTGCTTAATCTATAGTTTATAGATTTTATAGATGTTGTGAAGTGCACACCAACCTTTTATAATCGAGGACCAAGCTAGTTCATTTTACGTTCACCTTGATTAACTCGGAAGGTTTGAATTTAACTATTTATTAAATCTCTAGACGTTGCTAATATAACAAGAGTCAAACCTCGATTGGTGCTCAGTTTTTTTATAAAAAAAAAAAACAAGGAATGGTTATAAAGAAGTTAATTATATGTTAGAGTGTTAGTTAGGAATGACAAGAAATAGGGGTTGTCAAATGGGTGTGTTTGGGTAAGTTTCGGCGCATATCTTATAAAAAGATTAAGTTTAAGTGAATTTAGTGTAACGCCTGGCTTTCAACAACGTTAATAAAAATCTTTTTAATATTATTTTATCTATCAAAACAAAAGATAAACTTTTTTATTGCAGCGAAGATGAAAATAAGTTCATAGCAGTAATGAAAAAACAGAAATACCCTTCTGAGTTTACAATTATTTTAGTTTAAAGGACAGTTTTATAAACTAAAGGTAAGGCAGCTAGGTGGGTGAACTCTTCTTCTACAGCCGTTGACACTTTCTTGTGCAGAGGAAACTCCATCTGGCATGAATGCCAAGGGCGAAGAAGTTATTCCAATGAGTAATAAAACTTAGTAGGAAATGTTACCCGAAAAACGAACCCAAAAGAAAATCAAGCATGCATCAAGTTATAGTATTGAAATAAGCTAAACAATTAAAACACGTAGGTTCATTATGTTTCCATTTATTATGTTTATATGAATTTAACCGGAAAACTCCGTCTCTTACCCAACTATTTAGCATAGGGCACTCAGTTGGTATTGACAAGACATTACTTACCAGGGTGTACTAGACTAAAATACTGACCCGACATGGAAGAGACCTTCTACCATCCACTCATGTTAATAACGACCTCACCCTAGGTAGATCCGGCCGATAATGTGGCTTTACTAGGCCAGATACCGACGAACTTTAGCCGCTTCTCCTTAATTGACTCAAGGACGCCTAAGACACTGGTTGTCACTCCCTTGGGGTCTGGAGCTTCACTCACAAACAACCCCAAAGTCACCTCCAACCAAGAGCACTCACCTCCTTGTTGGGGTCCTTTCATAAATAATAAGGGATTTTCAACCGACTACACCAACTTCCTAGTTGAAGTCCAAAACGCTTTCACAAATCCTGCAACATCGCTTGCTATGCCGGGCAACACTATTCAATTTCATCTTTTCCATTAACGTCATTATTTGTCACTATATATTTTCACTACATTATAATGATCACCTAACACCCTCGCTTTCGTTTTTCGGGTGACATTCGAATCGGTGTCCCTAACGCAAACTCTAGGTTTTCCCTCACAAAATCCAATTACACATTCATGTACTCAATGTTCTCTATCTAACATTCATTCAACATTTGTACATAAAAATGCAACAACATAAAGGCTGTAATTTCAACTATCTCTTTGGGTAGCACGATGGTCACACCAAGCATAACCAACAACTATCAATGACAATCATATTGCTCAAGTTTAGATCTCATCTATTTAGCATTTACTACCACTTACATCAATTACTGTCATACAATCACAATTCATGGTCGAACGATCCGCACGAGATCCCACGAGGATCCATGGACATAAAATAGGTGTTGTGTATGCCTGTGAGTGTGTACATGTTATATGGATAGTATATCAAAACTGGACAGTGTCTAAAAGATCAAAACAACATTTTGTAAAATTTTGAATTTTGAACAGGTCCCTCGAGTGACCAAGAGCTTGCTTGAGCGAGCCTTCTTTTTTCAGAACTTACAACTTTCTGATTTTCAAACTTTGCTCGAACTAAAAACCTTTGATCATGCTTTCTAGAACATAAACTGAATTAAAGATGAAATAATTGAAATCCTAGGGGTTAGTAGGTAAAGAATCCTACCTTAATCAAAGAACACAACAAGGATTTGAACACCGATTTGAGACCAAACAGACAAAACCTTGACCTTGACTAAGGATTTTCCCTTCTTCTCAAGAACACACAGAACACACACACACTCTGATTTAATGTACTCTCAAACTTGCCAAACTTTTGTACTACAAGATTTTGCAAGATTATACTGAAATCTAGGTGGGTATTCATATAGTTTAGGAGCCAAAACTCTCATAAAGCCTAAATTGATTCTCATTCATTCTAAATAAACTCCTAATTCATTTTATATATCAATTGCCATAAAAATATGAATTAAACTTAATATTTTGTATTAAGATCAATGGAATCCGGAGCAAATATCATTAAGGGCTGAAAAATTCTGAGTGAATACCATGAATGCATAAGAATTCCAAAAGATTCCCTTCGTGAAGTTGCTGTATCTTGACAGTTCACTCGAGCAATCTCCCCAAATTTTGAATTTTTGTTTTAAAAATAATTTAAGACGTGAACTTAAATATTGATTTCTAATTATTAATTAATTTTTAATTTTAGAAATTCTCGGGTTATTACATTTAGAATATATGGAATTGGGTGACCTAATGAATTTGAGTCAAAATTGCTATCCTCACATCATGTGAAATTCGAAACCTTCACCTGTTAAGAAGGGCATGAGCATCCAAGTAGGATTTGGGGAGGTTTTGTGCGGACAAAATGACATAGTTTTACTTGATGTGCTCACATAATCTTCTATGCACAGATTTAAGCACACAGATATGCCCAAAATCGTTGAATGGATGCTAAACTCACAACGAAAGATTGTATACACGGATTTTTACAAATAAATATACCAATCAGCATTGTCTAGTTTTTTTCAAACTGACTTGTCTTTCATAACATAATTTATTAGTTTTGAAGACCTTGGGATTAATTAATTACATGCCTAATCATGTAGACTTTTGGCTCCAGTTTATGAGTTAGCCCCTCCCTCTCATAGTTTCCTCAGGATTTGTTTAAGAAAACACAGCTTTCAAAGTAGGATATAAATAGTGAAAGCTCAAAGACATTAAACACAAGCCTCCCATTGGTAATTATTATATAGCTGATTAGTTGAGCACATATACATATACACTTTACTTCACCTACGGTTTTTATTGACTTGAGTTCTCATTTTCAGACCAATAAGTTCGGCTATTTAGGCTAATTTACTTAGCAAAAAACCAGTCCTCAGATAATGGAAACAACAACCTGAATTGCCATCTTTATATCTGATTTAGTTATAAGTTTTACTTTGTCTCTGTATATATCGTTTCGACAACTACGAGATCCATTCGACGAAAATGTGGGCTAATTGAAGTACCAAGCCTCCCAATAGTGGAAGGCTCATTACTTCAATTGAGATGATGAAAAATCATTTCATTTTTTGTAGTTAGAACTTTGGGCAGTTCTCGAAAAATATTGAAAAAAGTTATCCCAACAATCGAGACCAAGAGGAATATTGTATAAACCAAAGCTTCCATAAATTCGATTGTGGTTTACGATTATAGGTTTCATACCTATTTTTTGTATTGGGGATCATCTGTCCGATAAAGAAGAGCCAAAATAGGGTTTAGTTGGAGATGATGAAATAACGATTGTGCCCCCAAGTCAAACCAAACCCTACATTTAATACAGGATATTTTCACAAATCTATGTGATCATTTTCTTCCTTATCAAATCAAATCATACATTTAATGCGATCAACTCACCTTAAATAATTTAATCCAAACATGCTAGATTAAACTAAATTTTACAAGAATCAATACAATTAAAAAATTCAATAATCCAATATTAACCTTAGGCCAAATAAACCCTATAATCATCCTTAACCCACGCATATCTAACACAACCCCACCTTTTAGGTAAATAACCTTATGGGAAATAATTCCATTAACATAGTTTCTACGTAAAATTTACCTTTCAAAAATATTTTACATCAATTTTGCTGTTTTGTTGGATAAACAAAAAGTAAAATACTTTTCGTGTAAAAAAATATTTACCTCATTCATCTCACAAGTAATTTTTTTACTTAAGATTCTCCATGCGCGCATGTACGTTTGTCTAGTTTTATATCAACTAGAAAGGACATTTTCTCTTGTTCGCCAAACTTTCGAGCAATTCTTTCAACTGCCGCCTAATCGTCCAAGATGCTCAATAATTGAGAGTTACGTTGTTTAGGGACTAGACGAGAGGAAGCTTGCTTATAGAAAGAAGATAGGCCAGTCAAACAAAAGCAATGTGCGATGAGCTCTCTCTCTCTCTCTCTCTTCACAATCATTAGTAGAAAATTTATAGATTTCTAAAATCTTTTTAATTTCCTTACTCGTGAGTTGCGAGTCAAGTATATGTTTCTCGGAAGAAAAATGGTTCCCAATTCTTTATTCAATTTTTTTTCCTAATGTCAACAAAACAAAAGAAAAAAATATTATTATAAGAAATTTTAATTTTAAAACTTTTACATCGAACCAAATGGAGCCTTAAGATAAAATAATGTCAGGAAAAATAATTGCAAGATAGGGTAGGTAGTGGGTTATGATCTCAAACACTTAGATTAGACAGTGACAAAGGAGAGATCAAACTGATCACGTAACCTACTCAAGTATAAAAGAGTTTCAGTTTGGAATGGGAGAACTAGCAAAACGACGTTATTTTGGAGTAAAAATAAGGGCTTTTACCGATAGTATTGGTCTCGATATTTGAATTGTCTAAATTCGACCTCAGCTTGGTTGTCCACTTAGTATTAATAATAATTTTTTGGTGAATTTCTATTTTTTTTTCTATATTTATAATAATAAAAAAATTATTGCCCCACGCCGGGGTTTCTCGAGCCCGAGGGCTTTTTGGGCTTATCTCGGGGCCGGCCCTGCCTATAGATAGGAGTAATATTTTGTGTGCTAAAATGATATTATTTTGACACAAAACACGTTTACTGTGTACTGTGCACAACAAAACTCTCCATTTTAAATATCCAAGGGTAATCAAATTCCGGAATTCTCGATCTCCCATAATCAGCCTATCCTCAAAACAAACTTTTTTCGAGTAGTGATATATACGCAGACTCTAGCTAGTGCATAGATCCAGAGTACATAGATATATCAGAAATTGTCCATTGCATGCACTTGGGACTTTTATTATTTTACGGGTGATTCCAGAATCCTACCCAGAATCCCCGAGGCATTGCTACAGATTGATGTGTGGCTTAAAATTACGTGCATTAATTTTATATAAATGTGTGGTGGTAAAAAGACATGGAGTGCCAAGAACAGATAATAATTACTCTCTAAATAAATAAATGAATTTAATATAAAAAGTAATTAATTAAACAAGACCCAAAAAATGAACTAAAGTAGTGGTAGGTGAGTTTGGGTGGCCAAGCATTAATAGCCTAGTAAAACAAACTAGTTTGGGAGGAAGCAAAAATGATGACATCACTTGTACTGACATATGCCTTTTTTTATTTATAGATTTGAGCTTTGATTGCATGCTTGATATAATATCAAAGAATTAATAATCTAATAAAAGATGATGAAAGCATGTGGCCAGCTATATGTGAAAAGGATCAAAGAATTCGATTAAAAAAAAATTGTTGCCATTTTTCCTAGCTCATATTTTATTGAGAGAATAATTTTCTTAACCTTAGTGAGAGTAATTTTATTCATTTTGAATGAGATTCATTTCGGGTCAAATTCTTGACCCGAAAAATAAATTCAGGTCTCGTTTTAATTATCGAAATCGTTCAGTTTATTCAAAATAATTTATTAGGAATTTATGCAAAAATTCAGCTCAGGCAAACAACATTGTGTGTTTGATCTACAACTTAATTTTCGAATTTGAATAATTAAAAGTTTTGAAGCAAGAAAATATTCTAAACTCAAGTCTTAAGTGGAATCTTAACATATCAATCGAAACCCAACAAACGATTTTGATTATCGTAACAAGATCTTGAAAATGATCTCACATATCCGAGGGTGATCAAATTTGTCCATTCTTAGGTGATCAAAATTGCTCTTGTTTGATGAGTTAGTTTTAATTTTTTTAATGTCTCTGTGATGCAAGCATGCATTTAAAGCTTGTGGTTCGCAGCATATATATATATATATACACACATATCTATGTAGAGAGAGAGAAAGAGAGAGAGAGAGAGAGTATTCTGTAAAGCTAAAACGTCTAAGTTTTAATATTAAAGGCAATTAGGTAGACATGGTCCACCAGAGGGGAAAAAGACAATACTTATAATTAGCTAAACCATTATTTTCTTACTCATCAACAGAGCTACAGAATTATTTTTCTCTAATTTTAAAGTAGTACTCCACATGGGTTAAAATAACACATAATTTGTACGTAGTTTGATTGTAATTAACTCATGACATCAGAGATCCAAAGCAATATCTAGCCCTCCTAGAGTAACGCTATGTATTATGATATAATAAATAACTAGCTTTTTTCAACTCCACCACTTTCTCAAAAGAAACTTTTCAAAGAAGGCCGAAGCGTACTAGTACAGGGTCACATATATATTATGATATAATATATATGTATGTATGTATATATGTATATGTATATATATATATATGTGTGTGTATATATATATATATACACACATATATATACATATACATATACATATATACATACATACATATATATCTAGCGACTAAGTGGGTCTATAACCTGCCCCCACAACAAGTAGCTAGCATATAGCATAACCAAACAAATGAAAATACGGCTAGGTTAAAAAAGAAAGGAGTCGAGATTTCAAGCTTATAGAAGGAATCAATGAAGCGAATTGAGCTAGGACGTTATGCTACTTTGAGAAGAAATTCCTTACTGAATGAATTTTTTATTAGTGACCGTGACAAAAAAAAATTATATACATATGTATGTATGTATGTATGTATATACAGAGTCATGAGATATACACATCATTGGTGATGTATATACAATTACGAGTGATGTGTTTATATATACTAGAGATTGTATATACATCAGGAGTGGTATGTGTATATAAATATACTAGTAATGACTCCATATGGTGCACGAATAAGAGATGACTCTGTGTATGCTAGTTATTGTATATACATCACCTAAGAGGTGACTCTATATACAGTATATACTAGTGATTGTATATACATCACCGATGATGTGTATATCTCATGACTCTACATATAATAGTGATTTTATATACATCACAGTGTATCGTACTACATTATTAATGATGTATATGCAATTATTAGATCACGTACTAGTTCATATATACGCATCACGAGCGATGCTATATATAGTGACCCCATTTGATACACGAATAAGAGATAGTAATTGTAGTAATGACCCCATGCGATGCATGAATCCAATTGTAATTGTACGTGTGTGTGTGTGTGTGTATATCAGTGTCATCATGCTGCCCTATGGCGCAACCCATCGACATATCAAATACTGAGAGGCAGAGTAGCAAGAAAAAGTAACCTGACACACTTCTGTAAGAGAGAGCTTCCTCTTTTGGACCTATAACATCTCGAGCAAACTGTCCTCAATCTTAAGTTCAGAATGACCGCTCTTTACTCGTAGTTCACTACTTTAATATGATGGCACTAGAATGGAAACAACTTTGGCACGTGCCTTAGCCCCAACTTATTCTTCTGTACTAGGATTGGAGAATCCAATATCCGAAAAAATATATATGCTTCCGTGCGGCTCTTACTAGTTGTCTATATATATACATGTATGTAATTTGAGTAATGATTCAAACGAAAATTAAGAAAAGAAAAGATAGATATATGACTAAATTAGTTTCTTGGATTTTATTTTATCTTTGATAAATTCCTCTACACAAATATGATGCACTTATACCTAGTATTCTCAAAATCTTATGATTCACAATACACATACGATGTTTAAATTTTTAAAACATACGTATCTATAAACGTAGAATTAATACGCACACATAGAATGAATACATATCTATAAACGTATTTGATGATTAAAAAAATCTTTCGATACGCATACGATGAGAAATCTATCTTACGATTCAGCGTGTCTAAATATAAAATCGACCGTACGTAGATCTCTTAACATATCTCAAGCTTAAATATAACATTTTTGTCAGCCTCACAATACATGATGCATATGATACGATATGTAACTTGCTATTCAGTATTGAATAAAACAAATATGAGATGAACTTAAAAAGTATTTAGATAGAATGACACAAAAGAAACAAAAAAATAGTCTTTTTATATTTTTTTTCCCTTTTTAGTGAATTTTTGAGAGCTTTTGCTTATATATTTTTACTTTTTAGATTCTTTTTGTCTAGACAAATAATTAATAAAACAATTTAACAAAATTGAGAAAAAGTAATAAAAAATAATGACGTTAATACCGAATAATTTTAGAAAAAGAGAGCCTAAATCTTTTATTTTTATTAAGATTAATTGAAAATGATGTAGCAAATTAAAGGCCCACTAAATTAACGTGGAACAATGCTAGGTACACAAACTTGTGTACACAGATTTAGACACAGATGTGTCCGGATTCATCCGATGCACGTGGGACCCTTTTATACAGATGTGTCCGGATCCGTCGGATGCACGTGGGACCCTGTGTCCAGATCTGTGTACACAAGTCTGTGTACACAGACTTTCTCATTAACGTGGGATGACCAGACATTTCATTTTGTTATAAGCTTTTGGTAAATGGATTGTTGCGTCAAGGGCAGCAAAGTAATTATGATGTAAAACTAAAAATAACATTCCAACCAAACACACGCAACTCTTTTTTTTTTTTTCATATTTATTTTATTTAATCAGGTTATGACGGTACCATCCCCAATCAAATATCAGGAATCTGGGTTTCCTTGTTGACAAACATTTCTTGTGATGGGCAATCAACTTTTGAGTAATTATAATAGCATCAATCATCATTCACCTTCCGCCTTGGTTGTTTTTTTTTTATAAATCGGAGTGTTCGAGACAGCATATACACAACTCGATTAATTTTTGAAAAATCAAGCCCAACGCTCAAATACTAGGATCCTAATTCAAGCCAGAGTAAAAGTTTGTGTGGACTGTTATCATAAGAGTTGATAGTACTTGAGAGATTTAGAATCTGAGACCATAGGAGAAAGCAACCTTTTAAGTCCAAAGTCTTAATTACGAGGCCAACCCCTTGGGATTCTTCATCCTTGGTTGTTGTGGAAAATGGCCTGAACCAACTCATAGCCTCACTTATGTTGAACAAGAAAATGAATCATTTTTTCTTTTGATTTGGAAGAAGGATGCCGCTTTATACGACTTAACGACTCATTCTCTTTGTATGAACTTCAAACGTCACCCAGTACTAAAGGCTTTGGTCCATTCAAGTTGAGTAGTGGCCGTTGAAGACTTGCCACTATGCCTTGTTTTAGGGGCCTTGTTGGTTTGTCCACAATGTCTTAAAACTTTCCGATTGTTTCTTAAGTTGAGTCTTTTTTTCCCCTTGTTCCGGTGATGATGGGCCTGGCCCAAAAGACAAGCTAAATGTCTTGCGCAATGACATAAGGGCTTTTCCGTTATCTAAAGAGATAGAAGCAGGCCCATTACCTCTATCCCATTCTGTGAAAAACTAAGTAATAAATTCACCCCCGACTTGATATCTGCATCGGATTGGACCGATAACTGGCAAAGAAAGCTTAACAGGTCGAATCAAAAGCCCGACATGGCCTTGCACAACCAACCAGCTCTAGCAAGTGCGCGCCGTGTGAACCGAGCCGAAACAGTAGCTGACCTAAATGACCCAGCCGACATGTCTACACCCATCTTCCACATCTTGTCCAAGTGGCTCAGTTTTGATATTTAGTTTCAACTTAGCATCCAGTACATCATACATGAGATCAATAGTAACAACGATGATTTTTGACGTTATCAAGAACATGCTCTGCACATGCTAACTTAGAACCCAAACTAAATCCGACTATATAAGGTCACTTGAGAGTAAAAAATACGATACATACACACTTTTCTTTCTAAAAGTACTTTCAATTAAACTACTCTCTTTCACAGACTAAATTAAGTATTAGAGTGCTTTCCGACTGACATTTACCGAACGACGCTAATTGATTCTTACTTTTGTAGCTCAAGAGATCTCAAAGGGTCTTTGAATCAAGTAACAAGTTAGAAGACAAGCCCGATAAAGAAATTCACATATAACAATGCTGAATTGAAACTCAACAAAACCACACAAATCTTCAAAAGAGTTGTGAGCAGAAAAGCCTACACGAAATTTCACTATTTCAAAATCCAGGAAACTGTTCCTCATTAATGAAATTCGAGGACAATCATATCTCATGAATGAGTATGGTTATAAAAACGGGTTATCCATATGATCAATGATGCTCTTCAATCCTGATTTATAACTTGGATGAAGTAATCTCACTCCAAGTTCTTTCTTTATACGCGCGTTGGAGACTCGCTTATCGCCTCTGGAAATGCTTTCCGTCGGGAAAGATTCTGCCGCATAGGGAGAGACAGTTTGCTTCATATTCCCAGGCCATTTTCTGTTAACCAAGTCCCATGCATATGAAAATACCTCTACGCGTGGTGCAGGATCATCATCCACCATATTATAGATTCTTCTGCAATATGAAAATCAAATTAGTAAAGAAATCCGAGGAAGAAAAAGAAAAGTGATCTTTTTCCTTAAACAAATTTGTATTCACAACACGAGGCCCGTTCTCTTTCGATGTTCCTTTGTCAACCCTCAAAGCCTGCATGTTTCTTTGGATATTTGTTCGAATTACAAACACTGCATGTGCGACGATAAGTAACTTAGAAACTAAAATCAATATAAGATGCGACTAAGGTCAGTACTTTGGGAGGCCAACCACCTTCAGAAGTACTTCCATGAGGAGAGAAAGAACATTACTCAATTTATATCCATGTTGATAGAAACTACTTGTTTCGTCTTCGTTAACAGTATGGGTTTTCGTGTTGCAAAATCTTTGGATTTTCGCCCTTTAAAGTTAAACTTATCATCTCAGAGAACTTCTCACTAATTCAGCTGAAAGGGAGTGATCAAATTAACCTAATGCCCAGATTCATATATGAACTTACCCTGGTAAAGGGTTGCAAATACTGGCCCTTAATGTTTGACAAATGTCAGCAACATGAACTCGGGAAGTGTACTGCCTGGACGCCCTCATTCTCTGAAGTTCCGATAAAGGCTCCTGCTTGATTATGGTATCCACGGCACTGCAATACAAATAATAATTCATAAGAAAGTCAACCTTAAAATGCAATAAATCTAGACGTGCGATAGGCTCTATCATACCAGGCAAGGACAAAAGCAATATTTTCAATTACAAAAAAGAATGGACAAAAGATGCGAGTAAGGCTAAACTTCTGACTCTCTAGAATTCCTCGTACCCATGATTCATCGAAAGGGAACAAAATGCCAAAAGAAAAAAAGAAAAGAAAGAATAAAGCTTTTCTCACTAAGCCATAATGTGAAAGTTGTTCTTCAACAGTTCAGACTAAAGAAAAACAACCTTCTGCCAGGGCCATAGATACCTCCAAGTCGAAATATTTGTGTTGAGATCCCAAGATCGTGGCCCAATTTTAACCATCCTTCTTCAGCGGCTAACCTCGCTTTGGCCTTCTCATTTGTAGGTCGTACAGGACAGCTGCTACAGGCTCACACAATCTGTTAGTCATAATTGATGCAAGCTTGTCATACAAAAGAAACTAAAATGAGGTGCTTCATAGAACAACACTTACTCTTCATCCACCCACATCCCACCGCAATTACCATATACACCTGCATATCTCAGGTAACATTCAGGTTCTTGTTGACTTGACATAAAAAAAAAAAAACACAAGTTATTTTTACAGTTAATGGTAACATTCAGGTTTAAAGTGATAGTAGATACAAATAAATTAGTTCAGCGAATGGCATTAGAAAACCAGAAGGAAAAGAATACAGGTCTCAAAAATGAAATGAATATCCCACTTGAAATCATTGATAGAGCAAGAAAAAGTTCAGATGCTGCTTTGCTGATCTTCAGATATGATAGTACAAGGCAACACCTTAATTGTTCACATCGACTCAAAGGATCATGATCAAGGTTCAGCAAGATAATTTTCCCAATCAAGGTGGATCTCATGTGCAGATACCTAGAGAAGAGCGAATCAGCAAGAACGAGAGACTGATGGGACAGTGATGAAACATGCAAAGGGATAACACACTAGAAGAAGGTTATCTTAAGTGAGGTGTGCTTTGTAAAACCCTTCTCCATGACTCTGCTGGTAATTTGAATTCAACTTTATAAAACATAAGGTTAACACGTAGTCCCATCAACTGCCACTTAATAAAGAAAAACGATGATGGGCTGATTAAGTTGTGCTAATGTGAAAATGATTTAACTGTTCCAATTTTCTATTAACAGTGGATCTGTGGGAGGAATAACCAATGATTTGATTTAAAAAATGGTAGCTCACTTATAAAATATCACAGGACAAGAGGATGACTTTGAAATCATAGTATCATAACAATGACTAAGGCTACTTCCCATTACGATTACTTCAGCAAATCAGCCCAGGTCAATCAATGGAAAGCAGATGAAACAGATGGACACAACAATATGTTTACACAAACACATATAAGCAATAAGCATGCTCAATTGCACCTCCCCCTGTGCACTTATTTGCGTTCAGCCCTCAATCTATAGTTCTAACAATTAACAATTGACTGGTCCAATAGCAAACAAGAAACCCGTGGAATAAAAACCATAACAAAGACCTACTAGTAGATGACAAATAACAGAGCCACTTGAGGTTTCCTTCCATTAGCACACTCTTCAGAAGCTCTTCATGTTGCAACATCTGCAGAACTTAGAGGAGCGTAAGGACCAACGCAGAGAGATATCCTTACAAAATCAAACACCAATTTACGAATTGAAATAAAATTTTCCAACTTCTGAAAATCACAATTGCTTGTACCGGGTCACCAATTCCAACAAGAGGAGGGATGGAGACTAGGAGATGAGTGTGATGGTTCAAAACATTTAGGACTTCCGGTCTGAAAAAAAAAAACCCAAAAAAATACTTCTAATTTGGACATAATTTGATTAATAGCACGGCATTGAGGATCACGAAACAGAAACTCACTCCGGTTCAATTGCATTGAAAAGGTAAACATCAAGTCCCATTTCCTCCTCAAGTTTCTTCTTCTTCATAACGCTGGTACAACTCCCTGATACACCCCTACATGTGTTCCATACGCTTACTTTGTTAAATACTAACCAAATTCAGAAGTATTCAAAATCAAGGGGAGAGTAAATACATATGTTAGAAGCTCAACTAGAAAACCGAGTGTATGGAACATCATATCACAGAAACAGGATAATCTATTTCCAATAATAAATCTTCACAAAAGCAAAGATTTATGCTTAAAGTCCACCCAGACCCACAAGTTACAGCACAGAAATACACAAACTACATATTGGGTACTTGTTACCAGAGAAATTAGCTACCATTCTTGGTTCTTCAGACTGTGAGCGAAGAAATTTCCCACAAAACCTAGTCCCATGATAAACATCCGATTTGCAGGCTCCGATGATTCCAAATTTTTAATTTCTTGACTTGCAATACCAGCCCTCAAACGGGAAAGGAAGTACGACGTCTTCGGGGGGCTTTTACGTACAAAATATCTCGAATTGATGCCGAAAGGGGGATTAGACGGCCGTAATCGGCCCGACATCGAAGAAATCTCCATCCACGCGATGGGATATCCCAGATTGCATAAACACAATTTTGTTTTCCCGCCAATCGTCCGAGCAACCTGTTCTTACCTCTTCGATGGTAAGGTTTTGAGATTCTTGGGAAGAAGACGTGTTTTGATAAAACATTCTTGGAAAAACGAAAATTTCACGGGTTTTTTACTTGGAAAATGGACCGACGCCGTGTTGATCAAGCTGGCAAAGCGAGTACTTTCATTCACTAAACCGCGTCGTTTTACTTAGGCCTCGTTTGATAAACTTCTTAGTAGGTTGGAATTCATAAGACGGTGGGATTAGGATGAGATTCGTAATACCAATGAATTATTAAAAACTGTGTTGTATGTTTGTTTATACTCGGGATAGGATTAATAATGCTAAGTTGGTGTTTGTTTACAAAAGGAAGAGATGAGATTAAATTACATAATTTCCCAAATTGCCCTCATCTAAATTGTTTAATTATTTATGTTACTCATTCCAAAAGAATTACAAAATAAAGTTCATGGTCCAAATAATAAAAAATGAGCAATCTCTTAGTTTTATTTATATATTTATCTAGGAAATAAATAAAAATAAAATATGAGCAATTTTATTTGCTAGTTGGCTGCAAGAATCAGCCAACATATCAGCCATTTGTACGCTGCAAATACATAAATTAGCACCAGGCATACCCATATATCACCAGCCATTTGTATCACCAGGCATACCCATATTCTTAAAAAAGTTAGACATAGCAGCCAACATATATCAGCACCAGGCATACTCATATATCAGCACCTGGCGTGATAAGCAACGATCGAAGAAGAGGGTTACTTCCGTCACTCTTGATAGTCGAACGGTGGAAGGATTGTCAATACCAGGTCCAACCTGGTATTCGTAATACGCCCTAATCCCTGGACTAGCTAACCCGTGGCTTTAATATAGTCCGTTCGTTTTAGGCAAAACAAACACCCCAGAACCTTATCCCAGGCTTACTAATCCTATCCCAAGTTACTTAGCCGGTTAACAAACGAGACCTTAAAGTCGTGTTTAACCGGGTTTGCCAGTTTGCTCAAAACAGCATCTTTTATTTTCGAAGTAAATGAAAATTTTGTCCTTTCCAAAAAGAAAAAGTCCAAGGACACATGTGTCCTTGGACGAACACGATGTGTCTTTAACCGTTGAATGCACGTAGAGTCCTCAATTTATTAAGGACTTCACGTATATTTAACAATTCGGAACACATTTGTGTCTGGATATGTTTGGACACATCTGTGTTCCTAGTATTACTCTTCTAAAAATGCGTTCACAAATTTTAAAATGCGCCTTCTGACATTTTGTTTTGTGAATGGAATTATCACCTGAGTTGCATTGTGGCATAGCTCTTTTAGGAACTTTGAGAATAAATAGTAATTAAAATGCTTCTTCAATGAAGGCATATCAAAATGGGGATGTGAAATGAAGGACACGTCCTTATATTAATATTACTATGATGAATTTAGCCAATAAGAAAACTTATTCGTAACCTTACGAATCAAATAATATATGTTATTTTCTCTACTTCTATTGATCTTTTTTACTTTGTTTGTTGGAGCGATAGGAATTCCTTTCAATCAAGTAAAATGTTCGTGCTTGCTCTTTGTTCTTTTGTTTTATGGAGGGAAATCCCTTGCCTCTTCTTCGCCCTCCACAAATTCCTTAATGAATCCAAGGGAGTTGGGGGGACTGATGTGCACTAAACTACACAGTTTTGGTCATGCAAATTTTTCACAAACTTATTCCTTTAATCCTTGTTTGGTTAACTCTTATTACAAGCAAAAAATGTTTACTCAAGGCCAAGATTTTCTCCAAGGCAACAGAAAACAGTCTCATATCATAGGCCTACTCCAAGTCAAAAAGTTAAGACATTCAAGCAAAACATAAAAAATACTGCACAAATTGGTCAAACAAAAATAGACGATTCTCTCTCTATACTTATTGAAAACCAAGTTTACCTATCATCCACAAATTACACAAGTCTTATCCAATTGCTCCCAAATTCTATTTAGGAATCAAATATATTCAAGTTTAACTTTGGCGGCCATAGTAGGTATACTGCACTCTATGCGGCCATTTTGTTGAATGCTTCTGCCAATTCGTTTGCTGCCACGCGATACTGGGACGAATGAATTGACACCACATACCCTTTTTGCTTTGTTAAGCTCTCTACAATTTGTCAATCTGTTAAAATTTTATTCTTAGTTGTTCATTTATTTTGATAATGACACTTCTAAGTTAAAATCCTGGGTTCGCCGCTAGTTAAAATTCCTTATTTTAATTCATGTTTTTGTATATAGCTGTGGGTGCGCATTGTCCTATCCAAAGACACCTTATTGTGTCCACTTGCATATCTTTTTTCAAAAACAAAAAATTGAAAAGTAAGGATAACTACTCAGATTTGCTTAAAAGAAAGGGAAAATGCCCTTCAAAAGAAAAAACTTAGTGTCGCGCACACAACTTTATGTGCACAGATTTAGACATTTAGGTGTCTGAAAATGTTAGATGTACGTGCGTCTCTCATTATTTAGTGGGTTTACGTCAATATAACGATTCTAAATATATCTATATGATATATGTGGGAAAGGATCTAAATATATCTATATGATATATGTGGGAAAGGACGTATGAATAGACTTTCTCAATGACAAAACTGAGTTAAATAAAGTAGGTGTCAATTCAATTCTCCTTTTAAGAATTGCCATAATGCTCAGATGGTCCATCAAAGGAGTGATCCACATTTTCTTCCGCTGATATTTAGGTCGGTTGAGTGTTTTCGAGATTTTTGGGAAAAAAAATTTTGAGATGTTATTTGGTGTAAATGTTTCACAAAAAATTTGAGAGTTAAATTTTTTCAGTATTTTCGAGGTGTTCTCTCTCTCTCTCTCTCTCTCTCTCTTCTTTTATAAGAAAATGAATATTATTTGAGAAAAAAGTGACAATTTTTGGGGAAAAATTTCCCAAATAAGTTCACAAAAATTTTATAAATTTTTTTTGGGAAAAAGCCAACTGAACACAGCCTAATTTATTGAAAAAAATTCAAAAAAAATTCTAGAGGTTGCTAATGGCTGAAGACTGAAGTCTGGAGTCCTCAGTACTGCTGGTTTGTGCAAATTCACATATATAATAATGTTGAGATTTCAAAAGTTCAGTTGTTGGGACCATCATAGTGGTCCAGAACTATCAAATAATTTCTCATCAATGATTGTTGGGGTATGGTCCCAATTAAAAAACAAAAGACTTTCATATTTAATATTTGAAGTTTCGACACAAATTTAAATATCGTAATTAGTTATTTAATTTGGTGTGAAAAATTGAAAAATGCATAAAAGAAAGTTGTTAGCTTTATCTAAAACTAGAAGTCCGTGCCTACGCAATGTGTTTGCTCATAAAATTAGATAAAATTATATTGAATAGAAAACCCAAATCGCAATCTTTTTTTTTTATGTTCGTGGGAAAAAGGGTTTTATTTTTTAATTTTTGGCTGAGACTGAAATAAGTAGAAAGATGTAGTCAAATCTTAGAGCAGAAGAATGAAAGAAATAAATTTCACAGACTTCCTTCGAAGTTCGTGAGCAGTAGATGAATTTAGGGAAATTACCAAAAAAATGGCTTTCACTACAAATAATTACCTAAATGATGGTTTTGAGTTTCAAAATGCTAAAAATATTGTGTTTAGTAAAATTATTCTAAAACCATAGAGACCATCAATTATACGAACCATTTTGCGGCCCTTAAAATGAAACAACATTATTTAGTCATAAAATGACGTAGTCTATGTTGATGTTGACTCTCTAATTGTCCATCAATAAAGATGTAAGAGGTGGCACTACACAATAGAGTTGCACACACTCAATTAAAGAGCACGAGGAGTTCAAGCGGTGCCATTTGAGCTTTTAGGCTAGTTAATTAACTGATAGAGTACTGATGCGTATAGAATGCAAAGCAACGACGTTTCATGCGCATAGAAGATTATTCAACTGTCATGTATGCCCACGTTCGAAGAAGAGGAATGCGAGGAGATGTCAGTCATATATGCAAAAAGAGAAAGAGAAGATGGCCGAGTGCGATAACACATAGTCTGATCCTATATCGAAGATAAATAATATTTGAAGATTTAAGCGAAAAATTTAAAGGAAAAGAAAGTGAAAAGTACTTAGGTAGTCTACAAATAGAAGCAATAATTGAGAAGAAGAGAAGGACGATCCCCCATAACACTTACTTATTTTTTATACTTGTCTTTTCTTTTTTTTTTCTTTCCGGTATTTAGTATAGTCGTAACTGTAGCAAATAGTTGTATCTCTAATTATACGTAGCTTTATAGTCGTAACTATTGTAATAGTTGTATCTCTAATTATACTTAGGTTTAATTATAATATGTAACAATAGGAGTAGTTTACTTAGAGATTAGTTCAAAACAGATTGGACTCCTTGCAACTCTTAAATGTAAGTTTGTATTCAAATTTATTATTCAAAGTTCATTTTATATTTATTGTAACTGTTTATTTTCTATTTCTAATTTAAAGCCCCCTCGCATGCCTACTTCACGGTACGCCCTCGCAGGCCTTAGTCTCGGGGCCTACTTCACAGGACCCCTCACAGGCCTTAGTTTCGCGGAGCTAAGTCTCGTGCCTACCCTTCGCGGCCCTCCTTTCGTACCCCTCTCGCGGTACCATGTCGGGGACCCCCCCTTCCTCGAGGCCCAAGTCTGGTCCATATGGTCTACACTATTAAATGTATTTTTTTTTTTGAATGAAAATGCTAACTACCATCCACTAAGCGGTGAATAATACATAAAAAGTATATCGATATTCATAAATTGTGAATTGATAACTGTTAATGTGCAGTTATATTCGTAAATGTGTATTGATATTCGTGTTTATTTGACATTACATGTATATTATCCACCGCTTATTAGATTGTGGTTAGCAAGACCGGTTTTTCTATCTTCAGTCAAAATTCTTATTTGAAAAATTAATTCTTACAAAATTATAGTCAAGACATTTGTCTAGTTTGAGAAACTTAGTGTTGTTCATATTCTTTCCTTTTGTTGCGGAGTAATTTTTAGAAATGCTCGCGTACAATTATCTTTTTTCTTTTTGTTTGTATTTTGATCGATTGTTTGTCGATCTTCTTTGTTCTCGGGTCTCAGGCAGTAAATGATAAGACAGGTCTCCTGGGTGCCAACATAATTACAATGTAGGTGGTTCGTCGTGATGCCTTCAAGTATTTCTCTTTTAATCTTTGTAATTTTAATTTTTGTACTTTACATAGATTAATACTCCCTCCATCTCGGTTTGTTTGTCTCCTTTTTTACTTTTAAATGTCCCAAAATATTTGTCCAATTTTAAGGTTGACTTGTGAAAGTTTCCTTAATGCCCTCTCTCTTTTAGAAAATCACACATTGAAAATTGTGTCATCTCATTTAATGCTAAAATAGTTAAGGGTATTCTTGTAAAGTTAAATTTTTTAGGAGTAATCATTGTGTTCCCTTATTAAGTTGAAGTTTCAAGAATGGACAAACGAACCGGGAGGGAAGGAGTAAAAATTTCTTTTCCCGATAGAGGAAAAAGATGATATAGAAAGTAAAAGACAACATTCATATGAAAGCTATAACATTCACAGGAACCACAAGTGTATGATCCGCTTTTGATAACATTCACTGAAAGCTATATTTTTATAGGATTCATCAAACTTTATAATATAAGATTACAGGAACCACATGTTTGCGTACACACAAGGTTAGATAAATGTCATAATAACCTTTCGTCGTACTACTTTTACGTGAACTATACTGGAACCACATGTTTAGGGACCGTGGTCCATAAATAGAGCAGCACAACAGTCTTACTTATCTCACAGCCGGATTGATTTGTTTTTGTGTGTGTGTGTGTGTGTGTAGGTGAGAGAGAGAGAGAGAGAGAGAGAGAGATGGAAGTCATGCAAATCCTACACATGAACAATGGGGAAGGAGAGACAAGTTATGCAAAGAATTCCAGTGTGCAGGTTGGCCAGTTTTGATACCATGATTGTACAGTGCAATCCTATGGATCACGATATGTTATTTTTTTTCAAGCAAATATGTGATTTTATTGGAACCCTTTATCTATTGAACTTGTTTGATTTCATTCTCACGTGATCTAGTCAAACATTTCCTGTGTGTTGTGTGCACCTATACCGTTATAAAAGTTTTATTTTAAAATTTTGAGTTCGCTATTAATCTCGAAATATTTATTTAAGTTAATAGTGAATTTTTAGAATTTTTTCGAAAATAAAATTTAGAAACTACAACCGAAAGTAGTTTAAATGAGCGGTGTATGTCATTTTTTTTATTGTGGCGGTGACAAAATGGTCATATGTTTTGTTTTTGTTTTTATTTTTGTCACCGCTGTATTAAAAGAAATGACTAACACTACTCATTTGAACCCCTTTCGATTGTGTTCTTTGAATTTTATTTTCAAAAAAATTCTAAAAATTTACCGTTTACTTAAAAAAATAAAATTTGAGATTAACCGTAAACCCAAAATTTTAAAAATAAAATTTTGTTAACATTCTGTGCGCAGCACATAAGAGGTGTTTTATTTAAAATCCAAAACGGTACCGTTTTACTTGAGCTAAATTGCTCTCATTATATTGCAGTTTGACTTTTGAGAATTTTTTAAAGTTTATTCTAAATAAGTAACCCTCATGTATGAAATTTTTGAATTTGTTGCTGGTATGAACCTAATAATTTCACAATCCCGAAGGGGGTGGTTCAGTAAAAAGAGAGATGGTGACTAAGAGACTTGCCCTCCAAGGTCATGATGTCGAATTTCACCAGAATCAATAACTAGGGACTAGTCGGTATTTGGTTGAGGGGTAATTCCAAAACTGGCCAGATATCTCGGCTATAACAAAAACATAATAATGTCCAGTATTAGTAAGCTAATTTATATTGATTTTGTGTGCAGCGTAAAATAATATCTATTGCAAACTCAATAATAGAGGAAGCAGTGGTAGACATCTTATGCAACACATATCCAGAGAGCCTAGGCATTGCGGATTTGGGTTGCTCATCCGGGCCTAACGCTCTCATAGTAATATCGGAGGTAACCGATATCGTTCGCGCCACCAGCTCTCGTTTGGACCGCCCAATGCCGGAGTTGAGGATTTCCTTGAATGATCTTCCAGGAAACGACTTCAATTACGTATTCAAGTTATTGCCGGAATTTTACAAGAAGTTGGAGGAGGAGAAAGGTGGTGATTTTGACGACAACCGGTGTTTTATTTCGGGTGTGGCGGGTTCTTTTTATGGGAGGCTTTTTCCTAACAAGAGCCTGCACTTTGTCCACTCATCTTCTAGTCTCCATTGGCTGTCTCAGGTATTTTGTTTCATCCTTAAAAAACAGGGGAATGGGATCCACTCTACTACTACAAAAACAATTAGAATTGTTTGTCCACTTAATCATATTATCAAATTTGGGTGATTTGAGCTTGAGTTTAGTCACAAATCTAAACGAGCTAAAAAAATTGTACATTTATATTCAGCGCATGGGTCTATACTGCAAATAAAATAGATATTATGGAAAAAAATTCCTAACTTAAAGAGGACAACTGAGAAGAAACTTGATTTGGAAGAAAACTTTTGAGTTCAATTTGTCTCTTTACTATATACTTAAAAAAAGTTTATTAATAATGGACATATATACCAAAAAATAAATATTTATGAATAAACTCCTAAAAGATAGTATTTATGTTTAATCAGGCTCGCGACCCTAATCAAGGTTAGTACTATGAGACTCAAATTCTATCCATTTATTAAACAAGCCAAAAATTGAGACTTTGTGTGTTCGATTGGTTTGTTTAACAGATAAATCAAATTTCAACAAGTCCTTACTGAAAATGATTTGGGAACTGGTTGGTTCATTTGCAGCCCTACCCACCAGCCACCACCATCACGCGTCACTCATAAATCATACCCTCCCCGTCCCTCCTCCACCTCGAGGGATATGGCAGTTGAGTAGATGCAGACAGTGTCGGGCAATGACTGATGGTGTTAGCTGACCTAGGTTTAGGTATTGCAGATTTTCATGCGATTGTTGTAATATATATATATCTTGTGAAATATGAGAACGCACCGTTTGGAAAGGAAAAAAAATTCAATGGAATATGAAATCAGTGTCCCTAAATATGGTATATTCCAAAACAGGTTCCACCAGAGTTGGATAACAAAGGAGGGATACCCTTAAATAAGGGGAAGCTATATATTTCTAAAACAAGCCCAACTAGCGTCATGGAGGCATACTTATCACAGTTCCAGAAGGATGTCTCTCTGTTTCTCAGTTCACGTGCCGAAGAAATGGTCCCCGGAGGACGCATGGTGTTGTCATTCATGGGTAGGAGAGATATCGACCCCACGACTGAAGAGAGTTGTTTCCATTGGGAGCTGTTAGCACAAGCTCTGTTGACCTTGGCTTCAGAGGTACGTCTGTTTAAACAGAATATGATCGAAGCAGAAAAAACGATTGCCGTAAAATTATTGTGCAAAGTTTTTTGACAAGGAGCACCCAGTCACTATACTGCTTACAAATCCAAGAAGAACTAATTAAATAATCGTTTCAGGGTCTGATAGAAGAGGAAAAGATTGACTCATTCAATGTCCCCTACTATGGTCCATGCCCAGAAGAAGTAAAATTCGTGGTGCAAAAACAAGGGTCATTTGCAATAGACCGGTTGAAGATGTTTGAAATTGATTGGGATGCCCAGGCGAAGACTGAGCTTGAAGAACTATCAAGCGGGCAACGAGTTTCAAAGACAATCAGAGCTGTGACTGAGTCAATGCTCAAGTGTCAATTTGGAAGAGAAATAATGGATAGACTATTTCAGAGACATGGAGAAATTGTGGATGATCACGTGTCCCAAAACAGAGCCAATTATATTGATTTGGTTGTCTCTTTAGTAAGAAATTAAGGTGTAAATGGTAATTAAGTTGAATAGAGAAGATCAAGGTCCTCAAGGTTGCAAAGCTGAAAAGATATAATCAAAATGATGCTGCATGTATATGGTATGTCTCCAATGGTGTCTCTCCCAAAAGTCATTTCTTAAACAAATGGAAGGAACACCTTATATAGAAGAATTCGTGATTATTCTCAATAGTCACGAAAAGAAGTGACATAACTATTCATCCGAATAAATGTCAACGATAAGATACGACTTTACACTAATAAATAACCAATTAAAAATTATATAAAATTCAATAGAAATAAATTCTAATTGAATTTCTTCAACTAATATTAAATGAAAATTAATAGGAGTCAATTTTCTATTAACTCCTTAATGATTTTGAACAAACCGATATATGTTCTAAAATCATTTTTTTCCAACAGTATTGACACTGCTGTATCAACTCGAGCTTAAACTGCTGCCTTAGATGTATAGGATCTTTCTATTTGATTTTTCTTCCTTTTGTTTGGCTAAGTTTGCAGTCGGCTCCAAACCATATGAAAATACCAATCTACGAGTTGTAAATATTTTCCGAATGACCGACGTAGATTATTGGTAGATGAAAAAGATTTCATGAGATTCTAAAAATTAATTTGAACAATATAAATAATTTTGATCATTAACGTAAAACCTCAAAAGTAATGCTACACACTCGATCGTGAAAGAGATTGTTCACCCGCATATGAACAAAATTGGACAAAATGGACTCACTTGCTTATCGTCCATTCAAGAACAAAAAATTGAAGGGTCAACATAGCATGCAAGTGATGGTTCACGGAAAAGATGTGACAGTTCTATGAAATAATTCATACAATGAAAATTATTTAATTTATTCAGATTAACTGTTTTAATCATTATGAAAAAATTTAACTCCTGCGAATTTTAAAGATTACTTTCTTTTTTTTAAATTAAAAATTTTGAAGTAAAAAATAAGATTTATAGGTCAAGTACTTCTCGATATTCAGTTGAATTGAAAATTTTTATGGAATTCTAAAAAGTTAATCTAAACAACAACAAAAATTTCAATCATCAACATAACCCATATATGAACAGAATTGCACAAATTGGACTCACTTGCTTATCGTCTTTTTAAAAACAAAAAATTAAAGGGTCAAAAATACCATGACAAGTGATGGTTCATGGAAAGAGGTTTTACATTTGAGTAATCATAGGAACACAGATGTGTCTGGATACATTCGGATATAGATGTATTCAAACCGTTAGATGCACGTGAGACCCTCAATCTATCAAGGGCTCTACATACATCTAACGACTCCAGACACGTCTGTGTTCTTAGACTTTTTTTTCATATTTCTATGGAAGAACTCATCCGAAATTAAAGGGATCTTGATAGGATATGATGGGACTAAAGTGGTATCATGTACTAAAGTGGGCCTCAATATGATAGGAAATTGTTTTGGTTCTCAAAATTTTTTCTAGAAAATATCTCCCTAATTTAATATTAATAGACTAAATTAATTTAAATATATAGTGCCTTCAAATCAAAATAAATCAAATTCACTAATTTTAAATTTGAGAATATGTTCTAAAAAAAGTACTCATCCAATACAATTCCCCCTTCACAATTTCCATACTGTTAGTCAATCAAAAAGGTGTTCAAATTTGCTTCAGCTGATATCTAATTTACTGGAAAAAATTACAAAAAAAAAAATCTAGTTGTTGCATATGGCTGGAGACTGGAGTCTGTCTGTGTTGAGATTCAGACATATAGAGCCAATCGTTTGTTAATGATTAAAATTTTAAGAAAATATTGAAATAAAATAAGAAGCGAGGTATAGTAAGAATAATATTATAGTTATATTAAATAGTTTCTTTGAGTATTTTAAAAAAATAAAATATGATAAATATGGGATGATACTTTTATAATTGATAATGATATTTGCGTAAATAAAAATGGTAGAAGATATGAATAAGGTGATGGGTGAGATAACTTTATGGGATAAAATAGTATCACGGATATCACATCCGTAGTTTCGGGAAGTAAACAAACTACGAATATGACAACCTGATTAACCATATCGTGAGTAATAAGTAATGGACCCTTTTATGACCACCAACAAATAGACACATAATATTGAGGTTTCAAAAGTTAACTGGATGGGAGTCATGGGACCATAATTGAGATTTTGGTCTAGGACCATCGAATGATTTCTCATCAATTTCTGGGCCTAGCCAAAAATTAAAAAAAAAAAAATTTATTTTCCAAATCAAACAACAAAACACGTTTATAGTTAATTTTTCAAATTTTCACACAAACTTAAATATCTTAATTAGTTATTCAATTTGGTGAGAGATCGATATTCGAAAATGTATACAATAAAGTGGATAGCCTTACCTAAAAATTAATTGTGTCATGTGTGTAATTGGAGTACGTTCACTATTAGGACACGTAATGCCTCTCTATCTTAGTTAAGAGTATTGAGTCATTATATGGCGTTGTCTCATAATTGTCTAATAATTTTTTGTTTTGTTACGATGCGTGTCTATGGAGAAATTGTGATGCAGGAGACCCCACCTTTTAATTATTGAATATTAGATATGTGGTTATGAATCAACTGTTCTTAATAATTGAGTGTGGACTTTTAAATATTAATTATGTCTTTGAGTTAGATTTCTTTCGTTATTATTGATGGGATATATGTGTTTTATTTTGTGACCATGATTAACCTTAGAACATGTGTATTTTTTTTAAGTATTAAATACAAATTTATTATTAGTGATTCGTGTATTTAAATTTTGACATTCCCAAATTTTATTCCATCTCCGTTCATGTTGCTCCCCTTTGTCTCTTATTCAAGAATTCATGCCTAAAATGCAAATCTGGGTTGGGGAGCTGCTTCTCTCAAATGGTCTTACTTCTCTAGATTCAGAGAGATTGTAGTGCTCGTACAATACGGGCAACACGATATAATTTGTTCGTTTTATTTTTGAAATTATATCGTTTTGATTTCATACATTTTGATGACAATTTGCATGATAAGTTAAAACGATATAATTTCGAAGATGAAGCGGGCAAAATTACATCATTTTACTCACACTATATGTGTACTAAAGCCTCCCCAAATCCTGCTCCCCCCCCCCCCCCCCCCCCCCCCCCCCCCCCCACACACACACACAGAGAAAAACTTCTACTTCCTCCGTACCAATTTGTTTGCCTACTTTTTGACTTTTACATGTCCCAAAATATCTGTCCATGTTTAAAATTGACTTGTGAAAGTTATCTTAATGCCCCTTTTTTTTTTTGAAACACACTTTGAGAAACATGCAGTCTCATTTAATGCTTAAAAAATTAAGAGTATTTTTGAAAAGTTAAAACTTTTAAGAGTAATGATTGTATTCTCTTAATAAGTTGAAATTTCTAAAATGGACAAACAAATTAGGACGGAGTGAGTAATTAATAAGAGATTCCTCATTTTATTAAAATACGGACCACTCTTTTTCAGATCAAATTTTAATGATCCGAACCATTCAATGTGTTTAAAACATATTTTTAAGAGTACCCATGAGAAATCAGCTCACAAAAATATCAGGAAAGATTTGATCCAAATAGTTTTTCATAAATATTCACATGAACTATTTGACGAAAAATTATTTGGATAAAATCCTTTTCAATATTGTTTTGAGCCAATTTCTAGTATGTATCTTTAAAAACATGTTTTAAACACGTTGAACAGTTCAGATTATTAAAATTTGATAATTTGATAAGAAAATAGAACACTATTTTTTTATCAATTTTGATAGTTTGAACTGTTTAATATATTTAAAATATGGCAGCAGTAAGTGGAAGGAAAAAGATGCTTGAATGGTTATATAGAAAGTTGGAAGGGACAAGCATGATGAGCGCTGTAAGTGAACCATGTGGTGTGGAGACCTAAAGGAGACCACTGATCGATGAGTAGAGTTGTAAATGTTTGAATCAATTTAGTAGGAAAATAATTACATGGTGTACCCCATCTCATGTTTTAAGCCTACAACTCTCTCCCAAAAAATTGCAAGATCCTCCGACATCGTTCGATTGATCTCCAAAAAAATCACACATTCAGTTGATATTTTCCGAAATCAACACTCGATCCCCCTAATAAAATTAAATTAGCCCCCGAGTTCATTGCTAATAGTTACAATATTACTCTTACTCATATAGATCTCAGGCTGGGGTCTCACATTGCAGTGCATCTTTGGATCAATCCTCAAGGGGAGAATAGTTGTGTGAAGTTTTGCTCTAACAATGGGCGTCCAAACGGTGACTGAATGGGCCAACCAGCGTCTGGACAAGTTGCGAAACCTTATCCCGACTTAGTCCAGTGACTAAAATGGATTTTTTGCGACCAAACATTTGGTTTGGAATTGTATTTTTCTTGTAGCGAAGGCACATATTGTAAGAATAATATTATAGTTGTAGATAGTTTCTTTGAGTATTTTTTTTTAAAATGAAAATATGATAAATACGAGTAGGTAGATAATATTTTTGTAACTGATAATAACATTTGCGTAAATAGAAAGGGTACAAAGTTATGAATAAGGTGATAAGTGTGATAATTTTATGGAATAAAATAGTATGACGGATATCATATCCGGAGTGTAAGGAAGTAAACAAAATACGGATATGACAACCTAATTAACCATATCCTAATTAGTAATAAGCAATGGACCCTTTTATGACCACTATCAAACAAACACATAATGTTAAGGTTTCAAAAGTTAATTGGATGGGACTCATGGGACCATAATTGAATGATTTTACATGACTGCTTTTGGCGTGAACTATATCGAACCACATGTTAGGCATCATGGTCAGGTTGGCAAGCAGTGTGTAGGTTGGCCAGCAGTGTGCTCAGGTCTCAAGTGGCATATGATTGGGTAAACCTGTCGGATGCCAACTTCGATGGGTTGTGGGTGATGCACCGTGATGCCTTTTACTTGTTTCATTATTAATCTTTGTATCTTCTTAGATTAATAGAAAATCTTTGTATCTTCAGGTTTTGCTATCCCTCACATTTCAGGTGGATGAACCTAATAATTTCCATAACTCCAAAGGGTTAGTTCAGTAAAAAAAATAAAAAGTGACCAAGGGATGTCCCTAAGGTTATGCGGTTGGGGTCATTTAAGGTTAGTCCTGTCGTTAATTTCAGGATCTCGACAACTAATTGGCATTAAATTAAAAGTAATTTGAAAACCGGCCGAATTCCTAGCTTATAAAAAACTAGTAATTTTTATATTAGTAAGCTAATTTATATTGATTTTGTGTGCAGTATAAAATAATATCCACTGCAAACTCAGTAGTAGAGAAAGCAGTGGTAGGCATCTTATACAGCACATATCCAGAGAGCCTAGGCATTGCAGATTTGGGCTGCTCATCCGGGCCAAACACCCTCGTAGTAATATCAAAGATAATCGATATCGTTCGCCGCCACCAGTTGTCGTTTGGGCCGCCCAATGACGACAACAGGTGTTTTATTTGGGGTGTTGTGGGAGGCTTTTTCCCAACAAGAGCATGCACTTTGTCCACTCATCTTCTAGTCTCTATTGGCTCTCTCTGGTATTTTGTTTCGCACTCCACGTTGTTGTTTAAATTCATGTGTTACAAATTCCTCTATTCCTTACAAATCAGGGGATGAATCCACTCTACTACTACTACTACAAAAACAACAAGAAACAAGTCTTGTTTGTCCACTTAATTATATGATCAAAATTTGTTTGGGTGATTTTATTTGCATCAGAAATATTGTATGTAGCCCTAGTTTGATCTCACGCCTATTCAAAAAATTTTAAGTTTTTTTATCTTCAAGAAATCTAATACTAATTTTGTTCTTCGCTTATCTACCAGTAACGCTGTAACGAGCTGAGTCGAGCCAACTGTAGCATGTTTAGTTTGTTCATTGAAATTTTAGCAAACTTGAAGTGTAGCTTGAGCCCAATAAAAATTTAACATGCCGAGCTTGAGCCGAGCTAACCTAAGTTTGATTCGAGCTCGAGATTAGTCACAAACCTTAACAAGTTCAAAATCTCACACATTTATGCTCGACGCATGGGCTCTAGATTGTTAATAAAATTTTATTATGAAAAATATCGGAAGGACAATTGAGAGGGAGCTCAATTTGGAACAAAACTTTGAGAAAACTATATCTAAATTTGTCTCTTGACTATATACTTAACGAAGATAAAGACTTATTAGTGTGTATATGTATACACACACGCCCAAAAATATGTATTTATGAATAAACCACTAAAAGATATTATTTATATTTTAATTCAAGTTTGCAAGTTCTATCAGGCTCAAGTTCTGTTCATATGTTAAACGAGCATAAAGTTGAGGCTCAGATTTAATTTGTTTAGCGGGCACATCAAATCCTAACGAGCCTTAACTAAAATGAGTGTTGAATAGTTCGGGTATAACTTGATTCATTTGCCCTACACACAAGCCCATACCCTACGCTCTCCTCCTCCACCTAGAGGGATATGGTAGTTGAGTAGATGGCAGAGGGTTTAGGGTTTAGAGTTTAGGAAGACGACTAATGGTGGTAGCTAAGTGGTAGGTGAGTAGAGAGGCAAATTAGGATTAGAGGCTATTAAAGATGGAGAGATTTTATTAGATTAATGTAAGAGGAGAGAGAAACTAGGTTGAGAGCAGGGGCAGACTCAACAAGTAGAGGTGCCACATGACACCACCGTGATCCATAAAAAAACTAAATAGATTTAACAGTAAACTAAGGTTTAGCGTGTAGCACTATGACACGCTTATATTCTTTTTGTTATGTCAAATTAACTCTCTCCAATATATCAATCTAATTCTTTACCCAACACCCGATGACATCTACGGGGTTCGATTCGATCAGCAACTGGCAAGGTGGCAACACTTTCGTCTTCTTGACTTCGTTCGAGATTCGACCAGAAAGGCAGCACCCCCATACCCTTAATTCTTAGTTGTTCATTTATTTTGATGGTGACTCCCCCAAGTTAAAAGCCTACGTCCGCCATTGGTTGAGAGGAACAAATTAATAGTTTAATACATTTAGTTTAGTTTAGGTACAACAGATATATTCACACGATTGTTGTAATATCCTGTAAATTTCTCGTGCAATATGAGAACGTAACTTAATTACTGTTCAAAAAAAGAAAAAAAAACAATGGAAATTAAAATCTGTGCTGCTATGGCATATTCAAAGACAGGTTCCACCAGGCCTGGATAGCAAGGGAGGGAGCCTGGCCCTCCCAAAAAATTTCAAAATTTTTTTTTAAACTTAGGTATAAAAAAAATTACATTTTGCCCCCCCCCCCCCCCCCCCCCAAGTATATATATATATATATATATTCAACCCTTTATTTTTCAAAAAAAAAAAATTCTCCCTCCTCTCCTTCCCAAAAGTCACAATCATAGTTCTGCCCCTGAATACCCTTAAACAAGGGGAAATTGTATCTTTCTAAAACAAGCCCACCTACTGTCATGGAGGCATACGTATCACAGTTCTAGAAGCATGTATCCCTCTTTCTCAAGTCACATGCTGAAGAAATGCTCCCCGGAGGATGTATGGTGTTGTCATTCATAGGCAGGAGAGATATCGACCTCGCGATTGAAAAGAGTTGTTTGCAATGGGAGCTCAGTGTTCAAGACTTCTCCTATACACAAAAACATACACCAATATACGACTTGATGTTTACCAATCTGAATACGGGAGCCTTCTCTATGATGTTTCTTTCGTTACCATCATTTTGCAAGTTTTTACCCTATCATTATTTAGGGGACTCACTCGAAGGGGACTTGCTCGTAAGATGTTTTAGTTCTTGAAGCTCTTGTCCTAACTTAAATATACAAAAGGGTATGTAGCAAGGAAGAAAGTAGAATAATGATAGCAGATCCTGTATTTGAATTTCATCGTTGAATTAGTCATTAAATATTTACATATATGTATGACACATTTTGGAGAAAGCTTAATTATACATGACAGGGCATGTTGATAATATAAATAATAAATTAATTTCTCTTTTTTTAATAGTTTAAGCTTTTAGATAAATTGATGCTTAATATAGTCTGTAATACATGAATGTGTTCATTCTTTCAAATTATGTCTACATCTTAAGTTTGTGAAGATCATAACCATTTTAAAAAATAAAGTGATATTGCGAAGCATCAATTGAAGACAAAAGAAAATTGGAGAAATTCTATAATGCAAACTCTTGTTTGGGTGTATGCGATATGAACCTTGAGTGTCACCTTAAATTTAAATAATTTATATAATCAATCTTGAATTCATATATCTTGTGTAACAATTCGTACATATTTGAACATAAATTCATAACATTAATTTTGAATTCACAAAATTTGCATATTATGAATTTATGTCCAGATATATTAAGAATTCGTAAAATCATACATATTGTTGTGAATTTTTATACAAAGTATTATGAATGCAAAACAATTCAAGAGGTAGTTGAGGATATTGCTAAATCTAAGAAATTTGTGCTTGCTTTTGACATGTGACATTCTCCATTGGATTGTTGATTCTTTAGCTTAATTTGCATTCCTCTTTCTTTTTTTAACTCTCCTTTAATTTTGATGTTTTATTTGTTAATAAAATATTATTTCTTTGTCGATAATAAAAAAATTAAAGTATTCTTATTTATAAACGGTTATTGGTCTTTATGCGCTAGAGCACAAAGGCTACCGTCCAATTTTTAGCATCATCACTTCCATTCTTAGAGATAAAGTATAAAAATTATTTAACTTTTTTCCCCTCTATATATTTTCCTCCACACTCCTTTTTTTTTATCCTTCTTAAAGTACAATTCAAACTAGAAAATCACTTCTACATATTTCACTTCCTCTCCAAATCCAACAAACCGAACAAAGCGTTAATTCATATGAATATTAACAAGATAGTGCTGGGGCAACACCAATATATGATAACCAGTGTCATGTAAATGGATGTAAAGAAGTAGCAAATTAATACTATGCGTGGATACTCTAGACCTTCTCATAAATACTTACAAGGAGAGTGAACGAGAGAAGAAAGTCACAGAAGAATCAGAATCAACCTCCTATAATTCATGTGCCAAAATGGAGGCGAAAAAAGAAAAGAGAGGGACGGGGTGTGCCACCTATGGCGAGTTGGGACGAGACAAGAAACCCGACTTACAACTCAATTCTTAACCTACCCAACAAAGATTCGACTGAGAGATTCGTGGTCCTATAATTAAAACCCGTATGAGATACTGAGGAATATACACTTACACAAAAGAATGACATAAGATATACAATTGCACAAATATTTTGTACAATTTAATGCACTTTCACAAGATGGACTCACAATCCATAAACTTAAATGGGTAAATTAAAATTTTGAACTTGGGAGAAGCTAAGTCCATCCCATACCCTATGGACCTGTTGGCCCAACATTCAAAACGATTGGGCTTTCTCGGCTGGATTGAGAAACCATTAATAGTGTTATCAACCAAACGGGCTCAAGGATTTCAGGCCCAAAAGTCAAGTCCTTTATCAACTTGGACAATTTAATTATTTCTCCATTTGTCCCAATTTAATTATTTCTCCCATTTCGACATTCGTACCCTTTAAAAGATTATCTAAATTTAGTAAGTTATAACGTTTTTTATGATTTCAAAGATATTGTCTAATAGAACTAATCGAGACTTATCAAACAAGATCCATATTGCATATAAAAGGAATTATATATTAAAAAAAAAAAAATTTTTTTGAGAGGTCCCGAATAGAAAAAGTGGACAAAAAAATCGAGGAGATCGTAACGTAGAAGAGCGTATAACATGGGAATTCTTGTTCGAAGTGAAGGGAAAAGAAATGAAGATATTGTCCAAGTAAATATTATACAAAGAATTTTAAAACTAAATCAAGGAGTTGGTCGAGTGGGAGAATGACATCTCAAAAGTTCGATTCTTACTACCAACAAGTAAAAAGGGATTTTCTCGCACGGGTCTTTGGGATTTTGTCCAAAGGTTAACTTCAAGATCTCGAGATTATTTAAGGTGCATGTAAGAAAATTCGGACACCCGAACCCAAGAATTTAGCATAGTAGGGGCACGCTATTGATCATAGCCATTAAAATTTATTTTTTATGATTGATTTAAAAGAGTTAATACTTACTTAGACTTTTATTGTTGGCCAAAAAAAAAAAATTAATGCATAACTTTTACAATGTTGTTTAAAAATAAGCACTAAAACTTATATTTTCATCAATAAAGTTAGCAACAAATATTTTTACAATTAATATCGAGAGATTTTCCGAATAATATCCTGATTTGTTTAAGAAAATCTTTATCGATGACTATTAAAAGAAAAATAAATAAATAAAAAGTAAACATTGCAACTAGACTAGCACTTTATAAAATGACAATTGCATATCAATTAAAACTATGAAGAGAAATTTGAAATTTGAAATAAAAGGTACCTATTTATTTAGATTGTAAATATGAATGGTATGTTGTAATTTGGTGTGATACATACAATAATTAAAAAATTATGTATAATAAGTACAAATAAAAATAGAATTATTTTGAATGGGAGCACGTAATTTCACATTTCTGTTATTAAATCGCTCTCTACAAACACCCAATTTATAAGAAAAATAATTTGAGAACAAATGATCACAACGCAATTAGTATGGCACCAAAATCTCATGAGAGAATCATAATTAGATAGAGCACAATAAACACACAATCAAACAAGCTTTTGTACTTATACGGACACAAATGTGTTTGAACCAACACAAAAATAAGAATCACATGCATTTGATTCGCGGGGCATGAAAATCTTCAATTTGTCAGTGAGTACAAATACTCATGCACAAATACGGATACAAATGTGTTTGAAATCGTCTGGTGCAAATGGGCTCCACGTCATTTTGGATGACCCTATGTACACAAATGTATACAAAATTATATATAAAAAATTGTGTTAGTAAACGTTGTCTAACGATAAATGCGGTCGGAACCAACTTCCTGGATGAAATGAGACAAAACACAATCAATTAGGACAATCATTGATATACAAGTTGGTCCTTTGCTTAGATCTTCCTCTACAAAATAGAGAATGAGATAAAATATACTTTTTATTGAAAGTGACTTGTCACCTTCAAATGTTTAAGAGCATCTCCAACGCTCTAGGTAAATTAATCTCTTTAGTTAAAATAGTCGGTAATTCTTTCTTTTAGAGTTTCAAGACACTTTTCTATGGTTAGGCGGAATGCCTATTGTCCATCTCAATGGCTACATATGGCAAACCAAAAGATGCTAGGCAAATCGAAACTAGTTTTGGAATGCATCTATGAAAAAGTAAAGAGGAGTATTACGATCCTACAAAACTCTTTTCGAGAACATCTCTGAATTCAAAATCAATGGTTAGAATTCACTTGGATTTGAAATCCCACACACTCAAGTAAATCTAATCAATTCATTTTAAATTCTAAAAACTTTCTTGAAAGGACCAAAGTAAATAGTCAAATAAAAGTCGCCAAAATGCATAATACTGTTAGAGTTGCTCTTATAACTCCTTGGAGATTCGTGACGTCTCTAGCCCTAACCCAGATATCGAAGCTCTTCTTTTGTCTTAGAAAAGAGTTGAGACCAAAGAGCGTGTGAAGAATAAAACATGTAGCTCATGGCACGATGAGAAGATAGTTTAATTTAACGGGATTCATATTAATTAAGATGCTTGTAAATTAATAGAGATATTATTAAAAAATCGGAACTGATACTAACGACATGTGATATCGCCCCGTGAGACCGACGAGTCTTACAATGCCATAAAAGTCCAAGTAAACACCAATATCTTAAAATTTTGGATTCGTTCCAAAATGTTGGCCCAGGAAATCTGACATTTGGTACCATGATATCTTGACAATAAAAGTTGGAATCTGGCATGAATAGTACTTATATGGTTAGAGAAGCTTATTTTGTTGCGAAGTTAATTCTAATTTTTAAAAAATGTTCCCGAACTCTAATCCGATAGATTAGATTCACTTGAATGTGTAGTGCTTCTAAATCTAAGTAAATCTAATCCATAAATTTTGAATTCGAAAAAAAAAAATTCGGGAAGAATAGTCTTGCTCTTATTCTAAAACTCATCTTAACCATCTCTTTCTTGAAAAAAATGTTTTCCATTAAACCCCTAGGATAATTATTAGAAGTAGTACCTCTAGTTTAATACAAATTCATCTTTGTTTCGTTATTGCGAATTGTAACAATTAAAACCTTGACGTATTCAATGAGATAGGTAAATCGATATTTTTGTTCAAGAAAATGAAGTGGGGTTAGGGCTAAACACCTCCGGAAGAAAACCATATCAAAATGTCCAATTTACTCTTTATTATGCTGATTTTCGTGAATTTAGTATTACCAGCCAATGATTGGACGTTGTTTATGCGTCAACCAAAGTTAAGGGTTAAAACATCTGTTACTCGACCTTCTTTGTGTTTATTTACTTCCAAGATCTATTGTAAACGAACTGGTTTATCGTTCTAACTTATGCCCTAGCTACTCGTCCGTTCTTCTGACAGTCGAATTGCTGGCTCTGAAAAGTTCATATGAGAGGGATGAAAATGAGATTTTTGTCCATTTAAAGGAATTATTTGTAATATTTATCCAAATTGCTACCTGTGTCCATCTTTTACACTGACTATTTACTCGCTAGCCCATAAGATAACCCGCTCGGGTCTAGTCCAACATTTATGGGTGAAATTAAAAATCGGAGGATCGAACCAGACCAAAAAACCAAATAGGATCGTCAGTTTAAGAAGTCCAACATGTGGTTCGGTCTGGTCCGATTTTCGTTTGAAGCCTTTGAAAAATTAGAGATCCGATCCGATTTCCAATTCCTGGGTGTTAAAAATATGTTCGGACCGCATCAGATTAGCTTGGCCAAAAGTTGTGGTTGAATTTAAGTTGATTGAGTTTGTTTAAATTGATGGGTTTGCCCTGAATTGTTGATGGATTTTATAATAGTCCAAAGTTGTGTTTCAATTCGGTTAATTTTATGAATTTTGATGATTTTTCACTTGTTTTTTGGCTTGGCCCGAAACGTGATTAAAAAAGCCAAACAGTCAAAATCAGACCGAAATTGCTTGAAACCGAACCGGTGTAATACACCATTACACATGTCCTATTTCTTTTACAAATTTTTCAAATCGGAAAACCAATTCGGTCTTGTAAATCTCACCAAACTGGATTGAACTGGACCGGTTACATCCTACCGACATCCCATATTGTGACCCAAACTCACAGGCAAGTAGGGGTTTTCGTTTTGATGATATTTCACCCATAAACACCAGCATCCAAAATTCAGTACAACAACGCTGGCCCAGGAAATCCAAAAGTAGGTACTATGATATCCTACCAATCACTACTAAATCGAACAAACGACACATAATAATCTTTGTTATAAATTATTTAATTTTAACATTATTGTCTTTTAACTAAATCGAACAAACTATTCATAATCTTTAATTCTAGTTGGGAATATTTTGTAAGAATAATTCACTCGAAAAATCACTTGTTTGATTTAAAAGGCAATTAAGTACTGATAACTTCGTTACCTATGTTCGGCCTAACTTTTTATAAGAATAATTCACTCGAAAACCTATAAAATAGACGATTCGAATATAATCATGAAGCCCAAGATGAACCCTATAACATACAGAGTATAATCCAACCCACAGTAGAATTCCGTGTTTGAGATTAACTCTCATGATTGTTGGCTTCTCGAGTGCCGACCAAATTAGGATTCAATTTAGGTCATTGTGATGTTTTCGCTTGTCTCCCATTGTAATCTCTTTCTAAAGACTAATTAAAAAAAAAAAAAAATTTACCGACAAAAAAAGACAAAGAAAAAATGCTAGGATGACAAAAAAAAAAAAAAAAATCCAAAAGAAGGGTCCCTCGAGTACTGAGACTCAGTCCAAAATGTTGGCCCAGGAAATCGAAATTTAGGTACCATCATATCCTGGCAATTAAGCTACTAAATCGAACAACAGCGACAACACATAAAAATGAAGTGGGAAACCTAGCTAGCTATATAAAGGGTGACTTCATGGAAAAAGTATCTTACACACTTTTTATCCTTTCCACACTAATATCCTTTCATCTTCTAAAACACATACTAACTTAAACATTTGAGTGCTTTTTAATTAGCTAACACAAACTAGTGAGCAATAATTGATTTTAACTTTTGCAATACCAGAGAACCCCGAGATTCCTGAATTGAAGCATCTCCCACACGATCGACTTCGAGATTAAACAACTCTAGAGGGTATAATTGTAATTTAACATAATTTTCATAAGTAAAGCAATCAAGCATGGGGCCATTCTAAAAATATACCCATTCTATGAGCACCCAAAGCATTACATTTTTGCCGTAGTAGAGAAGAAATGGGAGAAAGTAGACAACCAGGAACCAAGCGAAAGGATTTAGACTGAATTATTAGCCTATAGCTGTCAGATTCCTAGGGCATATTAAAAATTACACTTTGATTAAAGGATAATGCCCATTTCCCTTGGGCATGAGATGGGAATCAAAAAGTCTATAAAAACACTTTATGTGTACAAATTCTAACACAGATATATCTTGAATTATTTGATTCGCATAGAACTCTTATTGTTTTGAAGACTCTATGTGCATTGAAGGGTTCCGAATACATTTGTGGTCGGATCTACACATGAAATGTGTTCCTAGACTTACTCCATGTGTGTGGGGTCCCTCATTCTCCATCATGCATGATGTAGATTCATCATAATATGAGCACCTCACTATTAGCTACTACCATAAGAAACACTAATAATTAATGGACCAAGATCTGTTGGCAGATTTTATTCCTGTGTCCTACCCTTATGGCGTGAGAGCAACATTCTGCATTCAAATTAATCCCCATGACATATCATTTTCTAGGGTTCATTATCTCTTAAGAAGAATGGGTACATCTCATTTATGCAGAATCTTATACCAAAATAATGAGCTAGTGACATGTCTATAACCACCAATCATGTATGATCTAGGTATTCATTTTGTAGTTTTGATTTATAAATCTACATAAGTAAAATAAAAATTAACTCTGGATCTAATTAAATAAAGAGATAATTCTAGCTATGATTTATAAATTATACGTGCCTAAATAAAAATCAAATGCGTATGGGTGCCAATATATTGGAGGGAGCAAGATGAATATTCGGCCAGACTATCTCTTTAAAATATTTGGACATATCTTGTGTCATTTTGCTAGAGTACTATTGGTTCGTAGCCCCACACTATAGAATGATTAACCAGATGCCTATCTATGATCGAGTCAAAATTTCAAGATGACTGATACTTTTAATCCAGTTTGTGTATGGGAGCCAGCCAATATTGAGAGGGAGGAAGATTAGGCCACATTATTCTCTATACAATGTCGTGTGATTTCATAAGCAACAAAACTGTACTGTATGTCACAAACAAAAAATTAAATTGCTTAGCTGATTTTGTATGCAACTTGCACAAAGGGACTAGTTCTAGTTGCTGGATCTTTTCTTTTTCTTTTTTTTTTTTTGAAAGGCTAAAAATGGAATAAATTAGAAACCCAACACTCTATTCCTTATAGTTGGTGAAAATCAAATCATAAACAGAGACAGAATGACCCTATACATCTTTGAAAGAAAAAATAGGATAAAAACTCCAGGGGCAGGCTTCAGTAGGTGTTTGATGGGATGGGGGATATTTAGCGCATTGCACATGTCAAGATGTGTTATGCGTCAAAATAACGTCATTTTAGCGCGTAAAAAACTGTATAAATGCTGCCGTATTGTTTGGATAGTTTTTTTATGCACCGAAACGACGCCACTTTAACGCACAACAGGGTGATGTGCACAATGCGCACAGGGCCTCAGGACAATGACGTCGTTTTGGTGCACATCAGAGTGATGTGCACAATACGCACAGGACCCCAAGTCAGTGTTTGATGCTTTTTGTAAATTGACAGATGACACCAAATTGACTTGCGAAATAGACCTTAGACTCATTGGCCTTCTTTCAATTTCCCAGTTTTTCAACTCTCAATTCTCAATAATAGTAACGTGCTTGGCTTCCTTTTTCATGGTGGATGTGTTTTTGTGCTTTTTTATTTATTTATTTATTTTTGTTTGTGATGTGTTTCAACTTTCAATTGAACTTGTTTCTTTGAGTCAATTAGGAAAAGAAAAAAAAAATAGCAGAAAAACTAATTCATTTTGCCGCTACTTCGTTATCTTCTCAGTTCTCATGCTTATTTTTCATCATATATAGTAGTAGTAACAAAAAAAGAAAATCAAGGTCTTGCCATACACCCATGGCCCTTTTGAAGGATTCACAAGTGGGTTTTCCCTTTCCAACAGCAGAAGGCAAGGTAGGTTTTCCCTTTCCTAGTCATTTTGGGGCCTTCCAAGCTTGTGTTGCCGTTTGGTTTTGTGCTGTTTTGTTGTCTTTTTTCCTAGCTTTCTAAACAACTTGTTTTGTTCAAGGTTTTTCTCGTTTTTTCTTACTGTTCCTGGGATTTGGTGGGCTTTTTTTCCCACCTTCCTTTATATATTCTTTTCCTCTTATAATACTTTTCATCTTTGCCTTCCCCAAAAAAAAAAAAAAAAAAAGGTCTAGTGTAACCAAAAAAATAAACCCAACTTTAGCAAGTGATCGCAATGGGGGCTGGCGAGACTTCTTTCTGATCACTGCCCCATCGTGCTGAAAGATGACGCAAGGGAGTGGGGGCCTAAACCGTTTAAATTCTTCAATGCCTGGACTTCTCATAAGAATTTCTTGAAAGTGGTGGGGGATGCGTGGAGGGGTAAACAGGTTGACGGCTGGGCAGGATTCAGACTCATGCAAAGGCTTAAAGCGACCAAGGGTGCCCTAAGAGATTGGAGCAAGTTGGAGTTTTATGAGCTGAAATTCAGAATAGAAGAGGCAGAAGCAACCATGGCAGATATTGAAGTCAAGGCAGAAGAGGTTCACCAACTGTCAGAGGAGGACGCTAATCGGCTGTTGAATGCGAGGAAGGAATTTTGGAGGTTGAGCAGATTGAATGATCGGATGTGGCTTCAAAAATCTAGGCTGGCTTGGAGTCTGAAAGGGGACAATAATACAAATTTTTTTCATCTTATAGCTTCAGGCAGACAGAGAATGAACTCATTAAACCATGTTAAATTGCGAGGAGAGGTTATAGTGGATCCTACAGACATTAAAAAGGGGGTTTTTGAATATTTCAAGTCAGCTTTCAAGGAAGAATGGAGGATCAGACCGAATCTGCATTTGGTTGGTCATAGCCGTATTTCTTATCATATGGGGGAGAGTCTGTTATCTCCTTTCACAGAGAAGGAAGTTTGGGAAGCCATAGCCAAGTCAGATGGTAACAAAGCCCCAGGGCCAGATGGGTTCAACCTGACCTTCTTTAAGGAGTGTTGGCTTATTATTAAAAGTGATGTGATGAGTTTCTTCTCGGAGTTCTTCTTGAATGGGAGGCTGGTTAAAGGGATCAATGCGGCTTTTATCACCCTTATTCCTAAAGTTTCCAATCCTACCACCTTAACGGAGTTCCGGCCAATCAGCCTGATTGGCAGTGTTTACAAGGTTTTAGCCAAAGTCCTAGCTGGTAGGTTGGCTCCGCTTCTGCCTAGCCTAATTGGAAGCTCTCAATCAGCTTTCGTAGGTGGTAGGGGCATTCAGGACGGGGTGTTGATAGCCAATGAGGTGATTGCTGATTGGAAGAAGAGGAGGAAGAAGGGGGTGGTGATTAAACTGGATTTTGAGAAAGCTTATGATAATCTCAATTGGAACTATATTATGCAAGTCTTAAGGAACCTAGGCTTTCCTAACAAGTGGGTCTCCTGGATTAGGGAGTGTGTTACCACCTCATCCCTTTCTGTTCTTGTCAACGGATCTCCAACAGATGACTTTCAGATGGAGAAAGGGGTCAGACAAGGGGACCCTCTGTCCCCATTCCTATACATCTTAGCTGCAGAAGGGTTGAATGTCCTTCTTTCAAGAGCGAGCAGTTTAAATTTAATAACAGGGGCTTCAGTGGGTGAGGCATCGGGGATCATTACCCACCTTCAGTTTGCAGACGACACTATGCTTTTCTGTGAGGGAGGCATTGAGGAATTCCGGGCTATAAAGAGAGTGTTGCGAGGTTTTGAAATCATTTCAGGTCTGAAAATTAACTACCACAAGTCCTTGGTTTGTGGTGTGGGCAGGGAGGAGGGTTTTCTGTTGGAATGTAGTAGGATTCTCAGGTGTAAGATCACATCTCTGCCCTTCCAGTATTTGGGTCTCCCTCTAGGGGCTAATCCCCTTAGGGCCTCAACCTGGTCCCCAGTGTTGGCGAAATGTAGATCCAAGTTGGCAGCGTGGAAGAGGAATTTTTTATCAGTGGGAGGTAGGCTTACTTTAATCAAGGCAGTTCTAAGTAACCTACCTATCTACTATCTTTCGTTGCTTAAACTACCAGCCAAGGTTGCTTCAGAAATTGATAAGATCCAAAGGAATTTCCTATGGGGGGGTGCTGATGGGGAGAAGAAATTGCCCCTTGTCAAGTGGAAGTCAATTCTGAAACCTAAGTCTCAGGGAGGTTTAGGGGTGATAGATTGCAGGATTGCGAACACAGCCATGCTTCTTAAGTGGTGGTGGAGATTCGCGAGGGAGAAAGATAATCTTTGGAGGAAAGTGGTGTGTGATGTGAGCAGAGTGCATAGGGGAGCTTGGCTCCCAAATGAGGGGATGCCCAAGAGAGGCTCTCCTTTGTGGAGGGGTATCTTGTCTATCCAATTCAAGGAGTCAAATTTCTTTGAGAGATTCAGGAATCACCTGAGGATTAGGGTGGGGGATGGGGTTAATATCAGGATGTGGTTGGACTGCTGGGATCAGGACGGACAGCTCTGGTGTGCTAAGTTTCCGCGTATATTCCGTTTAGTGGTGGATAATCAAGCGAAACTAAGTAGTTTGTTCTATGGGGATGGGCTGGTGACATCTCTTAATCTCAGAAGACCCCTTTATTCTTGGGAACAGGAGGAGCTTCAGGAGCTGGAGAATAGATGGGTGTCTCTGGGCATCCAGAGTGCAAACAGAGAAGACAGGATGTGTTTCAGTAGCGGGCCCGGAGAGTTGTTTTCTGTGAAGAGCATGAGGGATCTCATTTACTTAGGGAGAGGTCAGAATCTTCCTAGGCCACCAGTGTGCATTTGGGAAGCTAAGAGTCCTCCTAAGGTTTCTTTTTTTGCTTGGTTAGCGTGGGTAGGAAGAGTCAAGTCAGGAGAGCTCCTCCTCAGCAGGCAAATAATTCAACACAACCAAGCCCTATGTGCGTTTTGTGATCAGGTAATTGAAACACAAGACCATCTATTGGTGCACTGTGACCCAGTGTGGAGAATCTGGGGTGAGGTGCTAACATGGTGGGATATAAATTGGGCTACCCCCAGATCAGTTTCGGAGTTATTTACCTGGTGGTCAGAGTGGACGGTGAGAAGAAAATCGGAGATTTGGCCGCTGCTGGTTTGGAGGGTAATCCCGGGGATGCTGATTTGGTCTATCTGGAATGCAAGGAATAGAGTTAGATTCTTGAATTCGGCTCCTAATTGGGGACATTTTGCAGAAGCGTTCAAGGTTAGAGTGTTTACCTGGGTGTTGGACCGTCTGAAGGATAAACCTTTCTCTCCTGCGGATATTGCGTACAACATGAAAGGGCTCGTCCATGGCGGATTGCTGAAGGCCAGAACGGTGAGAAATCAGAGACGACGGGGGTGAATTTGGCCTCCATGGGCGGTCGCTGATCGCTTAGGGTTCTCTGTTAGGCTGTGTGTTAGGTAGGGAAAGTTATTGGTGTGCGTTGGTTTTGGGTTGGTCTCTCTCCAACCAGAGGCTGTGTGTTAGGTAGGGAGAGTTAATGGTGTGCGTTGGTTTTGCGTTGGTCTCTCCTAATTGGGGACTTTTTCCTGTACTTCCCGGAGTTCTATTATAAATTCCTTTTTCTTTCAAAAAAAAAAAAAAGATAGAAGCTTCAAGTATTATTATATATCCAAAGTTCGATATATACCTCTCGCGTATTCATAATCCAAAAACAACTTAACTAACTTCTCTAAAATGGGGACTTGAATTCTTCGTTCGTCTTGATAAATTAAAATGCTTCCACAACACCACCACCACCACAATGTACAAAGGAGAAGCCCTAGGTTGCTTGTATCGCTCTGGTCGAAATTGCCGGAATCGCTCTGATCAATCATCGATCCTTTATCCCTTCTCTCTCTCTCTCTCTCTCTCTCTCTCTCAATAGTCTTTGAGTTGTGCTTTGCACAAACACTGAGAAGAATATTTTCCCAGCGTTTTTGAAGCTTTTAGGGGTATAACAAACACCGAAAAAAATCCGTCCTGTTGTAGTGACAAGAACAGATAATAACATTATATAAATAAGATTTGCATTATTTTAAGATAAATTATAGTCTTTTTCCTTGAATATTATATCAAACCCCCCCCCCCCCCCCCCCTTCCTTTTATCTTGCCCGTACCAAACCCCTGATGTACAAAGGAGAAAACCTAGGTCGCCTGTATCCGGTTGAAATCGCCAGAATCACTCTGATCGTCGATCCTTCATCCCTCCTCTCTCTCTCTCTCTCTCAATGATCGTCGATCCTTCATCCCTCCTCTCTCTCTCTCTCTCTCTCTCTCTCTCTCTCTCAATAGTCTTTGAGCTGTGCTTTGCACAAACGCTGGAAAAAAGTACCCAACGTTTTTGAAGCTTTTACGGGGTATAACAAACATCGGAAAAGATCTGTCTTGTTGTAGTGACAAGAACAGATAATAACATCATATAAATAAGATTTACATTATTTTAAGATAAATTATAGTCTTTTTCCTTTCAAGCGAACCCATTATATTGATTTGCAATTTCGATAATAATTTTACTGTCATATTATTTTTATCGAGAAAAACAAATGCAGGACAGATATGTCTATGAATGGTCACTTTCTTTTGAAACAATAATACCATACGATGATTATTATAAAATGGGCTGGATGCCAAATAATTGCAGTGAAGGACTTTCTAGAGCTGTTCACATGATAGACACTTTGTTTGTCGAGTAGTTCAATTTTGGGAAAAGCTTGTTTCCAATTTTAATGAAACGCCAAAAGACAAAGAAACAAGCAAATTTATTTTCTCATGATTACAAATATATATGTTTCGTATGCTCGTGAAAAACAATAATATTGTGTGGTCATCTTACGAAATTACCTATCTCTTATTATTATTCCGGCCAATTAAATCTGGCAACGGGGTTTTGCCTCGTAAGTCAGAGTCCACACTTGGACAATACCCATTGATCAAAATTCCCCAAAAAAAATGAAAAATGAAATGGAAGAGGGAAGGAAATCGGAAATTCCCATAGGAAGGTATTAAAATTCTCGTTATTAGTTCATCAATTGATAAAATTAACATGAAAAAACTATATAAGTTATACTCGAAATATATATATATATATATATATATATATATATATATATATATATATATAGGGACACAAAAAAAAAACACAATTTAGACATAATATCTCAGTTATTGATTTCAACGGCTGAAATTAAACGTACAATAATGGTAGGATAGGAATTAATCTTCCAATTTATAACTTTTGAATCTAACGACCTGTTTAAAGAGAATGAGATTTAATTACTTACCAAATTTGTCCCTGCTTTTGTCGACTTCTACAATTACAAAATAAAACTTTCTTTTCTTTTATCGTTACTTTTTATCTTTCTCAAATCCATTAATTCTCATCATTCAACTGATGAGCGTGCGTCGCTTGCCGGGTAGATCTAGGACCCAATAGACAGACATGTGCCATGTGGTTCAGACCTATGTTCACCTAGAATCTATGTGTCTCGATAACGACACATGACGTCCAAGATGTACTCATTATAAGGGAACGTGAATGATTGGCACAAGCATACCCTGACTTGAAGTCCAAACTTGGCTCAACATGTAAGGTGCTCTCAAAATTAGGAAAGTAGGGTACATGCTCTCCAACCTTTCTCGATATTTTTTTTTGGCTTTCTTGTTTAAGGACTGACTTAGACATTAAATTACTTTTCAATTGAACACCAATCAAAGAACACTAAACGGTGTTAACTTTTATAGTACTTGAGAGATCGAGTAGCACTCGAACTGAAGCACAGTGGAAATAACACTCGAATTGAATAATCTCTAATTACCAAATAGGGTATAGATAGGGATCTTACATTATTTTTAAAATCAGGTGATCCATGAATTTAAAGTTTTTCAATGGAATTAATGCAGCAAAAATGAGGGCCAAGTGTGTACAGTTTTGTCCTCTGGACATGAATTTTGACAAAGTTAGGCCACCTATCATATTCTGTACTAGTCATTTATCAACGTTCTATTATATGTGCCAATCTGGTCCTTCCATTGATTGCGCTACCAAAATTCATTGAGGAAATTATTAAATTTTCTGGTCTCAAAAATTTGTTGTGAATTTAAATAATATGCGAAATGAAAAAAAACAATGGGTTGATAGATCGGTTAATCTAATTTAACATGTGTGTTTGGATCCAATAACACCTATTGCCTGCACAAGGTATAATTGTTAGTGTCACCCGGCCGATAATAATTGAAAGTCACTCCTTTGTATAGATGGGCGCCATTTGTTCCCATAATCGGTAATAAAATACGTCCAAATTAACCATTTCCCGAATGAATAATCATGAATTTCATTCTTGAATTCTTTCATAATTTTTGATTTTTCAAACGGGATTCTTTCTATAAGTCCCGAATTCTCATACCAGACTTCTTTCCATAAAATCCAGATGCTCTCCAGATCTTCCATGGCGGCATGTCAACTGGGCTCCGCAATAGGAAACGCCGCCCACCGATCCCGGTATCCAACCTTGCGATCAGTTCTGTAGGTTGTTTGGCATCAAGAACGTCCAAACTGACACTTGGCTCGGCACGCCAGGGCCCAACTATCAGATAGAATGGAAAGGGCAAACATTTTGAGCCACTACAATTGTTTATTCGCGTTGAGGACACGTGTGTGTGTATGAAGACATAAATAAAAGATAGAGTATTAATGTTACGGTCCCATAAAATGGATCAAAAAAGTTTTCTCAAATTTAAAATGAATGGCCATGATTTACTTGGACTAGTTGGAACATAAATACAAGTGAATTATGACCATTAATTTTAAATTCGAAAAAATTTCTTGGTCCAATTTCAGGAACTGTAGACTTTTCCTAAAAGATATCGCTATAACCGTAGTGTGTCTTAATAATCAGGTGTGGCTATGTGTTTTATGTTGTTTAACTATAGTGATGGAAAAGTTGAATTTTTTTGGCTTTTTTAAAGGGCCAAACAGGTTCTTAATGGAATGCATGTGCCTAGCTAGTTGCATGATAGATATGAAAATGCAAAGATGGAAAAAAGTGAGGATTAACTAATAAACCATAACAACGTAAGCAAAACTTTAATTCTTCCTTCTCATGTTCCTAGCAATTTCCCTACGATTCGATCTCTGAATTTTTTTTTTATTTCTACCTTTAAATTCGATTCGATCCCAGATAAAATTTTCGAAACTCCAATCCGAACAAAGCGAGTTACAAAACGAGTCGAATCTGATCAAATAAAATTGCCACGCTAAAAAACCCTTCAAAAAAAAAAAGCTTGTTTTTTTTACAGTTGCTAGACATGTTCTTAATAGAATTGCATGTGCATGCTTTCACGATACATCCACGAAACTGCAAATGTAGAAAAAAGTGAGGACTAACTAATAATATCCACAAAAAGTAAAAGAATTGGCACTGAGCTGGAAGGTAATGGAAAGCAAGACTTTAATACTTTCTTCTCATGTTCCAAGAACCTTCGAGTTATTTTATTTTATTTTTTTTTAAACTTCTTTTTCCATAGATCATTGGAGTTTGGAACCCTAGAGTCAGAGTACTAGATAGGGTCTTCCTTTTATTATTTATTAATAATTATTAATGGTTTAACGTATCCTTTTTAACTGGTGGACTGAAGAATCAAATCTATGGAGTAATTGGTGTCAGAGTAAAAAAAAAAAGAGGCTGATTCTCCCTCTTGAACCAACACAAAAAAGCACACCTAAATTCTCTCGGAGACCCCTTTTTTCCTCTGTCTATTAAAGTGCCAGTTATGTAGGTCCAACTTTAGAGAGAGAGAGAGAGAGATTTGGTTGTAATTAACGATGGGTATTGAGATTTGGCAAAGATTAAGCCTGATATCTATTTTATCCTCCTTTTTCATTTTTTGATAGATTTTGTGGAAGTCTTTTGATTGGATATCGTGTGACCTATGCTTGATCCGTAGGCTCCTCTAAATGCTTCTAGTACTGTAGTTAGTATTGTGCAATCGACGTCAACCGAAAAATACGTTCTCCCATTACATGAGAAATAATGTTGCATGCTACCCTAATGTCATTTATCTAAGGTTGGACGCCATATGCTGGGACGGAGTCACCCATAGCCCATATGAAAACGAGCATAGACACATCGGTCGGGTCTCTAATTTGGTCAAGTTTTGACTCGGCTTACACAACAAGTGCCCACCAAGCAAGTTGTTTGAGCGAGGCTATGCGGACCGCGTTGTGCTTCGGTCTGGCCGATTGGACTCACCTGATAACTAGACCTTACCTAGGTTAATGGTATATACTCGGTGCCGACTCAACTCATTATAAAATTGTCTATATATACTTGGATTATGTATTCGTTCTTAGAGAGAGAAAAGGGGGGAAGAGTGAAGACCCACTTTTGTTGGTTAAAGAGAGGAAAAACAGAGCATAAACGAAAGTTTTAATTGGTTTTGTTTGGTTGGTAAAGGAGGGCTAAAAAGTGAAAGCCAAACGAAAGGCATAAAAGCACATGCTAAGCCCAATTTGTACCAACCCCGTTATTATTGCTGTACCCACTTCCTATTAAAAATTGTAGCCAAGAAATTATAAAAAAAGTACTTGGTACTCATTCAACAGAGAGAATAATCTTGCTGATAAAAAAAAAACAGAGAGAATAATCAGGAAATGAAGAAAAAACAATGCATACTGTAACGGGTCGAAATGTCGGGTTGCTCCTTTTACCCAACGACAATGGGTCCTTGTAGGGGCCCGGACTGAGCGGATGAACGAGTAGGAAGCCGAACAGTCTACAAGGCTTAGCACACGGATGGATATCAGGGTGGGTTTATAATGTCGCCCAAGCTAACATGACCTCTGGAGAATTTGTAGGAGATTCGAGATTTGTGGAAAGAGCCTCGATTGAGAACTTGGGCCTTATGGAAATAAACCTGTTTGAGATTTTGAGAGATTATAGAAGGATTGCAGAAAGAAATCTGCGAATAATAGGGAAAAGATCTTCAATGGTAGTTAAAATAGACACTCAAATCCGCAAATAATAGGGAAAAGATCTTGGACCCATCTTGCTACCGCTTTTAAGAATAAATAAATGTCTATATAAAGGAGGATCAATCTGCAAATATTTTTGTACTTTATCTTTTATGTGCGAATTTTAACATCAGAGTGTCATCTAACTGGAACTTGTCAGATCTAGAAAAAGAGAATCGTCAGGGTAGATTGGCAACAATTTCACACGTACTTTTGTTTCGATTATAAATAGCAATAACGTGACAGAACAGGAAGAACGAGTTAATGAATCACGATACAGAACATGATTCAAAGTCTAACATCCGTAAATTGTAGCAATTATTGAACTCAAAATTTATGCTTATCCATAACTTCATTGGGATTGATTAATCATCTTGTTTCCTCAATTGTTCATGGCTCATATATTGTCCACTTGAAAGAAAAAATCTCATAAAAAACTAGTAATATCTCATTTGAATAACCACATTGGTCCACTTGCGTAATCTTATATATGCACACCAAATAACGAATATTTAAATTGATCATGTGATCATTTTTCAAACAGAATATCCAAAATAAAACTATACGCAATCTTTTAGATACTAAGAGCATCGGATTAAATTACTTTTCCAAAGTGAACTTGCGTTCGGTATCTTGTCAAACTAAATTTAAACTCAAATAAATATTCATTAGTCGACAAAAGTGTGAAATATATAATACTATGACATATCGTCTTATTAATCTGAACACTATTAATCAAACGGGACTATATTTCACACGAGATAATATATTCATCCATTATTAGTTGAGATCATAAAAAATTCATTCGTTCCGTTATAGATGACTCCATCCAAATTACAGGTCATATATGTTACAGTTCCATGGTTATAAAATTCTAGTTGGACTGCAATATTTTATTTGTTCTATGACCGTTTATTATACATACATACATATATATATATATACATATATATATATATATACACACAAACATATATATACATAAAATGTATGTATATGCATTTAACAATCTTTACGAGGCATATTAAAGGAAAAAGTGATTATTGGGTATCAAAGAAATCAGAATCATCAAGTTGAGTTCCGCCGTCAGAAAAAGTTAAAAATCATTTTGATATTGGGACAACTTTCACTTAATTATATGCAGAATCTTCTGTTTTCGATATATTTTAAGGAAAAGACAGAATATATTCAACAACAAAATCTGAGAAAATAACTGTCGAATGCTCCAACATGATACTGTCGTGTTAAAGATGAGATTTTGAATACGACCCTTTTTCCATTATTTATTTCAGTTTATAACTTATGCGTAACTCGATTAATTTTGATGTATTAAGATTAATGAGTTGGCAAACTTTCTGTAATCCTAAAAGCCTGAAAAAAGTAAAATCAAATTGATCTAATTAGGATTTTACCAAGCAAATAGACGAGAAACAAGTTTGGCGGCCCGGTACTCTTGTGCATGAGCATGTTGCTAAGCAAATATCGCATTTATCGACATGAGAAAGATGGTTATATAGAAAAGACTAAGTGAAGATAGGTTCTGAACCCTAATAGCTCGGAACTAATTTTAAAGAAACAACATGTCAATTACAACGAGGAGTTAACAGTTGAATTAAACTATAGGATAAGGTTCGCAAAGTCCCAATAAGACTTATCTTGTTAGAGTATCCACATCAATTTCTCTATATTCTAGACCATATTATGGAGGAATTCACACTTTTCTACTTTAGAGAGTCATATTTTTTAATATTTTCTGCATCATACTTTCTAAATAGGATGAATAGTGACCGGTTTCGATTTTACATTTACTAAATAGGAAAGTTAAAGTAACTTCAAGTATAATGAGTCACCGTAGTATTCACAAAATAGGGAGGACATCAAGAGAGTCTGACGTGAAATGTATCTGAAAGAATTGCTCCCCGAAATAGAGAAAAAGGAGCTCAAAAGAGACTGATGTGGATGTTCTTAGGACAAATTGTTAAAAAAAAAAAATTAATCCGTCTCTAATGATAAATTATGAGATAGAAAATGATTCGGAACCAATTTTAAAAAAGTTTAACAAAGGTTGATTACTTCTCATTGGAGGCAATTTTAAAACCTAATATGTACTACAATTAATTATAATCAAACATGTACTCTTACCTATGACAAGCATACTCGGATATAAAAAAACATGTATCAGTACTAGAAGTTTCATAGCAGTTTACAATAAGAATAGATCACTATTCATGTGGAATATTGTGGTACTAACAAGGACCTGACATGTGATCGATTCATGTGACAAAATATATCAAAAGATGCACCCGAGTGTCCTCATGTGTAGCGTGCACAATAATATGTGTTACGCATTAAAATGACGTTATTTTAGTGTGCTAAAAATTTTCTAAACGATTGAACAATTTTCGAACAATTTTTAAAGTGTCAAAACGACGTCATTTTAACGCGTGTTGTACCTCAATCCTTATATTTGAGTGTCAACACTATGAACATATAGTACCTTGCATGTTGATTGTATTCTTACGGTTCATTTGGCCTGTGACAATTATTAAATTATAGGATTATGTTACTTCAAGTATAATTTAATATAGTTAAATCCGTTTTGACTAAATTATTTTTGGCGTTTGTTGACCACATTTAATACAAGATTTTGTTTTATTTTGGAGGTATATTGACAAAAATGCCCTTGAAATTAACTATACCTGGACTCCTTTTGCCTGACCCGAGAGGGCAATTTTGTCTTATGAACAAGCCAAAAATCCTTCTTTAATCTTGAACAATTTATCCAAATGGGCCAAAAAAAAAAAATATATATCCAGACAATTCGAAAAGTTAATAATTTCCTTAGGTGAAATGGTGCCTTAATCACCTACTGGATGGTCAAAAGACTCAAAACTCCTCAGGTCATAACAAAAATCCTTGCTTTACTCAGTTAGAGAAATTGTTATAGGTGCGTGCTTTACTTACATTAACAAAAATAATACGTACTATAGGTGCTTTACTTACATTAAGAGAAATAATAATTTTGTATTTCATCCCAGTATAATAGATATATAATGTAGAGTAAATTTTTTTGGTGATGAAAATTTTGTTTCCAAATTCGGTCCTCTTTAAATCTTATAGTGGCTTCTGGAACATGAATTTGTGAAGGAAATTCATCAAGAAAAATAAAAGAAAATAACATAAAATCCAAATTCTTCACTTCATTAATGTGTGATTGAGCTGGCATGCCTACACCTTCTCCAATGGATGATTCATTTTTTCATGACATATCACCTTCTAGAAAATATGAAGATTTCTTTTGACTTCATGGAGATATGGTTCTGGAGTACTTTTTCTTTAGGGTATGTCCCAATTTTCTCGTATTTTTCTTTTAAAGTGTCGGGTGGTATATTGATTTATCGGGTGCTTAAATGAAAACCTAATTAGAAATTTTCTTTTTTTCCCGTTGTGATGTTGTTATGCCCGTAATTTCTCCGATTTTTGTGGTTCAATCTTCAAAACCTATATTTCCTGATGGAAAACATTGCTTTGGCACATGAACAACCAGCACATATGAGTTGAATGTGGAAAAACAAGACGAATTATTGAATATGAAAAATATCACATTAATTTCATTTCTCTACCTTGATTGGTACCTTTCTGCAGAGAAAAAGGTGAAAACAGGACAAATTTATGGGTATTTTCCACGCAACACATGCCTTTGAATTCAAAGTCTTTGGGGTCAGCCCAAAGTAATTAAATGCTTGGTCCCATGACTTTGTAGTCTATGGTGATAAAACTATTGGGTCTTAATGAGTCTCTAGTAAAATGTTAATATAAACCATTTCATAGCCCCACACAGTGTGAAAGAGGGACTTGGACGCCCGGTCTCTTTGTACTGTGCAAAATAAGACATGTTGTGCGAAAAACGATATTATTTTTGTCTATGAAATACTATTCGGACAATTAAAATAGTATTTAGGCAGTATTTTTTGTTCCAAAATGACGTCATTTTACCTGTTGTGAAGCAGGCTCTCCATTTTCGTGATGCAGAATTTCAATGTTGGATGGACAAATATCAAAGTTCCTTTTTCCGAACATATAAAGGCAATATAATCTTTTGCATTCACATCCATTAAGAAAGACCAAAATATAGAATTTAATGTCAAATTCTTTTATAGATGCATCAAATATTAGGAGGACAGTTTTTGAATTTCTTAAAATACTTGGTGGACGGGTGTTTTAGAGTTTTTTATAACCACACTTGACGGGTGAACTTAATAATTTCGATGATTTTGAGAAATTTTAAAATTTGAACAGAGCAGTTGACTGGGCTTATTCGCCCCTCGGTCCGTCAATAATATCTAGCCTAAAAACATCATTTCACATTCTAGATAGGAGTTACGTGATTTCGCAAACTTGTTCCATAGATAATTAAGGTAAGGCTTAACCTTATTAAATTATTAAATATTAAATATTGTAAGATCTTAACCTTTTAAAAAAAGTCATAAGTTTATTATTTAACTCCGTCAAGTGGGATAAGCACATGTAAATATTTTTAATATTCGGTAAGCAGTGAAATAGAGAATTTTATTATTCAAATCCTCAACAAACCTAATTGAATTGTAAATAAAGTTCTTAGTTAGAGCATTCACATCAACCTCTCTTGAGCTTCTCTTTCTCTATTTTGAGAAACAATTCTTCTAGATACGTTTTATATCAGTCTCTCTTGATGTTTTCTCTACTTTGTGAATACTACAGTGACTTTTTATATTTGAGGAGTCACTGTAACCTTCGTATTTAGTGAATGTAAAATTAGAAGAAGCCACTATTCACCCTATTTAGAGAGTTTGATGCAGAAGACATTAGAAAATCTAGCTCTCTAAAGTAAAAAAGTGAAAATTTCTTCTTAATTTGATCCAAAAAATAGAAAAACTAATGTGGATGCTGTTATGCAAAACTCTATACATTCAAAGTGATCAATAGATGCATATTGTATATATCCAAACAAAACGTGTGTTGTACGATTTCCAAATACATTTGTATCAACAAATATAATACATGTGCATGTGTAACATGTTTCTACATGCATTGTATGATGCTCACACCACAATGGGAACAAAATCATGAGACCATAAATTAAATTATATGACTTTGATGATGATGTCGATTGATGAGGAGCTTTCATTTTCGGACGGTTTGGTGATGGGTGAAAGTCCATGTCATTATTAATGTATTTGGAAAATAAAAATCGTATCCTATGCTATTAGAAAGAAACACATCATTTTACATGCAAACAAATAACTCGGGTTCCGGAGAATCCGCCCTTTTTACTAAAAAAAGCAATTTAAAAAAATATAGTAAGCGTATTAGCTTTTCGATATAGACGATACATAAGAATTTCAAGCTCCAAGAATCAAGAAGCCTAGGATAAAATCCGATTAGTAACCGGGTGCGTAACGTATTTTAATTTTCATTGAATATTTTCTTTTTAAAGTAAAATTTCAATTTAGTAAAGTTCACCTATGAATTGAGTTGTACCTATCAATGTAACGTATTTTAATGTTCATTGAATATGGGAGTACCATATAATACTATTGTATTTACACCCACGTTTTCTTTTCGAGTGCAAACTGGTAACAATATTTAAATAAATGTGTGATGAAAGGTAAATTATTCGAATAATATTAGAAAATCAGACTAGTATTATTTTTAGTAAGTATGGTTGTTGTGGCAGCATAATACCATGTGCCGGTTTGATTATGCCAAATTATTTTATTGTGTTCACATTTAAATTTAAAAATGACAAATTTTAAATGAATGAACCAATAAAAATGTAAAAACCAAATGATCAATGGGCCTCTCTAATCTAATGCTAGATTTCTCTTCTATTCCTTAGGGTGCATTATTGCACCAGACCTATTTATTAAATTATGTATATATATGTGTATACATATGTATATATACGTGTATGTCTCTGTGTGTGTGTATATATATATATATTCAGCTCTAACATAGCAAGGTGATTATGACCCCATGATTAGGTGTATGATCTCTGGCATCAACATGTTTTATGATTAAACAGCGAAGTAGTTGAGGGATAGAGAGAGAGAGAGAATCTGTATTGGTTGCATTGAGCGCTTAAGGTTCCGCAGTCTCTGCAGCCACGTGAACTTCAGGTCGCTCGTGTCCCCACATAGATCCTCCGTATCCTCAAGTGGGTCCGCACCTTACCTTCTTTCTGTTCATTGTTCGTCTTCACACGTGTCCTTCATCTCCTCGCACGTGACTTTACCTCTAAAGTCCCTTGTCCTATAAATGCAGGACCTGTATCTCATATCCTAGACACGAAAGAACATACACAGAGACTCACACAGTTTCATATATAGAAAGAGATAGAGAGAGAGAATTTCCTGAAACTTTATATAGAGAGAGAGATAACCAAGATTTGAGAGAGAGAGAGAGAGAGAGAGGAAACTCCATATTTACTCGTTACCAACACTTATCTGATAACGTGAAAAAAAGCGGAGAGAGAAAGAGATAGAGATCTGGGTGGGTATCGGGGAAGCGAATCTGTACATGTTGCGTAGTAAATCTTTAAAGCGCAATCCGGCTTACGTTAGTCCAAGACTCCACCCCCACGCTGCTGCCAAAAGATTTTGTTCTCTTGCCATTAGCGCCCCTCCGGGCCTCCTCTACCCTCTGCCGGTGTGCGCAGTTTTCTTATCCTTCACCCCCATTTTCACTCTATAAAAACCCCACCCACATCCAAACTCTCATTATAGCCGAAGGAAAAAATGGATACTAAGCTTGTTCTAACGTTTGCCATATGTCGATTAATCGTGACCGTTGGATTGACCTTGAACCCGACGGAGCTACTCCGGCTCGGAGTCGACGGTCAGCTCAGCGTCCATCCCTCCGACGTCCAAGCTGCTTCTTGCGATTTCGGCGGCGTACACAAAGCCGCTCCGTTAGCGGTTCTCCACCCGGCATCAGCCGAGGATGTAGCCCGGCTCGTTCGAGCTGCTTATGAGTCGGCTGATGGGTTCACCGTCTCGGCTAAAGGTCACGGGCACTCAATAAACGGACAGTCGCAGACATCCGATGGGGTGGTGATTGAGATGAGCGGCGGAGGAGGAGGCGGCGGCGGCTCAAGAGGCATGCGGCTGGGCTTACAGAAACCGGCTGGGCCGAGGGTTTCAGAGAAACAGAGGTATGTGGACGCGTGGGGTGGTGAGTTATGGATAGATGTGTTGAAGTCCACCCTAGAATATGGACTCGCACCAAAGTCGTGGACAGATTACTTGTACCTTTCCGTGGGTGGTACCTTATCAAATGCTGGAATCAGTGGTCAAGCTTTCAATCATGGACCTCAGATTAGCAATGTGTTTGAACTTGATGTTGTCACAGGTTCGTTCACCACCTCCCTCTACCTAAGCTTTTTCTCCAATTTTTTTTTTGCATGTATTTTATGTCTATATCTAAAAGAAATTCTCAATTTGAAAAAATAAAAAAGCTATTCGATTTGGGTATTTGGAAGAACATGCATGTGAGAACTTTTCAACGTGGCGTATTAGGATGCTTTTGTCTTCTCCCTCCCTTTTACATGAGGATTTCTGGTTGCTTTTCTTTGTCTAAACCTAATAAATGCTTACTTAACCTGCTTTGTCCCTTGTATTTTCACATGGGTTTGTTATAATATTTGGATGTATATATATACATACATATATATATGTATGTATAATTCGTACATATTTGAATGCTCAAACCTGAAGGTGCATAAACCAAGTTTTAGTTTCTTATCTGATAAGGGTTTATTTGACAAAACAGGAAAGGGAGAGCTGTTGAGATGTTCAGAGGAAGAAAACACAGAATTATTCCAGGCGGTACTAGGTGGGCTTGGCCAATTTGGGATTATTACTAGAGCTAGAATTGCTCTTGAGCCATCTCCTAAAATGGTAAATCCACCTGCCTAATTACACACCTCTTCTGAATTCTTTTTAAGGAATTAAAATATAAAATTATATCTAAAAATATTAGTTTGGGTTTGGCTGTACATGGGGGATGGGTGTCGTGGGGGCTCATAATATGTTTTGAAAGGTTTTCCCAGGTGCAAAAGTTAAATGACCAAAAGAGTAAGATTACAATTTTTTTATTATTTTGTGATTCGTGAATATAATAATTCTGAATACACCTGTGTTTAAATTTGTGTTAGATTTTCTTAAAAAACAAAAAAAGAAAGATGATAAAGCAAGGGAGTATCGTGACAGAAAGAGTGGGTATCAAATGGGGTCCATCTGTTCTTTCTAACCCCGTTCCCAATCAAACGGCTGGTCCGAAGCTGGCAATGTTGTTGACATCTACTTTTTTCACCTTTTAACATTACATGGTCACTTTCTCTCCTTCTTCCTTTTTGTATAATTATTTTCTTAAAAATTATTGGGTGCAGGTGAGATGGATCCGAGTGTTGTATTCGAATTTCTCGGTTTTCACTCAGGACCAAGAATACCTCATCTCACTTCACGGGCAACCGGCTTCACAGAAATTCGATTATGTGGAGGGTTTTGTTATTGTGGATGAAGGACTTATAAATAACTGGAGATCATCTTTCTTCTCCCCTAGCAACCCGGTCAAGATCTCATCCTTTGGTGGTGCTAACGGTGGTGTTTTGTACTGTTTGGAAATTACTAAGAACTACGATGATTCGACGGCCAATACTCTCGATCAGGTATTTTCATACATCTGTATCCTCTTCAATTTAAAAATCGCAATGAATAATTAGTTTTACAACTCACGGTGTCAGACAACTTTTTGCGGAGACCTATTAAAGTTGGAGTAAAGTTCTATATGAACTTGCATCATAAAAGTTGATATCACTCAAAAAGTTTCGAATTTAAAATCTTAAATCCCTTAATCCTGAGTTTTGACCGGCCAATATTGATATGAGTACATTACTAATTATAGTGACAATTACAACTAGAGGGTATATTATATATACATATATATATATATATATATATATGATGTAATGTAAAAGATATGGTAGACTTTATTGTGAGCCTTATCAATGTTATTGTGGAAATATTCAAACGTCACCTAATGTAACAGCCCTACACAAAAACCCACAAGTATTACGTGGGCCATGAAGTCGTATGTTTTTTTGTCATAAACTATATACACTATGACTCAAACCTAGAAAATTGTCTTAAGTTAGCGGCTAACTAATGACCATTTCCAGTCAATCAAATGCAACTATCACCCCATTATATATAATTTCAAGCTGTGATTCAGATTTGATTTTGGTTTGTCTGTAAGTTACCTACTTACACTGCGTTTGATCGTTGAATCATTTTTTTAATAATATATAAAAAAGAATCAAGAAAGAGGATAAAGAAGACATATGGGTTCTCGGAATATTAAATGAGATTGTATATATATAGGACAGAACTAGTTATAATATGTTTGATTTTAGTGAAAATGTGTGGAGAATTAGTCAGAATTAGTGTCTAAATTGTTTAGGAAATTTTTAAGAAGACGGACAATGATGTGTTCTTGATAGAAACATAAATTAAGAAGAAAATGACATGGTCAATGAAAAACAGATGAGTTGAAAAACCAAAGATTCTCCCATCTGATTTAACACTAATTTTAATTTATAAATAATGCAAGTGATTAAAATATATAATAGAACAAACACTAAAAAACATAAGAGATCTTATGTGATCTATCACCCCATCTGATCGTCAGAGTGAATGCAAACTTTTAACAATATTTTAATTATAATATAATATAAATCTAAGCCGTCCACCCCTCCAATTATTATTCGATCCATGATAATAATGTTGCTATTTAGTTTAAAATAATATTAAAAATTTGAAGTTGTCCTGAACAAAAGCAACTGTTGTGCATCTGCTTTTTCGTACTTTAAATTATTTTTCTTTCTTATTATGTGAGTTTTTTTTTAATTTTCTTATTAAATTATGAATTGGGTTTTGTGCAGGAAGTAGAGGCTCTTATGCAAAAATTGAATTTCATACCGGCATCAGTATTTACCACTGACCTGCCATACGTGGATTTCTTGGACCGGGTTCACAAGGCCGAGTTGAAGCTCCGGTCCAAGGGATTGTGGGAGGTGCCACACCCATGGCTGAACCTGTTTATACCCAAATCAAGAATTGCCGATTTCGATAAAGGGGTGTTCAAGGGTATTTTGGGAAACAACACCAGTGGGCCTATTCTCATCTACCCCATGAACAAAAACAAGTAAGCTTCTGTTTAACTCGTATGTCTCTTTTAGAAATATGTTGCAGTGCATTATTGTTCGTAAACAAAATGCTAAATTGTTTCTCTATATCTGTTCTCGCGAAGATTTCCAATTTCCGAAAAGTAAACAGACAATCGTTCTTTTCTCTTTTCACAAAGTTACTTCACGAATCAAAGTGTGAATGCCCCCTTGAAGTGTCACATGCTCTATGCTTTTTCCAGACTTTCCCTCCGGTAAAAAATTAGCTCGTACCCCACTGTCCAGGAATTCCTAGGAAATGAGTTAAGCATATGATTGATTTGTATTTCCTTTCTTTCGATTGAGCGTCAGAGAATTTTCAATTATTAAAAAGATAATAAAGGCCTCATCCCTGAACCTACTACGTATTGCTAAAAAGATTTGTTGGGTGACCTCAATACCCTTTTCATCATACATTCATATAGGATTTATACACATGTTTTCAAGTTGTATGAAAATATATTACAAAAACAAATATTTGGATATTAGGTGACGATACTAAAGACAACTGAATAATCACTTCATATTCCTAGTCATGTTGTCAATATCAAGACATGTGGCGTGCCTAAGTTGAGCACGTGGTGACATGTGGCATGAACCAATTAGGTTTGTTCTTTCTTTTTATCTAACCCTACGGCCTAAACCATGCACACAGGCAGACCAATAGATGAAACCACTCTTTTTGCCAGCTAGGATACCCACATAAACAAACATTAAATACTTTCACCTGTTCGCTTGAAACCAACATATCGGACGGTGGAGATGGTCCAGCAACCGGTGGTAGGAAGATTCTCGTGTCAGAAGATCTACATGATGGGACCCCTTCAATGGGGATGACACCCATGTTTTGTTTTTCACTAAAACTACAAACATAGATAAAATACATCAATTCCGACGGGACGTGTTTGGAATCGTTAACTTCATATAAATTTTATATTATTTCAAAATAACTTTACACATATTCAATCGTTCTAAATATATCTGTTTCAAATATATATTTATAAACTTGCTTTTTAATTTTTGACAAAGTACTAATTTTTTTATTTTTATTTTTTATAATAAATACAAAGTGTTGGTTCAAGAAACACAGCGGTTAGTACAGGCGAAAGACCCATCACCACCCTTGGTAGGCCCTCCCAACACTATCAAATCCTAACAACCATACGCAAACACACAGTACTCACACAAACTCTCAGGCTTACCTCCAAAAAAAACACTTCCCCATAAATCTGTCTTGTTGTTCTTCTGTCTTTTTATACAAGGAAAATGTGGAATTTCTTTTTTGTATTTACTCATTTTCTAATCAAATTTGTATTTCGAAACTGTAAAATAACCTAATCCCACTGAAAGAGAACAATACTTTAGGAATGACGATCGATATTTGGTATTTCCACTATTTTTGTTTTTACAAGATTTGGAATCGTTACTCAGCACAAGGTCTAGAAATCCGAGATACCCTTTTTATAGAGCTTATAAGGCAAAGAAAAGAACTCTTGCATGATTAACCCACTTCTCAGCATTTTGTGCTTGAGTTGTCGACCATCACCTAAATTAGTACAGAAATTCCCACGTCGAGCGATTCTCCTCCTGAAAAACCCTACATGTGCTATAGTAAAATAGAATCCGTTTTTGGGTACAACCAGAGATCAACTATCTACTAGTTTGAAAAGTTTTTCCATTTAGTAATGGAAGTTATTCGTTGTCACATTCTTGGGATATGGTAGAGGCACATGAGAAGATGGACTATCTTTTAATGCTAACGAGAGACTTTCATTTTGTTATTTCATATCATATGTTTATACAATGTGTGTTAGCAAAATTGTTATGAATACATATATTTACAAAATTGATGTACTTATATACATGGGTGTATGTATAGGTGGGATGATCGGAACACGGTGGTAACGCCGGAGGAGGAGGTGTTTTACCTAGTGGCTCTTCTAAGGTCAGCATTGGATACAGGAGATGAGAGACAGACACTGGAGTACCTAAGCAATCAGAATCGTCAAATCTTAAGGTTCTGTAAAGACGAAGGGATCAACATCAAACAGTACTTGCCTCACTATACCACTGAGTTGGAGTGGATGGACCACTTTGGTGTGGACAAATGGGCCCTCTTTCACCAGAGGAAGATGGAGTTTGACCCCAAGCGCATTTTAGCCACCGGCCAGCGCATTCTCAAACCCTTTTTTACTTCTTCCACTTTGTTATATTAAAAAAAAAATGAACTTATGCCATTTAGTTGGGAGTTTTTTTACTTTGTAAATATGGGGCAATAGGGAAAATAGATTATTTATTTGGTAATGAAATGTGGTTATTTGAAAGAGTTTTGTCAAGTGGGTTTTTTTTTTTTTTAATAGTTGAGGTATTTATTCGGTTTTAGGATTATCCTTAACCTAATGTCTATTAATTTTCGGTATCTAAAGTAAACGACTAGATAAATTTTCAATGGTCCTTAGAGATTGGTTCGGGTGAGATTCGATCTCCTGATCTTGGTGGAGACCTATTTTTGAATTTTTTTTTTTTTGTCGATTTGCAATGAAATGATGATTCAGCACTTGTGATCTTGACCGTTGAACTTTTGCCTTTCCAATCATGCCCTATCCATGGGACTGGGAAAATTTAATTATTAATTTGCAACCCTATCTTTTCTTCTATAGTTTTGCTCTTGTACTCTTTGACAAATAAAACTGTAGTAAGTGTTCCTTTCGGTGAGCTAATTTCTATTAGATGTCTTTTCCATTTTCACTTTTTCCTTTTTTCTTTTTCGAGCTTTTTCTTTTCGCAAATACGTCGCTAGCCAAAGTCAGTTCTCGCTTTTTTTCCGATGTTTGAATTTTCCAATGTAATGGGTTTTGCTCACTCACTTATATGGGTACAACGGACTTTAACTATATTTTACATTATGTGATTAAGTTTGGCTAGAGTTAGAGTGGATCGTTCTAGCCGCAAATTGTGGTTGCCGGTTCTAATGGATAATACATATAAGAGCGAGGACCTGTAAGAGAAAACAAAGCTACTTGAGTTTAGAGTGGCCAACTGTTTCAGATTACATAATATATCAACAATTTCTATGATTTCAACCAGAATAAATATGCTAAGATTGGAACGAATAATTATCGAATAATTGATTAAAAAAAGTTATTTCTATCATAAGATTTTTCAAAATAAATACATAAAAACCTGAACCCCACCTAACAACTGTATTTAAGTCTGTTCACTCAAAACTCCATTGTGGAAATTGAACCATGAATTAGACTTATATGGAATTATACCAAACTCCATGTGCAAATTAAAGCACATGACGTCCCAAACATGAGCCATGGATTTGTCTTAATAATGGTCTGACAAGAGCATATGCTAGTACTATCAATATTTAAAATAATACAACAACATAGTGTCACTCAAGTAGGGTAATTATTGAGACACTACGTCTTCAAAGTGTCACTCGATAGGCTTTATTGAAATTTCATTAGCACGATCTGAATCGTTTCGTTTACAAAATTTACTGGGTAAATAATATATTAAAACACCAAACTAATCGAATTTAGCTAATCAGTCAGACAATATTTATCATTAAAAAATAGATAATCAGTTTGACTCCAAAAGAATCGTAAAAAATCTATTTTAATCGTGCGACAATATTTTTTTTGATTTGTAATGCCCCGACTTTTCAATACATTATTTAAATTATTTTTAAATCGTTTGTTATACAAAGCGAACATTTTAAAAGAAATAACATAGATTTTTTTTCTTTTATTAACAAATCAACTGCAGCGGAATTACATTTGAAATAACATAATTACTCTTTTAGTTTTACATAGAAGACAGAATTATAAAATTCAGAACTTCTGGTGTGACAATTCGGTCTTGTTGAACTGTACATCTTTATCGTTTGACTCTTCCTGCTAGGGAGGCATCTCCATCTGCTCTTCTAAATCTGACATGAAATACTAGGGGTAGAGAAGTTGCTCCAATAAGTAATGAAACTCAGTAAGAAGTAGGAACTTATACCTGAAAAATCGAACCCTAAGGTAACACGTACAACAAAATATACAAAAGTAACTGAATGACAATAATAACAAATGCTGAAATATCACCCGCAGTCAAATAACACGTAGATAAATTATGAACTTCTTTTTTTCTCTTAAACGAAACGATGCTCTAGAAATAAAACCCATAAAAATACGGCTCGACGGCCAATGGAAATCCAATCTATCTCGGGAATCGAACTTTGAACATAATCATTGTATCGTTCGACGCGTCAAGATCATCCAGCACACCAAGTGCAATTCAACGTGTCAAGACCGTCCAGTAATCTGATCAGGTACAATACAATGCATCACAAACGTCCAGTACACTGAGTACAGTACAACGAATCTAGACCGTCCAGCATACAAAGTATAATATAACGCATCTAGACTGTCCAACACCTCGAGCACAATACAACGTATCGTGATCGTCCAGCACCTCGATCAACACCCACTAAAAACTCGCTGGCATCCCAAATGATCCTAAGATTATACAACCAATCGTCATTTCAATTTTATTTCCATTAGCCTTACTTGTCTCTACTAGTGACCACATTTTATCGATCAATCAATCATCATTCGTTTCTTAAATTTCGTGTGTCATACTAGCCAATGTCCTTGACGTATAAACTAGTTTTTACTCAAAAGCTCAATTATTTCGTTGATCAATATCCAATGTCTCTAATGTTTAATCTATGTTTTTTCCAAAATACATTTAAGTAAATTCTCAAAAAATTAATTGGATAACATAACGGCTGTACCCGGACTAACTCAATATCAACACACTACAACAAAAATGACATTTAATAACACAATTTCATAGCGTTTTTTTCATTATGCTATAATAAAGGGGCAACAATGGCGTTTCTTCAACATAAAGGACTACAATAGCAGTTTCTTTAATAATAAAGGACAACAATAGCGTTTTTTTAATTTAGAACTTATTATAGCTTTAGGGTATAACTTTCTATAGCTGTAGGGTACAACCTCTCCACAGCGTTTAGTATTTTATAGCCTTAGGTATTATATTATAGCGTTCAATGTTCAGGGCTTCAGCCGGCGCCAACCAAAAATTTTCCCCCAAAACAGAGGCGGCAACTTTCGCGCCAAATCAGACCACCAATACACGGAAATCAAGCCATCACACATTTGATTCGCGCCAAACCAAACCCGGAATAGGTGAAAATCAGCCGATTGATTCATCTTCATGCTTTTGATTCATCGCAAACAAGAAACGTGTTTGATTCATCGCAAACAAGAAACACCCAAAAGTTTGCTGCAGGTTTGATTTCTTTGATTAATTCGATTCCTTCAATTCCCTCAATCGATGTGACGTTCACTGCTGGTTTGATTCATGTGTCGTTCACTGCTGGTTTGATTCATGCGTCGTTCACTGCTGGTTTATTACTCAATGTTCGGTTTTGATTTGCTACTCAATCTGGTTTCTGCTGATTCTGGATTTGATACTCAATATCTTGTTCACTGCTGGTTTATTACTCACTATGAAAATGATCCTTCCTATTTTTCTATTTGAAATGAATAAAAATGACCATCCTCCATAGGGCTAAATTGACCTGAAATTGTTATTAGATGTCGGAATTATGAACCAAGATGTCTAAGTTGCGGAAAGAACTTTGTTGTTCTGATACACTTCCTTTCAGCACTCCCTCTCTTTTTTTTCCTCTCCAGAATATATATGTAAATAGAAATTGGGCTTCTTTTGCAAACTTTCAAAGATTGTAACGTGGGACAAATTTATGCTGCAACTGGTTTTGATTTGCTACTCAATCTGGTTTCTGCTGAATCTGGATTTGATACTCAATATCTTGTTCTAATTCCTGGTTGCAAAATTTTAGATGTTGTATGCTGCTACATGCACCACAAACTTCTTGTGTGGTAACACCTTCATTATAAACACATTTTCCATCTATCGGGGCAAAAAAAAACTCGCATATTTCATCTCTTGTTCGAAGTGTTGCCTTCAATCGTCTGCCCTTTCAATGATGGTTTGTGCGGAGTTTTCTCTTTGTTTGGTTTGTCCAGGGGAGGAGGCTACCTTAACCTACATATAACCTGGACTAATCTACCATTAGGCCACCCACCTACAAGATTTAAATGGCTGCCAAAACAAGACCATTCACTCCATTGTCACAGCAATTTGTTGCTTAATCTGTTTTTGTTACTCAATATCTGATAGGTTTTGTTTTGCTACTTAATAGCTTATTCTGGTTTGCTGCTTAATTCAGTGTTCTTAATGCATTGCAATCCATGCCCTTTGGGCAATCATTCTTGCTGGACTTATCCGTTTGATAGTCAAGGTTGGAGATATAGATTTACATATAAGTTGTCATACTTGAATTTCTATCATTTACGTCACAAAACACTTGTAGCTGTGCATTAAAAATATTCAGTTCTATGAACCAATGCACAAACATATTTCCTGCTTGTTAGAGTAATAGCATTATTATTATTTTGCCCACTTACCATATTGTTCATAGCCCTCTTAGATGGTATCATAGCTCTGATGGATCATAGAAGAACAAATGGGAAGCAGGGTCTCCATTCCATCAGTAAAGGAAACAATAAAAGTAGCTAATGAGACCATTTTTGTTCTAATGCATATATTCTGATATTATGTTAAGAGATTTTCAAATAAATAGGGTTTTTATTTTGAGTATTTTTTGAAAACAAATTCTTGTTCATAAAATGTTTGCCTTTAATATTGGGTTTAGTCCCGTATTGGATAATTGAGGGAAAATTAAGTGGCATATATATGGGAGGAATTCAAGTAACAAGTCTTTAGGCGAATGCTTCGCACCTAGATCGCACACCCGCCCGCGTGGCGCACTTTGATGGTGCCTTGCGCCTAATAGGCATCATTTCCTAGACACGAAACTCTTAAGGGCACGTTTATTGTGTATATATAAGTAAAGAAGAAACTCTTATTATTAGGCTCTAGGATCACTTTCTATTATAGCCATGTGTACCTCTTGCCCATTTTTATTATTTTTTTCCCTTTTGTCTTCTATTTGCTAGCCTCATTAGTTGGTTAAGAGTTGTTCTTTAGTTGCATTTATTCTGCTCCCTTGTTGACTGAAAGTTATATATATAAGATTGCTCTTTAGTTGCATTTATTCTTCTCCCTTGTTGACTGAAAATTGTATATATAAGAGTGAGAAATATGACAAGAATCTCCACACCATAGTAGTTAGTGCATCATGCTGTTAGTTGGAACCTAAGTTCAAATTTATTTGGTACATCCAATGTAGTTTTTGATTTGTTAAGATAAGTTTGAAAATTTATGAAAGTACTTCATAAACGTTAACTAGAAATGGGGAAGTCTTTAATACACTCAACTAATCTTCCTGTCTCAAATAGGTCTTTGGTGAATCAAGAATCGTGAACTACTACGTACAAGAAAATCCAATACCACCAAGCAAGAGGTTTGATGTCCCTCCTTTTTTTTATTGTTATATTTGGAGCACCTGGTTGCAAGCCCTGTCCCAAAGTTGAAAGACTCTTTGGAGCAGAGCACCAGGTTGCAAGACTCCTTAATAATGTTAATAATAGTGTTGATAATGAAACTTAGTGGATGACAATGATACTTATAATGAAGGAGTAGAGCACTAGGTTCAAGAGTTTGGAACGTTGTTTAGTTTAGGAATATTACAAAGTATTATTGCATGTATGAGGTAATCTCATTCTAGTACTTATAATGAGGAATATGTATTACTTTTGTAGGATTTTGTTTTTAATACGCTCCTGTGGCACTCTCGCGATTGCTGCTCCTAAAATTATGGACAAAGATTGGGTGCATTTGATTAGGTAATAGAAAACAAACTTTCAGGCTACTATGCATAAACTAGTTATAGATATTAAATGTTTAACATATTTGCCTTTTACAATGGTAGATCCACTAGAGAGTACCGGAACGCTGCATGGAATTTTGTGGAAATGGCTAACCAAAATTCAGGAAATCTACGAAGAATTCTATGCCCTTGCAAAGCTTGTCGGAATATGAGTCACCATGGTGTTGATGATGTTTATGAGCACTTGGTCATAAATGGAATGGATCCCACATACACTACTTGGTTTCATCATGGTGAGCACCCAAGCATATCAGAAAAACCTAAAGTAGTGGAAACTTCAGAAGCTTACAACTTGTATTGTGCGACATATGCACGAGATGAGGAGCTTGTTGAACCATTTGAAGAGAGGAGAGATAGGGAGTTTTCTAAATCTTTAGAAGATGCAGAACAACCATTATACCAAGGTTGCTCAAACTATACAAAGTTATCGGCAATTGTAACTTTGTACAAGATTAAAACTCATGGTGGATGGACTGATGAGAGTTTTGATGGCCTTATGGAGACATTACATGATATGTTCCCCGTAGATAATGTATTGCCATGCTCTACACGCGAAGTTAGACGTTTCCTCAAGTCGTTTGACTTAGGTTATGAGAAAATTCATGCTTGTGAGAATGATTGTTGTTTATTTAGGAAAGAGAATGCAGTATTGGAGAATTGTCCAAAATGTGGTGGGTCAAGATGGAAGGTAGATAAACACACAAAGAAAATTAAAAAGGGAGTTCCAGCCAAAGTATTGAGATATTTTCCTATAATTCCGAGGTTTAAGAACATGTATCGGTTAGGAGAAATGGCTAGAGATTTGACATGGCACTCCACTCATAGAAGCAATGATGGAAAGATGCGACACCCAGTCGATTCTCCCACATGGGAAACCATAAATGATAAATGGCCTTCTTTTTCTGCAGATCCACGTAATTTAAGACTTGGTCTTGCTACTGATGGTTTCAATCCATTTAGAAATTTGAGCTCAACGTATAGTTGTTGGCCTGTTATGTTGGTCACATACAATTTGCCACCTTGGTTATGGATGAAGAGAGAAAATGTCATGTTGACATTATTAATCCCAGGACCCAAGCAACCCGGTAATGATATTGACGTGTATTTACAACCGCTAATTGAAGACCTTAAATATTTGTGGAGCACTGGAGTAAGTGCTTATGACAAATTCACTGATTCGTTGTTCAATCTAAGGGCAGTTTTGTTGTGGACAGTAAACGATTTTCCAGCATTTGGAAATCTTGCCGGGTGTACAACAAAGGGTTATTTTGCATGTCCTATATGTGGAGAAAATACACGTGCTCAATGGTTAAAATTCAGTAGGAAGACTGTGTATATGGGTCATAGATGCTTTCTTCCACCGTCTCACCCATTTCGAAAGAAGAAATCATGGTTTGATGGAAACGAAGAAAAAGGAAACAAACCTAGAATCATGACTGGTGCTAAAATTTTAGCGGCTCTTAACTGGGGGAAAGGCGAAAAGGGAAAAGCTGGAAAGAAAAAGCGGAAGCGAGACGATGAACAAATGTGGAAAAAGAGATCAATTTTCTTCGAACTACCATATTGGGAGGTAATTAACTGTTGTTAAATTACATTTTGATTGTATTTACATATGTTTCATACACTCTTATACAATTTATATTATCATGTCTATTTTTCAATGTAGGAATTTCCAATTCGTCATAACTTGGATGTAATGCACATTATAAAAAATGTTTGCGAGAGCATTATTGGCACGTTATTAGATATCAAGGGGAAGTCTAAGGATGGCCTAAATGCTCGTAAGGATTTACAAGAATTGAAAATAAGGCATGACTTGCATCCACAAGAACGAGGGTCAAGGACATATCTTCCTCCAGCTTCATGTACACTTTCCAAGTCTGAGAAGCAAATTTTTTGCAAAAGGTTATTCGACTTAAAAGTACCCGATGGATATAGCTCAAATATTGGGAGTTGCATATCAATGGGATTTGACGATCGTAGGTCTCAAGTCCCACGACTATCATGTCCTAATGCTACAATTGTTGCCTGTAGCCTTAAAAGGATTACTACCGAAGGGACCTAGAAATGCAATACTTCACCTTTGTTCATTCTTTAATAGATTGTGTCAACGAGTCATTGATCGAGAAGAAATGGCTGCCATTGAAGATGAAGTAGTAGAAACCATATGCATGTTTGAGAGGTTCTTCCCTCCTTCATTCTTTGATATCATGGTTCACTTGCCAATTCACTTAGGACGAGAAGCACGGCTTTGTGGGCCAGTCCAATATCGTTGGATGTACCTTTTTGAGAGGTAAGCATTTTTTAAATTTTTAGAGCGTCATCGGTCATAGTTCTATAATCTTAATATACTTTGTTCATTTTAGGCATATGAAGATATTCAAAGGCAATGTAAGAAATCGTGCACGACCTGAAGGTTGTATAGCAGAATGCTATCTTGAGGAAGAGTGTGTGACATTTTGTAGTGCACATATAAAGCAAGTTGTGGGACTAAATAACCGAGAACGTAGAAATCAAGATTTCGAGAATATTGTAATTCTTGAAGGTCGTCCAATATCTGCAGGCAAATCAATCACTTTGAGTGATGATCTATTAGAAAGTGCACATCGTTACGTGTTATTCAATACAGCCATGGTTGAGCCATATTTGGAGTAAGTTTGATGCATATTTATTAAGGCTTAATCTGTAAATAGTTGTATACATTACTTACTTTTCTTACCTTTTTCCCTACTAGGATGCACATAGAGGAGTTAAAGAAATCCAATCCAAGTCTTGGACTGCAAAAAAATAAAAGTTTACTCTTGAGGAGACACGGTGACAACTTTCCAAAATGGTTACAACAAAAGGTTACATATTTATTTGTATTGGGTGTTTATGAAGATAAAGAGCACGCGAATAATTAGTAAGTATTAACTGACGTGGACATACATGAACATATTTAGGTACATGTTTGCACAAATAATGAATTAGAACGACTCCAATGGCTTGCAAATGGCCCTAGAAAGCATGGCATGAGCTATACTGGATATATCATCAATGGACAGCGGTTTCACACAAAGGATGTTCAAAAGTCAACCCAAAATAGTGGTGTTTCCGTTGATGCTACAACCATGTGTAGATCAAGTGTGAAGGACACTGCACAAGTTGTTGATGTAGTTTCATACTATGGGGTGATACAAGATATAATTCTCTTAGATTATCACACATTCCGACTTCCCATTTTCAAATGTGATTGGGCAAATATTGGTCATGGGGTAAGGGTTGAAGATGGTTTCACACTTGTTAACCTTCACCAAGGTCAGACCCAATTTGACAAAGAGCCCTTCATCCTTGCAGCGCAAGCAAAACAAGTTTTTTATTCGAGAGAGACCGATTCTTCCAATTGGTATGTTGTACTAAAGGCACCACCTAGGGGTTTCTATGACTTGGAAATGTATGAGGAAAGCGTTGATACATCTTCTAGGCCACAAGATGTTTCAGCACTTGCTATGGACATTGACAATGATAATGATAATGAAGGAATAACTACTGTCGGAGAAGATTATGAGGGTATATTAGTTTGATTCAAACAAGGGGAACATATGGAGAACGTAATTGACGAGCTAAACAAAAACCAAGTAAGTAATCTTTAATTTTCTGCATTGAAATTTATTGCTGACTATTTCGAATTATATTTTTGTGTCATTTTATGTTTTCAGTAACATGTATGTCAAGCCGGGGTACTTGACAAAGAAATTGAAAGGATACGAAAGGGAAAAGCAACAAACTATTCAACAAAACTTATTAGAATTGATTGCTGCTGGAATTGATGGCCCGTCGAGGTTCATATTTACTTCAAATCAAAGTGGCAAAGGTAAAGGTACTAGTAAGAGAAAAAATAAGACCAGACACGGAGACGAAGACAATGATGAAGACTATGTGCCATTCAATGGTGAAGAAAGGTTGAGTTCTGATAATGACAATGGTTATTCCTTTGGCCCGAAATAAATGAGGTAATATTTATATGTAGGGTATACTCTTTAACAAATAAATGTTCTTGTACTTGTTTTTCTATATACATGCTATTTGTATAACAAATAACGTTGATCCGTTTTGCAGCGCCCCACATCACCCACGGAACCAACTGACCCGCTTTGCAATCCAAGTACGGATATGAAATGATATTATGTGATTTTTTATTCTTAGTTTTATTGTTACGAAATAATCATGAAGTGCAATCATATCTAATGCTGAATTCTACAGTAACTCTTGAAATTCCTTCAAAAGTGTCCCAAAATCAAAAACGTAAAAGAGGCCCGAGCAAACTTAATACAATTGCTATAGATGAAGGTAGTCGGGTTGAAGTGAACTATGATGAATACGGTCGTCCAATTGGTGCGGGATCGGTCAAGTTGGCTTCTTTCTTAGGATGTTTAGTTCGAGAGATTGTGCCATTCACAGTTTCGGATTGGCGAAATCTTCCTTCGGGAATGGCAGAAATCTTATGGAAATCAACTCAGGTACAGTATGCTAACTTAATTTAATTCCTCCGATAGTGAAGATGATAAAATTTTGCCTAAGTTACAAAAAACTTGTAGGTGCGGTTCAATTTGAATGAAGAATGGGAGAGAAAAATGGTTCTGAAGCACATGGGTATCCTATGGAGAGCCTCAAAGTCGAGATTTCTCAAACAAATAAACAATGCTTCAAATGAGGATGAAAGACTAAAGCTGCAGCCATCTAATGTCAAATCATTGCGTGATTGGAAGGATTTTTTGAAGGAAAAGAGCAGCCAAAAATTTAAGGTACGTGTAGTTAGGTATATGTTTAGCTTTAAGGATTATACAATTTTGGTTTTGTATGTTGCTTTACACTTCTAGTCTGCATGAGTGTTGAAACTATGATTATGGTAATTGTGATTTCTCTCAATTAGGAGAAGAGTGCTATCTATAAAAATATGAGAAAGAGACAATTCCAGCATACCATGAGTCGTAAGGGATACGCACGGTTGCAAGATGAATTGGTAATACTGCAACGGTTTATGTTTTTTCCAAAGATTCTCTTACTTTGTAGAACCTAAATCATATTCTAACTCTATATTTTCTTTTGCATTTAGGGGCAAAAAAGTGAAGACCCCACTTCCATCACTAGAGTTGCTGTTTGGATTAAGGGACATACAAAAAAAAAAATGGTGAACCTATGAATACAAATGTTGATGAAACAATTGTAAGGAAATTACTCATTGTTTACTTGTATGATTAATTTGTTATATAGTTTATATTTTTTTTTGGTTATACAATTTGCAGAAGGAATTGAAGAATGTTGAACAACATACACCAAAGTCATCTTTGACTAATCTGAAGGAAGATGCTCTTTCTAAAGTTCTGGGTCTCGAGAAGCATGGCCGTTTAAGAGGATTCGGGAAAGGGGTCACACAAACAAGATTGGGTGTAGTATCGCATGTGAGTAGCCAAGTAGCTTATCTACGTGAAGAAAATGCTCAACTTAAGTCTCAGATTCGAAATATACAGATTGTAGTTGATGGGCTAAATAAAAACCATGTAAGTATCCTATAGTTTTCTACATTGACATTGATCATGGAATTTTTTGCATAATATTTTTTTACCTTTTGTTGTTGTACTTTGTAGAGTAAGAAGCAGCAAATAACTAATGAGGTACCACCACCTACACCCGTTGTTCCTCGCCCAGCAGTTAATGAGGTACTACCACTTATACCGACTTGCGAAGTTGGGTATATTATTGTAATATTAAAAGTATTGTTTCTAACAACTTAAATTGTTGATTTGTTTTTTTGTCACCTTGTTGCTAAAGAGTGTGAACACCAATAAGTGCAAATTGCTTGATTGGATGGGGACAGGAGAAGTAGTAGCTGAAGGGCGTTGGTCTTCTAGTGATCCAACTGCACTTGTTCATCATATTCCTATTGGGCCTAATGCAATAAGAGTTTGGGTGGATGTTGTAAAGAAACCTGAAGTATTTTTATGGAGGGGTGCAAGTGATATGACTTATCTTCAAGAAGCTCTTGGAACTACTGTTGTTTGGCCTGCTGACAAAGTTACAATGGACTCTACAATGGGGTATAATTTCTTTTCTACAAATTTTTTTTTTTACGTTTGAACAAGTATACTTTCTTTAGCGGAAACCTCTAACTTAAGTTCCTATAGACTTGAGGTGTAACGCAAGTTAGAGGAAATATACTTGTTTATATTTTTACTTATTCAAAATCAAGAGGTGGCGGCATAGCCCCTCTAGTTTGTTTGAGGAAGTATAATTGTCTTCTTTTACTTGTTCAATATCATGAGGTGGTGGCATAACCCCTCGGAGCTGGTTTGAGGAGGTGGCGGCATAGCCCCTCTAGTCTTCTTGAGATATATGTTTGCATTTTCATTGTAGGCTGGTATCTTAGCACTTCTTTCATATGCTTGAACCTGCTGTTGTTCAATATGTTTGCATTTGCATCTAGTCTTCTTGCATATGTGAGGGTATATTAGTTTTGCTGGTGTTGTTGGCTTGACATATTATTGAACCTGTGTTTTTACGTTTTTTGGCACGCTAGGCTCGATATTGGGTCTTAGCTAGAAATGCAACTATGTTCTCAATCCTCCTCTCTCTATAAAGTTCTCACCAAATTGACTAATGCAAACAATCCCACCCCCATATCCGTGAATTATACTCTTGTCAAACATAGGATATTCACTTACTGCAGGATTTCCTTTTTTGTGTGAACAAATTGATGTTTATGCATTTAAAACTAGGAGCACAATTTTGTTTGAACAACACTAAACCTTGCGACTCAGTGGTAGTATTCTTGATGCGAATGTCAAATTTGGATTGTGTGTTGTTGATGCGTGCTGTGCGTCTGCGTGCAGCTGCTACTGTTGGTGCAGCTTGCTTTGCTCTGCGTCTGCGTGCAGCTGCTGCTGCTGCGTGCGGGTGCAGCTGCTGCGTGCGCGTGCAGCTGCTACTGCTGCGATGTACAGCTGCTACTGCTGCGTTTTTTTGTTGCTTTTGAGGCTAAGTATGAATTAGACAACCTCTGATGTTTGTTGCAATAATCCCTTATGGTTTGCTGCATTTAGGTGCTTATGCCATGTTTCAATGTCTATATTTGGAGTTGATTTTATTATTGTGCAGACTGCTCCTATTATTTTCTTTGGTTTTGGTCCATAGAGGTGTTTGTTGCAATAATGGGTGCTGAAATAATCTAACTGATGGTTGATTTTTTTCAAGGTCACAAGTGGCATCTTTGCTTGGCTTTTCCATGCTATGTTCATTCAAATTGAAATGTTCTCCTCTTGTGCATTGTAGGTTTGTGGGTTGAAACTGAAGCTCGGTGTTTTATGACTGTTGATAGAGACGTAAAGATGAACCAGTGCCGAACGACACGCTATAGTTGAAGATTTTTCTTGACGTATATTGATTTTTTTTGGGTTGGGTATATTTCTGGATACATATATCGGGTTTTTTTTTTTTTAACTTTTGACTAATGACATAGAGAAATGAACATGTGTCAGTGTCGGTTGGACATAGTTGAAGACTTTTTCCTTAACATATATCATTTTCTTTTTGTTATCAAGACTTGTAGTCTACTTTTGGGATTTAAATGTTAATATATAACTTTATTCTTTTAATATTTGCAGATGTGTATATTGTTTCGAAATGGGTATTCAATTTGGTTACCAATTATGTTTTTTATGATCTTGGCTTGAATGAGATTAAGGTTATCGAAGGCGTTCGGTACAGGTTGCAAGAATACGATAATCAAATGCCAAGGAAAAAATATCTCTTAAAATGGTGGTTTGTAATATGTAACGTAAATAGCATAGCGTTCTTCAAAGGCTAAAGCTAGCTTTTTTGTATAGCGTACTAAAAAATGCTATTAAAAGCCGAACCTCTATAATAGCGTGCACAAAATGATATAAAAAATATGCCATGTCAAGACTTAATATAGCGTTCCTAAAATGCTATAAAAATATACCTATAATAGCATTCCAAAAATGTTATGGAATGTCAAGACTTAATATAATAGTCATAAAACGCTATAGAAAATGCACCTACAATAGCGTTATAAAAATGCTATGGCATGTCAAAGCTTAATATAGCGTTCACAAAATGCTATAAAAATATACCTACAACAACGTTCTGCAAACGCTATGGAATGTCAGATTTTTTATAGCGTTCACAAAACGCTATAAAACTATACCTATCATAGCGTTCGGCAAACGCTATGGTTGAGTTAACTTTTAATAGCTTGGGCTACGATAGCATTTGTAAAAAACGCTATGGAAGGGTTACCATAGCGTTTTTGACACGCTATGGTATGTGTTTTTTCTTGTAGTGACAACTCATCCATAAATCCAACAACAATATTAACATTACAATACTACCATCAAAATAATATCAAAAAATGTTTAGCAAAAAAAAAAAAACCATCAAAATCAACTTGTTTTTATTAAACTACAAGTATTCACATATATAGTCAATCTCGGGAAGAATGATTCACGAAACTACATTAAACATTTACAATTCATTCATGATCATGGAATTAGGAGAGATGTGGGTCTAGATAACCCAACCATACGGTGACAATCAGATCAAAAGGTAAGAACAATTCTTAATTTTATTAGACTATAAGTATTTATTCAACATATATAGATCCGAAGTCTATCTTTTATTTTTCTTTTTTTCTTTTTGTGCCTACTTACATTTGACCTCTGGGTTTCATAGCTAACTTTTGGATTTTATAAGAACAGTCTGACCATGGCTAAAATTATGCAAATCAAACCAACAAACTACAAATGTAATTAAGGATTAGAGGCAAAGTTCATTTCCATTGATTTTTCGTTTGTCACAGAAAAAAAGTAAAGCAAACTACTCAAGAATTTCATATTTCCTTTACCTCGTAATTGAATAAAGAATTCAGAAAGTAAGCAGTTATTATTGTATCGGCCTAAACCCTCAATACCGATTCGATCCGAGCTCTTGGAATTAGATTTTCGGTTCGGGATATGGATGGGATTCGATCGATGGGAAGGCTTGAGTTTAGAGACGAAGAGAGGGCGCTATTGGTGGCTTGCGAAGAATGGCTTTTTGGTCCCTTTCGTCCAGTGGTTAGGACATCGTCTTTTCATGTCGAAGACACGGGATCGATTTCTGTAAGGGATAGGTATGAATTCCCGGGCACTTTCAGTCAAATCTTTGAGAAGAGGCCTAATCTCATCTTTGATGGTCGGCGAAATTTACCCATGTAGAGGTAATCAAGAAAGCCGCATAGAAGAGCTTGCCCCACCCATGAGTAAATATTTCCCTGCAATAGCAGAGGGAAGGGCGGCAGGTGGGAGAAGAATACCTCCCCGTTCAAGAAGGGTGTGGATATGGTCTCATCTCGATTCCGAAGAATAAGAAAGAGAGAAGACTGGTCAAGATCATCTCGATTCCGAAAAAGAAGAAACAGGGGAGGCTTTCTATAAACCTGTTTATTCATCTTTTCAAAATTTGGAATTAATAAATTTTTTTGGTAAGCTAGGCTAGACCATCCCATTTCAACCAAAAAGACAACCCTGTCAAAGATAATCAACTGATTTTCTGAGTTTTCTTGCTTTAAGATGAATAATCTAACAACCCTAAATCATGCTATATGAATTGAAATTGCAACGATAAAAAAAAAAACATGAACACATCACCTAAGGATTGGAAGATATAAATCCATACCTATAATGCGTGATTCGGTTGCGATTCGGCGGCGGTTTGGTTGAGTTTTGGCGCCTCCTTTTGCAGCAGCCCCTCTCTCTCTCTCTAATTCTTCTCATGAATAACCAAGTAGTCAGGAAAACAATTGGTTTTTTTTTTTTAATAGACCACAAAGGCCAAATCCTTCATAAAATCTCATGACTCCTCTAATCAAAACTCCATATTCATATACCTTAAAACCTCGTGAAAATCCATAAAGCTATCATTCAAAACCCAAATAAAAACTCTTTTTATTTTATTTTATTTTATTAAAATCATAGAATTTATAACTATTGGGAAATTTAGAGGAGAAGAAAAAGAAACTATACCGGTGTGGCACATACCAACACAATCCCATACATGTGACGTGTCATCCGTCCATTACAAAATTAATTCTAATGGCTAGATTATGAATTAAAACATGAACTAAAAATTAAAAAAAAAGAATATTTAGTTTTATTTTAATACATTAAAAATTCCGGGTCTTTGCATGATTAACTTGATTGTGGTTATATAAGTAGTATTCAGTTATATTTATAACCATAACGGTTTGGATCATATCGATTACACTTTGGTGGAGTTTATCGAGGGACACTACAAGACACTACGAGGACCCTTGTCCTTTAGAGCAATGTTGTAAAAAAATTATATAATCTTCAACGAGAATTAATTATTTAACTACTTGTAAACTGTTCTTATTAAATAAATGAGATTTGTCGAGAGTATTCTTCATCGAAGGCAGTTTCGTAGTTTCGTGAATACATATTCTCGTCGGTCAATTTTGAGAGCTATCCTAACATGTGACCGGTAGCTTAAAAATTGATGAATCCAATCACGAAACAAGATGTAGCAGATCCAGATACCAAATTTGCCGATCGATTAAGTAATTTAAACAAGCTTTGTACTACATTCCGACTTGTCACCATTCATGCATATTAAGTGTTTGTCTAAGAATTTCTATAATTGCTTGTACCTATCAGGAGCTTCCACCATTTTACAACCCCATTACCTGACGGTCTTCCATCACTTTCCAAGTCCTTCAGGGCACTACTGATCAGTACTTGTGCATGATCACGAGTGTGTTTGATGAAAGGATGCATCCCCCCTTGAAAGCATCTGATCACATGGGGTGGAAAACGTATTTGATTGATGTTCATTTCAGCCAAAACCAAATTATTTGTGTGCCTCACTTTTTTTCTGCCTCATTTTGTTGTTGGGAGTACTATTACCAACTCCTTTCGAATTTTAGTTAACATGTTTAATCACCCATCCTCTTTCTTGTTTCATTCGATAAAAAAAATTCTATTTACAAATAGGAGGGTCGGGATGGTACCTGATGCAGTAGCATCAGGAACAAAGTACAACTGTTTTCACGAGATGCCTAGAGAGAGCAAGTTAGGATTAACCTTCCGAGCCAAAAAAGAAAGATAAAAGTTTTATACATATGGAACCATCAACGAATTCCGGAAAATGAAATATCTCTCTTCTTCTTCATTATCGACAAGAATGCATCAAGACAACTGTCATTGCATATAGATCGTCGATTGATCTGTCAGCGGAACTACACGAGTCCTCAACAATTTTGAGATATGATTTACTTGAATTAATGGTACGAATGCGATACGTGTAACGATCAGATTGACACAAAATCGAATGGTAATAAATAAAAACTAGTACAAAAGATGAAAGGGAGCCAAACTTTGTCAAAATTCATGTCAATGGGACAGAAAAATATACACATTTTGTAGCATTATTCGATGGGTGGAAAAGATTAAATTCATGGACCACCTGATTGTAAACATCAATAGGGGCTGTAAAGCATTGTTTGGGATAAAGAAATGTGAGCCCCAGTTTTGAAAAAGGAATTTAGTATCCCCTTCACATAAGAAAATGATTAATCTACTCAGAAACAAACAAAATGTACCTGGAGATAAATATATCAGCAGTAAAAGTAAGGGTCCCAAGTATTATTAATGCACAAGTAGATAAGAAAATTATTCGCAACTTTATGTGGGTAAAAATTTAGTACCTCTCTCTTGTTTGTCCGAACACATAATTCTGTTCTCTCACCTGAAATCTAATCTGGACGACAAGAAATCATTAAAAAAATCATCTGATTTTGATCGGCCTAGTAGTAATGCTTAAGTAGAGAAGAATATTATTGGTAACCTTTTCATTGAAATCTATAATTTTTATATTTTTGTATTTTTTAGTCAAAAGTATAAATATTTTTGTATTTTTTAGTCTATATTTTGACTTAAATATTGGAGTGTCCTCCTACTGAAATTGGTAGAGTGAAACTAACGAGTTGCTTCTCTCCGAGGCAACAAGTACTATTTGAATTGAAAAAATAAATAAATTGAATTGACGAATCTAACCACCCTACAAGTAAATTAAATCGTATTAACCTCTAGCCATGCATGTATTGTTATTTAAGTTGAATATCACGAAATACTTTGAGATGTGATCCTCACGCCCTCTCCAGTGTACGTAAATCTCAAAATCTATGGAGGACTTGAGTGCCTTAGAATGTGTTTGGTTGAATGTTTATAAAAAGAACTTAAGAATAATATTTGTGAACTATATTTGAAAAAAAAAAAATTCCAAACATTGTTTGGTTAATTATTTGTCAATCATTGATTATCATTACATCATCATGTTTGTCAATGATTAATGTATTAAATAACCACATTTGATTTATTTTGGTCGTGTCCGACACCGTTTATTTGATTTCCTTTTGGTCATGTTCTTTAAATTTTATTTTCAAAAAAAATTTAAAAACTTACTATTGACTTAAAAAAATATTTTGAGTTTAACTACGAATTTGAAATTTTAAAATAAAAATTTTTGTTAACAGAATATATGCACAAAATACACAAAATGAAGTTTTGTTTTAAATATAATATTTATTTTCCTAGAAAAAAGAATAGATAGTAGAGAGAGAGAGAGAGAGTGTTTGTTAAAAATGCCAAAAAAAAAAAATTTAACTTTCAATTTTTTTGTAAAACACTTATACTAAATAATATTTCGCAGTATATTTTTTCAAAAATCGTGACCAAACATAGCCTTAATCTGATAGATATCACAAGCTAAATATTTATAGATGCTGGGCTACGGACTCTTAAATCTACGATAAAAAAAACTTTTTAATTTCTTCTATTAAAAGAAACCTGAACTAACGTAATGGAGATAATTGTGTTAGTTGATAGGTCTACATCATAAAACTGCCAATGTGATTGTCGTGTATTTTATTATTTATCGCTCTCATTTATTAACTAATAGGCAAATTTGACTATCTCCGTCTCCAATTTTTGAATTCAAAATCTACCTCCATTGCCAACCCGCTTTTTGAATGGAAAATGAACTCCAGCCTTCATCCTCGCTCCGAACAAGGATATGGGATTCCCGTCCCACCCCGCCCAAAAATCAATTCATCTCATATAAAAGTAAAAAATAAAAAATAAATATTATATATTTTAAAGATCTATCTTTACATTAAACAAGAAAAAAATTCTAAATTCTCATATCCTAACCTAAAATTGTTAATACTTTTATTTAAAAGGTTAAAAAGTAAAATAATATCTATCAAATAATTATTTTAAAAAGGGCGGGGAATGGGGTGGACGTACTAAGACCCGTCTCCGACCCGTTTCTTAATTTTTTTTTAAACTTTTGCCTTCAAATTCAACCCTATTCCTGAAACTCCAAACCAAACTTATCGAGAAATTGATATAGAAAATTGTTCTTTAAAAAAAAATTAGTGAAATGAAGTAAAAGAAAATAAAATATACTTTTCTGGATGATTCATTTCACAAAAAAAAAACTTTTGGGAAAATTAAAAATCAATAATTTAATTGTGTAAAAATGAGATTCCAACAAATTATTATGTTTTTTTACACATGTTTTGAGCAAAAACTAATTCTAACGGAAAAATTAAATACGAGGATCCCACAACTTTCATGTTAACTGAACACATAAATAATGCAGAAAAAACCAACCATTCCCGTACTATCTTTTCATTTCCCGCCAACTGAAGAGGACGCTCGTGAGATGAGAGGTATTTTTTTTTTCTTTTCAAGAGGATAATAAACTATCCCGAAACCTTTATTTTAATTTTTTCTGTAAAACTCAATAATGACTGTAGAGAAAATGAGAACCCTTGGATTGGCCCAAAACTTATGGGACCTCAGCCCAGAATATTATAGGTCGGCCCATACGTTATTGGGCCGGAACTGCTGTTTCCTGGTGTTGATACCTGCTGGGAGAATTTGGGCTGTAGATTTTATTGGGCCTTACTTGTCCACACCCAAAAGCCTAACAGGGTCAAGAAAAAGAAGAAGAAAGGAAAAGCCTACTAGTGGGTAAGCTGAACTGTCGAAGCCCAATTGAGCCCACCAAAAATATCGTCACGTGATGGCTCAATACTTTTTATAATCACAGATTTTTATGGGTGTAGGAACATGAAGGGACATCCGAGAACTTATCGTAGGGATGGGGTTGTTAGTGTTAATTCATATTTTTTTAGGATAATTGGTAATTTCTATTTGAAAGCTAAAGAAACATTATCATTCCCCCGTCAAGAAAGAAATGAAAAAGCAATCGCGCCTTCCATCATTACTGAGATTGATTTTTGAATACTTGAATATTGTAGTGCTCTAAACAATATGAAATGTGAGTAAAATTATATCGTTTTGTTACACTGTACCGTTGTGATGCAGGAGTTTATTATAACATTCTTTAATTAATTTAGCAAAAATAGCATCCCCGTCACAAAACAAAAAAAAAAAAATAGAAGCACCTTTTGATGGACACACTATTCTTGGCTGGACAATGGTATTTTAAGATAGCACATATAGTTTCTCGTTAGATGCATACTAGCACGGGAATCTGTTGCGTAACGTGTCAAAAATAATATTATTTTATCGTGTGTCCGGATGTTACTCAAGACATCGCGTCAGAATGCCAAATGTATTTTCGGCACTAAAAAGCCAATGTGTTTGACACGCTATGCATAGCAGAGTCTTCAATTCCGCATTTTCTTGATTAAAATATGTTAAATTGCAGGAGCAAGCTAGCCCTCACAATGAGATAAGGCAATGGAGAAGTACTGATGGATTTTGCATTGATTAGTGCAATAGGATGGGCCTACACATCTCTAAGGTCGCATAATTCGTATTTGATGATTAAATTCTTACTCTTCAGATTAAAAATGCATTGAATATTTAGGCCCCATTTGGCCAACCCAGTTTATTGGTTTTTTGTGAGATTAATCCATTAGTTTGAAAAACAAATTTGGGCTAAATTATTTTACACTATTCATGGTAGTTTATTAGTTTTTTTGGATTTTGGCTTGGATGAGAAGGGTTAAATAGTTTTTACCATACTACCAGTTTAACGTTACGTTCGGTGTTTTTGAAACGATTTTTGAAAAAAAAATATTTTAAGATGTTGTTTTGTGTAAATGTTTTACAAAAAAATTGAGAATTAAATTTTTTTAGCATTTAAATGCTCACGCTCTCTCTCCTTTTCTAAATTTCTTTTTATGTGTTTTGTGCACATATTCTATTAACAAAAAAATTATTTTAAAATTTTAAATTCTTAGTTAATCTCGATTTTTTTAAATCAATAGTAAATTTTTAAATTTTTTTAAAAATAAAATTAAAAAATATGACCAAAAGGAGATCAAATAAATAGTGTCGGACACAACGAAAAAGAGATCAAACGTGGTTATTTAATGAATTAATCATTGGCAAACATGATGATGTAATAGTAATCAATGATTGACAAATAAACCAAACAATATTTGAGAATTTTTTTCCCAAACATAATTCACAAATATTATTCTAATTTTTTTTTAAAATGCTCGACCAAACACACCCTAATTAATATGTGAGTAGGGTTGAGACGGATGTAAGGCACCACAAGAAGAGCGGCGTTTCTGATATCCCCTCCACACAGGTCAACATAGAGAACAGTAGCCCGACAAAGGAAGACAAGGAGGACGAAACTTAACAACCACAAGGCAGATAATTTCACGACGATATGAACAATCTCCGCGGTAACATACGTATGTCATTGCACCGTGATAGCCACCGTACTCGACGTTCGTAGTATGATTTTTTCTTACTTCAAAGGAAAACATTGTCTTTGTTTCTAATTTATTTTCTTAATGCAACGTACCATTCCATAAACAATATTTTTTTGTGAAAAAAATGTAATTCGAATTTGCTCACCAAAAACAAAATTAACCAAAAAAAATACACCTACTATAAATTTAACATAATTGTTTTTCTAAGCAAATAGAATTGTTTATTCCCAAATTTATTTTGGGTAAGGGCATTCGGACTTTACACATTTGGAGTCAAACAAACATTTTCATTTTCAATAGTCAACATAATTCACAAATAATCTAATAATTTAGCCCAAATGGAATAGAGTGGATTAAACTTTAAATTCTACCATTATAATCCAATAATCTAGTTAGGCCAAATGGAGCCTCAATCTCATCAAATTTAAAATATAATATAATGTGAAGAGTTATTATTAATCTAATTAGTATTGGTGCCACAGTATTTCTTTTCTTAAATTATACATCTTGAATTTAATCTCATCAAACAAATAAATACATTCATAATATAAAAACAAAGGAACGCGTTTGAAAATTTTGAGAGAAGCTATCACACACAAGAGAGAGATCTAGTTCACACAAATTAAGAAATTAAGGAGCCTATTCCTACTGGCTATTGCTAGAGAGAGAAGTATAACTATACAAAAAGTCTACGACCACAAATGAACACACACATTCACACAAGAAGCGACCCCCACACGCGTTACGTGTACATATATTGTAATGTATGTGGGGACCCATTCTTTTGTATACGAGTGTGTATAAATGCGTGTATTTGTGTGCGGTTATGGAAAGTTTGGTATATATACGGATAGAGAATGTATCCTACAACTAGAAACTATGCTTTAAATGGGAGTTTAAGGGGAGGGTTTAGGTCTACCAACTGGTGGTTAGCGTTTGAAACTTCAAGCCTCAAGCAAACAACAGCAACAAACAATAAGGCAACCAACAGGGCAACTGGGCAACCACCACCTTGAGAGAGAGAGAGAGAGAGAGTTGAGTTCTTAAAGAACATTCTAGGGACTCATTACTGTTGGGTACTCTTGTCTCCACGTGTGAAATGTGGAATGATTGACAGAGAATATACCCATTGAATAAATCAACAGCAGAAGCTGGTGGTTAATTAAATAGTCTTTCTTTAATATTAATCTATCGAGTTTTCTATGATTTTATAATTGGCTGATGAATTTGTCAAATGATAAGGGGGGCTGTTATTGGGATCTCTTGAAAATGGTTTCTGTCTCCATTTGAGGAGGTTTTGGGGTTTTATATGATTAGGGCCTCAACTCAAGTCCCTCTCTTTGTGTTCCCCATTATAGGTCAAACCATACTTTTCCTGTAATTTCCAGGTAATTCTCCATATCTATTCCCCTACTTTTTGTTCCCTTGATTATGACTGTGTGATGAACTGTGTCCTGTTGGAAAAAACAAAAGAGTTTTGATGCTAGAACTTGATGATTCTGCTAACCATGATTGAAAGAGAAACAGAAACCAAAGAAAATGAATTTTTCTCTGTTGGTTCTGTGACCTTTATCAATTATGGGAATTGAGCAGCCGATTGATTTTCTTGGGGCTTTCTTAATTATCTTCTTGTTCTGGTTTTGGGTTTCGGACGATTTTTTTAAATCCTTTTTCGTTTTCTTGTGCCATCTTAGTCTAATTGCTGTAGATTTTTTAGCCTTATATTCTGCTACAACTGACTTGATAGAATCATGGTTCAAGTTCTTTGAAGTTTATTTGGGTTCCTTGGACTTTTTTGATATTTTTTCTTTACGGTGGTTTTGCATACTGACAGCTACTAGGAACCAACGCGTGCGCGCGTGTGTGTGAGATAAGGCTCTCTGCCATAGGGTTTTGGTTCAAGAGCTTCTAGGTTCATGGCGTGCAAAGGTCACTCCCATAGGGTTTTGGTTTTAAGAGCCTGCAGGTTCAAGGCATGCAGACGATGCTCCATCGTGCCTTGCAATTCGATTGGCCCGGTTATACGCCACTTGCACTTAGTAGGGCGGAAGAAATTTATGGGGGATTGATCCCTTATGGGCGGATCGAAAATCACTATAATTATGCAATGGGAGAGAAAAGTGTTCTATTCCAAACAAATGTTAACCGATAGACCGAGTTTCATGTCTCTGAAATCTGCTGTATATAAATTCTTAGAGCTTTATTCAGAAATAGCCTTTTTATTTGGTGTCATCAGTTCTAAAACAAGTTCATTTTATATTGGCAGGCTCTTGTAATGGTTTGGTAGATTCTGAAGCAGGAAAAAAGGAAGGATGGCTGCTTATTACCCAAGTTTAAGCAATCAAAGAGACATCTTGCCAGTTCCATATCTAAGGGACCAGAAACTTGATCCGGGTCCTGAACACCAGTATCTGCCAAGTAATATGATGTATATGAACCAATATTCATCTGCTACATCCTTCCCAGAACAGTTCTCTGGGAGTTCTCACTCTCTTTATGATCCATCATTGGGGGCCAGAGACGAGCTGGAATTCATCCCACCAACAAGTGAAAGGACCTCGGTCCAAAATGTAGATCACGAACAAAATTCAAGGTGTCAAGAGTTGTCTCTCAGCCTCGGGACACAGTTGCCTTCTGGAGTTCAACATGTGCCTTCTTTTGGTTATCAATATGCAGAGCAACCAGATACTTCATACAATACAATCAAATTCGGGGATTTGAATAGCCCTTACAGCACTATGAACCCCAATGACTTGCATTTTAGCCCCCATCTATGTGAAGCATCAGCTGGTGTTGGCACAATGTGTAACTCCAAATATCTAAAGGCAGCACAGCAATTGCTGAACGAGGTAGTTAATGTTCAGGAAGCTATGAAACAGTTTGAGACAAACAAACACAGCGACTCGTATGACATGAAGATGAGTGGGAATTCTTCTGATCCTCACGAGTCGACTGACAATTGCTCTTCTGAAATTTCACCATCTGAACGACAAGATATGCAAAACAAGCTGTCAAAACTTTTGTCCATGTTGGATGAGGTAAGCCTGCTACTTCTGCCTCAGTGTCTATTACCCGTCTTTAGTTCGGATGGAACAATACGTAGAGGTTCCCGTGTACTGTCCTTTCCTCCTATGTGTTATCTGCAGACCTCATACAAATAGTTGTGGGTTATAACTAGTGCACGAATCGATCAACTTCTCTAGTTTCTTTATCCTTTTGAGTCTCTTTTTGGGTTCTTTTGTTTGGTTCAGTTCTTTTGAAATCAAATTTGCAATGCTTATGTAATTACATTATGATTTATCCGATTTAACAGTTTGAGGAAAGAATTTCATATAAGCAAACCAATCTATGGCATCTTTGCTTCACAGAAGAAGCCTAGTTTTGAGGACCATATAATAAATAAAGATCCATGTTAAATTTTGGGGGTCCTTTTTCTCTAGTTTGCTTGAGAAATGTGTACTTGTTGCAGGTAGATACAAGATACAGACAGTATAACCATCAGATGCAGATTTTGGTGTTGTCCTTGGAGATGGTATCCGGGCATGGTGCTGCTAAGCCCTACACATCACTAGCCCTCAAAACAATCTCCCGTCACTTTCGCAGTTTGCATGATGCCATTAACGGTCAGATAAAAGTGATCCGGAAGAACGTAGGGGATCAAGATTCTGATCAAGGAGGGGGATTACCTCGTCTCCGCTATGTAGAACAGAAGCTCAGGCAACAAAAGCAGTTTGGTGTAATGAGACATGCTTGGAGACCACAAAGAGGCCTTCCAGAAACTTCGGTTTCTATTCTTCGTGCTTGGCTGTTCGAGCATTTCCTTCATCCGTATGTTCTCAAAATGCCTTCTTCTTCTGTCCATCACTTCCTGATTACATAAAATATGTTTGTCTGGTTATTTCTGATCTTGCTGTTTCAACAGTTATCCAAAGGAATCGGAGAAAAATGCACTTGCAAAGAAGACCGGACTGAGCAAAAGACAGGTAGGGAGAGAGTGAAGGGGGGGGGGAGAGAGAGAGAGAGAGAGGGAGGGGGGGGGGGGGGGGGGGGGGGAGGGGGGGGGGGGGGGGGGGGGCGGGGGAGTATGACAATGTTAATGGTTGTGTATGGGGTGAATGTCATATCCAGAACTTGTTAGGCCAAACATGGTGTTCTGTACCCTTGGAGGCCACCTGAATTCTGGATCCACTTCATTACCCTGCAAAATTTTTCAGTTAGATAGTGTTTGGTTTGCTGGAAAAAGCTTTGGGTAGCAAGCGATGAAGTGGGGACCATATGATCCAAATGCCAAAATGAGTGTTCTAAGGGTGATCATATGATCCATGCCAGTGAATCAAAAACTGCCTTAGGCCTTGGTTTATCTGCCATCAATAACTTAACAACCACTAGGTGGAAATGTTATTTTTTTCATACTCATTCTTCTGTTATTTGAATATGCAGGTTGCAAACTGGTTTATAAATGCGCGGGTGCGTCTCTGGAAACCCATGGTAGAGGATATGTACAAAGAAGAATTTGGTGAGGTGGAATTCAAATCTTCACCTGAAAATGCACCCGAAGCAGCAACCGAAAAATCGTGGCCATCGGAGGATATGGGGGAGGAGTTGCAAGGTTTTGTGCTGTGAGAATTGCTTTTGAGTCTTGGTAGGATAGGGAGAAAATAAAGGAGAAAAGGCCATGGAAAATGCAGAAAAAAGTGGTGTAAATATGGATGCTTGCATGGGCTTAGAGTAACCATTTACACTGTAACATAGCAAACATTTGAAAATATTGGCTTATTTGTATAGATACTATAGGTATACGTCTCTGTAATTTGTTGTGCAATGAAATTCATGCACTTGCAAAAGGTGTGAGATTGATGTATAATGTCTTTTGAAATAAGTCCTCTACAAGATTTTCTTGATTCATTGCTCAGCAATACGATATGACCAATATGTATTCACTCTTATTAATTTATTCGATTTCGTATTTCTTGGTTCCACCGGACCACCATTTGTTTCTCATTAAACCGTATTTCATACATTTTTTTGTGTTTAAACTTTAAACACATATTTTGTGATGGAATTTGAAATAGTTGGATGAAATTTGAAACACTGGAGGTCTTACGAACCAATCCAAAGGATCTTCTTATTCAATAAAATTAGGGACGGAATCAATAAGGGACTGGGAGGAGCCCAGGACCCAAAAAAATTCAAGATCTAAGTAAATTTTAAAAATTATAAAAAAAATTATATTTTGGCCCTTTTAAATTACATTCGGTCCTCTCTCTTTCTCAAAAAAAATTTCAACCCCTAAACATTGAACTTTGATTTCGCCCCTAAATGTCGACAATCGTTGAAATGTGCAATTCAAAGGTTTGTAATGACAATCATCGGCGATTTACCGTTCAAAGGTTTTAGTGGTTTGAGGCGTTGAAGAGTCCCTCTACGTTACATAAGTTTCATTTTCACCCTTCCATGTTTGTAGACACCACAATTTTGTACGCTACAGAATTATCTATTTTTGTGTTCAAATTTATTCAACTGGCAGTTGACGGGTGGTGTTTTACTATTAATTAATTTAGCCATTTTATTTTAAGAAATAGATACTGATACGACTTCCAAGACCCTAATGAGGTGACAATTTTATTTTAAGAAAATAATAAAATTAATAGTACATTGATTAATTTAGATTGAACGGTTTTTGTAATTTATACATACGTTTAATTTCACAAATTCAAACACAAAAGTGTCTGAAATTATTTGATATAGTGAAATATTTTTTATTTTTTGCAACTGCATCTACAATAAGTCTAGGAACACAATTTTCTAAACAGCTCGAACCTAATCTTGCTCGCAATCGTGAATGCACAAGAATTCGATATGTGTTTGGAAGGTTGGGATGCAAGGAGACTATGCACTTTATTCTAATATGCATATAATAGGAGAAAAATAATATAATTTTGTCTACTATCCTTAAAATTTTACTATTTTAATTTTATGTATTTTAATAATAATTTATGTGAAAAATAAAAAATAATATAATTTCAAAGATAAAATAAACAAAATTAGATCGTATTTTCCGCACTGAGTTTCATATGCAGCAAGAGTTCCTGTACGTGTGCAGTGCACAGACTTTCTATGGGAGTTTAGGGACACAGTGGCCACTGGAGACGATAAAGTTCTACGCAATGAGCGCCTGCTTATTCTGTTCAGCGATACGTACATCGTCCCTCGTTTCCCAATCCAATTGTCGATGGCTAACCACTACAAATCCTTTTATCAACCGACCGATTCAATTCGCTCTGCGGAAACATGTAGACAGGAATTCATGGGGAATTACGAGAGGTTTCCAAGAAGAAGGGGTACGTGTCATCTTTCCTGACGAATCCGTCTCACTGCGAACCCCTGAATTGGACTCAGACAAACGAATAGAGGTAGAAGTGGTTAATGGAGCTGCGGAGACTGTGGTAGAACAAGAAGGAACCCTGAATTTATCAAGGGATTCACCGAGGAGATACGTGAAGAAGAGAGATGATGATAATGATGATGAGGACAGATATGAGAATAGGTTCAAGTTGCGAAACGGAAAGGAGGTTAGGTCTTTTGACACTTTTGTGTTTCCGCTATGAAATTTCACGTACCTGGATAATCTTGTTATTTTAGGTGGTTGTAATATGTGGAATTCTATAAGCTAGTGTTTGGGTCAAGGATTTGTGAATTCGTTTCCTAAATTCATTGAATAATGTGAATGTACGGAGGGGAAAGAAAGTATAAGGAATTTATCTTAGAAATTTGAGGTCTTTTTTCCCTTAACTATTCGTTTCCTTAATAAGTTGTTCCACAAATACAGCCCAAGACAAGGATATGGACAGGGGTTGGGACGGAAGCATACCTTTAATATGTGAAGAGAAATCTCTTACATTTTCTTTTCCATCCACTAATCCCTCTGCGAATCCTTGATCCAAAGACAGCATAAGGAACTGTGGAGAATTTTAAGTCTGTTGAATTGGGCAGAAGCTCAGTAGGGGATGTGCAGGTTTTACGTTGGTGACAAGAATAACCTTTTATTCATTTGTTTTGCAAAGACCACCCAAAATTGTAGTATCTACCAAATTTCGTCCTTGAAAAATATTTTTAGTGGTTAAATTTTTGTTTGGATGGTCTCGAGTTTATACGATATGCTGTTTCCCCTGGTGGATTATTCTTTCATGCTGTTGATTCGGGTTCTAAAACAAGGGATTCGGTTATGATTCTATTGTAAGAAGGATAGTGGTAGAAATATGCTTGCACCTAGGGTTTCAAGGTCAGGTGTCCAAGGTATATGGAAGCACAATGCAGTGGGAGAGATTGAGAGGATACTATAATTCTCCTTCTTATTATTGGGTTTTTACTCGGGTTCATATCAGATCAGGAAGTTTGGATTCTTTCTGATTTTTAACCACTTTTGAGTTAGGGTTGGATACCATTTTGGTGGTTCTTGCGATATACTTTTGATTTGTCTTCTTTTTGGAAGTAAACCAATTGCTGGGTGAAATGCAATGATTCTTAGTGTTTAACACTTCGTCCCCAGTGTAAAAAAATTTCATGCTTTTTTTGCATTTTAACAATTTTAATGCTATTTATTTTGTACTATATTTACATATATATATATATATATATATATATATATATATATAGAGAGAGAGAGAGAGAGAGAGTAATGTGCTAAAAAGATTGATTCTGGGCATATCAGGTTTTTGAAGAGAAAGCCTACCTTGTGGGTGTTGAGTGCAAAGGTGATACAGTGGACACCTTCGGTATAAAGGAGTCACTAAAGGAACTGGCCCAGCTGGCTGACACTGCTGGATTGACGGTCATTGGTTCTACTTATCAGAAGTGAGTAGTGAGATACGTTCCCTTTATTGCTGCTCAATGTTATAAGGTATATTCCTCATATTTACTACGGGGTATGATCTGAGTCTGTGACGTTTATGGGCATTTGAGTTTTTCCTCCTATCTATTTATGTGGATTATTGTTGGAGTTGTACTTTGAACGCTTTTGTGATATACACCTCCATTGGATTCAGCTGTGCCCTGAGGTTGTGTGATGTTCATGACTATATAATTTGGGTATACCCGGCTGCTTGGATCATAAAGCTCAATGGTTGGACATGGGCCACATTGCTTTGTCTTCTGCATCAGTAGTACGATGTTGGTCTCAGAAATAAGTAAATTGGCACGGATGCACTCTTTTGGAACTATTGTCAAGGTTTATTTGATCTTGTATTTTGGTAGGTCGAATGTCAAGGTTAGCTTTAAGTGAATAAAAGGCTCGAGAAAGTTTGCATTACAATTTATATGGTGAGAAAGTTTGCATTACAATTTATATGGTACCTTCTTCCGGGGCTTAGTTGGAGATACCATACAGGTTACAAGACTTGATTTTTCTAATTGTTTAGTATGATTTCGTCTGGTCTGGTTATAGCTCACTTTTATTTTAATCATATTGAGTATTGACTACCTATTTTGTATGGTATAGACTTGCTACTCCAAACCGAAGGACTTATATTGGGTCTGGGAAGGTTGCAGAAATCAAGAGTGCAATTCATGCATTTGGCGCTGAGACTGTTATATTTGATGACGAGCTTTCAGCCGGGTTGGCTACTACTACTGACATTCTTATTCACCTCCTTCCTGTTTTTTTTTTATCTTTCTTTTTTTCTCCATACACAAACATGCATCAAGTGGAGCTTAAATCCACCGAATTATCCACTTTACGGATACTAGCCTGCTGATCACTATACTGAGATTTGAGATCATTAGAAAGTTTCTTCCATGTGGGAGCAACTTAATGTACTTCATATCTCGTCAGTTTTGAGTTTGGTCTAGGGTTCCTGCATATGAAAAGGTTTTAATAGTTCTTGATATGATTTGAATTATCATTCATTCAACCTTATTGCCATGAGTCCATGACCCATTTTATCTTCTGTTTCACACTTATCTTTTTCATTTCTGACTTTGAGAGCTTGAAAATCTTTAGTCGTCACTCGTCACTAATTTGAATGCTGTATTTGCTAAACAAAGCCTAGGCAACATAGAAGACTTCCCCTTGTAGTGTTCCAACTTCTGCTACCATTTGGTTCTTATGCATGTGCTCAGTCTCTGTTTATTTTCCTTGGCGTTATCAAATAGAAAGGAATGTTTAGAATGCTAATTTGCAGGCAGTTGCGGAATCTAGAAAAAGCTTTTGGTGGGGATGTTAGAGTTTGTGACCGCACTGCCCTCATTCTGGATATCTTCAAACAACGGGCAGCAACACATGAAGCATCAATACAGGCAAACTTCACACTTTTCTTCAAGAGTTTTCTGAATACATCTTCTCAATTTACGGTGACTAGACTGAAGTGTATTAGGTTGCATTGGCACAAATGGAGTATCAGTTACCGCGGCTTACAAAAATGTGGACTCATCTTGAACGTCAAGCTGGTGGCCAAGTGAAAGGAATGGGTGAGAAACAAATTGAGGTGGACAAGCGTATTTTACGTAATCAAGTAAGCATCTTCTTGTGCTGCCAGAAATTTTATAGGTTTGCTTTTCATTAGCTCAGTAATTGTATATTTATACCTTGTCTACAATGTTTGGTGTCACAAGACAGCTTCCCCGTCTTTTCCTTTTCTTGTAAATTTGAGCTTCAAAACTTTATGCAATTCCTTGACATATGTATGTTTTTTTTTTTTTTGACATGTGTTAAAAGAGCCACCATTGGGTGCAACCATGTGGACAAAGACCTGTATACTCCACACCTCAGTATTGTTGTATAAGCCATATAACAAAACCATTGTGGAAATAAAGCTTCTAAAAACTCCAGAAGGCTCAAGGTTGGATCAACAGTATCCGATAACCAGCTATACAGCTATACAGAAAGGATAAAATTCTACTCTTCGATTAGAAATGTGAAATTGGCCTTTTGTTTTCATCAAAACTCGTATTTTGTTGTCCCCAAATAGCCCACCATTGCTCAAGTTACCAAATTCTAAGCCTTCTTCCTCCTTTTCATCAAGTTTTACATATACTCTGTGGCAGACTGGCAGTATTTTGGGTTGCAAATATTTAGCATTGAATCTTAGTACACTCCAAATCTTACTATCAAACGATATTGTAGCAGTTTGTGTAATGCTTATCTTTCTGGAATTTTATTCTAAGTTCTCCCTTGTCATTATGTTTGACTTTGCTTTTGATTGTGCTTGATTTTACAGATTGTTATTTTAAAAAAGGAGCTGGAGTCTGTTCGGAAACATCGAAAGCAGTACCGTAACCGACGTGGCTCTGTACCTGTCCCTGTGGTATCTTTGGTATGGAAATACATGAACTTGGCACATCTGATCTCTCGCCTTCCTTTCTTTCTCACTCTTTTGTGTCTTTCCCTTTCTGTTTGGGAGAGAAGGGTGAGGGAAAGAAAAATTGGTCCAGTACTGGTTGGTAAAACTTTCAGACAATAAGATGTTCTGTGGTTTTAGGTCGGGTACACAAATGCTGGAAAGAGTACACTTCTAAATCAATTAACTGGGGCTAACGTTCTTGCTGAGGATCGCCTGTTTGCAACCCTCGATCCAACTACTAGAAGGGTACAGGTCAGTAAGGTGTACTGAAAAAATAAATTTGACTGCATGAAAGGTATACTATGGACATGTGTTTATTTATCAAACTCCCTCCTTGATTAATATATAAGAGCTATTGCGCAATATATTGACCTCGTCCATGTGGAAAATAGTGATGCATTGGTAGTAGTTTTAGAATTTCATTAGAACCATTGAGTTTTGCGGTCCGGAATTTTAGTGATCCATTGTTAGTAGTTACTTGTCTTGCCGATATATTCTTGCTGGATTAAGCTGGTTATCAGGAAATTGCCAAATTTGTGGTGGGGAAAGTTTTGTGCAGTCTAATCTCCATTTTTGATGTATAACTCTGATATGTTTTCCTTTTGGTTTCCTGTCCAGATGAAGAATGGGAAGGAATTTCTTCTTACGGATACGGTGGGGTTCATTCAGAAGTTACCGACTACACTGGTAAGTTCAAGTTGCACACATCACCACTGTCATTTCTTTGAAGCTTTATATCTCAATAATACTAGTATTTTTCTGTTCTCGTGTATTTCAAACTGATTAATCTAGAGCTTCTTGTAAATGTGAAATGAACTTAAGAAAGCTAGCTCAATTATTGGTGCTTGTAGAACAAACCATGTCAGTTTCTTTGTTCCTCCTTTATTGGTGCTTCTTGCTGCAGGTTGCTGCCTTCAGGGCAACCTTGGAGGAAATTTCGGAGTCATCCCTTTTGGTGCATGTGGTAGATATTAGGTATGACTGGTGAATTAATGGAGAGGAATTATCTCTGATTTACAACTAGATCTTCTCATAACGTTGTTTTCAAGTTCAGCCATCCACTGGCAGAGCAACAGATAGATGCTGTGGACAAGGTTCTTGCGGAACTGGATGTGGCATCAATACCAAAGTTGATGGTGTGGAACAAAGTGAGATGTGTTTCTTTGGATACAGAAATGTTTTACTGCAACACTTGGATTCAGTTTTTGCACCTCCATGTACCTCTACATGTTCTCATGATGGGGTTCATTTTCATACTCTCTCTCTCTCTCTCTCTCGTAATGGATCAGTTCATTTCCATAATGACACTTGACTTTTTCTTATATCCATAGACTGCAGAGTGCCCATAGGCTGTCACTAAATTGAATGAGTGATAATTTTGTGGTCGTATTCACTCCTGGTAACAGATCCATTGTTATCTCGAATGTGAAGTGTCTTGTTGATGTTTACCATTAATTTTCTGTTTGTGAATTATTTGCTTGTGGTTGCAGCAGCATGGGTTATAGTTAGCGACAAGATCACTTACGTTGTTCCTTGTAATAGGTTGATAAAGCTAGTGATCCTTCGACAATCAAATTTGAAGCAGTGAAAAGACAAGATACAGTATGCATCTCTGCCTTAAGTGGTGACGGATTAGATGAATTCTGCAATGCAGTTCAGGAAAAACTGAAGGTACTTAATTCATGTCAAATTTCCAGTGTTTTTTAGATTAGTTGTTGCTTTTATTATTTATTTTTTTCATTATATATTCATTTGAAACTTGTTAGTTTAAGGCTTTAAGCTTTTAGTTTTTATGTACATATGTTGTCTCCCCAGGATTCTATGGTAAGTGTGGAAGCTTTTATCCCATTCTACAGAGGAGAATTGCTCAGTACTATTCATCGGGTTGGAATGGTCGAGAGAGCAGTAAGTATTGTTTTTCTGCACCTTGAATAATTTTCATTCCTTTTCAATCTCAATGCATTAGATAATAGCTATCTTGATGATATTTGAGTTTAGATAGGTGAATTTGTGGGCTGGGAACACTGATTTTAAGATATGCAGTGATCTAGCTGAAACGGGAAGCGTAAAGATGTAGAAGAAAAGGACGAATATAAATTACAATTTCTGAATCTAGAAACATTTCGAGATGTTTTTGTTGTGGACTCAAAACTAAGTTATGAACTTATAATCCTTGCTGAGGAAGATATGGGCTTCAAATTTCAACTCATGATGGAGATTTATCAGATATAATCACATACTACAGTAGCTCAGCTACTTGGGCTTACACAAGACACTAGCTCTCACTTTATATGACTTAAGTTTTACTTTTCTCTTGAAGAAGAAAATGGTTCTTTAATAGTCATATAAAATCGTAACGTAGTTTATTGCTGTACTAAGAATCTGATGCTAAACAAATATGATCCCATCATATGCTGTATTGCTTCTACTAAATGCCCTTGTGTGCAGTCAGTTTGTGCCGCATGAGTTCTGCTATTGTTTCCTCTCTCTCTATGATGCTCCCCCTATGAGACATTTTTCAGGACAGATTGGTAAGCAATTGCAGTGGAGGGAGGAAGAGTGTCCAATCCTCGACCTCCTAATGAGGTACAAGAGCCAATGAGACTTGCCTAGACTTGCTCCTCTCCTCTTCAGTTGCTCAAATTTGAGTTTAACTGCAACATTCACGTCATAGCTTGAGCAAACCACAGTCGGGCAATAGGACACTAGTTTTGCGGTGAAGAGGGTAAATTTATGTCCTTGATTGTGAGAAATATGTTATTGAGACTCTTGATCAAGAATTAATGGGACCAAGGTGTACAGCCTTATTGATCTATATATAGATTTGGGTGGTGTATATGCGGCGATAAATGATAATACATGTGGTGTGCCTAGTTTTTATACCCTTTAGCTCAATCAGTGGAGATTTATGGCAGGTTGTCATGGGTGTAAGATGGAATGTACAGTGCTAGACACTTTAAAATCCAGCCATGTTTAATTTGTAAACTGGGCTAAACCCTAGGTTATTCTTGTAATTTTCCTATGTTATTATCATAAAGTTAAGGTCAATGTTTGGCACTTAGAGGTATGCGGTCTCAAGTTCGAAACTTCTCAAGTGCTATCAACTCTTATGGGATCAGTTCATACAATGCAAAAACTCTGTATCTTTGAATGGAACTCTGTTAGTGGACGGTGAGATTGGTCCCCGAGTATTAGTCGGCATTAGGTTGAGAGTAATTCCAAAGCCGGCCAGGTACCTCGGCTATCAAAAAAAAGGTTTTGTCATCTTGATATTGTGATTATTATTTTTCTGAATACATGATTTTTTTGGGATTAATTCCAGGAATACAGAGAGAAGGGAACATTGGTGAAGGCTTATGTGCCTCTACGGCTTGCAAGACTACTCACCCCAATGAGACAGTAGAGTGCATCATCTTCTTCGCCTATAGAGGACTAACTACTAACCCCACAGCCAGAGAATATAAGTTCTTACCCCATGTTTGTTTGTATGTTGCTGTTTATGGGTTCAAGCAGTTGAGATTTACACATCTATTTTTCTTTGTGTAATTATTTGGTGAAAGAAATTTACGAAAAAATTCAGAAGTAATGGTTTTTTAGTGTAAGAAGTTATTGTAAAAGTAGGATTTTTCCAAAGTTTTTTTTGTATTTTTTGCAGGAGAAGTATTAGGAAACAAGTATTTATAATGGAATAACAAGAGATGTGAATTTCATAATTATTTTATTTGCTAATTAGATGCATTTTTTTTTTTTTTTTTTTGGGTATATACTTAAATGTTATCGCCATCATCAATAGTTGAGTGCCTTTAGAAAACTAATGTGTATCTATCATTATTTAGAACTTCTATAGTTCTGGTGGTGACGACTACTTCGGGTGATATGTTCCACTTTTATTTCCTCGGTTCATAAATCGGCTTTGAGCTAGAATTTCGTTGTCTTCTTTAATAATACTTACGAATGCCGACTATGCCAAAGATTTGGGCCATTTGTGCGGCAAATCTACTGCTCAAATTTGGAGTAATTCATCATTAGTCTTGGGGCACTTTTGTGTTGTGCTTAAACGTTTTATATCACTATATATCTTCATATGTATGTGCAAGGATGATAAGTATCAAAGGATGACAAGTATTAAAGCATCACTTGACGGTGCCTTAAAATCATCCATTATTTTTTCGTCGAATTTGAGATGCTCCTAGGTTGATGTACTTTGAGACAATGACAACGAGGATTTCTATGCAGAAAAATTGTAGGGGGAAGATTTTCAAGGCACGCACTTCTGTATTCATACCCAAACTTTTTTGAGATCATTAATTATCTCTAATTGTCAAAACAAAATTACATCAATTTAAGTGAACTCTAACTTTCAAGCCAATTAACTTCAAGGGTAATTACCAGTTAATTAAGACTTCTCTTCCCAGCTACTATTTGTCAACCTACGTGAATAGCCATTTCACATCACCCCTCCTCCTTTCTCTCTCTCTCTCTCTCTCTCTCTCTCTCCCCACATCAAAGGTTCTCTCTCTCCTTATAAGCAGCAAATTCAAGATTTTGTCTTAGCTGCGTACGAGAATGTCTCGAAATTGCCTTGTTAACATCATGGTATATTCTTTAACATGTTGTACGTACAAATGAACATGTCGTGTATATATGTGTGTGTGTGTGTTCTGCTGTTTGTGAAGTAATTTAGGCTTCATTTTAATTTCATGAGGAACACATGATTTTATTTCCTTGCATGTGCTCATTTTGACAGTATTAAGTTTCGGCTAGACTATTTTTTTTTAAAGACGATGAGTATTATTTGATATTTTGGAATTTTTCATATAGTTTTTTGGTCAATTTTTTTGTGTTTTCTTATTCGTCTTGACAAAAAGAATCAAAAAAGTATAAATATATGAACCGACATTGAAAAAATTCATTTAAGATAATGCTAAAGATAACTAAAAGATTCAATATTTTTCAGTTGGTTGTTAATTTTGAGTAAATGTCAAAAACCATGTGAGGTTCAAATATTCTTCCCATTTCCCAAACCTATTCAAGTTAAATGGTTGAAATTTTTGTGGATGATTTGCCCTATATAATGCAAATTTGCATTGATTTCAGATGGCCCTATGGGCATATATCTGGTGGTTGATCGTCTTTCTTCGACGCCATCGTGTTCGACCTACAGTTGCCATGGCATGGATAGTAGAGATAATCATCATTGTATCAGAGGGTCGTCATCATTTCCACGAGCAACAAGGATTACTGCAATTCAAAATCTTATCTCTTGCGTTAACAGCATATAACGGACTTTTTACACTGTGTGATTGGATCGAATACAACCGATCGCATCCACACTTAGCAGCTTTTCACCGTGCATTGTTTGTACTTGCTACGTTACACCTCACTGCTAGCTTTGTTGTTTTTCTGCGGTACCATTTGGAGTGGCTGGTGTCACCACTAGGACTTACTGTTGCCACAATGGAGTTGTACGGCGCAGACGCATATTTCGCTGCGCAAGAAGCCTACAAAGACACACATCCACAAATGACAAGATTAACACCAGGCTTACCATGCTTCACTCAACTCTCTAGAGAACCACAACCAGAGCCATCATCAGTACTGTCTATGGGAGTAAATTCACCATCATCCTCATCCCCTCTACGTGAAGAAGGGATTGAATTGAGACCTGGGTATTTCTTACATTGTCAGTCCTTCACCATTTTTACAGGAATCAGACACCCTACTGTTCACAGCGCACAGTAGGACGTATTTCAACGTCGTTTTGACGCCCAGTATGCTCTGTTATGCGCTGTGCATAACAGTTATCCCGTGTCCATTTTTATGATGTTTAGAAAATGCATGTTTTTCTAATGCAGTTGGTTCTTAAATAGGAGTGGTCTTAGGCCTAGAGATACCCAGATACAAAGCTGTTCTTGTGAAGTGGAAGGACAATTAGAAAGGGATGAACAGACTTCTGAGGAGTATCACACAGTGGATTGTGAGGATTTGACACCAGAGGAGTATCACACCACAACGTCAGAGTTCGACGGCCAAAAGCAAGCACAAGTTTCGGAGATTTAGCAAGATGCCCAAGGTTTAAGGAGCTTCAATTTGTATTGAGAAATCTTATAATACACCTTATTTGGGTGTGTACGTATACAACTATTTGACTTTTTTTTATATATAATTTAGAGTGTTTAGGTCAATTTTTATAAACCCATGATACGAAGCGAAGAAAAGAGATGGAACAATTACATGCACTCGCGGTCCCAAGATAAAACCAATGTAGGAAGTTTGCAAGTCTTAGTTCATGCTGGTGTGCGGGTATATTCACACTCAAAATCCATCCTCCAATTAGGAAAGACCCATGTAGTGGCAATTGTGGAGTGCCCACACGCGATCAAGATAATATTATCAATATGTAGATAGAACAATTATTGACGGTTAAAAGTCTTGATAGTCAAAATAAGAAAACTCCAAGGATTAGATTGTAATTTTTTACTCGAGTGACATGTGCCAAGAAGAGGAAAGAAAGCCTAGGAAGGAGAATTACGTGCAGCATGAGTAATAACCATGGTCTAGTCGTGGATCGAATATGAAAAAATTAGAGCCTTTGAAATAAATGAAGTCAAAAAAGACAAGACAATTATCAAGAGTAGTCACAATTAGTGTCTATAAAGAATTATATTCTTAAAACAATCTTTAGTAAGTTTTTTGTAGCATTTGTTTATACTTTTACTTTATAAATTTCTTTCATCAAGATGAATTAAAAATCAAGCAAAATTAATACAAACTTAACAAATATGTACAAAAATAACAAAAACAACGGTGACATTTAGGTCTTGCTAACCAACTCTTACTAGGTAGTGGATAATATACACATAATGTCAAATAAATATAAATATTAATATATATTTTACGGATTACTAGAAATATTGGATATTGAATTTTGATGATGAAAATTAGTTTCGTAATTTGCACAAAATTTTTAATCATAAAAGAAATTATTTTAATATTTCCTAAATAAACTTAATAATTACGACATGTTTATGTCACCAATCAAAAGTAAATACAAATCATACATTTACCGCACCTAAGTATAAAACGTTCCAAATTATTTTAATGCATCATATTTGCATAGAATGTTTGATAAGATGTATGATTTTTTTTTTAAATGGTCTAAAGTTTGTTAAAAAAAAATTCAGGATTTTTTCAGAGCTTTTCATTTTGACTGGTAGACAAATCGGTAGTCTTGTAGGTCGACCACCCGATCAACCTCCCGATCGACCACCATGTCTTCTGATCAAGAAGCAATTTTGAGAAAGTACAACTACCGAACAAAGGGCTTGACAATCGGTTAATGGCACCGGTCAACCACCCGGTCTTCCGATCGGTCTACCGACCTTGTGCAATTTTGTCGCTGACATCAAATTTCAACAGACAAAAATGCATTAAATACACCTCCAACTACCATCAACAGATATATTGAAGAGAATGATATTTAGGAAATCCATTGGTGCATTTATGAAGTTAGAACAACCATTCCAAAGAGATTGATCAGGCATTCAAGAGATTCCAACACTTTCAATCTTCTCTTTCTAGAATCTCTTTGTATTGAGTTTTCGATCCACTTTCATATGTACTTAACTAAGGAGTGATTAGTATTGAGCTACAAAAACTTTCATACACAAACAATTGTAACCCTTTGAGTGTTTGGAAGATAAACATTTGTAAAAGTGATAGAACCAAAGCAATTTCATTAAGTAGCGGTTCACTAGCTTATCAGGAAAGCTAGGAGGTTGTAACGGGACTTTAACTATAGTGGAACTCAAGAGGTTCTCTTGAAGAAGTGGAATAAGGATTTGAGACCAACGGATTGCCGAATCACTATAAGTTTTCCTGATAAGCTAGTGAACCGCTACTTTAGGTGTTTGATAAATTGCTTAATATAATTTTTAATTAGTAATTTTTATTTAGCAACACAATTCACCACTCTCTTGGTTCTCTATTGGGACAACAAATATCAATGCATATTCACAGATATTAATGCACAATTTATAAATATCGATATTTTTTGTACATTATTCAATGCCTAACAAACAGTGGTTAGGATTCTTGTTTACGAAAAGGCCTACAATTCATCTAAATATCGACTCTCTCGCAGTTGCAGGATCGCTTCCGATCCCGCAACTGCACTTGCTTGTGGATTAAAAATGCATTATCCAGTGGCTAAAATACGCTTGGGGTCAAACTTCATCTTTCTTTGGTGGAAGAGGGCCCACTTGTACCCACCAAAGTGGCCCATCCACTCCAGCTGGGTGGTGTAGTAGGGCAAGTACTGCTTGATTTTGATCCTTACATCATCACAGAACTTCAAGATTTGATGGTTTCAATTGGTCAAGTACTCCAAAGTCTGCGTTTCATCCCCTGATGTATCAAATGCAGACTATGCCAGTGTTACAAAGTAAAATACCTCCTCTTCTGGCGTTACTACTGAGCTCCTTCCATCCCACCTTATCATATAATCCCCATAATTAGAATAGAATTTCAACATAAATTTGGCAAATATAATTACACATTCACAATATATAAGGGTCGACTAATTCAGACTCATCAATACACACACACATCTATATATATACATGTATATATATAGATGTGTGTGTGTATTGATGAGTCTGAATTAGTCGACCCTTAATCGACTTGCAATGAACAAGCATCCTAAACTGTCTAGAACTCTCACATAACTGACCTACCTTACATGTGCATCTCTAGATTCAAGTCGATCAGCCTCTACTTAGACCCTCCCAGGTAGCACAATGAATTAAGAACGAGAGTGGCGCCTCACGTCCACCCCTGATTCCTCAAACAGGTCCAAATATGGCGTCCTTGATTGTGCAACATCCCATAGATGGCGCACAAGATCAGGGCAAGAATCTCCCAAGATGGATTGTGGGCATTGACGGCGACAGTCTACTTGCCTGAGATGGCTCCTTCCCTCAGAGTATTAAAACCCACTCCAGATCATGAAACAAGGTAGGTGATCATCCCTAATCTTCGAGTACATTTGATTATCCACTCTAAAAAATTATTCTAACTTGATCGCCGAAGAGTCTTTAACCAGACCATCATTCCTTGACCACCTGACTTGTTTACAAGAGTCCATGCAAAAAAGTAGGTCGTCGCACCATTTTTTCGGCACCATCAATATAGAATAACTTGTTTGTTTCTACATATAATGCCAAATTAATCTGACTGTGTTTAGACTTTTTATTTTTTCGCTTTGTCATCTCATCATGTAGTATGTGTGTTTGTGATCCTTTGATCATAGAAGAATGGTATAGAACTCTATAAAAAGATAAAACTTCGAAGAATTTCTATTTTTGGTGGGTTTTCTGTAATATATAAAATTGTGAAAAAATTTCAACCAAAAATATATGATAGATTTTTCTGCAGAGCAAAAATTATGATAATTTGATAATCATTTTGGTAATTCACATAGAAAATAGTTTGGGCAAAACAGTTAAAAAAAAAAAAAAAGACAGGTCAGAATCTTACTTGTTTTTGTTCATGGGGTAGATGGGAATGGTCCCACTGGTATTGTTTCCCAGAATACCCTTGAAAACTCCTTTATCGAAGTCAGCAATTCTTGATTTGGGTACAAACAGGTTAAGCCATAGGTGTGGCACCTCCCACAAGCCCATGGACCGGAGCTTCAATTCGGCCTTGTGAGCCCGGTCCAGGAAATCCAAATAAGGCAGATCAGTTGTGAACTCTGATGCTGGTATAAACTTCAGTTTTTGCATTAGGCCCTCTACTTCCTGCACAAAAACCCCAATTGCCTTTTCCTTACGTGTAAAGTTGCTCGAGGCCGGAAAATTTTAATAAAATCTAGAAGATCTGGTCTAAGAATTTATGGATTCATAATAAAAAATGGGGAAGAGATTATAGGGGGTAGTTTGAGTATTTGTATACTTGATCAAGAGTATCTGCAGTCGAATCATCATAGTTTTTGGTAATTTCCAAGCAGTACAAGACACCACCAAGAGATGAGATATTGAGCTGATTACCAGGAGACTGAAACAATAGCCTCCAGTCGTTTATTAGTCTTGTATCCATTACAAGAAAACCCTCAACATAGTCGAATTTCTAGGATGATGGTTGCCCGTGAAGAGAGATGAGATATTCTTGGTCATGGGTAAATTCTAAGAAATCCGTATATAACACTCTGATCCATCTCACCTGCACCCAAAAAATATGAAAAATATTTTAAAAATTAGTACTTATTTCATTTTTTAAAGATATCGTATAGGACAAGGAATGTATACCTTTTTTTATCATTTCAAGAAGGTGAAAGTATCTTTTATACTATTTGTTCTTCATTTGTTTATTTTTACATAATTAAAGTCTTATAAACACAAATATCAAGTACAACAAGGGTTTTAGGCATTAAAGTGATAGGAACATTAGTTGGTCCTAAGTAATTAATACTAACCCAACTTTTATAATCTTAAAAAATTATGAGTTATATTCCTCTTTTACATTACATGAGCGAAAAATGCAAATAAATCTCGCACTTGAAGCAAGTTTAGCCTAACTTTACTAGTCCATTATTTGTTTTTATTAAAAAAATGTTTTTATTAATTTTGTGCCGAACTTTGTGAGCTATTGGAATCTCGATAAGTAATATAATTCTATCGACTAGTATTTGACTTATATTATATAAACAGAAACTTGCTAAGTTAAATAAATATATACTCAAAAATTGAAAATAGAAGACCTAAAATGAGTTTTTAAGGGCAAAAATATTATTTCAAATAGTCAGCAAAGTTAGAGAATAAATTAGGGCATATTAATAAATGCAACATGCCAACGAGTTACTCTAAAAAAATGGGGGTATATAGTGTGATTTTAGAAAATAAAGAGATATGCAATGTGATTTCATCAAAATAGAGGCGATGTTTGTGAGATTTACCCTTTAAAATATGTGCTCGAGATGTTTTAGGGGCCAAAAAGTAGATGTCAACAAACATTGCCAAATTTGGAACAGTCGATTGAATGGGAATGGGGTCAAAAAATACTCAAATGGACCCAATTGATTCCCCCGCTAGGCCACTTTTTTCTGTCATTACGGACACATCTATATTACAAGGGAGGACGGTGTGGGCTCCACACATTTTCACATCAATGGTGAGAATGATTTGATCTAACGGCTGAGATTAAAATATATTTTCACATTAACGGACTGGATCAATTTGATCCAACGGTCAACATTTATCAAGGTTCTTGGGAGATGGAGTAGGCGTGCAAGGCCTTTCTGCATCAATGCTCTTGGGAGTTGGAGTAGGCCTCTAAGGCTTTTCTGCATTTAATGGCTCCCCCCCTCTCTCTCTCTCTCTCTCTCTCTCTCCAACTCCACATTCAAATGAGGTTTACATTCTTACTACAAACCAGCAAAGCCTTACAGGAATGTATTTGAGCTTTGATTAAATGTTTTGATTTTTTTTTTGTTCTTTTTTTGTTGTTTCATTGAGCTCACAGTTCGAATTGGTTTGGAATTTCGAAGTGTGGTGACATGTCTTCAATTTTCATCTTCTTCGTTCTAAGTTTGATCAGTTAATATCTTCTTTTTCATTTGTTTTTTCTTTTTTTTATTTACTTCTCTTAGTTCCGTTAATGTCTTCTTTTTGGCATCTTTGAATGATTTGTTTTCATTTTGTTGAATTTTTTTCTTCTCTGCAAGTTAGGTTTGCACCGAAAGCCCCTCCCGCATGATGCCGAAGCCTGTTGATCCGGACATCGATCATGTTATCGTTTCGTAGGTTTGTGTTAGAAGATGTAGGTCAATGCTTCGGTTCATCAGGCCATATGTATTTCTATTGTTGTAAAATTAAGTTTGAAAATGGATATGAGAGCTGGGTGCTCATTTTTATTATGTTTTTTGCTCAATTCATTTATCAGATACAGTTTTTTGTAATTATGGAATTTTGAAGATTGACAAAGCATCAATGAAGTTGTTTGATGGTCATTTGTTTTTTCTATGTTAAATCAGCATATATAGGTCACCCAAGAAGCACAGGCACGGGCTATAATATGTTCCATGGAGATGCTTTCGGGAGGTTGCCTATTGTAAACATTTTTATTTACTTCATATATAGTTTGTGATTAGGTATTCTACTTGCAACATACGTGTTCACTTTAATATGGGTTAGTGGGGACTTTTTTATAGTTAATTCGGTTTGAGCAAAGCTCCTGCCCGATCTAAGAGTTGCACCTGATCTCAAATAATTTTCTTTAGTTGGTTCGTTTGCTCCTTTGTGTTAACTAATTTGTTTGATGTTGTTACTTTTTATTCCTTTTGTATTATAGACATATGTAGTACGCCAAAAAGTGAATTTTAAAAAGATAGTTGAATTTAACGAATGTGAGCTTTAGTTTCGCTGGTAGTGCCGTAGGCACGGGTAATACGCTAGTGTGGATACATATATATCTGAAATTGTTAGATGTATGTGGACTCATGTTTATCTAACGGTTCTACAAATATCTGTATACGAATGTGTCCGAAACTTATTTGTTCCTAAAATTTTTGTTCAACAAATCCTCGAGCCCCAACACCCACCCCATTTACAGCCAATCCCAAACTAATATTTTTTTATACAATATTTATACTATTATAAAGTGAACACTCCTTTTGGTGGTGAACACTTTTTTAAAGCGACTCACACTTTTGATTTCCCAAAAGATACACGATCAAAAATTATATTTTCAAACTTACACTTAGTACTTCACATAAGTATATATAAGGGTATTTATATAAAGTTCTAGAAAACTACATGACTATAACAAAAAAAAAATTCCAACAATTTTAAAACTACACACTCTCTTCACTTCCTCTATTATGGAAGTTGGATTTCTCTGAAACCCTCGGCCCTTTTTTGTAAGCCTAGCCGCATGCCTCTTGAGCCGCCGCTCATCTCAATTACCACCCCATCGAACGTCTGAGACTGTCCATTAACGGAATGCCCGTAGCCTCTAGCCGATACCGTAAACCCATCACCCGACTCATAAGCAACTCGAACGAGCCGAGCTACGTCTGTCACGACCCATCCCGTAAAGGTTGAGGTACGTGACTGGCCACGAGTGAAACTCGTAAGGCCCTTTAAAAATATACCAGTTTAGGGATTTTCTATCAACATAACTGATATCAGAGTGCGAAAAATAAAATTAACTCAAAAGTTCAGTGCATAAAATAAAGTGCAACAATATAACCCTTATGGGTTTACAAACCATGACTACGGTCCAAATTCCCGACCGGTCAACCAAATACATTACAATCAAGATCGAATTACATTAAAATATGCTAAGTTTAGAGATTACAAAAGACACTTCAATTCCAATACAACTTGCAGAATTCAAGCATAGTCAGCATCGTTAATTAAAATATGTTGCATCAACAACTTCATTAGCACTAGGCTAGTGTGAGTCTAGATATGACAAGTCTACTAACTTTCTGTATTAAGATAACCCGTATTCTTGAAATTCATTATAATTAAATGCCAACCTTATATGATACACTAATCCAGCTTTTAGGCTTGCGCTGTAACCATGTACACTTATCAAATGATCATGTTATGTGACGTATGAATCCAGCTTTAAGGGTTACGCTGTAACCATGCATGATAACATTGTATGATCTACGGCCCACCAGTAAATTAGGGAGCGACCCCAAATATAAGCCGGCGTGATATCACCCGTTGGATTACCTGGCTAATAATCCCCACCCTTATTACTTCACCTCATCGCTAGAATCTTCATCCGCCCCCTAGCGGCCGGGGCGCCGTATTGATCTCATGCCGTAATATTTTCATGTTTTCATGATGCCATGATTCTTTTTAATGTCTTAACATATCATGCTCAGTCTACTATCAATTCAGTGGCATAGATGTATATGCATCAAAGTAAAGAGAATCATTTGTTTTTATTGCAGAATGTAAGTAAGCAAGTCATGTATAAGACTCACCTAAAATTAGTCCGAAATTCTTTTATATTAACTCGGTCCAACGATCTCCAATTCCCGAATCTATCATGATGAGTAAAAAGTCCTTATTGCCGACAACTCTTAAAAGAATATACTAACTTAGTGACTCGAATCGCGTAATCATTTGGACTCCTCAATACGTAAGGGTACGAAGTGTAATTCGGGTTCTAGGTCAAAGTGGTCAATTTACCCAATTAACAAGTGGCCCCGAGAGCTTTCTCGGCATTCGTGTCAATTTTATTACTTAATCCTTAGTCTCGTTTGTATATTCTAAGGCTCGGATGACTCACGTTCGATCGGTTTGATCGCCGGTTACTTAGACCGTAAAAGGGTATTTTCGTAATTTTGGTATCAGCCGAAAAAATATAACCGAGGCCCAACCCACTTTATTTTCAGTCCTTATTCATATTCAAAGCCTAATTTCATGGTCGGTCCGTTCGTGTGGTGATTTTAGTGTCGGTAGCCAAAAAGTAAGTAAGAGTGGCATTTTGGTAATTATACTCTCCGGTCTCCGAAACCCGGGACCGAGACTTGTCCTGTACATTATTTAACTCCAATTTCATCATGGTAATGTCAATTTCGTGATTCGGCTAACGGTTGTGGCGATTTAAGTGGGTGCGTGAGTAGGGTTTCTAGAGAGAGAAAACTCCCAGAAATGGGCTATTTTTCGGGCTGAATTTGGGGTCGTTTTCTGTGAGCTACGTAGGTCTCGAGGACGATCCAATCTATGTAGGTCCAAGATTTAATGTTTGTCTACAACTTTCGTGTTTTAAGAAACTGATTTTGACCGTCCGAACATCAAGATTCAAGGGCCCGAAGTTGACAAAAAATCTGGGGAAGTCAGTGTTCAATAAGGCCGCGGGTCATTTTCGTAGCATGATTGTAACACGTTCAAGACGTCATAGAGTAAATCCATTCCGTCTATGTTCAAGATAAAGTATTCTTCTCAAACTTTCGTCTTTTGAAAAATGTAATTTGAGCAACGAAACATCAAGATCTAAGTCTCCGAAGTTAAACAAAAATCAGCGAAGAATCTGGAAAATCCGGAAAAAGGCAGTTTACGAGTGGCTTTCGTAGTGCGATTTCTATGGGTTCTAATGGTCCGAGGGTCGATCCAATCCATCTATTTCAAAGAATAAGTGTCCAACTACGAGTTCTAACAACGAAATCTAAATTAAACCATATAAAACATTAAGATCTAAAACCTCGAATATAAGAAAAAGTATACGCTTAATAAGGGTGTTTTACCTCTTCCTTGCCGGAAAGCTTGGTGGCTGGACATGGCGGCTCGGACACGAATACGGCAGTCACGAACAAGCTCCGGGACGTCCAAATATGCGCCGTAATGTAGGGGCGGTTGCCGTGTATGTAGTTAGAGGTGGTAGAAATTAAAGAAGAGCAAAATGGTGAAGAAGAAGGGGGTTTTTCCCCTTGGTGAGAGAGAGAGAGAGAGAGAGAGAGAGAGAGAGAGAGGCTTAGAGAGAGAGAGGAAGTCTGCCGTGGAGAAGGAGGGGAAAATGTCCAATTTTATGGTTTCATGATATGCTAGAAAGCATATATATTATGTATTATTAAAATAAATAAATAAATAAGTAAATAGAAAATCCCTATATAGATTATAGGCTTAATCATGATTTGAGGGAAGACTCCCCATGATTTAAGGAAAAAGGGGATTTGATTTGAACCATGATGGATTTATATCGGTCAAGGGCTTGGTCGCGCGCGCGTGCGCAAAATGCTACGCGATCCCGAGAAACTGTTCCGGTACTGATTTTTCGAAAAATACGAGAATAGGCCGCGTGACTCAGAAAATTACAAGAATCATCATGGCGTGCTCGGATTTCTCATACGAGTATTCCTTGGTAGGTCGACATCTCCAAAAGTCGTAAAATTTAACGTATTTAATAAGCGTAGGTTCCGAAATCAAAATTTTCAAATTAAAGAATTAAATCACATAATAATTATAATTATCCGCGCTATTTTTAAATTTAAAATAATTCAATCGGGTCGGGGTATTACAACATCCTCGGCTGAAGCCGGGTGTAGAACTGCAAATGGCTTAGCTCTGTTTACACCGCCGAAATCAAGAGAAGCAGCTTCGACATCAGAGGATTCGACAGTAAGGTTGCCGTTGAATTCGAGCCGAAGTAGCTCCATCGAGTCCAAGATCAATCCCACGGTCACGATTAATCGACATATTAAAATTGCTAAAACAAATGTAATATCCATATAATCTGTTGTTCTTTCCCTCTAGTAATGAGTTGAGTTTGGATGTGTTTGGGGTTTTATACGGGGAAAATGAAGGAGAAGGTGAAGGATAAGAAAATTGTGCACACCGCGGTCCGCAGATGCTGAGTAAATTATTTATTAAATAATTTATTCGGTATCCATTCGTATAATTAAATTTAGCCGATGATTGATAACTTTTCTGAAAGCTCTTGTCGAGATGAATCAACAAATCAACAAAAATTGATGAAAAACAAAAAATTACAAAAAATTTTCAAATAAGGACGAAAAAAGGGGGATAAGTTATTGAGGGGGATAAGATAAGAGTGGTATTATTTTTAAAGGGTTGGCCCACATTGATGTGATATTTATAGAGGGGGTAATAAAAAGTAGATAGTTTGGATGAAGTATTAAAAAAATGGGATAAAATAGTACTTAATTTGAATGGAGCATAAAATAGGGGATAAGGTTATTTTGTATTTGTAATGAAGAAGAAGGGGTATTATCTAAGAATAATACCCCCTCCCCTCTTTTTCCCTCCCCTCGAGGATAATTTTTGGGCACCTCCCCCCCTACCCAAAAATTATCCCCCTTTATCCCTCTTTGGAGGATTATTTTTGGAGGGGTGAAAAATTATCCCCCTGCATTTTTTGCTCCCAAACCATCTATATTACAAGGGAGGACGGTGTGAGCTCCACACATTTTCACATCAATGGTGAGAATGATTTGATCTAACGGCTGAGATTAAAATATATTTTCACATTAACGGACTGGATCAATTTGATCCAACGGTCAACATTTATCAAGGTTCTTGGGAGATGGAGTAGGCGTGCAAGGCCTTTCTGCATCAATGCTCTTGGGAGTTGGAGTAGGCCTCTAAGGCTTTTCTGCATTTAATGGCTCCCCCCCTCTCTCTCTCTCTCTCTCTCTCTCTCTCTCCAACTCCACATTCAAATGAGGTTTACATTCTTACTACAAACCAGCAAAGCCTTACAGGAATGTATTTGAGCTTTGATTAAATGTTTTGATTTTTTTTTTGTTTTTTTTTTGTTGTTTCATTGAGCTCACAGTTCGAATTGGTTTGGAATTTCGAAGTGTGGTGACATGTCTTCAATTTTCATCTTCTTCGTTCTAAGTTTGATCAGTTAATATCTTCTTTTTCATTTGTTTTTTCTTTTTTTTATTTACTTCTCTTAGTTCCGTTAATGTCTTCTTTTTGGCATCTTTGAATGATTTGTTTTCATTTTGTTGAATTTTTTTCTTCTCTGCAAGTTAGGTTTGCACCGAAAGCCCCTCCCGCATGATGCCGAAGCCTGTTGATCCGGACATCGATCATGTTATCGTTTCGTAGGTTTGTGTTAGAAGATGTAGGTCAATGCTTCGGTTCATCAGGCCATATGTATTTCTATTGTTGTAAAATTAAGTTTGAAAATGGATATGAGAGCTGGGTGCTCATTTTTATTATGTTTTTTGCTCAATTCATTTATCAGATACAGTTTTTTGTAATTATGGAATTTTGAAGATTGACAAAGCATCAATGAAGTTGTTTGATGGTCATTTGTTTTTTCTATGTTAAATCAGCATATATAGGTCACCCAAGAAGCACAGGCACGGGCTATAATATGTTCCATGGAGATGCTTTCGGGAGGTTGCCTATTGTAAACATTTTTATTTACTTCATATATAGTTTGTGATTAGGTATTCTACTTGCAACATACGTGTTCACTTTAATATGGGTTAGTGGGGACTTTTTTATAGTTAATTCGGTTTGAGCAAAGCTCCTGCCCGATCTAAGAGTGGCACCTGATCTCAAATAATTTTCTTTAGTTGGTTCGTTTGCTCCTTTGTGTTAACTAATTTGTTTGATGTTGTTACTTTTTATTCCTTTTGTATTATAGACATATGTAGTACGCCAAAAAGTGAATTTTAAAAAGATAGTTGGATTTAACGAATGTGAGCTTTAGTTTCGTTGGTAGTGCCGTAGGCACGGGTAATACGCTAGTGCTAAACATGTCACGTCGATCCTTTTACCTCCTCCAAAAATTATCCCCCTTCTTTTTTTCCCCATCCAAACGAGCAACAGTTTTTTTCCTTATCCCCCCTCTTATCCCCCTTTATCCCCCTTTATACCCTATTTAAACCCCCATCCAAACCATCTATTTTTTTACCCTCCCTCTATAAACATCACATCAAAGTGGGCCCTCCCTCTAAAACTAATACCCCCTCTTATCTTATACCCCCTCCAAAAATTATCCCCCTGAAAATATACCCCCATCCAAGCGGGCCCTCACAACTTTCAACTACAACCACGATCGAAACGGGCACGAAACCAAATGAAACAACCTCAAGAGGGTTCTCAAGTACAAGGGCCTCCTAAGTAGGGGTGAAAATAAAAACCGGAAAACCGGACCGGACCAACGGTTTGAGGATTGAAAAATTCGGTTCGGTTCGGTCCGGTTTCGGTTTGGAACTTTGAAAAAATCGGTTTTTTCGGTCCGGTTTCGGTTTGGAGGAATACAAACCGATTCAAACCGGACCGGACCGGATAAGGGTTATAAATAAAAATATGTTATATTTTTAAGTTTATGTATTATAACTTATAACCAATTACTCCATTAGTCATTTAATCTATTAGGATTTAAGACCATTATCATGTTTTAGAAATGAAAAATCACTATTTATAGATAGTGAATAAAAATAGAAAACTACCAGTTTAAATATAAAAAATAAGAGTAATTTAAAATTCTTAAATCTTTCAGAGGATGTTTAATGCATTTCTATTGTTGAAAATTTCACTCCAAATTGTTAATTTTTTTTCTTTTTTTTGTGATTGGTCTGAAATATTATCTAAAAAAATTTAAAAGTCCAAACCGGACCGAAACCGGCTCAAACCGATCAAAACCGGACCGGTAAAATCGGTCCGGTTTCGGTTTACAAAATTTTCAAACCGGACAACCGGTCCGATCCCATGAATTCTACCAAACCGGACCGGTTACACCCCTACTCCTAAGACATGTAAAGATAAGACTCTCTAGCTTACAATTCTTCTAATTAATATATATCCAACCTCTTGTGCTTTTAAAATAAATTATTCTTTTGTTAAATATAGTCGTTTTTTTATATGTTGTAATTTTTTAACATTTTTCTTCAATTTTTTTGCTTTTTCTCATTTGTCTTGATAAGAGGAATTGAGAAAGTATAAAAATATAAATCAAAATTCAAAAAATATCAAATAAGACAAAACTATAGACACAAAAAGGAATAAAAAAAATTTAGTGAATCCTTTAGAACTTCTTGTCATATTCCGGCCTATACTTTTAGACTTTTTCGATTCTTCTTATCGAAATGAATAACTAATCTAAAAAATTTAACGCAAACTAAATAAAAATTAAAAAATGACTAGAAAATAATATCATTTACTTTGTCCAAAAGTAGCCTAAGACACATAAAGAAAAGACTCTCTAGCTTACAATTCATCTAAATCTCGACGCTCTTGCGGTTGCATGATCGCTTCTGATCCCGCAACCACACGTGCTTGTAAATTATGCATCATCATGAAATCGGGTTTAAAAATACACTGTCTAGTGGCTAAAATACGCTTGGGGTCGAACTTCATCTTCCTTTGGTGGAAGAGGGCCCACTTGTCTCCACCAAAGTGGTCCATCCACTCTAGCTGGCTGGTGTAGTGAGGCAAGTACTGCTTGACTTTGATCCCTACATCATCACAGAACTTCAAGATTTGACGGTTCCGATTGGTCAAGTACTCCAACGTCTGCGTCTCATCTCCTGATTTATCAAATGCAGACCACGCTAGTGTTACAACATAAAATACCTCCTCTTCTGGTGTTACTACTGAGCTCCTTTCATCCCACCTAATCAACACATTTAAATTAATTATAATGGAATTTCAACATAAATTTAACAAATATAAATATACATTCACAAGAAAGTATATATTCTTCACAAATACCAAAACATTTGTTCACATTTTTCCACATATAAAGACGAAACAACAATAAAGAATCCTTTGGTGGTGGTGTAATTTTTTTTTTTTTTTTTTAATGTATGCGTCAGTTTGTCGACTACTGTGTGTTTGGGCATAGTGGTTGGGATCTAATGGTGTTGGATCATGTCCACCATCGAGACCTAAAAGGTAAGATTCGATTTAAAAAATTTGTTTAGGTTGGTAATTAAGGATTTCACCAGGAAAACTTGTCGAAGTCTACACTAGAGGAAAGTCCAAGGACGATCAGAGCTGAATTTATCTGATTCGGTCTCCAAACTCCAGAGTCTAAGTCAGTTGCCATATAAAGATATTGTGTAAGTTTACACTTAGATCTCGAGTTCTCCGAGATCATTGAGAACTGATTCTTAGTATAACTAATCCTCAAGAGACATGTGGGGAAAAGAGAGGGAACTCATCATCATTCCGATATACATAAGAATATGTACTAGACGGAGAAGTTAATCTCTAATTTTCATTTTGATCAAAACTCTAACTATCCTGAAGCACCTACTACTTTGAGAGACTGATTTGGACGTCAAAAAGTCGTTATTGACACCACTAGATATTCACAAGGCCTTCTAATTCCTTTTCTCTTGCCTTCAGGGCAGACTTGCTTGGAGTTCTAAGTTCGAAACGATTAGGCCAAAACAAAAACAAGGGTATAAACCCTAAAAGAAAAAAAATTCAGAAGAATTTATATTTTTGATGGGGCTTTCTGTAGAACAAAATTTTGTTAGTCTTTCTGCATACTAAAGAATTATGATTATTTGTTAAACGCCTCATCGTTTTGATAATTCACATAAGCCCCGCTCAAATGACAAAAAATATAAGAAATAATGAAAAAAATAATTTTTAATAAATTTTTGGAGTGTTTAATTATTTTCCTACTAGGACTTTTTTTTTTTGTCCAAAATATATCTCACACAAGATATAGAATTTAACTCGTGGAAAAGTTTTACATTCCCGCCATTCTCAAATTTTTGGCGCCAGACACTCTGTCTCCCTCTCCTTTATCTCATATAATCTGGGCATTCAGTGCTAGCAATCAATTTCTTTTACCGCTATTTTCTGCTCTATTTCTTCTCGTCAAGGTGAGTCTAATCTTGATTTCCCCTTTTTTCATTGAATCCATGTACGAATAGAGGCAATATCTGTGTTGGTATATATCTGTAGGGCTAATTTTGAGTCATTGAAACCAGTTCGTTTCTCCCTGTTTAATTCATCACCAGATCGAAGACACCCATGGACGATCTGGATCATCACGAACCTAACTCGCATTAATCCTACAGAAGCACTAATTGTGAAATCCCGATCTTTTAATCAATTAAATTATTTTGGAAATTTAAAATTTGTAAGTTTATAATTATTATTTTATGGAGTAAAAAAAAAAGAGATAAAATAAAATGATTCTTTTGTCAAAATTTAAAATTTCTTTTACAAAATATCAGTAGGTAATGACGTTGTTAATTTAACTGACGAGGGAGGCGAGAACTATGACCCAACACTCGAGATTATTGAATTCGCATCATTTTTTTGGTCGCACTAATATATAAATATATACACACGTCGGTATTTACGAAATTCGTTGCGATCAGAATTGAACAGTTTTGTAACGAGCAATCGAGGCGAGACCGGGGGTCCCACTTTTTTTCACACGATTAGAAATAACTAGCATACATATATTTTTTCCCCTAGAGATTACTTATTTTTTTACTCTATCATCATGATTTTTTTTGCATGTAGTGTACCAATGCAAATACATGCAAAATTGGACTAGCCTATGGGGATGCATGCAATGGTGAGGCTAGGAAGCAATCCCTTCCTTTTTCCCCTGACTTACACGGCAGACCTATACACACACACACACACACTTTTCATATGCACACAAGATTTAGTATAAATATGCATACCTCATGTACTTGGGCATTTTACACTTGGAGTCTCTAGCATTTTTTTTTGAGAGAGTGAGTGAGTGAGTGAGAGGACAGACCATACTAGCAAGAGAGAGTTAGAGGAGGCTCGGGTCAGACTCGGGTCAGTCTCGGGTCGTGCTCGGGACACTCGAATCCGAAGCAAAACGTAACCGAAGGTATAAACTTATATTCGTTCTCTTTATACACATCATTTTCGAATACATTTCGTTTTTATCTCGTTTCGTTTCGAGTCAAGATTTTTTGATAAAAATTGTAGCTAAGACACCCTATTACTCGTACATGTTCAAACCCGGGGCGGTTTTGTTGAAAAATACGAAGTTTTGGCCGTCCGAACGACAAAATGCACACTGTCAGATTTTACCGGTAACATACCTTGCTAAATTACTCGGAGTTTTTATTCTACTATATTTCTGCGAAAAATGCTTATTAGGGGTTGTAGACGACACATTTTAGCACGCATGCGTGTTGGACCCGGGGCTCGGAAGGCTCGGGAATGGGAGAAACTCACCGTCGAACACAGCTGATTTTTCAGCTGTGTAAAATCAGCTTCTGGACAGTTTACACTGTCCAGTTTTGGGCAGTCCGGGCAGCCCATGGTTCGGGCAGCCCCTACTCGGGCAGTCCTTGTTCGGGTCAGTTCGACACAAACTTAGTAGAATTGGTTCGGGTTGATCTCGTACGAGCATTATTTGAGTTTCGAGACGAAAAATATTATTTTTACCGGTAACTTTCGTTTGAACCAAATCATTTTTAGACCCAACCCGAGACTTAGTGGTTGACCAAAACCCGTCACTTAACCCATAAAAAAAAACAGTACCTTAGCCGAACACTTAGAAAAAATTAGACCACGTGACCCTTGGACACATCGAACGCCGTTTTTGACACGAGTCTAATAAACCATCGGAATATGCAACGTTTTATAAAATAAATAAATTAGATTACGATCATGCTAAATCCTATGACCCTTATGATAGATCCCGAAGTCGGTGACGCGTAGGGCAGTACGAGAGCTTTCGGGCGAACAACTATCGAGGTGAGTTTTGTTATGCCTTGTTTACCGATGTTATGGAAAAAAAATACATATTTATCAATTGTTTTTTTGCGAGAATTTATGTCTTTAATATCCATGTTATTTGTATTGAAATCAAGTAAGACAATATTGAGATATTTATTGAGATTATGGAAATCGCATGAATTATGAAAATTGGCTTAATTAAGAAGTTGATAAACTTGACATATTATTCAGAAATGTGGTTGGCAAATAATATTTCCATGACACTTGTAATTATTGAAAATAAACCTTTAAGGAGAATTATCGATTAAATGTTCATACGGTGCCCCGACCGCCAGGGGATGAGAAATGTGGCGAGGTGACTGGAATAAGGTTGAAGGATCGACGACCGATAGATCCGCCGAATGAAGTCATGCCGATTTTATATCTGATAGGGTAGCTCCCTATATTCGGTGACCGTTGAACGGATAAATTGACTATTGTCCTGGAATGGAAATAGTAATCTATCGTACGGTGCGCCGACCGCCAGGGGACAAGAAATATGGCGAGGTGAACGGAATAAAGTTGAAGGATCGACGACCGATAGATCCGCCGGATGATGTCATGCCGATCTTACATGTAATAGGGTAGCTCTCTATATTCGGTGACCGTTGAACAAATAAATTGGCTATTATCCTGAAATAGAAACTGTGCATAGAACTGGAATATTCACTCGAAACCTATGATTGAGAAGCTTGACTTTAGAAAAAGAATTATGATTTCTTTGCAAATGCCATTGATTACTTGTCATGTTTGTAGACTATAAATTGTTTCACAATGCTTGCGTACAAGGAGAAAATTATATTATGCATGAAACTCGATAAACACTGTATAACGAAATTCACACTAGCCTAGTGCTTAAGAGTTGTTTTTTACTACAACTACAGGTGCTTTCAGAGACAAGGACGTTGCTTGATTTAGTACCTTCGTCAAGTTGTCTAATTTTACTGTATTTATTATTTTCTTGTGTAGTACTTCCGTTTAAGATTTTATGTTATTGTACTTTCAATTTCTGGTCGAGCCGCCTGTGGCCGAGCCTAAGATTCTACCATGCGATGTAATAATTAGTTTATCACTAGCACTTCGGGGTATTTTCTTCTTTAACATATTTCCGCTCTTTCTTTTAAATATTACACTCTGATATTACGGAAATCCCTAAACCAGTTTTATAAGTTGAGGCCTTGATGGATTAAACCCCATCGGCCGGTTGCGACCCCTTGTATTTGTTTATATTTTTTATTTATTCATTTATTCATTTATCTTGAGATGGGTCGTGACAAAAGTGGTATCAGAGCATGATTTTCGGATTTCAAAATAAAACCCCAGTGCTATGAGATTTGAGACACGATAATCACACATTTAGATGTAATAGTTACTTGGGTATGTGTTATTACATATGTAACTTGTATAATTAAGTAACGACCGCGATAGGGCCGGTACTAACCAGACTATATCTTGTGTACTGTAGGTATGTCGAGTTCCAGTTCCCTCAGCAGTTTCAGTGGGAGCAATTCTCGGGGAGGTTTTCGCTTTCACAAGGGTGCTGACGGGATAGATATTTCTGACAATGACCCGGCGCTTAACGATGACGCAATTAGCATGGCGGCAGACACATCGGCTCAAGCCATAGTTGCTGGCATCATGCAGAAGCACCCTGAGTATACGAGGAAGCAAGTCCAAGTGGTAGCAGGAGAACAAGCAGCCAAGAGACATCGAGCCACCAAAGAAACGTTAGATATGATATGCCATCAATGTGATGAGATTCGAGCAGAAGTCGCGAATAATTGGTATCTTGGAGAGCCGTCAGGAGTTGGTCAACACAATGATGATGAGGAGGAAGAAGAAGGGACTGAGGATGATGGGTATGACGCTGAAAGAGAGGAGTCGGAGGAAGAAGAAGGGGTCGAGGCAGAGCCCGTAGACCAAGAGGACATTTTTCCACAGGAGTTAGAGTACGAGGTGGTAGACGCTCCAGTTGAGGGGCCGATACCCGGACCAGAGGAACTTTTTGACGATGATCCTTTCGAGGACGATGATCCTTTCGAGGACGATGATCCTTTCGGAGACGATGACTTTTTCGAGGACGGGATCTTCTCTGGCGGGGAGGAGCAGACAGAGCTGGATGACCTCACAGATGCCCCACCAGCTAGCCCCAGCCAAGATTCGGGAACATAGATGATTTTCCCCCTCCCTTCATTTGTTTTGGATTTTGGGTATGGCCGATTACTGTTATTTTGTATTTTCGGGTTTTTAGTTACCATGGTAGATGACGCGACCCGGACGCATCCCAGTCATCTTAATGTATTCACGAACGTGATTGCTAGTAGCATTATGATTATATGTGTAAGATTTAGTCTTTCTAGCCTTTAGACAAATCGTTCAGACTTGAGAGTAATGACAGTTTGGGGACCAAACTTCCCAAGGTGGTAAGAATGTGAAATCCCGATCTTTTAATCAATTAAATTATTTTGGAAATTTAAAATTTGTAAGTTTATAATTATTATTTTATGGAGTAAAAAAAAAGATAAAATAAAATAATTCTTTTGTCTAAATTTAAAATTTCTTTTACAAAATATCAGTAGGTAATGACGTTGTTAATTTAACTGACGAGGGAGGCGAGAACTATGACCCAACACTCGAGATTATTGAATTCGCATCATTTTTCTGGTCGCACTAATATATAAATATATACACACGTCGGTATTTATGAAATTCGTTGCGATCAGAATTGAACAGTTTTGTAACGAGCAATCGAGGCGAGACCGGGGGTCCCATTTTTTTTCACACGATTAGAAATAACTAGCATACATATATTTTTTCCCCTAGAGATTACTTATTTTTTTACTATATCATCATGATTTTTTTTGCATGTGGTGTACCAATGCAAATACATGCAAAATTGGACTAGCCTATGGGGATGCATGCAATGGTGAGGCTAGGAAGCAATCCCTTCCTTTTCCTCCTGACTTACACGGCAGACCTATACACACACACACACTTTTCATATGCACACAAGATTTAGTATAAATATACATACCTCATGTACTTGGGCATTTTACACTTGGAGTCTCTAGCATTTTTTTTTTTGAGAGAGTGAGTGAGTGAGTGAGAGGAGAGACCATACTAGCAAGAGAGAGTTAGAGGAGGCTCGGGTCAGACTCGGGTCAGTCTCGGGTCGTGCTCGGGACACTCGAATCCGAAACAAAACGTAACCGAAGGTATAAACTTATATTCGTTTTCTTTATACACATCATTTTCGAATACATTTCGTTTTTATCTCGTTTCGTTTCGAGTCAAGATTTTTTGATAAAAATTGTAGCTAAGACACCCTATTACTCGTACATGTTCAAACCCGAGGTGGTTATGTTGAAAAATACGAAGTTTTGGCCGTCCGAACGACAAAATGCACACTGTCAGATTTTACCGGTAACATACCTTGCTAAATCACTCGGAGTTTTTATTCTATTATATTTCTGCGAAAAATGCTTATTAGGGGTTGTAGACGACACATTTTAGCACGCATGCGTGTTGGACCCGGGGTTCGGAAGGCTCGGGAATGGGAGAAACTCACCGTCGAAGACAGCTGATTTTTCAGCTGTGTAAAATCAGCTTCTGGACAGTTTACACTGTCCAGTTTTGGGCAGTCCGGGCAGCCCATGGTTCGGGTAGCCCCTACTCAGGCAGTCCTTGTTCGGGTCAGTTCAACACAAACTTAGTAGAATTGGTTCGGGTTGATCTCGTACGAGCATTATTTGAGTTTCGAGACGAAAAATATTGTTTTTACCGGTAACTTTCGTTTGAACCAAACCATTTTTAGACCCAACCCGAGACTTAGTGGTTGACCAAAACCCGTCACTTAACCCATAAAAAAAAACAGTACCTTAGCCGAACACTTAGAAAAAATTAGACCACGTGACCCTTGGACACATCGAACGCCGTTTTTGACACAAGTCTAATAAACCATCGGAATATGCAACGTTTTATAAAATAAATAAATTAGATTATGATCATGCTAAATCCTATGACCCTTATGATAGATCCCGAAGTCAGTGACGCGTAGGGCAGTACGAGAGCTTTCGGGCGAACAACTATCGAGGTGAATTTTGTTATGCCTTGTTTACCGATGTTATGGAAAAAAAATACATATTTATCAATTGTTTTTTGGCGAGAATTTATGTCTTTAATATCCATGTTATTTGTATTGAAATCAAGTAAGACAATATTGAGATATTTATTGAGATTATGGAAATCGCATGAATTATGAAAATTGGCTTAATTAAGAAGTTGATAAACTTGACATATTATTCAGAAATGTGGTTGGCAAATAATATTTCCATGACACTTGTAATTATTGAAAATAAACCTTTAAGGAGAATTATCGATTAAATGTTCATACGGTGCCCCAACCGCCAGGGGATGAGAAATGTGGCGAGGTGACTGGAATAAGGTTGAAGGATCGACGACCGATAGATCCGCCGGATGACGTCATGCCGATTTTATATCTGATAGGGTAGCTCCCTATATTCGGTGACCGTTGAACGGATAAATTGACTATTGTCCTGGAATGGAAATAGTAATCTATCGTACGGTGCGCCGACCGCCAGGGGACAAGAAATATGGCGAGGTGAACGGAATAAGGTTGAAGGATCAACGACCGATAGATCCGCCGGATGATGTCATGCCGATCTTACATGTAATAGGGTAGCTCCCTATATTCGGTGACCGTTGAACAAATAAATTGGCTATTATCCTGAAATAGAAACTGTGTATAGAACTGGAATATTCACTCGAAACCTATGATTGAGAAGCTTGACTTTAGAAAAAGAATTATGATTTCTTTGCAAATGCCATTGATTACTTGTCATGTTTGTAGACTATAAATTGTTTCACAATGCTTGCGTACAAGGAGAAAATTATATTATGCATGAAACTCGATAAACACTGTATAACGAAATTCACACTAGCCTAGTGCTTAAGAGTTGTTTTTGACTACAACTACAGGTGCTTTCAGAGACAAGGACGTTGCTTGATTTAGTACCTTCGTCAAGTTGTCTAATTTTACTGTATTTATTATTTTCTTGTGTAGTACTTCCGTTTAAGATTTTATGTTCTTGTACTTTCAATTTCTGGTCGAGCCGCCTGTGGCCGAGTCTAAGATTCTACCATGCGATGTAATAATTAGTTTATCACTAGCACTTCGGGGTATTTTCTTCTTTAACATATTTCCGCTCTTTCTTTTAAATATTGCACTCTGATATTACGGAAATCCCTAAACCAGTTTTATAAGTTGAGGCCTTGATGGATTAAACCCCATCGGCCGATTGCGACCCCTTGTATTTGTTTATATTTTTTTATTTATTCATTTATTTTGAGACGGGTCGTGACACTAGTAGTAGTAGTCCCCATGGAGGCTATAACGAAATAAGCCATAGACTGCTGCATCTTAAATTAGGTTAAAAATGGGTTGATAACAATTTGCGTTGATACCATATGGTGTGTTTGTTAGAGCTCAAAAAAGAGTTCATTGCTTATCACTTCAGATACGGTTATTCAGGTTACCATATCCAGAATTTGTTTATTTTTTTAAACCTCTGATATCATATTCAGATTATTATTTTATCTGTTTGGAGTAAGATAAAATTGTCACACCCCTCTCTCTACTCATATCTTAGCCCCTTCTATACTTCCCGTTGTTTTTAATTACGAGAATGTTATTCAGTTGCTCATATCCATTATATTTTTCTTCAAAAAATACGTAAACAAATCTTTTACAATTATATTCACTTCTCTACAATAAATTTTTGATTCTACTATATCTCTCCTTCTACTATATAATCCATATCTGTTCTAAAATTTTGACCGCTACCAAATAGATCGATAATAACCAATTACGTTGCTCTCAAAGTTAATTTCATACACAGTTAACCATTGAATCAGAATAAAGAACTTTTTCATTGTTTTCTTTTTCTTGGCAGATTGACAACTAAATTTAATTTTTTTACAAACTTCTTTGATTAAGTAACACTCACAAGATTTTTTTCTTCATTTTAATTCACTTTTTTTTAGAAAGACAAAAAAAAAAAAAAGACAGGTCAGTATCTTACTTGTTTTTGTTCATGGGGTAGATGAGAATGGTCCCACTGGTGTTGTTTCCCAAAATACCCTTGAAAACCCCTTTGTCGAAGTCAGCAATTCTTGATTTGGGTACAAACAGGTTAAGCCATGGGTGTGGCACCTCCCACAAGCCCATGGACCGGAGCTTCAATTCGGCCTTGTGAGCCCGGTCCAGGAAATCCAAATAAGGCAGGTCAGTTGTGAACTCTGATGCTGGTATAAACTTCAGTTTTTGCATTAGACCCTCTACTTCCTGCACAAAATCCCAATTGATAATAAATGAAAAAACTCACTGAAACAAAATAAATAAAAATGATTCAAAATACGAAAAAGAAGAAATTGAAACAAGTCCTTTTGTCAGGATAACTCTTATTTGTAAATTAAATTACGCAAATCCAAACAACATTATTAAGCAAGATCTCTAATGTGTTTATATGATCAATATCGGATTCACTTGGAGTCCAGTACACTAATATTTAAATTAAGGGTTCAGGTTCATAGATAGTAGTTTGGAAAGTATGAGGCCTACTAATAAATTGAAATAGGACGAAGATACCCTTTTATGTGTTCGTTGAGTTTTTTTTTTTCGTATGTGGAGAGCTATAGAGAGAGAGGTGTTATGATTTGCGATTGATTGATGTGTCATTCATTAGACAACAAATAATCGTGCACCAAACAAAGAGATTGACAAAGGTTTTACTGATTACGAAAATTATGATTTGTGTTCATTTGTGCTCTTCCCCTTAATAGACTACTCGTCAATTCGTCCTTAATTATATAACTAAAAGTATTGTTAAAAGTTTGATTTATTTGAGTATAAGACGATATGAAGATTACATAAGATCTCGTTTGTTTTATAGTGTGTGTTCATATTATTTATCCTAATGACTTGCATTCTTTTAGAATATAAGTATTAATCACAACGATGTTATCAAAGTGTACTTAAATAGTCATGATGAAACCAATCAGAAAATTCCGAAAATAGTTTTGGATTTTTTCGAAAATAACGATAAGGACAGCCGTGGCAGAGGAATGGACTAATAACCCTCGACGAGAAAATGACAGAGATTTCTAATGTGCAGTCTTTTGTAGTGTGTATTAAGCAAAACGATGTAATTTTATTTGTATTTTTTGTAAAACTATATCGTTTTGACTTCGTTTATTTTGTTAACAATTTGCATGGTACGTCAAAACGAAGTAACTTCGCATTCAAAATAAAAAAAATTATCCCATTTTATTTGCACTATAAACACACTATAGGCTCTATTTGCCTTAACTAGATTATTTGGATTGTCTGGATTATTCGGGAAATAATCTAGCCTCATTTGGCCTAAATTATTTACTCAAATAATCTGGATTAATCTAGCTCCAAATACAATATAACTTCTATATCCACAAATAATTTAGTCCAAACACTTTGAGCTAGATTATTCCGTCCGGCACCCAACATAATCCAACAATCCAATAATCCCATAATCTAGTTACGCCAAATGGACCCATAGAGATTGTACTACTGCACCCAAATCTATGTGGAGAACAACATTGACAACTAAAGTAAGGAGACGTTTCATATTAGCCTACCCAAAATATTTTAAAAAATTTATGTGCTACAGTACCTCCTAAAAAAATAAAGAGACACCATAATTCACTCTCTCTTATTTTATTTTAATATACATTCTCTCTCTTTCAACTCTCTCAACCACTACTTTGAACAAAACTAAAATAAAAATAATCTAATAGTGTATTAAAAACAAAAGAAAGAAAGAATCTTTGAACATAATAGAGGTAAAATAATGAGTCTGATGCAGAAAATAATATATTAAAAGATGGTTAGCCAAACTATAAAAGTGACCTTTACATGTATAATTTGGTACAAAATTAGGAGAGATGGTAACGAGATGGATCGAGGACGGATTTAATCATCTTCGCTTTCGATTCTCGAAAATTGATATCAGCCTCTTTCTATTCCCGCCTTATTCTCGGAATGAAAATTTACTTCCGTCTTCCATCCTAGCTTCAAACAGAAATCAAGATAAAATAGAAGATTTAAATTTTATAGTCAGTAAATTACAAAAGATAAAATCAATAATTTAAATTTTTTATATTGTCAGTAAAATAATTTTAAAAATACATATTTTTAGTAGTCATAAGGATAAAAATGTATATACATATATTTCTCACATACAAAAAATGGGATGGGGATTGCAGCGGGATCAGGGTGGAGATCAAATAGGAGGTATATCGACTTGTCTCTGATTTTCTTTTTTTGTTGTCTCCAAATTTGATCCGATTACCGAAAAAATTTCAAAACTCTAATCTGAACAGAGCAAATAATGGAGCAGATTGTATGGGATGAAATTGTCATCCCAAAAAACTAAAGAGTGTGATTTGAATATTTGTATACCTGATCAAGTGTATCTACACTCGAATCGTCATAGTTCTTTGTAATAGCCAAGCAATACAAGAGACCACTAAGAGATGAGATATTGAGCCGGTTACTAGGAGAGGAAAACGACAACCTCCAATCGTTTAACAGTCTTGCATTCATTATGAGAAAACCCTCAACATAGTTGAATTTGCGAGATGATGGTTGACCGTGAAGAGAGATGAGATATTCTTGGTCATGTGTAAATTCTGAGAAATTCGAATACAACACTCTGATCCATCTCACCTGTATCCAAAATAACAAGAAAAAAAAAGAGATAGAGGTCATGTTATAACACCTCCCAAATGTCAATTAAAAAGAATAAAAATTCTAATACTTTTTGCATCCTTTAACAGATATTCAGATACCATATCGCTTTTCAATTTTTTTACTTTTCATCCTTCAATTACCAAATTCTATCCTAAAGGTTATTTGGTATTTAAAGAACCAATTCTCTCTCAAAAAAAAAAAGTAATATAACATTATATTTGAAGATTCTAGTGGAGCACTATAAAATTTCAATCTTTAAATTATAAAATCAGACAGCAAAATACACTTTCCATGCTTTTAAAAATATGTGTTGGAGATGTTTTAGATGCCAAAAATTAGATGTCAATGTAGAACACGTTAAAATAGTACCGTTTTGACCACTTAAATATTGTTTGAATACAGTCTCGTTGTTTGAACAGTATTTTGATGATCAAAACATTAACAACTTGATGCTCAACACATTTTACTATGCACTATGCACAACAAATTCCTGTGTCGTATCCCTCAACAACATTGCCAACTTTGGAAGAGCCCCTTGAATGGGAATGGGGTTAAAAAACTCAAATGGATCCCAATCCCCAATTGATCTCTCACTTTTTATGTCATTATAATTTCTTGCTTTTTCTTCCCTTTTTTTTTCTTTTTTTTGTCTTGTAACAAGTTTTACACCTCGGAATACCCCAAAAACAAAACTTATACACCTCGGAAAACCCGACACCCACCCCATGTACAGCAGATCCCAAACTAAGACTCTCTTTGTTCAATTTTCATAGTCTATTATTCTAATTTGGGATGTCTCAAAATGAAAGTTTATTTTTTAAAAATAACAATTAAAATTTGGTTAAATTTTTTTTTGTCCACTTGTTTAAATAAAATTTGTACTGTATATATCAATCAAATCAAGGGCATATTTAGAAAAAAAAATATTTTTTGAAGCAATTATTATGTTCTCTTAAAAAGTTAAAATTCTAAAAAGACGCTATAAATTTGGAACGAAGGGAGAGTGTTTTATATACAATTTTATATTTTTAACTCCTTAAAATGATTTCAGAAGAGGTGTAACTAGGCAGGTGGAATTACCATTTTGGGAGCAGGCTCAAGAGCAATTCTAGCTCTAGTAATGATCCCAAATTGCCCAAGCCCACCTAATACCCCATGGAATAGTTCTGTGTTTTCTTCCTCTGAACATCTCAACAGCTCCCCCTTTCCTGTTCAGTCAAATAAACCCTTTATCACAAATTCAATAAACCACAAATTGAACCATTACAGTATGGTTTTAGCTGCACTAAACTTATCTGGGCTTCAATTCTGTCAAAAAAAAAAAAAACAGCATCATATGGTCTATTGTAAACAAAACAGTAAAAGTACTAAGGGTTGAGCTTTAAAGTAGAAAGAAATCACACATTTCAATACAAAATATATGCATATGTATGTATATTTTAGCGATCGATACCCACGAAATGTGTGCGCTCATAGAACCAGAAGGAACTGAAGAAGTCCTTCATAATTTTACGCCCAACATGTTGAAGAACGCAACTTCATTCCCAGATAGCAATTGGATAAATGTAGTTAGGAACCTAACTTTATCTCCAGCAGGCATTGAAGGTTGTGAGCAATTTTTACAAGCACTGCCGGAGTTGCAAACATGCATTTTTTGTTTTGAATTTTAGTTTTACATGATTGCCCCTAAAGTTATTCAAATCAATAAGTTTGAGGCTAATTACATTGTCAAAATTATTATTATTTTATGGGGTTCTTGAAAACGGAAAAATATGAGTCAGAGTTATGTTCACGTCAAAAAAAAGTGTTTCTGGAGATTGGTTATGTAATTAATTAACTCGGACATTCTGAGTTATATAAAAAAAATTTGCAATTAAACTTATAGCTATAGATAGTTGATGAAAGAACCTGTGACAACATCAACCTCAAACACATTGCTAATCTGAGGGCCATGATTAAAAGTATGACCACTGATTCCAGCATTTGATAAGGTACCACCCACGGAAAGGTACAAGTAATCTGTCCACGACTTTGGTGCGAGTCCATACTCTAGGGTGGACTTCAACACATCTATCCATAACTCCCCACCCCACACGTCCACATACCTCTGCTTCTCCGAAACCCTCGGCCCAGCTGGTTTCTGTAAGCCCAGCCGCATGGCTCTTGAACCGCTGCCGCCGCCGCTCATCTCAATCACCACCCCATCTGATGTCTGAGACTGTGCGTTTATGGAATGCCCGTAACCTCTAGCCGAGACCGTGAACCCGTCAGCCAACTCATAAGCCGCCCGAACAAGTTGAGCTACATCCTCGGCTGAAGCCGGGTGGAGAACAGCTAACGGCCTAACTCGGTTTATCCCGCCGAAATCATGAGAAGCTGCTTCGATATCGGAAGAATCGACGGTGAGCTGACCGTCGATTTCAAGCCGAAGCAGCTCCGTCGGGTTGAAGGTCAATCCAAAGGTCACCAATAATCGACATATGAAAATTGCTAAAACGAATGTAGTATCCATATTTGTTGTTCTTTCCCTTTTAGTAATCAATTGAGTTTGGATATGTTTGGGGGGTTTTATAGAGGGAAAATGAAGGTGAAGGTGAAGGATAAGAAAACTGCGCACACCGGCGTAGGGACACTTAGGCCCCGATTGGATGGCGGATTATTTTGAAGGGGATAAGTTATGGAGGGGTGATAAAATAAGAGGGGGTATTAGTTTTAGAGGGAGGGCCCACTTTGATGTGATGTTTATAGAGGGAGGGTAAAAAAGTAGATGGTTTGGATGGGGTTTAAATAGGGGGATAAAGGGGGATAAGAGGGGGTGGATAAGGAAAAAAAATATTGCTTGTTTGGATGGGGGAAAAAAGAAGGGGGATAATTTTGGGAGTGCGTAAAAGGATCGACGTGACATGTTTAGCATGGTTTGGGAGTAAAAAATGCAGGGGGATAATTTTTCACCCCTCCAAAAATAATCTCCCGGAGAGGGATAAAGGGGGATAATTTTTGGGTAGGGTGGGAGGTGCCCAAAAATTATCCTGGAGGAGAGGGAAAAAGAGGGGAGGGGGTATTATTCTTGTTTATTACCCCTTATTCCTCATTACAAATACAAAATAACCTTATCCCCTATTTTATGCTCCATTCAAATTAAGTACTATTTTATCCCCTTTTTTTAATACTTCATCCAAACTATCTACTTTTTATTACCCCCTCTATAAATATCACATCAATGTGGGCCAACCCTTTAAAAATAATACCCCTCTTATCTTATCCCCTCAATAACTTATCCCCTTTTTTTCGTCCTTATTTGAAATTGGCCCTATTTGGACCGTGGTTTATATTTATTCAAAATTTTTGTCTTTATTCATTTTTTTTTTTGCATTTGTTGTTTAAATCTCAATGTTTTGTAGTTTATTGGTCCGTCTTGATGAAAGGAATCTAATGAGTATAAAATTGTGTCCAAAAGCTAAAAAAAAGTCACTAAAGACGACGAATAAGTACAAAAAACTCTGTTTTTTGATTTATTTTTGTCTTTTCTGAACTTTTTTCAAATGTAGCCGATGATTGATAACTTTTCTGAAAGCTCTTGTCGAAATGAACTAATAAATCAAAAAAAATTGATGAAAAACAAAAAATTACAAAAAAATTTCAAATAAGGACGAAAAAAATTTCAATAAATAAACACATAAAAACCACAGCCCAAATAGGGCCATTTTTTTGTAATTTTTTGTTTTTCATCAATTTTTGTTGATTTGTTGATTCATCTCGACATGAGCTTTCAGAAAAGTTATCAATCATCGGCTAAATTTGAAAAAACTTCAGAAAAGACAAAAATAAATCAGAAAATAGAATTTTTTGTACTTATTCGTCGTCTTCAGTGACTTTTTTAACTTTTGAACATAATTTTATACTCATTAGATTCCTTTCATCAAGACGGACTAATAAACTATAGCAAAAAACAATCCAAATAGGGCCTATAATCCAAATGGGAACTAATAAACTATAGCAAAAAGTAAATAAATAAATAAAGACAAAAATAACAAATAAATAAAAACTATAGCCCAAATGGGACCTATAATCCCTTATCCAATCAGCCTCTCAAATGACTATTTTTGAATAATTTAAGGGTTTTTTAACTTTGTTTTACCAATTAACAAAAAAAAGAAAAAAATAACAACAAAATATAAATCAACAATAAAAAATTTAGTTAAAAAGAAAAAATATATAATTTAGCTCGCGTAAATTTAGTTAACAATAAAAAAGATATAAAGAGAAAAATTTAGTTAATAATAAAAAAGAGAAAAATATAATTTTGAGAGGGGGTGAAATATAAGAGGGGGTAATAGGGGAGAAGAGGGGGTAATAAGGGAGAAGAGGGGGGGATAATTTTTGGAGGTGCCCAAATTTAGTTGCCAAACCATGGCAAATGGTGGGACCCACCCCTAAGAAGGGGTGATAATTTTTGGAGGGGGGCTTTACCCCCATCCAAGCATGCCCTTAGGGGAAAAAAATCAGGTGTCAGCAGCGTATTTTAATATTCAATAGTTGACTGTAGTGGTTGGCTGATTGGAAGTGTAAAAGAAAAATGTGAAAAACATTTTGTTTGCATGATACTCCCTCCATGTTGTTTATCTATTTTTTAACTTTTAAATGTCTCAAAATATTTGTTCATTTTTAAAATTGACTTGTAAAAATTACATTAATGTCCTTTTTCTTTTATAAAAAATCACACTTTGAAAAAACGTGCACTCTCATTTAATGCTTAGAAAGTTAAGGGTATTTTTGGAAAGTTAAAATTTTTAAGAGTAATGATTATGTTCCCTTAATAAGTTGAAATTTCTAAAATGGACAAACAAATTGGAACGGAGGGAGTATATATTATATGATATTTAGTAAGTGGATGTATAATATATATTTCGTGGGTGGACATATATTCTATCTATAAACTGATATTATAATTTGGTGTTTTAAAGAGTGTACATATTATTCCTCTTTTGGTTTTGGTACGTGTGAAGCTATGCAAAAATCGAAGGCCATTAGCAAAACCAAAACAAGAACAATATGTACACTCTTAAAATTTGTGGGACATGGTTGAGGGAGCCTATTCGAGACCAATCTCCCAAGAAGAAGAAGATAAATATAGCCAAGCCCAGAAAACAACACTTAAAGTAGCACGAAGAAAATATAAAACAACGTTGTACTTGATTTATCAAGCCATTGATAATTATTCAAGTTTTGAAAAAATGTCTTCCACCGCCACCTTTAAGCAAGCGTGGGATTTTTCTAGAGTTCTCATCGTGTTGATATGTTCTTGTCTTGTTATCTTGTCTAAGTTCATACCTCTAATGACATTCAACATTGTTTTGAAGAATGATCCAAATTAATTCAAGAGATTGTTTATAATAGACTTTTGTCGGCCCACCTACGAGTTCCGTTTTGTTTTCCTACGGGTGAACGGGCTTTGTTCACTCTTGACTTCTTGGAATTCACTTTGAGATCTCACTAGGATTATCAAAATTATTTATTTTGTTCAAATTAATTTATCTTACCACAAAAAATTTCAACTCAATCGGACATCAATAAGGGCTTGACTTAAAAATCTAATTTTTTAACCTGAAAAATTAAAAATTCTAAGTAAAGAATTAAACTTTTAGGTTAAGTACTTACCGATATTCGATCGAACTAAAATTTTTCGTGAAATTCTAATAAATTAATCTGAACAAAATAGACATTCGGATCAGACATAAGATCTCGAAGTGGTCCAACACAAAAAGAGTGAACAAAATTTATTCACCCGCGAGAACAAAACTGGACCCGCGAAAATGATTACCCATACAAGCTAAAAAAAAAAAAAAATTGGTGATGTGTTGGTATGTTTTATAAAGATGAACAGTATGATGCTCTAAAAGTCGTATGATGAGCAATGTCCGGCCAGCATAATTTCGCATTAACCATTTCACTTTTAAGTGAACTTTAGGTCTAATCATATAGAAGAAGCTGATTCTGGTTTCCACTATGGTGTGGAAAATTCTGAAGAAATCCAAATCAAAATCTTTGAAAAGAGACTAATAAAGTACCTGTTTTTCAATTTGGGGATTCTAAAGTATACATCACACACCGGACCATTTTAAGCGCCTAAATGTTGTTTGAACGTTAAAACGGTGCAGTTTTGACACGTAACATACTGTTGTGTGTCCTTATTTCCCTCCTCTAGAACACCCACCCTTCAACAAGATCTTTACACTAACAAAATAAACTTGATGCCTTTATTGCCAAATACCATTCCAAGATGATATAATTAAGATAAGAAAATAGCCAAAATGGTTCATTATATTTGTATATAATCAGGCTGATTCGTAGGCAACTGAAGACCAATTCTAATAGATATATGATCATGATACTGGAGTCAATACAAACTTAGAAAAATTTATTACATAGTTTCAGAACACAAAATTTATTACATAGTTTCAGAACACAGATATGTCATCTTCTTATTTCGGTTGAAACGTCGATTAACGGAAAATTTTCATGAGGGATGACGACTTTGATGGATTCTGATTACCTAACCAGTGCTGCATGTGGACTCCAATGGCATTCAAAAACATGCCGCTCCTCCCATGGAAGCCAACCACCTTCCCCTCTGTCGTAATAGAAGTGAAAAATGTTCCCATCTCCTCGCCGAAGGGGCCAAATTTCCTTCTACTTGTAGTAAATGTCAAAGATTTAACAACTTTTGCTCCATAATCTCCATTGATGGGACCATAAAATCCACTCATACAAGTAAGAACTTCATGGGGGTGATCCAATTTTATCTATGAAAAACCAAACAAAAAGGGTTTGGTTATTGTACAGAAAACTATGGATGAATGGTTATGAAGGACGATCATAAAAGACTAATAGAAGTGATTACCACACTTGGAGCTCCGCCACCGTCACCTCCATGCTTTATTGACCAGACAGATTGCCCGTTTCGATCGTACTCAATTTGTATTGAGCAAATGGCTTCCTTTCTTGTCAAGTATATTTGCTTGATCCCTGAGAACACTCCATCATCCCATGGTCTCCCTCCGTCACCACCCCATGGCCCTGTCTCACACGGAGCAGGTTCTGTCACCACTCTGTATGGTACCTGAGAAAATTTAACGACCCTTAGAGCATCTCCAATGCAAGTCTCTATTTCAAAGACTCAAAGTGCATTTATTTAATCAAAAAATAAGTTGAGTCTTTCACTATTCATTCTCACTCCAATCACAAATCTCTACTTTCATCTCTAAACATTTCTTCCAAAATAGTATATGACTATTTGTGACAATATTCAAACATAGTCAATATAAGAGCTTGCATGGAGAATACATGAAAAAAATCTGATTACAAAATATCATTGTTTGGGTATTATCAAAATAAACATTTCAGATATACATCTGGCACTCCGAGTACCCGATGTAGGCACTTTATGCATGTAGCAGATTCCATGTACATAAGTTATCCGTTGCTTATACTTCAAGGCTTCTACATACGATTAGGTCATTATGCAGTATTACCTCATTGGTGGGTCCTCGCCTTGTGAGTGCTAGTTTGTTATTCCAGTGCGGCTTCTCAACCTCTGTAGCGTACAATTCATCTTGACTCGGGGAACTGGATGGAGGGCGAATTGGAGGAGTCACTCTTTCATCCTGATTAAAAGAATTGGATGGTGGGCGTTTTGGTGGTGTAACTTTGCCTTCTAACACATGAACACCAATGGCATCAAGAAACAAGCCTTTCCTCCCATGGAATCCAACAATCTTCCCTTCTTTCAAGTTGGTGGTAAACTGCTGACCTTGTTCTTCCCCAAATGGTCCATATTTAGTCTTGGTAGTATGGAAAGTGAGAGACTTAATGACAGTTGGCCCCATTTTCATAGCAGGTCCATAGAAGCCTGTCATATGTGTCAAGATTTCGAAGGGATAATCGAAAATTATCTGCATAACATGGTAAGGGAAAGGGTATGTAACTTCAATACCTCCAAAATCAGATAAGAGGGGCTTTTTCTATAGAAGTAGAGCTTGATTTACCTTATCAGATTTAAATCCACCAGTCCCTCCATTTTTGCTTCCCCATATAGCTTCACCATTTTGTTCATAGCAAACTCTTATTGAAACAATTCCCACGTTACGCGATACATGAATTTGTCTAACACCTGTATAGACTCCATCATCGAACACAGTGCCACCAGTACCCCCCCAGGCTCCATATGATATCACGCGTTTTTCATCTTTTGAAGGGAATTTCTCAATGGAGTTGGGTACACTAAGCATCTGAAATGGGACTATTTTATCAATACATATTATGCAACAAAGCTTTTAATGAATTACCCAAAAAACAATCTTATTATTGAGGATTCTTACCTTTAATTCTGAATCACGTGAACTAGAAGTCTGCCTTGAGAGATGATTTGGTGAATGATAGCTGGATGTGTTCTTCTGTCTAAAAGCAAGAACTATATCGTAGTTGTTGCCAAGACTTCCTTCTACTACCGAGTAACTATGTTTCTCAGTCCCATTAGCAAAGTAATAAGACTGAACCAAAGATTTTGATGGGTTTGTTTTGTGGCCAATAGGCTCAAGATAAGCTCCAATTGCTGGGTTTGTTTTGTGGCCAATAGGCTCAAGATAAGCTCCAATTGCATCTAGATACCAGCCACACTTGCCATGGAATCCAACAATCTTGCCCTCAGTCATTGGAACTGAGAAATATGCCCCTTGTTCAATACCATATGGTCCATATGTTCTTTTGTTGCTTTCAAAAGTAAGTGACCGGACAAAAACTGGTCCCCATTCATCGATGCTACCATAGTGTCCACGGATTGAAGTTAGAAACTCATCTGGGTACTCAAGCTTGACCTAAAAGATGTAGATCATGAGATGGTATGTATCTTAGGCAAATTCGTTGAATAACTACTCATAAATCAGACGTTAGTACAAACTCAACACAAATCAGGTTCAACTTGAAGTAGGAATTAAGTGCTGCTAGTACTACTGTCAGTGAAATTACTGGCTATGAAGTCGAAAGTACCAAGAAAACTAACCTTGTCAGTCCTAAGGCCTCCAGTGCCACCATGCTTGTCTGACCACACTGAGATCCCTCTATCATCATACTCGACCCGAATGGAGTCAATTCCAGCTCCATGACCAATCACCAGTTGCCTTATTCCTGAGTACACCCCATCGTCCCAACGAAATCCATCTGGGCCACCCCAAGGGCCAAATGACAAGGAGTTCTTTCCATAATTGTCCATAATCTGTGTGATAAAAACAATCTTCAGCAGTTGGTTAAACAACCAAATAGGATATATATAACAAGCACATGATAGTTTAGCTACAAACCAGGTAGTGCCTTGTCTGAATAGTGGTCGAAGAAAGAGAAAGGTGCAGAATAAACGTGAGAGAATGGATGGCTGCTGTTGTATTGGATTGCTAGTATACCTATGTACATGAAGAATTTATCGACAAGAAGAAAGGCGTGTGAATGGTTCTATTCTATTGGAAACAGTTTTCAAAAGCAAATTCGGGGTTCCACTATGGAGGGAGTAAATTGAAAGGAAGAGAATTGGATCCATTAAAAAAGAATGCCCATACAGGTACCCTTTTTCTGTCTAGAAAAATTCCTTGCACATAATATGCTCTATGATGGTACAGAATGTTCACTAATACAAAAAGAAAGTGATTTCAGATGTGAAATATACGAACAGCTCATCTCTTGAACACGGACACACATTCAGCTTTATTGACCATACATCCAGCTCCCTGAAATTGCACAACTTCACTGACTTTCCATTATGTTGCTTTTGATTCTGCTCCAACTTTGACAGTTTGCCGAGAAGATACCTCACAACGGTATATTTAAGCTCAGTTGTCATTGAGATCGGTGAATCAAAGAAAACACGTCTTTCCCTCATCTTCGTTTAAAAGGAGAGGGCAACTCGGAGGTACAATTTTATCCCCTGGTCGCCAGTATAAATCACCTATTTTCATCAGATAAAATAGAGCCAGAGTCTGTACCACCACCCCTTCTCACTTTTGAATGTTCAGATTTTGTGTTGAAAATTCTTTGAAGGGTAAGCATCCTAACACACCTATATACATATAATATGTACACTCTTAAAATTCTTGGTGCAATATAACGAGGCGGAGACAGCTCACATCCCACTAGGAATCTCTATACGTCTCCAAACCAACCTTTGACCATGCATGTGTTCTGCATTTACCAGTAATTCCTACATGATCATTCCCACTTTTAAAAATAGTCTAAACACGCAATGTCACTCAAATATACTTCACTGCCATACATCTTAGAGATAAATTTGGCAGTCTCCAGATGTTTTAAGGTCATTTGCAATTTGAATACATTGAGATGCTTGAGGTGTGCCAACTAGGGCAAAAGCAATTGCAAGCTTTTCACTATGGAGCCCACCGACTTCTTCCTTCTCTTCTTCTGGCTGCGATGTCCATCATGGGGACCACGTCCCTAATTTTTCTTGCTATGCTTCTAATCCAAGAATACAGAACGCTGGAATTTGTTTGACTGATTCAGCTGCAACAAAACTATGTACCGTGTTTCTAACTTCGATCCAGCTCCACCCAAGAGATTCTTTAGTCTCATCTCCCTTTACATGCTTTATGTTATTCAAACAATCCACCGAGATCCCACATGACGCATATGTCTGTAACACAAAGTGCTGCATGGAGGCATCCCCTGGTTTTAATTTAAGTAATCTCCGCCCAGCATAGGCTACCAATCTAAAATTCCCATGAATCCTTCCAGCAGTTAATAAGGCAGACCAGATAGAGAAGTCAGGCTCTAACGCCATATTCTCAACAAACTCAATTGCCTCCTCAAGCCCACCCGAACGACCAAATAGATGTACCATCTCAAGATAATGATCCAAATGTGGTGAAATGTTGTAGTTTTCAGTCATGCTAGAGAAAACTTGCTTCCCCTCATCAACCATTCCAGCTAGACCACACGCGGCGATAATAGACACAAAGGTAACACTATTTGGTTTAAGTCCCACCTTTTTCATCTGGTCAAATAGGTCAAGTGCAGCATATGAACGACCATGGAAAACATAACCAGCAATCATTCTATTCCAGGTGATGACATCTTTCGTAGACATTCTATCAAATATAATTCTAGAATATAATACATTCCCAGACTTGGCATAAGAATCTATAAGAGAGTTTGCAACAGACAACTCTGGATGTAAATTTCTGCGCAATACACAACCATGGATCTCTTTCACTTTCTTCGCAGCAACTAAATTTGCACAAGCAGGTAAGAGGCTCAAAATCGAAACTGAATTGGGTCTAACCAAGAGTGACTGCATTTGTCGAAATATCCCCAATGCCTTATCTTTGTTCCCATTCTGCAAGTAGCCGGAAATAACAGAGTTCCATGAGGCAGTATCTCGCTTAATGATTCCATCCTTCACCATCCTCTGGAAAACGTCCATGGCTTGATCGTCATCTCCACTTTGCATATATCCTGTTATCATTGTGTTCCACGTGACTGCATTAGGGGCTACATCTGATCCTTGCATGTTGATGAATAGATCATGTGCTTTGCCTAAGTATCCAGCATGACAATAGCCTCCAATCATTGAGTTCCAACTGTAGACATCTTTCCCTACAATCATATCAAAAGCCTGGCGAGCAGCATCAAGCTTCCCACACTTGGAATACATGTCAATTAGTGAATTTCCCACTAGTACGTCTTCAGTACATCCTATCTTAACTGCAACAGAGTGGAGTTCCACTCCTATCTGCAGAGCTTTAAGTGACGCACATGCTGAGATTGCAGCTGTGACCGTAATCTCATTCGGTTCAACCCCTGCCAAAAGCATCTCCTTATACATCTCCAATGCCCTGCTTTTCCTGTTATTTTGAGCAAGCCCTGAAATCATAGAAGTCCAAGTGACGACATCAGGAGTGATCCCAAAACTCTCCATTTCCTTCATGACTTCCATTGCAAGCTCAAAGTTCCCCAACTGGTTATAACTTGTTATCAGTATGTTCCAAGTTACCAAACTAGGTTCAATCCCACCTTCCCTCATCAAGTTAAAGAATTGCTGTGCCTCCTGCATCTCACCCTTCAAACAATACCCAGTTATGATTGAATTCCAAGAAACATTGTCCTTCACCTCCATTTTGTCAAAAAACCTCTTGGCCCAAGTCAACCTCCCACATTTAGAATAAACCGCCAAAATTGAATTGGAAACACGGATTTCACAGCTCATCCCAGACCTAATCACTATGGAATGTATTAACTTCCCAGTCTCAACATCCGTACAGTTCCCACAAGCCTGCAAAATCTTTATAAAGAGAAAATCATCAGGTACAATCCCATCTCCCGTCACCATTTTATAAAAATGTTCCACCACTTCCCTCCACCTCTGCTCTCTTGAACACGCGCCAATCATGGCCGACCAAGTATACAAATTTCTCTCGCGAATTTCCTCAAACACCTTACGGGCTTCTTCCAAAGACCCACATTTTGCGTACATACCAAGCAACTTAATCTCGGTGAACGGGTCTAAATCACTTAACAACCCAACATGATTATGGAGTTTACGGCCCAAATGGATTGAGTTTGCTTTAGTGCAAGACTGTATCAGCCGGTTGAAGGTGTCGGGTCTTACCTTGGACCCACGTTGGGCAATCGAGTCAAGAGCGGCAATGGCTTCTCTAAGCTGTCCATTTTCACAGAGGTAATTCAAACGGGCTTCTGTAATACTTGGGTTTAGCTTTATGGATACTGCTTCCTGGGTCTTTTTGTTCACTGAAATCTTGGGTTTGACTGGAAATTCAGAATGCGATTCGCGCTTAAATGGGGTTGCTAATGGAGAACTCGAATTGCTGCGTATGGTCAGACCCTCCATTGCTGCATTCCCCTTCCTCAGAAATTCGATATATGCGTTGAATCTCTACGTATATCTATCTGAACTGTGAGGTTCTAAGACGGATGGCGAAGGTACAACGTCGACGAAACCAGGGAGAGATCGTCCGTAGATTTCTATCTTATCGTTCCAAATTTCGTAAAGTCGTTTGTTGCCACGTAAAAAATTACGGATACTGATTCATTGACGAGGGCCCATTATAAGGCCTGATTTGCATGACCGGGCCGACATTATTTAAATAGAAGGGCCGCAACATGATCCTGATCTTGCAGATGATCCAGATGACGGCCCATGATCCCAACAGAAACTTTATTTGCAACCTGCCTCGGGCCTAAATCAAGAGCTATTAATATTACTGTCTTTATTTTATTTTTTCCCTATTATAATATTCGTGTTAATTTTTTTAAATAAAAAAATATGAATAAAAGTCCTAAAAACATTATTAAAGACGAAAAAGTTTTGGAGAAAATAGTTTTTTTTAATAATTTTAGAGTTGATGATCAAATTTTTTTTATTTTGTTAACATTGATTTCTTACGTTACCGCATAAAAATTCACCTCAATCAAATATATAAGGGTATTTAACATAAAAATTACTTTTTTAGCATAAAAATTTTAAAAATTTTGAAGTAATAAATTAAATTTTTAAGCCAAGTACTTATTAATATTCAATTAGATTGAATTTGTTTTTTAAAAAACTCAAAAATTAATCTGAACAAACTAAGTAATTATTTAAACTTAATCTAACCTTTTGCTAAACTTTTAATCTAGCCACGTGATTCCTTTTTAAGTACTACGTGGCCTCGACTTTATCAGAACATACTAATCATTTAAAAAATAATTATTACGCTAATACTATATTCCAAAGAATTAGTCAGATCACGTACCACTTGCCTGCAACTTTTTTCCAATCGCAGAATTAACTATTCAGTGGTTCCAAGTCACCCTCACGTGCTACCCTAGATTTTCTTTCCTTTTTCGGTCAATATACTTAAATCTTGGATTTATATCAATCTAGGGCTAGCAAAGTGTACGTAAACATATTCACATACAGACATACAGATATATTTGAAATTATTCGAAACACGTGAGATCTATATATTTAGAAGGGCCCCAAGTGCTGAAGGTGAAATCAAATCAACCAAAAAATGGCGGTTCGGAAAATGGTTCGATCGGTTTCAATTTCCTGGGATTTTTATTTCAATTTGTTGCTTCAATTTCGATAATTTGTTGATTTCAACACGAATAATTATTGTTTTAACATCTCAATTGCTTCGGATGTAATTATGGCCATATCATTTAGACTCAATATAATTTGAATGAACTTAAACTCACTTAAACTTAACCCAATTTTCTTCTTCAGTGAATTTTTTTTCAATTTTTTATCTTACTAAGATTTTCTTGTCAAGACGAAACAATAGTTTATAAAAAAATTTAACGCAAAGCTAAGAAACACAAAAAAAAAAGTTAAATAAAGTAAAAAAATGATACAATAAATAAGTGATACCAAATTAGGTGGATTCAGGTAGGCTGTCGTACAGCCCCCTGTAGTGCTCGTCTAGTGTGTACAAAATAAATATAATTTTGTCAATTTCGTTCTTGAAATTATATCGTTTTGATCGCATGTATTCTAATAATAATTTGTATGATAAGTCAAAATAATATAGTTTTAAGAACAAAATAAATCAAACTACATTATTTTTTTTACTTTGCATGCGTATTATAAGAAAATGAAATACAGCTCTCCATAAATTCAAATTAGCTGGGGCTTCATTTGGAACTTCTATTTGTGTCCTTATCATGTTTACAAGTACTGCACATGCATATTAATGATGACAATTACTGCCACTTAAGCAAGCGGCCGGAGACACCGTTAATCTGCCGTTTATTATTCCTCTCTGACTATTAATAAATTGGTTTGGTTTTGTTGCAGAGAACTCCGTTACGTTTACGTCGGTGGTTCCCCCGTCCGTTTCTCCCATACCGATTCTTGGATCTTCTTCTTACTTTTTACACTTACAGCTCACAACCCAATATAACGGCAAGACTTTAATTTAAACAGCTCACCCTGTCTGCGATCATCACTAATTCTTTACTCATATTGGGCACAGTTACGTCACGGTGGATCCAAGGGCTGACCCTAAATTTTTAAAATTGTGAGGTCAAATTAGAAGAGATACACAAATTATCTGTGCACATCTGGATATAAATGTGTCTGAAATCATCCAATACACGTGAAGCTGACGTGATTATGAGTGATTCATGTGCACCCAATAATTTTGGACACATCTGTATTCAAACGTGGATAAATAATTTGTGTTTCTAAACTTTTATTTAGAAAATTATATGGTTTTATTTTAAAGAACAGTTAGTATTAATTAATAATTCAACAAGTCTACATACACATTATTACACACAGATCTAGACATAAATGTGTTTGGAATCGTCAAATATATTTGATAAGGTGGATTTGCATTGGTATCAGTTGATTTTCCGGTGTGAAAAACCGAAACCAATTGATTTGGTGTAGAATTCCACAAATCAATCCCGACCAAATAATTAGTAAGTTAAAATTGGTTCGGGCGAAGTCGGTCCTTTTGGTTTTTTGTTTTTTTAATTCTCCGTATATAAGCCTTCATTTTGGGCAATAAGAATTTTAGTTTTGGGCTAAATTTTGTGTATGAAAAGTAAAAGTACCAATTGAAGAAAATAACCACATACTTATTATGTTTCAACCGTTGAATTGGATGAAATGAACTACATAAATTGATCGAAAAAAATCAGTTCGATTCGGTTTTATTGATTATAAAAGCTAACTTTTATTGATTATCAAATTATTTGGCTATCTTTATGTGGTTTATTACTATTATGAATGAATTCGGAGACCTTAGAAATATGGATACTGCTGACTAACTAACTAATTATTTTATCGTCATTTTATTTCCAAGTTGTTTCGGCTCAACAAGCGGGACATGATGGTTGCTTGTGATTGAAGAAACCCGCGTTTACTCCACCCAACTCTCCTTCCCTTTTCATCCACTTGAAATTTATATAATAGTATCAGTATTTTTAAACATAAGCAACCTAATTAATGGAGTAATATCAGTATTTTTGAACATAAGCAACCTAGCTAATTAATGGGAGGAGGCTTCTGACATAATCAAAATTCAGAGTAGCAATTAAGATGTAAGGTTTGATAAATTGGTTATTCTAAGCTTCATTGGTTTTTGGTAGGTTTGTGATTGACTTCAATCTTTTCTTTTTATTTCGTTTGGAGAAGGCAATGGTTGTAAATTACTATGTTCGAGTGTTAGTTGGAGAGCCGTGGATGCGATTTAAAACCCTCACTTAATATGAGTACCATAAAGTGCCTACAATTCAGCTACCGCTTCATTAACTTGGATATCGAGTCTTATAGTCATGATGCCGACGGGCTAGGACCAAATGGGTTCATTTGTTACGTGTACTTCGCTTTCCTCTTCGAATGTACTTTCGCTGATGATAAAATTACGTAACATTTGCAACAAAGTTAATTTACGTCTCAAACGCACCATCCAATAGCGTGAGTTCCACAATCTATTTTAATACTCGAAAAGTGTATTTTATAGGTCTCAATATAGGTAAGTTATTCATATAAGAAATCAGGTTGATCGAATATTGATAGCAATTTGAAAAATATACATAATTTGTTTTGAGAAAAATAAACAATTATCATTCTTATAACTATTTCTTAATTAATTTGAATTAGCCACTTATCGCTAGTCAATCGACGTGATTTTTGTACGAATAATTTAAATATCAGAATTCACATAATTTACAACTTGGATGATGCAAATAGATCGTAAAACCCTGCGCTGTTGAATAGTATGTTCTAAATAGTGTGTATCCTATTGTTTGATGAAGAAAATTTAGATAAACAGTGGTGCTTCTTGTAATTTAAATTATTTTTTTATTTTTAATGAACTTTTTAAAATTTGTTACTTTTTATTTTTAAAATTTCTCTTCTCAAAATAAATTATTAATTAAAAAAATACTGAAATAGGGCCTAAGTTGGATTTGGGGGTGATGAAGTGGGATTTGGTCACAATTTGTTTAATTGTTTATGTGTTTTTTGGGATGGTCAAATATATAGATTATTCGCTTACCACGTGAAGGTGTTCAATTGTCAATCCATAACCCTGCGGAGATCTAGCCGCCACTAACCCTAAAGTAAAACTATGTGGGATCTTCGTTTGCCCTATTTTTCTGGAAGCAATATTATGGCATGGTAATCATTGGAAATAAATTTTAGGACACTAACCCTTATACGAAGGGAAAAGAGTCGATGTTTATGAAATCAGTTCGGGACATTGTTTCAGTTTTAATTAAGCTCCTCGTCAGTAGACGATGAGATTGATTCTCGAAAAATTAGTCAAAAATTCAGAAAGGAGATATTCTGAGTTATATAAAAAATGAATGGATACAGGAAGTGACGAAGACAGTTGGAAGTTTCATGAGACTGGGATTTTGATTACTAAATATTCAGAAACGAGATCCAAAAATTGCTCTGGGATATATAATGGACTACTGTCCACACTTGCTTTCCCCAAAACAAGAAGCAATGGCCTATTGTCTTAGGGTTACCTCCCATGCATAGAGAATGTGGAAGACGCAACCAAAATTCATCCAAAGATATGTTATCGCGTTATCAAGATGTTTAAAGTTGTCACTTTAATTTATCTGATAAAACTCAAGGGTTCGTTTTAACTTCTCCATCTAAAATGCCTTTGTTTTCTACGTCGATGTGTCTCGTAAGTAATTGTAGATATTTCGGAGTTTATTGTACTTGAGATGGGTGCAAAATAACCTTTGGAGGTTATAGCAAATCAAGAAAAAGAAGTATAAACCTAAGTAAGACTACTAACCGACCCGAACAAGTTGTGTTCGTTTTGAGTGTTTCTGAAACAATTTTTGGAAAAAAAAACTTTGAGATGTTGTTTGGTATAAGTGTTTCAGAAACTTGTTTGGAAAAAAAATAAAAATGTTTGAGAAATTTGTTCCAAAAACTTGTTTGGGAAAAAATTTCCCAAACCCTTAAACGAACACACTAATATCTAATTTTAGTTTGAAAAGCATATTCAAACTACCTTTGCTAGTTAGAGCCTAGAGGTATGCTCCTTTCTAGATCTCGGGTTCGAAACTTTTCAAGTGTTATTAATTTTTATGAGATCAATCTATACAGCTTTGGCTTTAAATAGGGCCCACGCAAGTGAACGGTAAGATTGGTCCCCCAAGAACTAGTCGGTAATAGGTTCGGAGTAATTTCAAAGCCGGCCAAATACCTTGACTTTAAAAAAAAAACAATTAACTAATTAGTTTGGTCATTGGGTCGATTGTTTGGCCAATAATAATTAAATGATAATTCAATGGGAAGTTAAACTATTTTTTTTTTATGTTTTTTTTTTTATGTATAGCCGAGGTATCCGATCGGCTTTGGAGCAATACTGACTAATCCTTGGGCTCGGCAATTAACAACGGGACAAACCTCCATTAATGGCCCATAGTAATTTGTTTTTGACCTCGTGACCAAAGTAAACAAGTCCCTTAGTCACGCTCTTTCCTTCTACTAAACCCAGTCCCTTCGAGTGAACAATTTTATTTTTTATTCCTTTGAAAAGAATAAATAATGACAAAAAGCAATATTTATTTTGAGGCATTACAATTGCGCTAGGGGTGGAACCAAGATTTTACGTTTAGAGAGGTCGAGATTTTTTTTTTTGGAAAAAAAGAAGGAGCCGGATGTAATTTGTGGAGACCCAAAATATAATTTTTTTTAATAATTTTCAAAATTTATAACTAGATCCAAATTTTTTTTTCTTTTGAAATTGTTAGAGGCCCAGCCCCTTGCGATCTCCATGTAATTCCTCTCTTAATTGCGCGTAATGCATATATCTATAGCCTAGGATTGACAGGATCACCAATTATTATATATAATATCCCAAGTCAAACCCTATCATAAAAAACCATAACAATCAAAATCGAATCCAACTTCAAATCCAGACTCCAATTATATACTACTGAAATGTAAGAGATGAAACAAACCGCAGAAGGAGCTGGAAAATGTTTTGATATGTAAACGCATCGTTTTCCTCAATTATTTGATGAATATATAATCTCAAGTGTTAAAAGTGGAATGCGAGAGTACTGCTGTACAGGAAAACGATATTATTTTGACAAATAAATAATATTTTATGCGTTAAAATGATATCTTTTCACGCAGCAGGACCTCCCAAATCCATTAACAAAATATTTAATTTGGATAAGTAATGAAATGATGTAAGAATACAACCCAAATATCTATAAACAATATCCAACCCCACTTAAGAATTACTTTTATGGTTTTGTCCAGACTTAATTAATTGGCCACATCGCTAGTATACAGTGAAATTGATCTCTCGTAGATTAGTCAAACTGCGTGTAAATTAATCCGAACATTCTGAATTATAAAAAAAAAAAACCCGACTTTTATCATATTGCAAATGAAAGGAGAAGAAGCTTCATAGTGAAGAAGAGATGATTAAATATCACTTTTGATTGAGATTAATGTTCTTGAGCGAACCATGAGATTGATAAAAAGAACAGTAATTAATTAAGCTTCAGTACATTATATTTAAATTTATTGACTTTTTAGATAATGCTTACTCAACTCATTTCGCGGCTCAATAAATGCATAGCACTTAAATAATCAAGTTGTTCGACTCCAGTTCATTGTGTACTCAATTAAAACTCATATAAGAGTAATTCAATTAAAATTCATTTCTTCGTATAATGATGGACGGTAAGTAGGACGTCTTACGGTATTTAAGAAGATGTAAAAATATTCCATCTCTTTTGCGGTCCCGAATTGAGAAAAAATATAATAAGAAGATGGAGTTGACTTGATTAAGTTAATTAGATGAGTCACTCAGCTGCTAGACAAATTAGTTCACACCAAAAACCTAGAAAAACAAAATTAATCTCTTTTTAAACACTAGAGATTTAGTTATCCAAGTGTTCAGTAAAAAGCATAAAGGCCTCCCTTTTAACAGTCTCTATTTTCTAACTTCAGCATATTCACCTTGTTGCTCACCACTAGTTATATATGGAGCCAGGGGAGAAGCAATAGGGGCGATCGCTCCTGCAAGGAAAAAAAAAATCTTCTATTATTATATAGAAAAAATTATTTCTTATCAAATATATAGGTTTGTCCGTGCTAAATATTGGGCAATGTATTTTTTTTGTCTCAAATATATATTCGCCCCTGCATAGCGTAATTTCTGACTCCGTCCTGTGTATTCATATAGTGTTGTAGTAATTTTTCTTCCAAACTTTCAAAAAATTACTCTCCTACTTCTTAGCTATATTATTACATATTGGAAAAATAACTTTCTAGCTTTATCTTTTCACTGCTGGCTTAGCTGTTATTCACCATTCTATTTCTAATTGCTAATTCACTAGTAAATATTCATGCTTGGGCTTGGAAAGTGCCACAGCCCACCAAATTGCAAAAAACAAGTCTAAAAATATATATTATTCGTATACATCCAGAGTCAAAACACGAATATATTCGAAACTGTCGAATGTATGTGAAAATCCTATGTAATTATGTGAGTCTCGTGTGCATCAGGTGGCTCCAAACACATTATATGCACAAACAATTTGTGTTCCTATCAATTGCAAATTCATGACACTCAAACCCTTTAAATCACCACACAATCTTGTTACATCTTTGTATAACCGACGAGCTATCACGTAATGCATTTCTCTCGATAGTGAGGACCATGTCCTAGATATCTTCGTAGGTGTCGGGTTTACTACGTAAGAATTGTATTCATCTTAGAGACAAAGTATGCTTATATGATCCAAACGCCCCAAAGTAAACTCCCAAAGTGATTATACATAATGATGATTACGTAACAATAATTATTCAGTGCTCGCGAGACACCATTGCGGATCAAGATATACTCCTCCGTCATCCCAGGACGAGAGGCACAATAGAGAAAGAGGCAGATATACATAGTGGTATGGTGGTAAGTATTGGTCAATTGACTTCGCGAATTAAAAAATCTCCTTAAAATATGAATATATTGTTAAATATTTTTGAATATTTATTCCAAATAATATTATGTTTTGCAAATAATATGTCTTACCTATAAAACTATCAATAAAAATATTTGATCTTCAATCTATATAAATTTTAGATCCGTTAATGGGATCACGCTAATTTCACAGCTTTCAAGAATCTCACTTTTGCGGTGTTTTTCATTCTTTTGACCTTGATTTTCGAATTTTGCTTTTGAAATTGTACTGCGTAGTACCTCTCCAATTCTGTAATCCAACACCCACATTATTATATTATTTTATTTATACACATTGGAGTAACAGTAACCTTGATAGACTGTGCCATATGCAGAAGAAGCATCCAAGTAACATGGTTTTAGAGTGGCAGTAGCAGATCCCAAGTGTTCTCTCTCTCTTCCTCCACGCATTCCTCCCTTCTTCGGCTTTCTCCCACATACCCACTTCCAGAGAGAGAGAGAGAGAGAGAGAGAATGGAGACTAACTCGGTCTCCAAGCTTTTCATCCTCTTGAGTACAGCTTTGCTAGTAGGAACTGAGCTGATACAGGGCAGCGTCACCTACGACAACAAAGCTATTATCATCAATGGGCAACGGAAAATCCTCATCTCTGGCTCCATACATTACACCAGAAGCACGCCTGAAGTATTATTCCCCCAAAAATCAAATTTTGTTTGGCATTTTTGTATAAATGAAAGATGTATAGTTTGATGGAATTAATGGTGAAATGGGTATATTGCAGATGTGGGAAGATCTTATGCAAAAGGCGAAAGACGGAGGTTTAGATGTTATAGATACCTATGTGTTTTGGAATGTCCATGAGCCTTCCCCTGGCAATGTGGGTTGCTCTAGATCTTCATTTTCTCTCTCTAAAGCCTGTTTTTTTTTTTCCACACTCCACTTCAGTAATTTCATAGCATTTTTGTTGGCATTTTGTTTGCTTTAGTACAATTTTGAGGGAAGATATGATCTTGTACGGTTCATAAAGACAGCGCAGAAATCTGGGCTCTATGTAAATCTCCGTATTGGACCTTATATTTGTGGAGAATGGAATCTTGGGTAACTACTTCTCTTTCTATTTCTAACATTACCTACTTTTATGTCTTGGTTTTTCCCTTTTCAATTAAGAAACTAAATTTTTACTTTTTCCTTTTCCCAGGTTATTTAAATAGAATTTTTAGATGGGGGGAATACAAATTTGACATGGGATATTGGGTTTTTGTGTACTTCATTTTCTATGATTTTCCCTTTCTGTTTTTTGCAGAGGATTTCCCATATGGTTGAAGTATGTACCAGGCATCAGCTTCAGAACAGATAATCAGCCTTTCAAGGTTTCTCATTCCATCCACTTCCCAGTTTTTCTTCTCATTTTTTGAAAAGGGGAATAAATGGAAACAACTACAGAAATGATATGTTTCACCACCTCTTAGCTTTGCTTTCTGTCTTCCAGTCCATCTGGCAAGTGAAAGCCTATTTGATGAAGAGTTTACTGGAAAAACGCTTCCCTCGTATCATGTTAGGAACTAGCTAGCTTAGAGTCTCGACGTTTCGCCCCCTACAAACTAAAAATGAGGCTTGAATGCCTAAAGCAAACGGTTAATAATGCTAGCTCAATAAGTTAGTTTGCTTCTCTAATGGCTTTTAGCCGCTGTTCCCATTTCTCAGCTTGAGCGAGTCAAAAATGGAGAATCATAACAGGAATTTATTGACTCTCTATTTGCCTTTTCTTTCTTTGGGTTTTATTGGGTTGGGTGAGGTAATGTTGGACTATTTGGTAGGAAATATAACTTTGTAATTTTCTGTTTTCATGTGTCAATTTCCTTAATTGAAGGCTGCAATGCAAGGGTTCACCCAGAAAATTGTTCAACTGATGAAGAGTGAAAGCCTATTTGAGTCCCAGGGGGGTCCCATAATCCTATCTCAGGTATATGAGTTTTCCTGGCCTTCTTTTATCCAGATCATGTTGATCAAATTTTGGCTGGAATATAACATAATCTGCAGGCTAGATCCCGAACGAAGAGACGAAAGCATAACAAATGGGTAGTTAGAATGGTTGATTTTCCTAATTACAAAGCTCCACTGTTTTTTCATCTTGTATCTGTAGATTGAAAACGAGTACGGTGCAATAAGCAAGGCACTTGGAGCTGCTGGTAAAGCATATGTAGATTGGGCTGCAAGTATGGCAGTTGGACTAGACACCGGAGTCCCATGGGTGATGTGCAAGGAAGTTGATGCCCCTGACCCCGTGGTGAGTCACAACACAACCCATTCGTTTTTCGCAGTTTGGAGTGATCTGATAAGAAATGAAGAGAAAGATAACTTTCTCACGTTTTCCAATTCGGGTTCGAATTCTCATAACAATGCTGAGATTTCGCAAGAACAAAACCGTGTAATCTTCACTCCTTTATTATTACTCTGGTTGCATGCATAATTAAGCCAGTAGTTTCTTGCAAGTTGGTATCGTAGATTGTCTCATATTTAACTCGGAATACCTATTTCCTGCTACATTTACTAGTGCCAACATATGCTTGTTGAATCTGAAAATCCAAATCCTCTCGTTCTCAATTTATGGGTCTCAGTTTAGCTTCAACTATTTAAAATTTTTGTTTTCCCTTTTCTTGGCGACAGATAAATTCGTGTAATGGTTTTTACTGTGACACTTTTACTCCAAACCAACCTTACAAACCTACTATGTGGACTGAGGCTTGGACTGGCTGGTAAGTGTTACATTTATTAACACTTGCTCAAGTACTTTATCCATTTTTTCCCCTATAGTAATAAACGTTTAAAAAAGAACTTATTTTCTCTTCGCTGCAATGGTAAGGTTCACAGAATTTGGTGGGACGATTCACCAGCGACCGGTTCAAGACCTGGCATATGCAGTTGCTAGTTTCATAAAGAAGGGTGGTTCGTTTCTCAACTATTACATGGTTAGTTTGTTAGTTCAACTCATCCATTTCAACACACACATAGCAATAATGCAGCTTAGTTTGATGGATTGAGTTCGTGTTCTTACTGCTTCTGATAGTACCATGGAGGAACAAACTTCGGGCGAACTGCTGGAGGCCCTTTCATTACAACGAGTTATGACTATGATGCTCCGCTTGATGAATATGGTGAGAGACTTGGCTTATTTCAGCAATCAACCCGTTCCTTGAATTCCAAGTTCTTGAAAATTTTCACTCCGTAACATGAATGTCGCCCCCCAACCCCCCCCCCCCCCCCACAAAAAAAAAAAAAAAAAAACTTTCTCGGTATTAAGCGATTGCATGCTACGTCTAAGTTAGATTCTGAATTATCATATCATATTCTTTCGAATACGCACTTGAAATCTAGACCTAAACTACAAAAATTGGATTAAAGGTTATGGAAGTGATACCGAAACCCTTACATTGCATATCCATAAATTCTAATGCAACCTTCTACTCTCAAAGTTGTTTGAACCACTTTGTTGCTTTCAGGTTTGATCAGGGATCCTAAATACAGCCACTTGAAAAAGCTTCATAGTGCTATTAAACTATGCGAACAGGCTTTGGTTTCTTCAAATCCTACAGTTACTACATTAGGAAAATCCCAGCAGGTCAGCCTTCCTCTTATTTCAGCTCCACACAAACTTACATCTCTTAACAATTATTAAAGCAGCAACCACCCTTGTGTAGGCTCATGTGTTCTCCAATGGACAAGGAGCTTGTGCAGCTTTCCTCTCCAACTACAACAGCAAGTCTGCCGCTAGGGTTGTGTTCAATAACAAGAGTTATAAATTGCCTCCTTGGTCCATAAGCATCCTTCCGGATTGCAGGAATGTGGTCTTTAACACGGCAAAAGTAAGTAACAGTTTATTAGGCTTACTGCAATATACTTAAATACCAATTTTCTTGTTCTGAAGTACCTTTCTTCCGTCAAAATCATTCAATTACAAGCCCTGTAAGATGATGTTGTGGTCCTTTTTAAAAGAATGGTGCCTTTGGGTGTAATTTTCCGTTTTTATGTTTCTTGTTTCATTCCTCAGAAAATATGTGAAACTTGTTTGGTGAATTGTTCTCGAAACAGTGCAAATTTTCTAAACACAACCCATTTCATAAGAAACACTGAAAGAATTTTCAAATTTTCAGAAATTGTCTTTTGCACAAACTAAGTGCAATATGAAAACCATTACTCAACTGCTACTTTCTCTAAAATGAAGTTGATCGTAAAATGAGTATGATCTGATCATTAAGGTTGGAACTCAAACTTCACGTGTGCAAATGTTGCCTACCAACTCAATGTTGCATTCATGGGAGACTTATGATGAAGACATTTCTTCCTCAGAGGACAGTCCAACAATGACGGCAATAGGACTCTTCGAACAGATAAATGTCACCAGAGATAGCACCGATTATTTGTGGTACATAACAAGGTCAGTCTAAACTCTTTGGCATAAGTGGAGATATTTAGGGTCCGAATTTTGAAACTCAGAACTAAAATGTCTGCAGTCTGCACTAAGTAATGAACAAATATACATCTCTGATTCCAACTTCACTGGTTCCAAATGATAAGACCACAGTACTGGTGTTTGGCTAAAATGCTAACTGTATTTGTAGCCACTTCATCCTGCTGTTAAAATTCAATTTAGTTTCCTGCTTAAAATTAAGAGCTAGAATCATAAACCCTTCACAACATGCATTCTAACTTTTCTGATTTGCTCTCCAATCCAGTGTCAATATTGATTCATCAGAGTCATTTCTGCGTGGGGGACGAATGCCGAGCCTCACCATGCAGTCAAGAGGCCACGGCGTCCATGTCTTTATAAATGGTCAGCTTTCAGGTATCATTTTGATAGCCTACCTCGAGCAAAATTCAATATTTTCTTTTGAAGTGAATTTGTCATTTGATTTGCACTACTAATGTCTAATCTCTCACTCGTCACAAACTGTGTCTTAACGCTTATCCGTAGAGGATATGAATTTCCTAAAAATTTCACTGAGCATATAGCCCTCGACACAGTGGTGCCGAAAAGGTATCATTAAAAACGCCAATTGATCGTAAGAAATATGCTCAATTTGGTTTGGTTTGCAGGTTCAACCTACGGCACCAGGAAGAAGACGGGATTCATTTTTAACAGACCAGTCAATTTGCGTGCTGGAATAAATACCATAGCACTGCTAAGCATCTCGGTTGGATTGCAGGTTAGTTTCTGCATATGAGTCTACCTACGTAGCTTGTTAACGTTAGATGCTTCGGAAGTTTTTTTCACTTATCCATTGATCCGTCTCGTGTTAAGAACATTGGGTTGCACTACGAAACACGGGAAGCGGGAATCCTTGGGCCAGTGTCACTGCGTGGTTTAGACCAAGGAAAGAGGGACTTATCATGGCAGAAATGGATTTACAAGGTTAGATTATATCACTACTCTTTTTGGCGGTTCCATGGATTTGAGATGTTTAAACTCTTTTGTTGCGTTTGTGAAGCATGATTTGTGGTGAACCCTTTTGTTCGGGTTGGGGGACAAAGCCGGCAACCCAAAATTTAGAAATCAATGTGTTGTATGTAAACCCTAGCCATATGTATTATTACTAACCCTAGATGCCTTCAGTATAACTTTTCCTCATTCAAGAACGGTGAAATCTCAAGGGAGCTACAAATGTAGGCATTCTTGCCGAACCACATAAAATCTGTGTCGTGCCTTCTGTTCGTGTTTGTTTGATTCTTCTCCGTGTTATTGTGTGTGCGTTTTGTTTGTTTAGCTGCCCAACACTTTATGTGTCTCTCTATCTTAAAACAGGTTGGCCTGAAAGGAGAGGCAATGGATTTGGTATCTCCAAATGCAGTCTCACCAGCTGGGTGGATTCAGGGGTCATTAGTTACCCAAGGCCGGAATCCATTGACCTGGTACAAGGTAAGAAAACAAGAACTGGATTGAATCTTCTTATATATAACCTACAGTAGCCATAAGACTCTCTCAATAGTATAAGTGGACCTCTCAAAGGTATAAGTAGATTATGTAGACGTGGGACGGAGGAGGATACATACAGGAATTAGCCATGATCAATAGATCGAAGACTAATGATTTCGAGGAGTTACTAAGCCTGGAACATCTTACTAGTTCAACAATCTAAACACATTAGGCTTGGTCCTCGCAGGCTTATTTCGAAGCACCACAAGGAAACGAGCCGTTGGCATTGGATTTGCTCAGTATGGGAAAGGGTCAAGCGTGGATCAATGGAGAAAGCATAGGGAGATATTGGACGGCTAAAGGCAATGGCAGCTGTGGTGCATGCAGTTATGCCGGAACATACAAATCCCCCAAGTGCCAAGTCGGTTGTGGCAAACCAACTCAGAGATGGTAACATTTTTGCAGAATAATTCAGCAACAAAAAGTAGGGTTTTAAACAGACATATTCTGACTAGTTATTTTTGCAAAAAATTTGAGTTTTTCAGGTATCATGTTCCAAGGTCTTGGTTGAAGCCAACACAAAATTTGTTGGTGATTTTCGAGGAAATTGGCGGGGATGCATCCAAGATCTTACTTGTGAAAAGAACAAGTAGTTAGCAAGGCTGGTAAATAGAGAAGAATACAAGCAGAGACTTGCGCGATGGCCAGATGTGAAGCCGAAGGCAAGTACAAGGCGTTACTACTATGATCATCTGGTTGCAACATTTCAGGAGTTCGAAGGGTAGGTTGCTCGATTATAGTCTTCCAGCAATAGGCTCCAGGATTAGTATGTGTAATGATGAGTAAACAAATAAGAGTAGTAATTGAAATAATCATACTTCAGCTGTTAAAGTAGTTGATGAATAAATATCCTTCTCAACACAATTTCCCAGTTCAGTAGATTTTCATACGTCTCAATTGGGATGACAGGATTCTCGAGTAAGGTGAGAAGAGGATTCTAAAACCCGGACTACAACACGATATGTGTAACCTTGGTATTGCACTCCCAAACAAAGTAAACTGTGGCTAAGTGATAGCATATGTGCCTGATGAAACATACGAGTAGATAACCTCACTAAAAGATACAAGGATTTCCCAACAGGAATCCAAATGAAACGATTAATCATTCTCAGCACATGAAAACTTGAAATAAACCCCTTGCGTTGCTAAAGGGCCACTGAAGACAATAAAATACAAATCTACCCATTTGGAAACCACAAATCCAAATCGACCATCAAAGCATTTCAATCTACTACTCACAAACAAGTTATGTACCAGTCGAATCCAAATAGAAATGCTTAGGTTCCATAAATCTTACTTTCAGATGAAGCAGCACACAGCTAGCTGCATACAAGCATTCAAACATACAAGACGGATGGTTGCCTCGAAGGTCTATTACAAAGAAAAACTTAGATGTAGTTCATAAACACAACTAAGAGAAGATGCAGCACTTATTCATATCCCGGTTCAAAATAAACACTCAAGCACTAGCAGTGACAGCAACGGTAGTGTCATGCTTTGCTACAGCAATCTGGAGTTCATCTTTCTTCGCACCCACAACCCTGTCCACCAACTTCCCGTCTTTTATGAACACAAAAGTTGGCATTGCCTCGACAGCCCACTCCTCAGCAACAGACTGCATGCAGGAAAATATTGGTTTCAGGTTACAAATTACATTGACAACTTCCGCTAGTCATTTCTACAATTCAAACATGATTTAACAGTTTCAGGTTTGCCAAAAGAATTGAAGGCACTACAAGGGCATTGGTATGTGGTTTACCTTCAATTCATCTACATCCACCTTTAGGAACATGACATGAGGCAGCTTCCTAGCCATCTCAGCAAGAATTGGGGCGATGAAACGGCAGGGTCCACACCATGAAGCTGTGAAATCCACCACCACCTATCAAAAACGTTTGTCAGCATTTTCTAGAGGTATAGAATTGAAAAGTATCAAAGCATTTAACACTAGAAATAGCACATCAAGCATTCCAGCTGGCTTTGGTCACAACATCAATAAGGTTACTTTGAAGGCAGGGGACCCAAAATAAAAGCATGCACTATAGAGTATAGATTCTAAATACCAGGCAATTCTTAACTCAACATTCAAAGGACTTACATTTCACACAACACAAAATACTAACTTGATACATAGGAGAGCTTGTGTGTAAACGTCTGATGCTTCCTCTTGAATTTTCAAAAGAAACAGATAGCAGCCGGAAATTAAAGGAATAAATACCAATTAAAACTCGACCGGCATTCAAAACTAGTACATCCCAGATTCCCAGTTCAAGAAGTTTCACCTATGAGCATTCACGAAGAACAACTCCAGCTCTGAAAACAAAAGCCCCTGCCTATTGCCTAAAAAGCTTAGGATCCCAAAATGCCAACCAATTAGTGCACAGTTGGTTTAGACCATTTGTGGATCGTCGTAAAACAGCCATATTTAAAATTACTGCTATATATGAACCAATTTTAAAATCTGTGGAATTGGAATTGTGTAGCGTACGGGAAAAAAATCATTATTTGCAAGCAAGGTAAGATGTTCAGTAGTACATTTGCTTCATTGCTTGAGCAAACGTAACACTAATAGGACTCACAAATCGTTGCAACAACCAAATTGACAGTGCTAATGAGGAACCTCACTAATTTGGGCCTGTAAATTGAAAATTGCACAACAATTCGTGCACAAAATAAAGAACAAATCTAGGAATACAGATGTTCTGTGCTCATCTGAAATGTGTCCAGAATTATCAGATGCATGTGAGATCCTCTGTAATCAAGTGAATTGCACGTGAATCGAAAAGTTCCAGACACGTGTGTTTGAATGTGCACGGAACATTTGTGTTCCTAGACTTGTTCTAAACAAAACTAAGAACTCTATGAACCAAAGAATGAAACCAGGCCATCTCACAGGAAATCAACAAAAGAAACTACAACACTCTAGCAACTGACAAGTAACAGGTATAACCCCATGTTCAGCCCTTATTCAACTGACAAGAATGAAACCAGGCCATCTCAATATTATTTTTTTGTCTAATTTTAAATTTACCCCTTCGTTAACTTTGGATTTATTTTTCAAACGTAAAAAATTTATACCGAAAGTTAAAAGAAATTCACTAATTCAAAATAGGCAATTATTTTTGTTTTTTCTAAATTTTCTAGAAATTTAGTTCAATTACTTATCTATGTAATTTACGAAAAATTAATACAAAATTACAAATATATTTCAAAAGAAAAGTAGGTCAAACGGGAAATCTAACAACAAAAACTAGAACCCTTTTAGCAACAGGTATAACCCATGCTTAGCCCTAACCCCACAAAGATTACTTCTAGACCCATTCTTTATTTGGGAGGGGGGTAAACCCAAGCACCCAAATGAGTAATTCAAAAGCAGGTACGAGTCGAATCGAGAGATGAAACGAAAAACAAAGCAAATGGGTATGGTCCGTATGGATGACTGCAGAAATAAATAAACGAAACAGAGAAGATGGGTACCAATTTCTTGGAGTCGTTTCCCTTTTGGAGCTGTTCGTTCCACTTCTCGACGGTGTGGCAGTTGATTACTTGTCCCTCTTCTGAAGCCATTTTCCCTGATTCACTACTTGTAATAATCTTTAACATCCCCAAAAAGCTGATTTGTATGATTCGGAGCAAGGATGGCGATCCTCAATTTATAGCCGGACCCCAACGCTCCAATTGACGAAAACGTATCAAATTTGGATTGTAATTACCGGATTGCCAGCGTGATCGTTTCAAGTTTGATTTCCTCTCTTTTCCTTTTATTTTTGGTGGGGGTACGAACCCGGTTTTGGCATCACGTGACGCGGACGCATATGTCACTGGTGTGGTGGATTCCTTCCGTGTCGGCGATGGCGGGAATTTGTTGGGTGGTCCTGGGACTACATGATGATAATCTTTTCCATAATAAAAAATCATTTTCAATGTGTTTATATTCGACCAAAAATTATATAAATTCTGAAGGTCTAAAGAAAAAAGGCAAAGCAATGGTATTTCTCTTTACATTAAGAAGGACACTCTTTTCCTTTTGATAATGTAACTGATGACACTTTACGATTAAGAACTTGTAATGAAAACTAGGACACATGCATGATGCTAGCTAACACTTCTTAATATTTTTAAGTTAGAAATGTCAAAAGTGGATAAAGTATTCTCAAAATTAAGAGTAGTAAAAATGCCTTACTTCTTACTGGATGTCTCTAGGTCTTTGAATCTTATGCGGAGTTTGTTTCTTAAATAATACTAGTGACACTATATGTTTTACTCAATATTTTATCCCATGCTGAGATTGAAGAAGATAAGTAACTGTTAGTGAGTGTGTCTGTGAGAGAGAGAAAGAGAGAAAGCGAGAGATATGAGGAAAGAAATGTTACCTCAACATGGAGTAAAACACGAGGTAAAAATTATAGTGTCACTAACATTACTCTTGTTTCTTACATATTAAGGTAAGACTTGATAGTGTGACCGCTTAAGAGTTTAGAAATTCTTATCCCAAAGCAAAGACAAGTATAAATTCTTTCGACTTTTCCTTTGGATGCAGCATTTCTAGTAGGAGTATACAAGCATATTAGCCAAATTAGGACTCACCATGGATAGGAAAGATCTAGTCAGGCTGGCCCATCTAGGGCCAGCTTATTGAGTAAAGGAAACCAAAAGCAGTCTAGAAGACCAAGACAATCCTGGACGAGAATGCTAAGCATACTACGAAAGGGCAAGCTAACGAAGCATGCTTAGTCGTCGATTAGATACCTATCGCTTGTATTTATTGAACAAAATATATATTTCACAAGAGAAATAACGATAAATTCTTTGACCATCTTGTTTCTTCAATCAAACTTGATGCAATTAAATTTTTATCGATATCTGATCAATTTAATTTTTGCGGTAACTACAAATGCATCGATCTCACATCACATGTTATGAGTCCTGTTTGGTTCACATGAAGAACCGCATTTTATATGAGAGGATTTTGATTTGTCTTGTGATACTATACCTTGATATCTCAACTCTTTACACAATAACATATTAAAGCGAGTTTATATACAAATTTATGTCACGCTCGTAATTTAAGTGTGCAGATTTCATATAAATATGTGTTTTAAAGACTATTAAGTGTCAATATCATAAAACCGCTGAATAATTACTTTGGATGGTGGAAAGTGGAGGGATGGGGATGTCTTTAATATATTATTTATTTCAATTAGAGATGGGTCCAAACTAACTTAATTGGTGGCATCGACAGCTTGGATTTGAATGAATTTATAAAAAAAAATTAATTGTGATATGCATAAATTAATCCGAACGCCTCTTTTGACGAATTAAAAACAAATTGATGGGCCCAAACTTAGTGATATTGAAAAAATTGATGGACAAAACTTAGTATTTATCTCTCACGTTTGCCAAAAAGAAAAGAAAAGAAAAGAACATATTTAGCATAGGGAATTTATTTTCACACACCCCTTTTAGCCTTATGCACTCTTTTTTTTCTTGATTATATAAAGTTACTGAAATAACCTTCCATTAAATAATTTTTATTCCTCTTGTGTTTAATTTACTATACTATCCTTACAATTAACAAAAAATAAATATTTTTATTTTTTATCTTTATTCATTTTTTTTAATTTTTGCATCATTTTCTATGGTTTATTAGTTTGTCTCGACCAAAAAAATCTAAAAAATCTAAAATTATGTTTAAAATATAAAAAAATTCACTAAAAACAAAAAAAATCTAAAAAATGCTGTTTTGAAATTATTTTTTGTGTGTTTTCTGAGTTTTTTTAGTTTTTAGATATTATTATATATTTTTGAAATCAAGATGAATTAATAACTACTAAAAAATTGATACAAAACAAAAAAATTAATTTTTTCTAAACAAGGATAAAAAATAACTGGACAATAATTCAATAATTAGTACAAGCTAAATAGATCCTAAATAAAGGAAAAATTCCAACAAAAATTACATGCAACTATTTGTTATTCATACAATTTTGAAAATTTTAATTTTTAAATTATTTATGATCTATTTAGCCTATAATAATTATTAAATTATTTTCTAATTATTTTTGTCCTTATTTGAAAAAAATTAATTTTTTATTTTGTATTATTTTTTTGATATTTTAAAAAATATAAAATGATATTCAAAAACTAAAAAAAAAATATCGAAAAACACAACAAAGAAGCTCAAGACATCATTTTGTTAGACTTATTTATTTTTAGTAAATTTTTTATTAGTTTTTTAATATAATTTTATATTTTTGAGATTTCTTTCATCGAGATGAACTAATAAACCATAAAAAATGGCTCAAAAATAACGAATAAAAAAATTAAATAAAGACAAAAATAAAGATTATTTATTTTTAATTAATTATGAGGATAATATAGTAATTTAAACACAAGAGAGTAATAAAATATATAATAGAAGGGTATTTCAATAACTTTCTATAATAAGAACAAAAAAATGAGTGTACAAGGCTAAAAAGGGTGTGTGAAAATCACTTTCCTTAGCATATTGTAGTAGCCATATTACGGGCCGTTCTCGTTAATCGGATGACACGTGCGTGTTTGGTAGAGAGGGTTGAGCCGAACTGAGATATGAGCTGACAAGGGTGGAGGGGTCAGCAGAGCTTGTAGGCCTTAGTCCAAGACTAGGTACCGAGTTGTGCTTGTAATGTAAGCCCGAATGAAGACACGAGTTGACGGGGCTTTCAGAGTATCTTGAGGAAATCTTGAAAGGATATGGCAAGAAATTTGAGGGGATCGCGAGAGAATCTAAGGGATCTGTTAAGGGAACCAAGATGATTTGAAAAAGATCTTGAAGAGATTTTGATAATATTTTCGAGTTAGAGTTAACGATAAAAATGACAACAAAAAACCTTAGAAAAATATGTTTCAACTAAATTGTAAATACTTTTTTATTTCTTATTCTGAGATTTGACTTAAGCATCGAAGTGCTCTACGTTTAGTATCGCCCATGCGACACTAACAAGTTGTTTCTCTTGTTTTATCGCCCAAGGAGGGGAGACAAAATCGAATCGCAGATCTACTAACCCCACACATGTTGTTTTATGTGTTTGGTTAACTTGAAATTTGTATAAAAATCTTGCAAGAAAATATATTACAGATAATAAATTATTATATATTACAGATAATAAATTATTCTTAAGATAAGATCTGGATTAAAAACTCTCAAACTTCTCAAATTTCCCTTACAATTCCTATTTTTGTATTAAAAACAGATGCACCTATGTAAATAAAAGATGAGGACCGATTAATAAAAATCAATTTTTATTATACAATCCAGGGTAACAGAACTTTATTTTTCTAACTGAAAAAATAAAAAATTTATTTTCATGTAAAAGTAGCCTAATTATTTTGAGACTTTCGTTATTTATGCAATTGAAATGGCGATTTTTTTTCCCTTGTGCTATTTACCACGAAATATAACAGACCGTTCAAGATTTTTTTTTAAATATTTTTTCATCTTTATTTGTCCTCAATGAAAAATACAGAGTAAATTTATTGCATGCAGATACTGCTCAATTTTCTCTAACAAAACTTTTAAATTATTTTTTATCTTTATTTAAAAAATTTGTGATTGTTAGTTTTGCATTAAATGTTTATAAATTATTAATTTATCTGACAAAAAGAATTTAAAAAATAAAAATTTATGATAACAAAATTCATTAACAACAAAAATAATTTTATACGAAAATATATTTTTAATAGAGTCGGTTAATTTGACCTTAGCCACGTCAAATGGCTGTTGTGGACATTAATTCCTACTTAACTGATCACCTACCGATTTAGCCATTTGTTTGGTAGCCTAACTTAACTAAATCAATTTTTCTTGGAATTTATTCAAAACCAATTATACTTATTATTCAATTTTTGTGGGCTATTACTTTGTCTCGACGAAAGAAATTTAAATAGTGTAAAATTATGTCCAAAAGTTTAAAAAAAATCACTAAAGATGAAAAATAAGCTATTTTCATCTTTTCATCTTTCCTGAATTTTGTTTTTTGTGCATCCAAATATAGTCATTGTGTTATTTTGTTATTCCTAAATTGCCCCCAAAAGATATTACTAACTACTTTTGAATATTCTCAAACTACCCAATAATCGTAAGAGCACAAAAAGAAAGAACTTATTCCACTATTTACTCGTAACTGCTCAAATTATCATATAAATTAATAAATTCACACTTGCACATGCATCGTCTGTATCCAACTTGAACCGAAAATATTGTATGATTTCATTATTTTTGGGAATAAGAAAGTTGCAATTAGACAGTGATAAACACAACAGTATTAACTACGAATGGAAGAAAATAGTTGGATTCTCCCCTGTGTGAATGTAATCCTTATGAAATGATTCAAGATCGCTAGGAGATAAAAGCCTGACCAGTCATTATTAACTCATGATAAAGGTTGAGAAATTCTCTGGATACCAAGCTGAAAAGACATTTAATGCCCTTGGTATGTTTGAGAGGGCAGAAGAGACAAAGGTTGGGTTGGTACGTTGAGAGAGTTGAAGAGACAAAGGTGAGGCCAGAGGCTAATCGAATAGTCATTTTCTCTCCGCGATTAGGTGTTTAATTGAAATCTTAACTACGTAAGTCTTTGTCTCTAGATGCATGTGTGACCCATGATCCCCAACAAAAAAGACATGCTATAAAATACACTCAAAATTGAAGAACAAATCTATACATAGATCTAAACAAAGATATGTTCAAAACTGTTTGATACATCTCGAACCCTTTAGAATAATATGGATTTTATATACATCAAACGATTTCAGACACATCTACATTTAGATCCATGTTCTAAAAGTGTGTAGACTTTATGCAAATAAAAAGAAAAGGGAGATATATGATCTGATGTGGTCAAGTCAAGTTCTCTTAAACTTGATTTTAGCCATTCTATCATGTCCTATATTGTGGCGGTAAAGCCACTTTTATGGGTCAAAGGAAATGATTTTCTTTTGATAAAGAGATAAGCATTGGAATGGTCAAAGAAATCAATTGGATAAGAAGTAAATTTGATTATCCATTAAGCATTGGAATGGTCAAAGAAATCAAGTGGATAAGAAGCAAATTTGCTTCTCCATTAAGCATTGAAATTGGTCAAACAAAACGGAGAGATAGTTTCTTGAATTCACATTCCAAACCGCCTTTCTTCTCTATATATACATGGCTATATACTTCAATTGATGACCTCCCATCTTTGAGCTAAAAATCATAGAGAAAGAGAGAGAGTTTTAGAGAGAAAAAAGTGAGATTTCTCCTAAATATTGTCTTTTCTTTTTATTAGAGAGTGTGTATATTTCTTCTATTATAAGAGAGGGTATTGTCAATTGTGCTCTCCTTATTCTAGAAAGAAATTCTTGTAATCCTTTTGCTATAGTGAAATTCTTCTACAATTTGCCTGTGGTTTTTTGCTCCAATTAGTTTGGAGATTTTTCCACGTAAAATTTTGGTGTTCATTATTTTTTCATTTCTACTTCAGTTGTAATTGTGTGCCCCATACCACAACTTCCAAACATATATCACGCGGACTAAATGGTTGGGTGTTATTTTTTAGGTGAAACCCATAATTTAAACTTGGTAGAAGAAAAAAGAAAGAGAGAAATACCTTGTTATTCGATTTTGGTAAACTTCTAAGAAGACAAGGTTTCGTAAATTATAATGTCGACATCATATTTTCTCCAATCTTCAATGAAAAAATGAATAAGATTATCTCTATGTTCTTCAATATTAATGCGTTCTATGAAGGTTACGGTTGAGTCTAGTACATTAACAGATTTTTCAATATTTTTGTACGAGTTCCCAATCCCTATACGAGATAGACCTTAATTTGGTGAATTGAATTTGACTTCGGGTGTAATAACTCATAGTTACTGCACGCAATCGTATACAGAGGTGCTTTCCGTAAATTGTTAGAACGACGCAAACAAGATCGGGCTCTTTCTTTTCCTTTTCTCTTGTTGTTCTTCTTCTTCTATATGTTTTCTTTTACACCAAAATAGCATGTGCCTTAGCCTGTGATCTTTTTTTTTTTTTTAGCTTCTTATCGGTTCTTTTTTTTTTTGAATTGTTTGAGGTTGTATATAATGACTAAAGAATATACTATTGTAATTATACACTTAGTACTAAGAATAATTTTATTTTCTCGTATTGCTCTTCTACTAGCAAGTATAAATTCTCATGATATGATAGTATGTCTATGGTCAAACTTGTAACATTGGTAGGCATATCTCACACGAGCTTTCGCTTATAAAAATATTTTCCTTTTATTTCATGTTACAGTAAATTAGTTGATGGAAGGTTTTGAAGGAGTCAAGCTTGTAGTATTTCCTTTTGTAATTTTAAATTTTTGTAAATATATTATGACACTGTAGATTTTAAAGTTAATTTATACATGACTTTCGTTACTTGCTTAGGCTGTACTCTTGAATGAAATGTGCTCAAAGTTGGAGTGTGACAAATGTATCAGATCATTAGTTATTTATTATTATAAAATAAAAACACCAAAATAAAACACATACACTCCACGTATTATTACTTGATTGATTAACCATTTGAACTAATTAATTATCAATGAATTTAAAAGAAATTAATTATTTTAGTTGATAATACCTATTGATGGTATCAGAAACTAGTTTTATCAATCTCAAGTTCTTGCGTTATTTTCTGTAACAAGTCCATATACTAGGGGTGATTTTTCGAACAAGAATCTTTCGACGATCAAGTTAATATCGGCAGAGAGAGATACCACAGACAAGTATGAAAGTGCCATGGCTTTATGAAAATGTACATATTTTATGGGTGGTAACTCCTTCAGTGGCGGACCCAGAATTAAAATTTGGGGGTGGCGGCAAATTAAGTCGTCACTCTTTAGTATTCATTTATTATCACCATTTGTCTCAATTCCTTTTTATTGTGTAGATTTATTAATTAACTTGCATAATAAAAAATTATTTGATGGTTCACGGGCATCGCAACGAAATGCACATATATTACCACATATGGTATGAGTATAAATTTTATATAAATATGTGATAAAAAAGGGGACTAGAAACATTCAAGGTGGTGTTTCGAAAGCACTGAACGAAGTTTCCTAAACAAAAAACATTTTCACATTAAAAAATAATCATTTTTTTTCCAAAATGGGGGGTGGCACCAGCCACCTCCCCCCTCCATTATGGTCCGCCCCTGAACTCCTTAAATAAATTAGAGGATAAGCAGATTTCAGGTGAGCTTGTGATCGTTGATCACGCTCCATTTCTATACTTAGGAGAGCGGTTCATTAATTGCGTGCTCCATTCTCGAGATTCCAAGCACTCAAGGGCGTGCTATTTGCAAGACTTTTACCAAACAAATCTCATGATTGGTTCCTTTCTACTGAACTAAACAGATCCTGTCAAGATGAAGTCCGTCCAATCAGAATGAATATCAACCATTGGTCGGGTGATCACTATATATCCGAGCGGTCAGTCGTTCGAGTATACTATCAATAAGTAATCGAATTATGAACAATCAACAAAAGTGACCAAACACAGAGCAAATTTTAACCTAATTGAGCGGAGTCCAAGTGGACTCATGATGTGTGAATTGTTTTAGCTTCCAAAATGAAGGTCTTCCTCAAGTGAATTTAGCGTACCAAATAAACGTACAAAGTTCGCGAGGGCAAAAAAAAAAACTGGATTTTTAAAATTCTTTATGAGGATTTTTATGTCCGACCGAAACTCGAAACTGAGACTGGGGATAGCGTACACCACCAAACAAACGGAATTGATGTTTTCTCCGAAAGGACTGGCACGTGCCACATAAACCCTACGAGGCTACGAACAAACATTTCCACGTGTGAAACTCTTAACCACAATTCTCTACCACCACCCACCACTCAAATTCTTCCCCCCAAACTCTCTCTCCATATTATCCACAACCACCACCGGATTTTGAACTGATCTGTAGATACAGAGAGTAGCAATCATCGAACTGGATTCTTCTTTTTCCACAATGTCCACTTTCTCTGTCTAAATTCTCTCTCCCTCGCCTCCCCACGCTGCAAACACACGAAATGGCTCTTCCGCAGCTCCTTCCCTCTCCCTCTTCGGCCACTCTCACTCCCAAACACTACTTAAACCCTACTTACATTTATCCGAACCCTAGATCTATCTCCTTCACGCCATCACTGATTCGCCGACACCACAACCACAAGCGGCTGCGGAAACCTAATTTCCTCAGATGCTCCGCCTCCAAATCCGATGACAACGTCGAGCTCCCTCTGTTTCCTCTCCCACTCGTCCTCTTCCCCGGCGCAATCCTGCCTTTGCAAATCTTCGAATTCCGGTATCGAATGATGATGCAAACACTCCTCCAGACCGATCTTCGATTCGGCGTCATTTACTCCGACTCTATCACCGGCACCGCAGACGTTGGCTGCGTCGGCGAGGTCGTGAAGCACGAGCGGCTCATCGATGACCGGTTCTTCCTGATTTGTAAAGGCCAGGAGCGGTTCCGAGTGAGTAAACTGGTTCGGACTAAGCCGTATCTGGTGGCGGAGGTGGCGTGGTTGGAGGACCGACCGTCCGGTGACGGTAGCGGTGATGGGGAGGACGTGGAGGCCCTGGCGAGTAAGGTGGAGACTTATATGAAGGACGTGATTCGCTTGTCGAACCGGTTGAATGGGAAGCCGGAGAAGGAGGTGCAGGACTTGCGTCGGAACTTGTTTCCGACACCATTTTCTTTCTTTGTTGGGAGCACGTTCGAAGGGGCGCCCAGAGAGCAGCAAGCACTGCTTGAATTGGAGGATACGGCGGTGAGATTGAAGAGAGAGAAGGAGACTTTGAAGAATACGCTTAATTACTTGACTGCCGCGTCTGCAGTTAAGGACGTGTTTCCGTCTGCGTGACTGATTAAGGTCGCCGTGTCTCCTTGGTGATTGAGTAGTACAGAGAGTAAAGATGTAGGGTACACTTGGAAAAGAAATAGGTATTCCGTTGCTTACTCTGTGTGTATTTCTCACACTATGATTTCTGAAATAGTAAATTTTGATACTTAAATTTGGTTTGATTCCCTATTTTGAGTTCTCTATATATCAAATGCTGGTGCTATTCCAAAATCAAGTATTTCAAGCACTACAAGCCACCTCGATCAAGGTAGAATTACTCTTCCAAGTTCCAGTATATCCATCTTACAGTAGCTTAGTGTTACAACTACCAACAACCGACACATTGGCTGCGGCATTTCATTAACTTGGGGAAAAATTACACCTTAGTAGTGCAAAAATGGTTTGACAAAAATCTTGCATGTCTTTAACCTTTCGTGCATATTTTTACTGTAGCATTGACCTTCGTCAGGCTTTTCCCTTTGCCTATAGGCAGTAGCTGATCGGCCTTCTCACTAGAATGCCTCTGTAGTCGTATTTTTGTAGTCGGCATTCTGAGCTACAAGCTTAAGACTTTGGATATGGAAATTCCAAAAGGAAAGGTTGAAGGCAGGTAAGTCCAACCGGAGGAAAAAAAGAATAATCGAATTAGTCAAAGTAATCCAATCTCCATCGCTTGACACATTCTATTTGGCTCCTTGCTCACCTCAATCAATAATCTTTGGGAGAAGAAAGACTAGTGTGGGCTTCACTTCAGTAGTATAACATGGAGTCACGAAATTAAACCAAGTATATGTCTTTTGCAAGCAAAACTGTCTGTATTAAGTAGTGGATGACAGGTGTAGATCCGGATGATTGATGGAAGAAACACCAGACACATCCCAAACTTCTCGCTCCCATCGGCTGACTGACTAGCTGAGATTCGTGTTATTGGTCTGCACTGAGTTGTACAGGAATGAGTGATACGTTATCCAATAGGGACGAAGATACTGCTATTATATACATTGATGATATTTGCTTGAATTGGTAACTAATATAGTGTGTTACCTGACCAACATACTTGTCAGATCACCACATAACCTTTATTTTCTGGTTAATCTAGTACGAAACATGAGACTATACTTGTGCCTCGAAACATTATCAAGTTGAAACCTGTATCTGCAAAATCATTAGGCATGATTGTTTGAGCGTGTATATCTTACATGGAATATAAATCTTTAAGATGAATACCCTTGTGATGATTTATTGGGTTGGTTGATGAGGAATAACTTCCTGAGCCTCTAATCGTTGCTTTTACTTGGTATTGCCAGGGCTGGCCCAGGGGAAGCCCTGCTAGCCCCTGGGCTCGGGCAACCCTCAGGAGCAGGGCAATAATTCGGTTTTATAAATATAGAAAAAAAAAAACAATAGAAGTCCACCGAAAAAAATTATTATTAATACTAAGTGAAAAATCAAACTGAGGTCGGGTTTGAATAACTCAAATGTCGAGGCCGGCACTGGGTACTGCTGTACTGAGAAATAGCTTTCTCAAAGAGGATCCATCAGAGTGCTATTTAATGTAGCCTTCACTCTTCACACCTTTGAATTCAATGGGAGTCTGTCTTACTCTGCTTGTTCTCCTTCGTGCACTACTTCAGCACCATGTCAATGCTGTAACAGTTTGTGAAGGACAAATCTTATTTAACAAGTCTACAACTTTTGTTTTTTTAATTGTTATTTTGAATGTGCTAGTCTAAGTCTACTACTAACTTTGTGATGTTGGTCGGTTGAATCTAGATTGACAAGCGAGTTAGCAGCTGTGGAAGGCATGCATTGATCATGATTATGTTTCTGCAAAATCTATGTTGGAGATTGACATTTGAACAGTTTTCTTTCAAAAACACCATACCGAGTTTGTGGTGGTGGTAACTCTGTATTTTGTTGCTGTAAAAGGATTATTTGGGCCCGCCCTCCTTCCCTTGGTGATGGGATTTTACAGGCTATAACAACTTTTATGTAAATAGAAGATGAATAAGATATGAATAGAGGGAGTAATGAGATAATTTTATTGCCCTCGGGGGATATATCAGGGTCCAAGGAAGTACAAACCCAGGATAGGTATATTTGGAAGGATAACGATGGATCTTTTTATGACCCTTAACACTGGTCAATGGTTCAGACTGGAAAAAAGAGAAACTAAACATACAAGCAGTAAAACAACCTATTCAACTGATGAATTATGCACTAATGTCTATAAAAGAACAACATGGATTTTCAATCTAAAGAACAACAAAATTCGCCCGAAGAAATCTTTTCGATGTTTAGCAAGATCAGATACAAACTCTCAACAATTGAATCCAATAACCAACAGAATGCTAAAGAAATCAGCCTTGCTACATATTCAAAACGTCAAGAAGGGAACCCCAGCTATTTGAAGATCCTATGTTTTCAAGCCCTGTCGCCATCGTGCCATTGCCAGATAGCTGCAATCGTATCATCACAACCCATTGTTAAAAATGGTAAAACAATACAGGAATAGACGAACACAACTTTTTGTAAATCGAACATGTCTACATGTAATATATACAACATTTCAAATGCTGCGACAACCCAGAATCGCGATCCTGAATGCTGTTTGACAGACAAGATTGATTCAATTTTTGCAGTAGTTGAGATCCAAAATTTTCACTGAAAAACAAGTATTGCTTAAAATGCTAAACCGTATGCTTCCTCTGAATTTCGACGAAAACAAGAAGGAAAGGAAACACTGGAAACTCAATACAAACCTTCAGGCACTGCTGCCTTTCAGTATCACAAATCGGGAAATCATGAGGGCAACAGTGAGTGTGGTCCTTACAACACACTGCAGAATCCAACTGGCAGCATTTCCACGAAAAGCATATCCCAAGAAATCGCGACGTGCAGCAACAGGTTTCACCCTGTGAACAGCTAGTGAAAATATCACATTTCGTAGGACCGGGAGGAGGAGGGGGTGGTGGATTAGGACTCGTCTTAATTGGGTACGAAGCTAGCGTGTTGATCCCACAGACTCCTTCGGAATTCCCACTGTTACGTACCATATGAATATACCCATCCATTCCCCAATTCATCCCCCAAGAATTCTTTACGATCCAGTAGTCAACTCCGTTTTCTGAACCATAACCCACAATTAACACAGCATGATCCAAAGAAGTTGAGCAGGGGCCAGTAAATATTCCCTGTTTCAGACATTATCGACACAAAAAATCAAACACTATCCTTTTTGAGTCTCAAATAGAACGAATACGACTTTGGAATTAAAACCAAGGAACTACTCTAACCTTATTGTACAACTGAAATGCTCTTTCGCTGCCGCATATGCCTACACTTACAGGTTGAGTTGCCACAGCGTTTAGTAGGAGTTGTTCATTACTAGGGGGAACATCTTTATAACCATCTATGGTTACGACATGTTGTTTTAGCTGTATCATATATTGAGACAGAAGCTTCAGAAGAAGGAAGAAATTTGAAGGTAATAGACAATGAAACTAACTCTTTCTAACATTCCAAATTTTCGACGGAGGGGTTCCATAGGAAATATAAATGGATAGAGTCGCAGACTAAAGTCACTACCTTTTCCTTATTACATGACTTTCCCCCAAATTGGAAAGGGTAATCTTCTTCGGTGTCGATCCCATGATTTTTTATGACGAATTGATATGCATAGTCCATGAGCCCGCCGTCACAGCCATTATTGTAAGTTCTGTCACAATCAACTAGTTCTTGTTCAGACAGGCTGACAAGAGCCCCCGTTGCAATCTTATTGATACCTTCTATTGCTCCTGTGGCTGAAAATGCCCAACAAGCACCTACACCATAGAACAACAGTTATTACCCAACAAGCTCCTGTGGCTGAAAAGTTTGATGCAGCAGCAAATCGATAGGCATTCATGCAGGTATTCCAACGGATACGGTATGAGCATAAGAAACAAAGTAAATAACCATCTGGGATGGTGGCGCAAAAACTACGTATAAGTATTCTCAACTGTATGTTCGATGAAGCAGTTCGGTAACATTTAGTCACAATGACACGCGGTGAATCTGAGGGCCTTTTCGCTTGAGCGTTCAGAAAACGTAAATAGGCACACAATGATACATAGTGAATATTTGGAAATCTTCATGGCATGAGTTCATTACACTCGAGTTTATGTTTTGTTTGTCACAAAAAGTCCCCTTTTCGCTTGGATAATCTAACACACTTTAATGACAACAAAAGCGAATCTGAATCTAGATGATGTTTCTGTGTCAAGATCCAAGCAACAAATACATTTCCATTACATGAATTAATCACGTCATTTATTGACAAGTCCCAGGTTAAAAATTCTCAAGTTTTATGATTTGTATCCACGCGCACCAACTACAAGCGAACACAAATAGATCCTAGTTGAATTAAGCATGAACCAGACTGAAGAATCAAACTATTCACTCATCATGGTTAGTCTTCTTAGCATGGTCCGTCCCGACGTTGGATCGGACTGAAGGCTCCACATGGCCTGCACACCGTGCAACCAGTCCATCTTCGGGCGCACGCCTATTGTGTGGGTTGAACACAAATGGAGAGTGGTCGGCATGACAACAGTACGACTTAGCTTTTGTAACTTCACGGAGGCGCCATATGGCTCGGCACGGTCACATAGAGTATGACCTGAGACTTGGTGTGTCATGCATAAAGTCAAAGGTGGAGATAGTTATTTTTGACGTCATAGGAATGTGCCTAGCACATACTCACTTGGGCACAGGTACACTTCTCTTATTTTCTGTACAAAGTAACTGAAACACTTTACGCAGGTATGTTCTGTATAAACACTCTCAATTGCTTTTCAATTAGAACCAACTCCTTGAGGAACTACCAAATATCAGAGTGCGCTCCAGTTGCCTTTGTCTAAACGAAATTCATTGGTTGTCCTTACATTTCAGAGCAAGGAAACTCAGTGCGAGCAATTCCGAGAAGGATTTACCGAATCCAGAACTCCACGACTTCTATTCCATCAGGGTATCCATAGAACCTACTCTCAGACCCCCATAAAGCACAGAAAAAATGTCCCAAAGAACAAACTGCTGATAGTTTGAATCTTTTTACTCCATATTAAGACCACCCGATCGGATCTGTCAAGAACGAGCTGACGACTACATGACGGGAAGCGGTGCTGCTGATGGATCATTCCGCCCCTTAGAAAAAGAGGAGTGCTGTTTCTCATCATTTTGGTGAGATTTAGTGAGAAACCAAAATGGATCATTAAATACCCATATTTTTTCATTGAATTCTCATCCTTCCTCTTCAATACTCACCTCTTTAAGTTGGTTCTAGAATTCTCTGTTCTGTTCTCTTTTCTTTTCCCACCCTTTCTCACGATCCAAATAGGTTGTTAGGTTAATCGGTGGCATTCAGTAGGCACTAGAAACTGTTGAAGCCCATCAGACTGAAATGTAATCTTGAATACTCCTAAACAACTTGTCCCCTAAACCAGTAACTAATCAATCTTTTGAGCTACGAAGCATAAATTTCATATGGGTATGAAGTTTTCCTATCAAATCACATAAGTTTAAAGATTCAGAGAAAGTACTCACATACCACAACTGCCCTGATCTTTGACTTTGGTTACTGCTCCACTCCTCCTCCAATCAACCGAAGAAGGAACATCAATAACAGCAGCACTCGACTCTTCAATCGATTGCCTGAAACTGAATCTCCTCAAATCGTTAGATGAAGAGAGACCCAAGCGAGAGGCCTTGAACTCGTGGTGAGTAAGATCGGCAAAGGCGTTGAGGGAGAGGGTGTAAGAGGAATTAGCTATGGTGTTGTGGTAGGTAGTGAAGGCATAGTTATCTTCAAATACGCTGAGTCTGTACTGCTTTTCTTGCTCCGAAGTGTATGTCTTTCCATGTTGTTGGCACCAAGTGTCGAATAGATCGGAAGTGGAGGAGGAGAGAGATTTGGGAAGGTTGAGCAGAAGAGTGAGAATCGTAAACGACCATAACCAACCCATGAGAGAGAGAGAGAGAGAGATTTTGATTTGGGTGTGTAACAAATCAATGGAAGTTATGAGAGACGAGACAAAAATCTTTTGAATGTCGGAACCAATTTGGTTCAATTATCCGGTAACAGCGAGCGTATCGATTTTGCTACTAGTATATATTAATATCGGTGTGTACTAATATACCGTTTCGAATTTATAACTAAAATTAATATACATATTTCAAATAATATTTTTTAACAAAAAATCATATTGAACATATAAAATAAAATATCACAAGTTAAAACAAATCACTAAACATTAAAAAAAATGATTTTAGTTTTAATTTATGTCTAATTACTAAAAAAATATTATTGAATTTTTTAATTTTTTTAAAATACGGACTAGTATGATACGGTACCGGCCGGTATTGGTCGGAACAGTCCGAAACACGCCGGAATAGTCCGAAACAAGCTGGAATGGAACTCTGGTAATTTAGTACCTTTACGAGGACGGTATGAGACGAGATTAATAACTTTGATATAGATGCTCTTTTGGAAAGTTTATCCCAAAGCATATGGAAAGGATTGACACAGTTTCTTGGTAAAACTATATATAATAAGCTATATATAATAATTTTCAAATCTAAATGTTTTTAATTTCATCAACTTATGTTGGCATGATAATTTATTCTGTCGCCGATAATATCCAAATTGAACTGCTCTTTTCTTAAATTGTAATCAATTCTTGTTCCCAAATACAAGTACAATAGGGACCGAATAATATCTGCTCAAAATTAGTTAAATTATGATACATGAAAAGAGTGACAAAAAAATTTCTTTGTAAAGCTAATATAACAAGTTTTAGAGTTTGCTATAATTTTCAAATCAAAGGGTTTTTAATTTCATCATAAGTAGGCATGATACTTTATTTTGTCTCGGATAATATCCAAATTGAACTGTTCTTTTTTAAACCGTAGTCGATTCTTGGCTCCCAAATACAAGTACAATAGAGACTGAAAAATACCTGCTCGAATTTGATTAAATTATAGTATATGTCATTGTCCTAGTCGATATTCGAACCGAATCGTTTAAAAGTAAAAACTAGACTTATATCATAAAAGAGTGAGTCATCACAGAATTACAACATCTTAAACCTTTGTATATACAAATTGAATCTTCACATATCCATTCTTTTTAAGGAATAATTGAATCCTATTGAATATAATTATAGTATAACCATTTTTTCTCGACAAAGAATAATTACGAGTAATTCAGTATTCATGCTGATGTGTTTCGTTATCAACTCTAAATATAATGTGCAAAGTTTTTATAGCACCGCAATATTGTTTCTCTCTCCATGTCAAAACACATGAAACTCACGATTGAATTTTGCATTGAGCATTAAAATTATAAAATATCAATGTATGCCATTTTTTGGATTTTAAATTAATAAACAAAATCGTAATTGTCATTCTAGTATTTATATTTAATGTACTTAAGGAGTACATTAATTTAGTCCGAACAAATTAAATTAAATTAATTTTATTTTAATCGATTAATAATTTAGTCAAATTGACCTAATGTCATTATTTTTCTAAGAGAGGTATCGCCAAGCCATCCACCCTGGAAGCCTCCTTCGACCTGCTGTTCTTCGAGGTGTGACGTCCGAAGGCCTTCCCCAAAGAATAACCCGTCTACTTTGTATAAGGGTTTGCAGTACAATATACTGGCGGTGAATAATGGACGCCGATCCCAGACAATACGAAAATATCGTAAGTGTTTTTTAATTTTCAGTTTTTCTTGCCATTTTTTCATTTGAAATCCCTAGTTTTAGAAACCATAAACAATTTTACAATTTCATTTACGCTCAAATTTTGAATTTTTTCAGTTGTTATGACTTTTCTTCAGTTAGATTCGTCGTTTGTGTTCTGTTGACTATCTTGTGATTAATCAAAACCCTATTTTCTATTGGGGAGGTTTCAGAATGATGTTGTGCAGTGGGGTTGGCATATTTGAGTGCTTGAATCGGTCTTCTGTATGCAGTTATGGAGATTAATTGGGGATAACTTTTAATTTTTTATCATTTCCAAACAAAAATTGTGGAAAATATTCCTTGGTTCGTGGGTTAGGCGTTTTTAGATGTGTTTTGTGACTATGCGGTGTCGGAAAGGAAATATGTTTTGAATACTTGCTGAATTATACAGGAGGCAGACTTGGGTAGATGATTCAGCAAAGCTGGATTCTCTTTCTCTTGAGTTAGTGTTGATGGACGGTTGACTATTATTACCTCATTCAATGTTTCGTGCCTTATTAACCACATGTACTCAAATTGATTTTGACAACTTCCACGCTTTTGTTTATTTGCTAAACTGATTTACTATCTTTAAAGTTCGTCAACGAAAATGTCTGTTTAGTGCTTTTTACTATGACAAGATCGTAATCCCTTTCTATTACTGTGCATAATAGTGAGTGTGTTTTGTTTAGAAGCTTGTTAATGTTAGAAATTTTCTTGGATGTTAAAAGACTTACAAAATGAAGCAAGAGTCTCACTTCCACAAAATTAAGATTGACCCCCTGTCTTTTTACCTCTGGTTTCAAGCGTGTCCATATGCATAAGATAGCTGATCAGCATTGCGGTTGTCAAGGTTGATTTTTCATCCCACTGAATTGGATAATGTACTGTAGTTTTGATTTCAACTTTGGAAAAAAGGAGAGGCGATTCTTAGGTTGTAGATTGGTGGTTGGTTGACCTTTGCCCATCATTGTTGCTTCCGTTGTCACACCAGGATTTATGGTTCCACAAGCTTGGTCGGAGACAAGGTTCTCCATTGACGCATGCTTTAGTCTAAAGGCTGTATTTTGTTCTCTATCTGGTAATTCTAACGGGTTCTGTTTGTTTCACAGGTGATCAATGACAATGACATACACAACATTGTCCTTTCATATTTGGTGCACAATTGCTACAAAGAAACTTTGGAGTCATTTATTTCTTGTACAGGGATGAAGCAGCCAGCCAATCATATCGAGGACATGGAGAAGCGCAAACGTAGGTCATTTTGCTGTATTTTTTCTTTCAACGTTTTAACAGTGAAGACCGACCCGACCTCTGTCAATATTTCTCTTGGATCACACAGCCGACCCGTGAATTTCTGAGTGTTGGGTCTAAAGTGTCAAAATGTATTATTTTTTGTGTGCTCCATAACTTAAGGAGTTTGATGAGGTTTCCCCCCTCATAACAGTAGCCGGAAATGTTATTTGTCATTACTACGGTTGAGGAACATTGGAGCATATGGTTAACAGGTGCACTCAAGGTAATCCAGTTCAAATGAAAATTTGTTGCTCATTGGGGTTACGCCTGGGTCTGGGATTTGTTAAGGGAAAGGGAAAGGGAAAGGGAAAAGTAAAAGGAAAAGGAAACAGAAATCTATTAGTTACATGCAAGTATATTTTATGCGTAGCTAATGAAAAAGAGAATCTTTTTTCTGACTCATGCATATCCAACCAGAGAAGAGGAGGAAATGATTTTATTTCCTTTTTTTTAAAAATTTATTCTTTACGGTCCTTTTGTTTTCCCTCCTGAAGCCGTTAAAAAAATCCCAAATCCCATCACCAACTAAGACTTTCCAAATAGGCTTTCGCAATAGATACCAAAAATGATGTCCTGGAATTGTTGATCATGTAACAGTGGCGCCTAGTTACTACTTATACCAGATTGTAACACATTTAATTATCTAAAAGTACAAGCTTCTTAAATTATATGTCCTGGAAACTAAATATAGCAATTCGTTACATAAAAGGTGAGACAACAGTTAAATCATTACATATCAAAGAAAAAGAGGGACAATGGATTTATTATAGAGTTCTGTTTTCTGTTTGCTCGATGCATCAAATGATGGTTGGCAGCTACTTCCCTCTAGTTTAGGATGCTAACTAATGGTGATGTGACCTTGTGTGTCTTACGTGCAGGAATTTTCCACTTTGCACTTGATGGGAATGTACTGAAGGCCATTGAACTTACAGAAGAACTTGCACCTGAATTACTACAAAGAAATAAGGACTTGCATTTTGATCTCTTGAGCCTTCATTTTGTTGAGCTTGTCTGTTCTAGGAAATGGTGAGCACATTAAGAATGATATCCTCAAACTGGCGGGTCTCAATCTACTTTACTAAATTTACATTTCTTCGGCAGCACAGAAGCTTTGGAATTTGCTCAGACTAAATTGACTCCTTTTGGTATGGAGCAAAAATATGTTGCGAAGCTAGAAGTATGTGTCCACCTAAGCGAACTATTTTTTAGTGTTTTTGGCTAATTGACGTTGATCTTTATTTGATGTGAGAGAGGTTTTCTTGTGGTTGCAGGACTTTATGGCGTTACTAGCTTATGAAGAACCAGAAAAGTCTCCAATGTTTCACCTACTTACCTTGGAGTATCGGCAGCATGTCGCAGACAGTTTGAATAGAGCAATTCTTGGTTTGCTTCTTTTAACATCCTCTTGCTTTGAAGTCCTGCTTGTTCTTATTATTGTCTTTTTAAGCTGTTATGTTCGCATGGAATTCTATTAATTCGTTCGTTCTGTCTCTATCTGGAATTTTTAGCAAATGCCAACCTCCCTAGCTATTCAGCTATGGAAAGGCTGATACAGCAGACAACGGTGGTTAGACAGTCCGTAAATCCAGATCATGTCAAGGTAGCCTGAAGTTAGTTCCTTCCCTCACCCCCCCCCCCCCCCCCCCCCCCGCGTCTGAAAGGCCTAATGCTGCGTATGCCAGATCATTTTTGTATTTAGATGTTAGGTCCTCATAAGCATGTAATAATTCTGAAAATGAGTGCTATTCCTATCTGCAGATTCTGTACTTTAGACTTTTCAATTTTAAATCTCGTTGGTCCTGTTGCCTTTTGATTTATAGAAGAACTTCCACGTAAGAATCATTTCTAATTGTTCTTGGAATGATTTCTAGCGGCCTATGTCCTTGAGAATAAAAAGGCGAGGTCAAATATATTGCTCAGCAAAGAGAATTTAAATTGGAGTTGTACATGTCGAATTTAATTGTTTGATCCTTTGTCGTAGCCCTGATGCCAATGTGGGACTTGGGGAATGATGGTAGGCATTGAGATGGCAAGGGACCACTAGAAATAGAACAAGTCCACACGCGCAACTCTTATGCGCAAATCTAAACATAGATGTGTCTAGAACCGTCAAATGCACGCGGGGTCCACATCATTTTTGAAATGCCCCTCATGAATTGGACGATTCCAGACACATCTATGTCTGAATTGGCGCATGAGAGGTGGTGTTCGTAGACTTTCTCCTAGAAGTATTGATGATCCTCTTAAGTTGATACACAGGGTGCGTGCTTACTTGTGTTGTGGTTTTATAGGAGGGAGTTTTGCCATTTTCTTTGAAGGATTTTCTAAAGAGCTAGCTCAAGGACGTCTCAAAATATCGTCATCATTGTGGCAACGATGGAATACTTTGTATCACTCGGACTGTGTTGTGGTTATGGGCCTCTGGCATAGAATTCTGCTGTCCACACTTGCAAATGCTCGAAGGTTTGTTTAGAAGGCTGTCTCATTTTTCTGGGTATTGACTTCAACAACTAGCCGATTGGTTTAACCCTGGTTGATTGTAGTTTGGTTGATCCACATTATTATTGCTTGTATGTAAGTTCGTGTACCATAGGGTTCAATTTATTCAATACTACCATACTAAGGTTTCAACCTGTCCAAATGTCTGAATTTCAGTTCTTATTTAAAAATGGTGCAAATCTATGCAGAGCGAACCTCCCCCCTCTTTTTCTTCACTTTGCATGTCCGAATTGATTGGTCCATTGTAGGCCGTTGATTTGATTATTTCAATAATCTGCGTCGGTGGCCACGTTGACATCCGTAATGATGGAATTCTTTTGGGTTTTAGTAGCCTTATCTGCGGGTTTTTTGTATGGTAACGGAAGGTCTTGCTATTTGCTTGTTACAAGTGCATTTGGACAAATTTGATACTGTCCATATGTGCATGTGAATTTGTTTGTTTTTGTATAGTGATATACACATATGACTTAATGATGATGTGGTTTCCAATCTTTTTGCAAGTGAGAAAAATGCCAGTGCAGACAAATTGATCGTATGTCATATATTTTGTCATTGCAAATAGTGAACGGTAATCTGAGAACGTACCAATTTCGTCTTTAATACACCCAGATTTCCCTATTGTCTCACCTGTACCTTTGATTGTCCGGGCTGACTCTGCCTCACCAATGTCCCGGGTCGGACCTGGGATTTGTGACTGTAGTGCAGTTAAAATGTCGTTTTGGTTGCAAGCTGTTAGCAAAATGTAATGGGGGTTAAAATGATGTAATGTTAACTGTGAGTTTATTATGTATTTTGACAAAAACTCGTAGTTGAAATAATTGCCGAATAGTGTTGTAGTGCAAACTTGGACTACAACCCCTTATGCAGGGCCTTGTGCTCAGTGCCGGCCCAATGATTTCGAAGGCTCGAAGCAAGTTTTTTAATTAGTGCCCTTTGTATATTTTACGTACAAAATATACATGATAAAAAATTTCACAAAAGAACCATAACGCAAACATTATCATTTCAAAAAAAATATAAAAAGATAATTACTCTAAAGCAAACGATCATTTCAATATATCATAATGTATCATTTCAATATTGTCTTTTTTATATGTTTAGCTACAAACATGTTGAGTTTTTTCACCAACGTCTTCTTAATGGGCAGTTTAAAGTCTGTGTACACAGAGCTGTGTATATAGCATTGTTGTTTAGCTAATCAATTTAATCTTTGTTGGGATATGATTGACCGAAGATAAGTTTTGATTAATTTTACCTTTAAAAACTTTTTTTCCCCAACTTGTTGGGCCTATTGTTCTATAAATGCAAGCATAAAATTTTAAAAAATATGGGTGTAACATACTAAGGAGAACTAAACATTTGGAGCCCCTACTTTTGAAATTTTTTGGGGACTCAAAGTGGTAGTTTCCTCAGCCTATGTCCAGAATTGACTCTGCTTGTTTTCATAATTATTCAAACTCAGTCTCCAAACATGGAATAGGGCTTAAAACTATACATTAGGCTTATTGTTAGGGTTCGTTCATTGTTATCACTTTGGATATGATTATTTGGTTTTTTATATTTGGAGTTGTTTACTTCTTATATTTCGGATATGAAATTTGAGAGACTATTTTATCCCATTGAAGAGGATAAAATTATTTCACCCCTCTTTTTATTCATATTTTATTTTCATTCTATGCTCGTTAAATGTCATTATATATTATAAAACTACCATTCACCTATTCATATTTACTATATGTCTATATCTTTATTAAAAAAAAATCTTCATTTTAACAAAAATGCTCAAGTAAATCATTTATAATTACTCATCCTTCTATAATAAATCTCCTATTCATCTATATTTCATTTCTACTATATCTACTGCATCATTTTTAAAATTTTGACCACTAATAAACTGAACTATAATAGATGGTCAACATTAGAGTTCAAGAACCAACTTCAAAAATATGGAAAGAACAAGTCTATGAATAAAAATCATTCCTGCACAACAAGATACAGATGCGTCTGAAATTGTCAGATGCACATAAAATTGAATTGGACCAAAATCGAAGAAACTAAACTAGACTAATCAAAATAATTTGATTCAATTTCAATTTGAAAAATTTTAAATTAAAATTCTCGATTTGATCCGAATTTCTCTTTCAAACAGAATCAAACCAGATCAATTACACTCTTAATTCTCCTGGTCATCATCTCATGGAGTCATGGTGCTCTAAAACACTCCAACATCCCACCTAAAATTAGTATAGGAATTTCATATGAATATGTTTTATTAGAGGGCCAGTTCGATGAATAATTACTCCTTGGAAACTGTCACAATAGCCTACTTCTGGAAATTGAACTTTGTTTTTGATCAAGACGATTTCTATATTCATTGGGATAGGAGAGTGCTTGGTGAGAGACTAATTTCTTAAAAGAGTAATGTTACGGTTTTAGAAATTGGACCAAGAAATATTTTTCGAATTCAAAATCAATAGTTATGATTCATTATATTAGTGGGACCACAAATATAAGTGAATGATGATCATAAACTTTGAATTTGAAGAAACTTTGTTGATCTAATTTTGAGGACAATAAATTTTTCATTTTTAAAATCAGCAAAGGTGCACACAAGAATTTTTTAGGAGGTCACTCATCTTATTACGATTCTTGTTTAATGAGATTTTTGAAAAATTAGTGAGAGTTAAATTCTTGGCACGATGGATGCACACGTGTTAGAAGAGTTCCACATCGTTAAAAATCAACTTACAAGGTAAGAATTGTCCAAGACTTATAAGCAAAAGGAGGAGGACCACATCGCCTATGTTGATTCCCATTCATCTGCTTATAAGTCTTGGACAATCCTCACATTTCAAGTTAATTTTCAGGATTAAGTTAAGCCCATAAATTAATTTCTAGCATGGTATCAAAGCCAGACCCAAGCTCCTCCATGAGATTTTCTCGTCTAAACCTCCACCCTCCTTATTCCATGTTTCGAGTGAGAAAAAGTGTTAGCAAAAGTCCCACAATATTGCCTGTGTTGATTCTCCTTCTTCTACTTATAAGTCTTGAAAACTTACCTTGCAAACTAATTTTCAAAATTAAATTAGACCCATGATTTCATCTAACATGATATCAGAGTCTAATCCGTAGGATCCACTCATTTAACCCTAACCCTCCTCACATTGGAAGTCAATATTTAGGATTGAGTTAGACCCATAAATTTTAACAGTAAGAACTCCCAGGAATCAAACATATCCATTAGGTAAATGCATCAGGAAATTAAACAAAAGTTTATCCACAGTGACATCACACAAACATATCCATTAGGAGGTAAAAATGCACGAAACCCCCCTGAGATTATATCATTTTGCATTTTTTTCATCTCTCTCGCCATCTGTGGTATTTGCTCTTCCCTTTTCCGCCACCTGAGCTGGTTTCCACCAAAAAACAAAAAACCAAAAAAAAAAAAAAAAATTTGCTCCGGCCAAGTACAATGTACAGAGAAAATCTCTCATCTTCATCATCCCTTGCATGGGTTGACACGAACGAACCAGTTGTTCTTGCCAAGTAGTATCAGCCCAAACCCACCAACAGACACGTATTCATACTCTCTCTCTCTCTCTCTCTACCCAGTTAAACATGTATAAATACTGAAAACCTTCAAGGCTAAGGCTTATCACTTTTCATCATCATCAGTTCTTGAACTTAATTGTCTGGTTCAAGAGCAAAACCCACCAAAAAAATGAAGAAATCTGCAATGGGGATGGGAGAGAAAGAGAGAAACCAGGAGGGGAAGAAAATTTCTCCGGCGAGTTCAAGGAAAGGTTGCATGAGAGGGAAAGGAGGACCGGAGAACGCTTCCTGCACTTACAAAGGTGTACGGCAGCGCACGTGGGGAAAATGGGTTGCCGAAATTCGCGAGCCGAATCGTGGGGCCCGTATCTGGCTCGGAACATTCGACACTTCTCGCGAAGCCGCCAAGGCTTACGATGTGGCAGCGCGTAAACTTTACGGCTCCCATGCAAAGCTCAACTTGCCGGAGCTACCTGCAGCGCCGCCGCCGCCGCCGCCACATGCAGCCCCTCCAATCAACGATGTGAAGAATCCTAGCAGTGCAGGTTCATCTTCTGATAGTCCTCCATCTGGGCTATCGGCAGAATCTCGAACCAACGAGCTGGGGGTTGATGAGAATGACAAGGGTATTAATGGGATTTGGGCAAGTCTGAATGCTGACTTGCCGGAGTTCGATGATTCCTCCATGTGGGCGGAGGCAATGGCCACCATGGATTTTCAGGCAATGGCGGCGGACCCGGGTATCTTTTTCGATGATTTTGAGTATGGGAAGGGCTGGGAAGCTATGCAATACCCTTACTGAAGCTTCCTCCATATCGTTAATTGCATCTGCGCATTTGTAACTATATATTAATACACATGCATCAAGTTACTAAGTTATACCTCAAGTATATGCATCATGTAAGCATGTAGATTTCCCTAGGGTTCGATATGCTAATAAAGCTGGGTATTAGTAAAGGAGAAAGCAATCCGTGATCTCAAGAGGTTAGCAGAAGCCAGAAGGAGTTCTGGTGTTCGAAGACAGCAGCGAGTTTGAAAACGACGACAGAGAGATACCAAGAGGCTTTGAGAATCACCCGTGAGAAGCCAGCTTCATAAGATGATAGGAGGTGGCCAGCTTTCACTGCATATTAATCCGTGGAATGCTCATTTCAATCTTTCTTACTTCCGGGACTTGGATCGCGACATTTGTATCATATCTATCTATATATGTTTGAACAGTAAACTAGTTATTTTACCGATATATATCAGTTAAAATGTGTGCAAACGATTATGGTTCGAGTATTATTTTCACAGTCAAACATAAGAAATGGAGCTTTTGGGCGTAAAAGTAGTAGGATTTTGTTAACCATCGCCTAATGAGCAGTGAATAATATATACATAAAATGACAAACAAACACTAATATCAATACATATTCACGGATATTAGTACACAATTTTACACTTTTTATACATTATTCATCGTCTAATAAACTGTGGTTAACATTTTCCAAAGCAGTAAGCTTTGATTTGCATAGTTAGGCTTGAAAATGGGTCCCCTCCCCCACACCCTATTTTTGGACATAGAAGAAAGTCAAGAGGCCAAAAAAGAAAGGTACGGAAATAAAATCTCCAGCAAATCAGGAGGACAATAAGGTCCAATTCACATGGACATAAAACTCAAGAAGCATTGCCACGTGGCACTCCACACGTGTCACTCACAAATAACGGCTGCCCAAAAACCACCGTAGGGTGATTGGTCAAAGAAACAGCGATGAAATGATAAGTTCATAGAATCTGATGCTGATAAGTTCTGGGACCCTCCTGTGAAACTAACAGCGATGAAATGAATAATACCACACCCCATTGCTATTAGAGAAATGTCAGGATCCCATAATTGGATTCTCGAAATGTCCTCAAATAATGAGGTGTCAAGTATCCAAGAGGGATATTGCAAGCGTTGTGTGTGTGAGGAAAAAAGCGATGTTAACACCTCATTATTCTGGGATATTTCTGGGATTCCATTCTGAGATCCTAGCATTGCTCTTGTTATTAGAATATAACTATATCTGATGGAAATTTCATCTGGCCAGTGATGTTTAACCAATTGTCGGAAATATGGTCCATATAAGTATGTAATCCAATCCGATGCTCATAACTGGTCAAACAAAGAGGCCGCGTAGGAAATCATATGTTCCTGCAAATTTACCCAAGAGTCAACTTATCATTCCAGTCTTATTGATCACAACATATCAAACCATGGAGGATTATTTACTTTGTGATCTCAATTGTAACAACGATAAATATAAGGGGGAATATACATTCACCGTGTAGCCGTATTGTCTGGATTGATTTGTTCTATAAAAAAGGACAACCCAAAGGAAATCAGCACCTTATTGTGATGCAGCTAGAGGGGACCTTTCTGATGAGGTCCAGAACCTGTTGTGGAACCTTAAGGAGTCTGCTTCCACCGCGAACCCATCTTGATTCCGATGCCAGCTGAAGTAGGCATGAGTCCTGTTCTTAATGTCGAAAATGCCATGTCCAAAGCTGGCCTCACGGTAAGCTGAGTACGGTGGCTGCGGCTCTGTCATTCTACAAGTAAAAATGCACACTACAAGTTAAAGTTTGTTAAACCAATGTGTTAATAGCATAAAGTTTGAAATTATAGAAGCCATAAAAAAAAATCAGTTCTTGAAAAGCAATCTAATGACAAAGCATACTCAGTTGCCAATCCCTCTAGATTTCCTCCATCTCCAATGGTTATGTAGACAGGGGCAGAATGGTCTCTTATGGGGGTGCACAACCCGTTTACGATATTGTATGCAATGTTAGAAAATCGTTCCTGTCATGCAAACATTCAATGGCATTAATTTAGCTTGAAGTATCTATTACATCTGAAAGCCAATTTATATTGTTAAAGATTAGAACCGAACAAGAGCTGTAAATATAAGCCTGAGAAAGGGCACTTACTGATCGTTCGTAGGCATGCACATGACCAGCAAAAACGACATCTACTTTGTACTCCACAAACCATGACTCGTACATCACCCTCATGCTTTCCCCTTCCATGTAGTGATGATCGTAACTATTATACAATGGCGAATGCATAAGAACGACGAGCCATGGAGTTTCGGTCCTGTTTACTTTTGGCAGCTCTGCCACGAACCATTTGTACTGCGGGGTGTATTTCCCTGCAGAATGAAACTTTAGAAGTTGTATGACAAAGTAGTTTTCAGACATCAAAATCAAATATATAGCTGCCAGTGGACTCTATTCTGCTGAGTCCAATTCGCTATAGGGAGATGATCTGTGGCAGCTCTCTCTGCGGGGACTACTCTTGAATGGAAAGAATTTTCCAAGAAACTCACAATACCGCAAATAGCTTCCACAGAAGTGTTGCTCTATACAACACAGCTAGGATTAAAACGTGTTACATTTTGTAACCTAATGATACACGACGCACATGACTAAGATCACACGTGTTACGTTTTGCCAGTCGGTCTCTTACAAATTCAGGTACACGACGCGCATGACTTATTATGCCGATTCTGCTACTTAGAGCACATAATATGGTTGAACTGTGGGGTATAAAATCTTACCATACGCTGAGTAAGAAGACATGACGATGATATATGCTGAAGCTCTTTTAATTGAGTACCAAAGAGGAGATGTACTTTCAGATGCTCTGTATGGCACGAAAAAACGACGTGTATACGGTTTGAAGGGTTTAGTTTCACCCTGCAACACAATCACCATCATTATCATGGTTATAGATGAGTGCTAAAAGGCCAAAGATGATGACTTCATTGATCTTGTGGCAAGTAAAAGCATACAAATTCACTACTGTGCATATGCATTAATCAAATAACACCAAAGATGATGGTTTCGCTGCTGCATAAGTACCTAGCCTGCAAGCTGTAGAGTGGTATGTTAAACAAACACAAAATCACTTCAGCATTAAGCACAAAAAGATCGAAAGATGATGATTTTGGCTGGTGCATAAGTATCAATATTGTATTTGGTGGAGTGGTTAAGTGAACACACAATCACTTCTATGCTATTTATATTAAAGAAGTTGGCATTTAGCTCCAGAATCAAATTGGCTACTACTACACCTGCCATGAAACCTTTAAAATACCCAAAAATGCATCTAGTTCCTGGTATTCAACCAATGCAATATTAGACTTCGAAATCACTGAGATGGATGAACACTTTTTCGACAGAAAAGGGAAAGTAAAGAGGAAAACTACAATTTCAGGATCGAAATCGATCTCATGATTCCCTGCAGTCCATATCCAAGGTTGATGAGCAGCGTTTCTCTCTATAAATCTACCCCATGTATCCCATCTGGTGTTGTCATGCAATGGGTAATCATCTGCATAAGATAGGTCCCCTACAAACAGTAATGTCTGTCCTTTTGCTGGGTTCAACTCGTAGTGAGTTAGCGTACTATTTGAATCATATGTCTGACCAAGATCCCCTGCACAAGATGCTCAATGGAGTGAGTATACAACAGATATACAAAGTCCATGCCTATACTCTAAACTCAGTGACGTGTTTATGAGGCTCTGATGGAACTTTTAGACCAAAAATAAGTTTCACAAGGTATCGATTCGATTAAATTCCAGAGGTGGTCAACTCTATTTTCGGAAAATTATTGATAGTAAGGCCAATCAACATGATGCTAGCAAATGCTATGAATTAGACTAGCATTACAAATTGGTGTTGAACAAATACCTATGAGACCAAAAGTATAAGGAGCATCGGGGCCAACTTTGGGAGGAGTTATGAACCAAAACTTTCGCGTTGTGTTTCCAATCCCGACCTCGTAGTAATACTTTGTTTCAAACTGTGGTATTAAGGAAAGAATCAAGTGCAAATCATTGAAAATTTTACTTTACCCTCAAATATCAAATTGGAGTTGAATTTATACTTTAGTAAGAAGCACAGACCTCCAAATTCTTGATTTTGCAGTGGTGAATGTAACCAGAAGTGTAATTGAAGTACTTGTAGGTAAGGACAATGCCAATAGCGCTGCTCTTGAGCTTGCTGTTCTCCCTCCAATAGACAACTGTGTTTGAACCCGGTTCGTCCGGAGTGATCCAAGAGATAATCACACCCCGCCCCTCATGATCACCTTGTGTTATATGAACCTTGAGTACAAAATTCTCAAATCAGAGAATCTCTCCAACTAACTAAAAAGTTTAAGTTGCAAATTGTGAAGTGGGTATCTACACATCATAACAGAATGAAAAACAAAACCAAACAAAAGAGCTCAGTAACCCCAAATCCTCTCTTTCTCTCTCTCTCACACACACACACACACACACACAAAAGGAATATGCTATGTTTAGTAGCTAAGATTGTACTTGAAAAGGGAGGAACTTCAATCTTGGCTGTCAAATTCAACACCAATAATTAATAATTCACGTTATTTTGCTTGTTCTGAATCTAACAGGCATGTTTAGGGCACATAGGTTCCAACTAAGAGCAGAACCCATAAATAGATTCATAGGACAGCAGAGATTCTAGAATAAAGCAGAACAAGAGGGGTGATTGCAGACCTGTTGAGGCGCATTATAACCAGGAGGTACCCTAAACACATCACTGTCCAGTGGCATATCTAAACCCAGATCAGCGTTTCTCACATAACTACTGGTTATCCCACCATAACAGAAGTCTGCAAAATTCACAAAACCAACAAGAAAACAAACAAGCCCAGCACACACCCACTTGGAAAACATCAGTTCTTTCCCAACAATTCGCGAACCCTCCTCCTGTAAGACAGGTAGTGATAAAGGAGGAATTTTCATTGCCTGATGCTATTTGGCTAGATACTACTCTGAATTTGTCCGGGAAGATTTGCAGGGATCAATTAGCTTATCGACACACTATGCAAACCGACAACCCGCTTGTTTTTTCGTTTTGAAATTAGACAACCGCTAGTCAAGGGGTCATTTTTTCATGGTGGTTGATATATGCATAAATGCCCTTGGAATATTCATTTCGAACAAGAATATTGTCTGAAATGATTTTTGTTCTCAATTATTTATGAGGGTGCGGGCTGTAAATTTGGGCCGGCTGTTTGACAAAAAGAGCCCGTACATTACATAAACTGGCTTCAGGTTTTTTGAGCCTATACGACCTTGGGTTAAGCCCGAAAAAGTTTCAGTACCATTAATGGGCCTACATAAATAAAGGGTGTTACTAATCATCGCCTAGTATGTAGTGGATAATATACACATAATGTCAAACAAATACGAATATTAATATATATTTTACAAATACTAATATATATTCACGGATATTAATACATAATTTACGAATATCGATACACATTTTATATTTGGCGGTGGTTAGCATCTTTCATAAATGAATTATGCTAAGCCCGTACGTTTAAATAAATGGGCCTGAAAATTCAATCTACTCCACAAGCCATTAGGTCTCTAAGGTGAATAGTCTATGGTTGATAGTATAATGTAGACAAGAAAAGATGGTAAATGGGTATGTAATTTCAAATAAAGAATTAGATCCAAGGTATCGATAAGGCCAAAGCTAGTAAGGACCAAGTGGGGTTACTTGACCTATAATGAGTTGGTCTTGTTTTGAGCAATATTGTACGTTTTTGTCGTCCAAATCTCATGGACTTCCTAATAAGTTATCCATCTTTGCATTGTTGCAGGACAAACACGTTTAAATATGGCATTCCATTAGGCTTTGGCCCATTCACGGGTTTAAAAGGCTTTGTACAAGGTAGGTGATGAGCGCGTAATATTACACATCTAACGACTCATCATATTCATTTTAGGCATGCGTGCATGAGTTAATTTATATTTACTGTTGATATTGCACGTAAAGACATGCTTGTTCTGGATAGCAGGATTATTATGTTAAATTAGGAGTGTCACAGAGAGTCTACACAACACTCGAATATTTCTATGAAGTTCCTAAGCCAAGGAGCAAGCTGGCAAGTCATTATGGCTCGAAAAATTGTCTCAGAGCAAAAAAATATTAAAAGATCAAGGGTTGAAGTCTAAGGAGTAGAATTGCAGAGTGCTGATCAAGTTCATTTGCTTAAACTTATTCCAAGTCATCCAAATAAAATCCATTGAAGAAGAAAGCAGAACTCTATTGCATCTGGTTGCCAACATATTGCATTCAGATGAGTTTTTCCACAACAGCAGGCCAAGAAGGCAAAGGACTTAGGCATCTGCCTGCCATCATATTACATCCAGATAAAAGCTTGTTGTATTAGTTCAGTTCCAAAGTTACAAACATACTTCATCCAGATGGTAATTCCATTACATCCGGTTGGTTCCCAGATCAGAAGTGTCAATAATTTCCAGAGGATCATGCCATCCGGTTGAGTCAAACCGTGCCATTTGAATGAGTGAACGAAGAAAAAAGACCAAGTGGGACAAAACTCTATTGCATCCAGTCGACTCATCTTGCTCAACCGGTTGCCATATGGCGTTTTGCAATCCCTTTCTTTGACTTTTTTTTTCCATTTTTTTGGGAGATTTTCTTGAGTCTTGTGCCCTGGACCATGAGGGATGAAAATGTTGTATTTTGAAAGACTTTGTGTCACTCCAATGTGACACAAAGAGGAGGAAGCTTGCAAGAAAAGTCAAGATGTTTTCAGAGGAGTTTTATGTGTTAGCATTGCATAAAAGTAGAGAGTTTTTGCAAAAAGATAGAAAATAAGAGATAGAGAAAACACCTTGTATTTTTGAATTCTTTTCAGTAGCATTTCAATCCAAGTTCTTAATTTTCTTAATTCTTGCAAGACTTTGGAAGATTGTAAGCGTGCAAGATTTGTTCTATTTCAGTTTATATGTCAAGCAAAGTTTACTACCATGTTCTTCATACTTTTCATCTTTCTTGCTATTTCTATTTCTACCACGGTAGGCTTGGTCATGTAATGATCTTAATCCTATGATTTAGACATGTTGATATCTTCTCTTAGGTTGTCAAAGCTTGTTAGAGGATGAACAATGTTCTATCTTTTGAAACTAAAATAAAGTGTAAATTTCTTGATTGAGTGTGTACAAAATGTTTTTGACACATTCAATGCTTGAGTCAATATCCTTCATGTTTAGACTACTTGTCTAAGAACAAGCTCATCCTATAACACATTCCTTGACGAAAATGGGTTTCATAGATATATTTTTCGACCAAGAACATATGACTTTCTGATTTTGTTCTTAGTTGAGTGATAGAAAAGAAGATATCCCATATTTAGATAGCCCACGATCAATATCTAGTTGCTCGATGCAATTAGGCAAATAACTTCATATGTAAAATTTCTAAGAAACTTGTGCACGATAAAATGTAAACACAATGTCCAAAAGAATGTATTTCTTACTCAACAAGTGAGTTTGATCATCCAAACTCCGATTGCACCCAAGTATAAGAACCCTGATTCTCATAATATTTTTATCCAAATTAGAGGAAAGAGAATTGATAAATCTTTGCTAGATTTGGGGGCTAGTGTTAATCTATTGCCACACTGTGTGTATGAGCAATTCGGGTTAGGAGAGATGAAGCCAACCTCAGTTACGCTTCAACTAACAGACCGAAGTGTATGAGCATTGAGAGAGTTGGTGGAAGATGTATTGGTACATGTAGACAATTTTATCTATCATGTTGATTTTGTTGTACTAGACACATACTTTGTGTCGAATTCCCCAACTCCAAACTCCTATCATTATCGGAAGGCCTTTCCTGGCAATCTCAAATGCTGTGGTCCGTTGTAGAAACGGGTTGTTGAGTATGATATTCGGGAATACGACTCTAGAGCTAAACATCTTTAATGTTTTGAGTCACGTGAGGGATGACAATGATATCCTTAATGTCAACCTTATTGATACACTTGTTCAAAAACACGTGGATAATGATATGTTTTTCAACCCCTGGAAATCTATCTCATTGCTGAAGACTTAACATTCGTGGATTCAATTGAGATGGAGTATTTATATTCCATCCTCGAGAGTGAACAAGCCATGAGCACCGAAAGGTGGATGCCCATTTTTGAGAGTTTAAAATTTAACAATTAAATGCAAAATAATTATTGTAAAATAAAATAAAATAATTTTAAAGTGATTTTATTAATTTCAAAATCCTGAGTTATTATAGTGTGTATATGTATGACAAATCTGGTGGTATTACAACCCATAGATTCAGAATTGTACTTGAAGAAAATTAATCAATCACGCTTTTACTGGGCATAAATGAATCACACATTGAAGAGAAAGAAAAAGAAACAATCGAAACCCTAATTGACGCAATGAAATCTGAGACAAAAATTGCAAACATAGCAAGAGATTTGCTCATCCAAAAACATCAAGATCATTAATAAAACCTTCCAAGATGTACAACATATTTCAATTATTAATGACTACAAAATAAGCGAATCATCAAGTAACCACAACAATCAACATCCCACTTGTACTCTCCTTCATTTAATTAAGAGATCAGAGAGAAATCAAATGGCTAATACCTGTTCAAATGACGAGATCAAGCATTGGTGGCTCCAGCCAACGAGGTCGAGAGAGAGACGATGCAGTTTCAGAATTTCTCCAACTCCAATCCCGCGTGATCAAGGTTTGGTGGTTTTCCGGGATTGCGAGGAGGGAGTCAAGGTGGGAGAAGAGAGGTGGAGACGCGACCCCAAGAGACAATGAGAAGAGGCAATGTAGATAGAGAGTGAGAGCCTCATAAGTAAGAGGTGAAGTGGTAACTAAAACATTAATTTTTTAGGGTTTAATAATTAATCATTCCGGTTCGGTGTTTAGAGCTAGAAAAGTATAACTGAGTTGAATATTTTTACCAAAAAATAAAACCGAATCGGTCTAGCTAAAAAAAAAGGACCAAGCCATCGGTGATTTGGTTTGCCGTTCTGTTCGATTAGCTGGGTTAGGCTTACACTCCTAATGCCCACTATTGTCAAAATCATATTGCATACGATACGCATTTTACGATTCGATACGTCTAGAGATAAAAGTTAATATCTATCTTTAAAAGTATCCTATACATAAAGTAAATTTTATGTTAAATAACGTAAGTTAGGATTCGGTACATTTGGAATTCACAACAAAATTTTTTTTATTGTTATGTGTAATAAATTTTATATTTTATACTGGATATAACTTTTTTTTTTTTTCCAATTCTCATGTAAATCATTAATTAACTTAACGTGTGATATATAATATGTATCCTGACATGGTACATAAAATAAAAAAACCGATACAGATACGTATCCAATTTTAACAAGAAAAATGCAAGATGACATTATTCTTATTATGCACTGATCAGCTTATTCATTGATACACGATCATTTTGGATTTGTGATATGTGTGTACTAAATTATGTCCATATATATATATATATATATATATATAGAGAGAGAGAGAGAGAGAGAGAGAGAGAGAGATAGAGAGAGAGAGAGAGAGTAAGCTTCTAAGAGGGATCCCTCATTTTGTTAAAATGAGAACCTCCCATTTCTTGATCAGATTTTGATGATCCGAATCATTCAATGTGTTTAAAACATGTTTTTAAGAATGCTTGCAAGAAATCAGCTTAAAATATTACCGAGAAGGTCTTCATCCATGCAGTTTCTTATAAAACTGTTCCTGTCAACATTTATAAAAAACTATTTGGATCAAACTTTTCTCGATATTTTTTTAAGCCGATTTCTTGCGGGTATCCTTAAAAATATGTTTTAAAAATATTGAACGGTTCGGATCATCAAAATATAATCTAAAAATAAAAGTCCTTATTTTAGTAAAATGAGGGATCCCTTGTTAGAAGGAAACTCTCTCTATATATATTAAATTATGTCCATATACAAATATAAAAATGCCTCCAGCTTAAATATCGAGTGATATCAATTGATGCTGTTACTATTCAATACAAATGTCTATTTACGTTCCCTTTCAAATTTACGTATTAGGGGGCCGATTGGATGCCGTTTTAATTTTTGGTGTGTTAAGTAAAGAGGGTGTGTTAACTAATATGGTGTGTTAAATAAGATGTGGTGGCCCACATTGATGTGATTTTTAAGAAGGGTGTGTTAAATAATATAGTGATTGGATGAAGAGTATGTTTGAAAAGGAGAATGTGTATTAAACTATCAAAAGACATTTTTGCCCCTTGCTATGGATTTAATGAATTATTTCAAAAATAACATATATATGTATATATACGTATATTATAAGTACATAACTACAAACACTTACATATAGTTATATTTATATATCCATATACATTATAATTATATTATATATGTATATATTATACTTATATTTATATTATACTTACAATATAAGTATAATATACTTAAAAAATATACATAAAAATATATATATATATATATATATATGTACATATATAGACTTAAAAAATATACATATATGTATATATACTTAAAAAAAATACATATACATGTATATATGTATATATATTTAAAAATATACATATATATACATAAAAAATACACACACGCTTATATATATATATATATATATATATATATATATAGAGAGAGAGAGAGAGAGAGAGAGAGAGAGAGAGAGAGAAAGAGACATATATATATATACGTATAATATATACGGATAATATATAGTGTATATATGTATTTTATATATATATATATATATATATGTTTATATGTATGTATTGATATTTATACATATGTATATATATTTAAAAATATACGTATATATACATAAAAAATACACACATGCTTATATATATACACTTATAATATAAATATAATATATATATATATATATATATATATATATATATATATATATATATATATAGAGAGAGAGAGAGAGAGAGAGACACACACACACACACACATATATATATACGTATAATGTATACGGATAATATATAGTGTATATATATGTATTATATATATATGTTTATATGTATGTATTTATAAAATATACGTATGTTTATAAATACGTATTATATATTATATAAGTATATATGTATGTGTGTATAAATATTATCAGTATATATATATATATATATATATATATATATATATATATATATATAATATACGTCTATTATATATACTTGTATTATGTTTAATAAAGATAAGTGTGTATATAAAAGGGTGGGTATTTTGGTAATTGGTTAAGGCTAAGGCAATGCCTTAGTTAGCCTTAGGGGGGGGGGGGTAAGGCTAACTAAGACATCAATGGGGGCTTTAATTAGCCCACGGGCTAACTAACACACCTCAGAAATTTTTGCCAATCAACGGGTTAGAGGTGGGCCCAACTTTAACTAAGGCTTGTGTTAACTAATACACCACTTAAACACTCATCCAATCAGGCCCTAGAGTCTCTAGTTAAGTCACATCGTAATTAATTCATTATTTGTCATATTGTTTTTCCCCCCCTTTTTTTGCATAGTGTTAGCTATTACTAGTCCTAGACTCTGAAAGCCTTAGGTTCTTTTTCTTGTGGTCCAAATTCAGGTTAATTGAATCTTTTCAATTTATTTTACGTTGTGGGTAGACTTTTTTTTTGTATTACCTAAACAGCATTAATCGGAAAAAATCCTCCTTTTCCATTTGTAACTTATAATGAGTTTCAACTGAAATGTTTTTTGTTAAATTTATTGATTATTCTTTTATGTTTTGGGATTTTTTTAATGGTATTTTATTAATTTTCGTTGCACTTTCCATTATTCTCAACGAGAGTAATCGGTAAGGCATACAAGAATTGTCCAAAATTTTAAAAATTCTACATCAAATAAACACTAAAAATAATTTTTTCGAAACTTTTTTGTATTTAGTGTTTTTTTTAAAATAATTTTTAACGAGCTTTAATTGCGAGAATTGACATCTGAAATAAACTTTATCGAGCCGGGTTCTAAATGCAAGTCCTCTATTATTAGTATTTAATATGAGGATCTTTTGCAATTATATATGATTCCTATGAACCTAAGGAGGGATACATTGATGAGATCTGTACTGAAATGGACATTTTCTTTTCTTTTTTATACATGAAAGAATGATATTGATGGAGAGGAGTATTCAGGTTACGGAAAATGGAATCAAAGTCAATTTAGCCAATATAATAGAATAATTAGGGTTTATTTATTAGTGCTATTCAAAGTTGTCAATCTCATCCCGTATCAACCAGTACATTTTGTACCGCTCTCGTAACGATACTGGACCATCGGAGTACCGTTCTGGCATGTTCCATAACGTACCGTACCGGTCCGTATTAAAAAAATAAAAAAATTAATTAATATATTTTTAGCTAATTAGACATAAATTAAGGCTAAAATATTCTTTTTTTATGTTTGGTGATTTGTTTTTAAATTGTAATGCTTTTATTTTTTTATGTTCGATATGATTGTTTGTTAAAAAATATTATTTGAAATATGTATATTAATTTTAGCGATAAACCTAAAATAGTACGGTAGTACATACCAGTACCAGTATGTACCGTACTAGTAACAAAATCGATATACTTGTCGGTACAAGATTGATAACTTTGGTGCTATTATAGTAGGCCGGACATGTAAGGAATGGGCCTTTAGCTCATTCTGATCAGGGTCGAGTTGGGTTAGGCTTAAAGATGGATCCACTAGTATTGGACCGTGAGGTTTGGTAGGCTCGTCTAGCGTGCCTCAAGCCTTGTTGGGTGCACGACTTTATATTGGGTCAAACGTAATCTACGGTCAACATGCAGGAAGGGTCTAAAGCTATCAACTCACATTGTGCAATTGTGCTACTAGGGGCATTATGGTCGGCACGACCGAGTCCCCCACGCTGTCGATAGTTGCTTGGAAAGACGTGGGGACGAGGTAGTTGTCAAATATGCGGATGTTACAATCCAAATTGCACGGATGTGGAACACGTGGCGGAAGCTAGCGCCGTGACTTATGGTCCATGACACGACATTTTTGGCCCGTGCTTCCAATAGTCTATTGGGTTTCTCTATAAATAGGCCATGGGTGCTCCATTCTCAAGTATACAAAATTACTACTCTAGCTATCAAATTGGTTTTACTCTCTTTACCGTAAACTAACTTCCGCATCGAAATGCTCCCCGGAGACCTAATTCCGATTGGCATTAGCTTAAGTTGTAGTATTTTGTAGCAAGGTGAATGACGTTCGAGAATTCAACTACAGGTTAACAAGTGGAATTCAAGAATCCACATCTATTATTTTGTATATAGCTATTCAGATTTATCATATTTGGGATTTATTTACTTCATTGGACCTCAGATATGATATATGAGAATTATTTTACTTTTCTAAGGAGGGATAAATTATCCCAACTCTCTCTATATTTATATCTCGTCCCATTTTTATATTTCATTTTATTTTAGTAAATGACATTGTTATTTATAAGAATATCATTATTAATGACAAAACTACTCAAATCTACCATATTATTCTCCCTAAATTATTCACCATTTTATAATAAATTTCTTATTCTATACTAGCTATATCCTCTTTTTATTATATCTATAATATCTCTTTTAAAACTTTAACCGCTAATAAACGGTCCGTAATGGGTCAATGCCGGAAAAAATAAATAGTAGGGTGAAAACCCATTTTTATCAGGTAGTATAATTTTGGAAATGGAAAGTCAATTAAATGACAAATTTTGAGTAAATACAGCTTGACAGTTTGACGACTTTTCCACTACAAAAATAAATTTCCCCACAATATTGGGAGCAGGCCCTCCTCTTCATTTGCTTTTATATTGTGGAATTTCAGAACAAGTTCTTCATTATCTCCCAAGGATTTCAAATACATCTTGAGAGAGAGAGAGAGAGAGAGAGAGAGAGAGAGTCCCAATTACAGCCTTTTGAAAACACCAATTCTAATGGGAAGAAATGCAGAGCACAAGAAGGTATTTATATAACCTGTCAAATTCCTTAACATTTAATTATTAATATAATTAACATGTATTAGAGAATTATTTTTGTTGTTGTTTTTTTTTTTGAAAGGAGGGAAACGAGTCAAAGACTCATCTTGCAAGCAATGGGTGTGTTGATTTCCGGGGAAGGCCAGCCGATAAGCGAATTACCGGAGGATGGAAGTCCGCCCCCTTCATTATAGGTACTTTTCTCAATTCCCACAAATTTTGATTAGCGGATGCTCGGGTGTTTATTCGATCGGACATTGAAAGGTGTTCGGGTGCTAATCTTGGGATGCGAGTATCCGTAGTGACGCTTTATTGTTTGATGTTCCTTTTTGATCTTTGAAATCCTATCCCAAAGATTATAATTATTTTTCTGCTGATCGAAAAACGGTATAAAGATTTTTACATATACTAATTGTATCGATCTAGACTACAAATTAAAACCCTAGGTGATGGTGAAGGGGAAGAAGAAGATGATGATGATGTTTGTTTTGGTGTTAATTAAATTTGGTGCAGTGAATGAGGTGGCGGAGAGATTGGCAGCGTTTTCGAATGGGATAAATATGATGCCATACCTATTCACGCAGATGCACCTCTCGCTTTCAAATGCGGCGGCTACAAACTCTGCGCTGGGGGGTTTTGGGGTTTTCACCACCATCTTCGGAGCTTTCCTAGCCGATTCCTATTTGGGCCGTTTCAGAACCATCATCACCTTCTCTTTCATTTATGGTGTGGTAAGTAGTAGTAAACTAAAATAAATGCCTATAAAATTTAGAAACCGAATACGATAATTTGGGTTGTCATATTCGAAATTTGTTAACAATTTTGGTTCCTGAATATAATATTTGGGGTTCAAATTTGGACATCCCTCTCCCTGTTCATATGTTATCCCCTTTTATTTATAAAAAATATCATTATTAATTACAATAATGTCATTATTAATTACAAAAATATCATTTACATATTCATATCTACTATATTATTTTTCCTAAAAAAGTACTCCAATAAACCCTTTATAATTATTTAATAAATTTTCCCTTTCCCTCTTACTATATATCCATCTTATCATTTTCACAATTTAACCACTAATAAGGGGGTTATTATTGTCAAAATTATTCCGTATTAACATTACAGTCTTTTTAATGATTTTTTTCTTCTAATTGTCAAAACGACATGATTTTGACGCTCGACATGCTTTGTGATGCACAATAGAATTTCCTTGTTCAAATTCTTCCTTCACCCATCTCTTGTGCACAACAGATACAAATATGTTCGGAACTATTCGATGCACCTAAAATTCATATTATTTTGAAAAACTCCACGTATATTAAACTGGATGGTTTCAAACACATATATATTCAGACTTGCATGAAAATCTGTATAGACTTTCTCTGTCAAATTGTTTAGGTTAAACATGTTTTCTTCATATTCTATCCCAGGGAATGATAATGCTAACAACCTCAGCCACAATAGACACCTTACGCCCACCACGATGCACCCCAGAAGCCATGGCCGCCCGGACATGCACCCAATCAACCGATGGCCAAAAAGCCTTCCTCTTCATAGCAATGGCCCTCATCTCCCTCGGCACCGGCGGCATCAAACCCAACATCGCCATCTTCGGAGCCGACCAATTCGACGAGGAAGACGACAAAGAAGTCCTCCAGAAATACTCCTTCTTCAACTGGTTCTTCTTCATAATCAACACCGGCGCGCTCTTGGCGATCACCGTGCTGGTCAATATACGAGAGTATAAGGGGTGGTCGTGGGGTTTTGCGGTGCCGACGGCGTGTATGTTGAGCTCGATTGTGATTTTGGTGGCGGGGTACCGGTATTACAGGTTTAAGAAGCCGCTGGGGAGTGCTTTTACTAGGTTTTCTCAGGTGATTGTGGCGGCAGTGAGGAATCATCGGAGGGGGGTTGATGAGGTTGGTGAAGGTGGCCTTTATGAGGTGACGGGTAAAGAATCTGCTATTTTGGGTGCTAGAAAGATTGGGCATACTGCACAATACAGGTCAGCTTTTGCTCTAATGGATATTCATGGTACTATTTTTTTTGATAATTTTTGTCAAACTTGGATTAATTTTTTAGAAAAAAGTATGAGCAAATGTCTTTAAGTTCACTAAAAACTAAAAATTGTTTAAAAAAGATAAAATTTTATCATTTTTAGTATCTTTAACGTTGCTTTATCTGAATTCTTTTATTTCATTTATATTTTTATACTTTTTCAATTTTTAACGTTTGAAACGAACAAAGAAACAATGAAATATATAACGAAAACTATATACAAAATTACGAAATATCAATAACACCGACTATTTAAGTAAAAATAATTTAGTCCAAGCTCTATATAAATGGAGAAGGCTTCTTCACAGTTCTGCCGAGAATGGGAGAATGGCACCATGTGCATTGTATCCTTATTTGGTCTCATGTCGAACCCAATTTAACAATCGGTTTCGTTCATAATTTAGTTCTGGTCGAAATACATAATTCTAGTTCAAAATCATGTTAGTTAGCAAAGAATATGTATGTGATTGAATGACAAAGATAATACAAAAAATTAGCTGGCTGAATTTTAAAGAGGACCTAAAAACACAATTTTTTGGGTACAGATCCGATCTGTCTAATGCATGTGGGGTGTCGACGTAGTTTTAGACACATCTAGATCTGTGCACGAGAATTGAGTTCTTAAATTTGGTCAATTCTAAATGTTGCCAAAATTTAGTTTCGACCAACACATACATAAATTTTGATTGAGATTTACATTGCTACAAATATGCAGATTCTTGGACAAAGCAGCTGTAATAACAGACACAGAAGCAGCAAACCCCAACAACCGCTGGAGGCTATGCACAATAACCCAAGTCGAAGAATTCAAATCCTTTATCAGAGTTCTACCCATATGGGCAACAACCATAGCTCTTCCTCTCTCCTTCGGCCAACTCCAGACCTTCTTCGTCAGCCAAGCCGCCCTCATGGACCGGAAAATTGGCCCCAGCTACGTCATTCCCGCCGGCACCGTCCCCCTGTTCGGCGCCATTAACGCCGTCCTCCTTGTCCCCACCTACGAGAAATTCATCGTCCCTTTGCTCCGGCGATACACCGGTCACCAACGAGGCATCACGTCGTTACAACGGATGGGGGTTGGACTATTTATATCGATTTTTGCGATGATGGCGGCCGCTTTGATGGAGAAGAAGAGGAGGGATGATGCTAATCCTTCCGCCGTGAGTGTCTTCTGGCTGTTCCCTCAGTTCTTCCTGTTAGGTACGTAAGATGGTCGATCCACCCTATTTCCCTCTGTGCACAGATCCGGACTAGAGTCAGATCGATCGATGCACGTGAAGTCTTTTAAAATATCAACTGAAATAGAGCTTTTGGGTTTACGATTAACATTGTTTATATACATCCATAATCATATTATAAAGATCCCCAAAATAAAGGTTTACGATTGAGAATTTTATTATTTATGTTCTGAATAGGTAGCGCTGAAGTTTTTACGTACGTCGGGCAACTCGAGTTCTTCTATGATCAAGCAAGTGACGGCACACGAAGCCTTTCGAACGCGTTGTTTCTCACCGGAATGGGGCTTTCGGGTTGGATAAATACAGCTCTTGTCAAGATAATACAGGCGACGACAGGCGGGGAGGAGAAAGGGTGGCTGAGGAATGATCTGAATAAAAGCAGGCTCGATAAATTTTACTGGGTACTGGTGATAATTGATGTGGTGAATTTCTTTGCTTACTTGGTGGTGGCTGTGAGATTTAAAGGCAAGGATGTTGCTGCTGGGAACACGACTGAAGTTGTTCGTGATGAAGTTGCTGAATCTGAAAGTGATATCGAGGAACATGTTCTTTTGAAGTAACAAATTAATGTAATTTAATTGTTTTTGTAAATTTAATTACTGTCTTTCTGTGAATATTTAGTGCTTGTCACCATTCATGCTACGTGTTGGTCTAAGGATTTCCATAATTGCGCTTTTGTCTATCACGAAATTCTCCCATTTCATGAAATTAATTATCGTACCGGCGGGTACATGTCAGTACGTTTATTCTCGTACCGTCCTCGCAAGGGTACCGACCCATCTTTGTATCGTTTTAGCCATTGTAACGGTGTGTTCCGGCTAGTACCGTACCAATCCACGATTGATTCAATATCGATGTACTTAGAAAAGATGATTGAGGGTTGGAACAAACGTATAACAAGAATTCTTAATTCCTTGGGGATACTAGATTGATGTTGAGCTAACTCTAGGGTAAAGTCGTATCTCTTTGGTTAGTAAGACCCCAGTAGTTAATTGATCGATTCAGATCCATACGTCAAATAACAACAAAAGTATTGATTTTGAAAGAGGGAATGTCTAATATTTTTTTCACCTGGAGAACTAACTGAATTATTGTGAGTGAAACGAACGGGGCGTACTTTGGAAGAAGCAATCACAGAAAAGGGTCAAGAAAACAAGGAATCGATGACTGGAGAAGATTGTTAGCATATAAAAGGTAGTTAAGGACACATACATACCACAGAAAAGGGCCAAGAAAACTAGGAATCAATTTGATTTTGTTAGGTTTAATTGCTCTGTTTCAGCTGAAGTAGCTATTTTCAGAGCAAATGGATTATGGATTGATGACAAGAATTTACTAGTCAAGCCGGCAGATTATAACTCCAACAATGATACCAGATCCAAGGTCAAGGAGGGGAAAGGGAGTATGATAAAGAATTAAGTCTGAATCAACTCATGTAGAAGGAAGCCATTAATGGTGATAAAGTCTCATTCCAAAGGTTGGGTGGGGAAGATGATAATGAGGTGTAAGTCAACCCGACAAAACAAAACCAGAAAGGAGAGGTAAAAAACGTGTTAAGAACATAAGTTTCAAACGGACAAGAGGAAAGTACAGAGCATGCTTGCCTAAATCATGCCTCACTCAGCCGAACGATAGTAAATGCGCGCTCTCACCACCATACATCTCCCGAGTGTAAAATGCATCTTACGATATCTGAAGTTTGCACAGCATAGCCAGGCTACACCAAATGCTGAAAGTTAGACCTTGGATGGCAGAACAAGCTCAAAGGAGAAACAAGAGGAGTCTTGGTTTGCAGAGTCTACAATCACAACTGCAGAACTCTATGAAGGGGATAAAAGAAGTGGATCTAGGAGGGATTTCAATGAGATTATTTCGAGGGGCGAAAGAACAACTTGTGCTAATGAAACCAGAGGAATGAGAGAATTTAAGGAGTTCATCAATTCAACGGAAGTTATCGATATACCACTCATAGGAAGAAGGTTACATGGTCCAAGTTTCAGGAAAATGCCAAAATGAGTAGGATTGAGAGATTTCTTTTTCACCAAGACTTCATGATCAGATTCAACATACAGCAATAGGAATTGACCTGAACTACTTCTGATCATTGTCTGATGCTAGCATCAGATGAGAATACAAACAAAGGTCCCTTTCAAGTTCATGGACATGTGGTTAGCAAGGAGGGAGCGTACGAGGTTGGCCCAGGAAACATGGGAAAACTGTATGATACAGGACTTGGGTTGGTATAGGATTACTAAAAACTGCAGGCAGTTAAAGAGAAGCTCAAAGGATAAAATAGGCAAGTTTTTGGGGACATTAATTAGAAGATCCAAAGGACTGAAGAAAGAAACTATCCACAAGTTTGACATATTAGGAGAGGAAAGACCCCTTACAATAGGAGAAAGGGAGGACTTATTTTAGTCAAAAGCTGAAGGGCTCAAACTATCAAGCAATAAGTGTCATTTTGGAGCCCAAAAGCAAGATCAAGGTGGCTTAAACTAGGGGATAAATACAAGAAGTATTTCTATATGGCAGCAATGATTAGAGCTCAGAGATACCAAATTGCAACAATAAAGTTCCAAGGCAGGATCATTACTTACCCCATTCAGATTAAAGAGACAACAGTAACCTATTTCTATTGAAAGTTTGAGGAACATATGAAGGACAGACCATCTCTGGGTGGTTCTTACCTGAAAATGGTATCACTAGAACAAGCCCAAGCATTTGAGAAGACTTTTACAATTGAGGAAATTCTAACGACAGCGAATGATTGTCATAGCCTCAAAGCACCTGACCGTGATGGTTTAACATTCTCCTTCATAAAAAAAAGCATGAAAGTTCATGAAGATGGAGTTAATGGAGTTTTTCTATGATCTCTACACTAATGCCAAGCTCACCAAAGGTATCAGTTCCTTCTTTCTTGCCCTTGTCCCTAAGATTTCCTCCCTTGAAATGTTCAATGATTTTAGACCAACAAGTTTAATGACATCTATTTACAAAATCTTATGCAAAGTTCTTGCAAATAGAATCAAAAGGGTCATGAAGGTCATTATTGGTAGTTCACAAGCAGCCTTCATAAGGATTTGGGGCAAAGTGGCGCACATGGATTGAGGACTATATATCCTTTGTGTTACTTTCTATTTTGGTTAATGGTTCACCAACTAAAGAGTTCAGAATCCATAAATTAAGGGCTTAGACAAGGGACTATCCTTTATCTTATTTAATATTATTGTGGAAGCCCTCAACCTACTCTTTGAAAGAGCCAAAGAATTATAAATTATCCAATGGGTAGGAAGTATGTAAAAGTAGAGTCCCAATAACACACCTATAATTTGCTGACGATACCATTTTTTTCTACAATTATGACGAGCTACAACTATGCAATTCAAGAGCATTTGGATATGTTTTCAAGTCCTCTTTGTGCTAAAGATAAATTTCCACAAGTTATTGGTCTGTGGCATTGGTCTATCTGAAACTCAGGTTAAGGAATTAACCACCAAGCTGCAATGCCATCAGCAGAAACTACCTCTCCAGTACTAGGAATTGCCTTTGGGGGTTGATCCAAGAAGACGAAAGGTATGGCATCCAGTATTGGATAATATCCATACGAGATTATCCACATGGAAACAGAGAACACTATCCTGTTGTGGAGAACAAGCTCCGATGCTCGAAGAAGGGCTCAAGGTGAAGTTAAATTATGGCAATCAGACATTGTTTTGGACCCATGTGTGGACTAAGGAAGCCACCCCTAGTTCTCTCTACCCAAGATTATATATCTATTATCCCTACAGAGTACAGACAGAGAGCACTGTGGTAGAATAATGGAGAGAAGGAAATAATGGTCAATGGGTCCTAAGATTTAAAAGTAGACTTTTTGTGTGGGGACAAAACTTGTTGAAATCCTTGCTGATTGATCTGCAGCATGTCGAACCATCTAACTCTTTGGAAGACAATTGAGATAACTCGAGAGAAATTATACATTATCGTGACTTGTATCCAATCCTAGCTCTCACCTTAGGCGGATGACGATTGAGATAATTAGATGTTAAAAAATTAGATTCTAAAACTGCGTGACATGATTTTTTAATTTAATTAATACTTTCACTTGAATAATAATGGGTCAAGGATCCATGGATGATGATATAAAATTAGATTTCTAATCATAATTAAATCTTCAATTTTGATTTTTTAGAGAAGAAATTGAAGCAAAATAACTAATAAATGATGACTTTGGTTTACTAGCTAGAGACATTAACATATTCTTTTAGCTCGGTGCAAACAAAATCTTTTTCCTTCGAATAATTTCAAATAGATATAGAGATATAGAGAATGAAGGAAGTAGAAAGATTGTTTGAGATCATCTAGGAAACGTGTCGTTCTTAATATATTCAGAAAAAGAGCTAATGTAGATGAAAGGCTGAAGTAAAGGCTATAAAAAAGCAAATAAAGAAATAATACAAAAATGTAAAAAATATAAGGTAAAATATAAAAATTCATGTATGGTCAAAGCCTAATAGATATACATATTATGTATGATAAATAAAGAATTCTGTTGATCAAATTCAACTTTTGAAGGAAGTCGAATTTACAAACCTGATTTTGAAATTATTATCATTTTTTGCTCAACAAAAGTGAATTTTCTATTAATTATTGAAAACTTTACAAAGATTAAAAGCAACCTACAGTAGAAAGTCGGGTGCCTCGACATTTTTCGTTGAGGTCCATGCCACATTTGACATGGCCCCCAAATTAAGGAAGCATTCTCTTGCGGGATCGGCTTTTCTTCGGACTTCGTTTTTCCATGAACTATGCAACATACACAACTTTCTGAGTAAACCTTCCATGCCATCCGTTTGCGTCAAGTTTCATAACCTATTTTGATGATTTAAGTTGTTCATTTTATATGTCCTAACATTCGTCATTAGTGCAAAAACTGAGATTGATTGGATATTGATAAGTGCATGATTCAAATTAATTGATGAACGGCAAAAATTTGTAACATGCTCGTTCAACGTAATCTTTTGTATGAATACTTTACATGTCGACACAACAAAGTGAAAGATTTTGGTCGTCAAAATAAATTATTAAATTCATACGGTCAATTTGACATGGTAATTGTGTGGTTTTTAATTTTTTTTTTTTTGCCCAAAAAGCAGTCTATTTGGGCTAATTTATTTATTAAAAAAGATTTATTTGTGTAACTTTTTTTTTGTTAATTTGTCTGAAAGATAAAAATATCCATAGATACTCAAGTGGGTCATACACCTACAAGGGCAATTTAGTCATTATTCATTTAAAGTCAAACAAAATACTTCATTATATATGAATAGAATAAAATACAAGGTGAAGGGGGCTGTTATGAGCAAAGTTATGAATCTCGTATCGGTGAGCGTACTAACTTTGTTACTAGTACGGTACGTACTAGTACCGGTGTGTACCGGCGTACCGTTTCGGATTTATCGCTAAAATTAATATACATATTTTAAATAATATATTTTAACAAAAAAATATACTAAATATAAAAATAAAGCATCACAATTTAAAAATAAATCACCAAATATAAAAGAAAGATGATTTTAGCCATAAATTATGTCTAATTATCTAAAAAAAATATAAATTAATTTTTTAAAATTTTTTAAAGACAGACCGGTACGGTACGGTACTGGTCGGTATTGCCCGGAACAGACTGAAACATGCCTGAACAGCCGGGAACAGGTCACAACAATTGCCGGAACGGTACTCTGGTGGTTCGGTACCGTTACGAGGGCAGTACGGGATGTATTAGTCGGTACGGGACGGGATTGACAACTTTGGATATGAGACTAACCTAACCACGACCACCTGTAAAACAAAACACTTCATCAATTATGATCAAATAACACAATAAATAATTTAGTCCGGTATCGACTGGATTAAGTATTATTTAATTCAAACATCATAATCCAATAGAAATAAATTAATAAACACCACAAGCTAAATAGACATGTTTTATAACTTTTTCGTGGGCTCCACCCTAAGAGCATCTCTAAAAAAGATATCAAATTTTTTGATGGGTATGTGGCAATTTAAAATTAAAATTTTTTAATCTCTAACACAGATGTCAAAATTGAGGCATTTGAAGCAAAAATGCATTTGACAAATGATTTCAAATTTGATATCAAATAGGCTTTTTGAATTGTTACGTAAGATTTGATAATACTTTTGACAATTTTTGTTAGAGTTAATTTTGATGTCATTTATTACCGTTTGAATTACTACATTGAATTTGATGTTTTTTTGGAGATGCTCTAAGCCTACATTCATAGTCGAATTGTTTATCTCTTTTCTTGGGGAAACTTAATTAACTCGTCTGCTTGCTGGAATAAAATATGGTGATTTTGTCTTTACGTCTGGCAAGTCTTTTAATATGAAAGACGAAAGAATAATTCGCTTAATTTTTTTTTTTTAATAAGAATAGATTGCGACATATAAAGGAGAAAACTGAATGTGCGCGCAATAGGCAATTTTTTATATTATTTTTGAGATTGAGAAGTTGAAACAAATTTTAAATACTGCGTACTTTTTTGAAGTACATCATTTTCACAGAATCCTTTGACTAATTAAAATACTTAAACAAACTTATTTGCTTGTTTCTCCTCTACACTGCAATATTTTATGTCGCTTTTTTTATTCTCAAAGGTTATTTGTTAGAGGTCAAATGAGGGAATAAAATTATTACATGCAATTCGAATTGACATATCCAACATTTAAATTTTATCCGCTTGCAGAGAGATAAAATTATTTTACTCCCCTCCAATATCCATTTACCATATCCCTTCTATTTATACAAATTTTTCATTAATAATTACAAGAATGTTATTATTATTTACAAAAATATCATTAACCTACTCATATTTACAATATCCCCCTTCCTCAACAAATACTCAAATAAATTTTTTTATAACTATTTACCAATATATAATAAATCTCCACTTCCATTATATCCCAATCTAGCTTATTATATCTAATACATCCCTCTATAGTTTTGACCGCTAATAAATAAACCGTTACTTAATTTTCATGTCTCCATCATAATTACTCTCTCTCAATTTTAGGTAATTAAAATGCACTGACCTCCCCTGAGATTACTACCAAATGAAAGACTACCCTTGATGTTTTAGAAAATGCAATGTCATCCCATACTCTTGAAACTATATGATCGTTTTCCCCCTGTCGCTACTTTTCAGTAGACGCCGTTAATTTTGTTCTTAAATTTGATTATTTTTCTATTCCTTCACACTCACTCCCTTATATGTTTTTTTTTTTTTTTAAATTTAGATTTTTTTTTTGAGATTTAACACTTTTGACTAAAAGTAAGTACTTCGCAAAAATAATAAATATAGAGTGAAAAATCTATAAGAATGAAAATCTAAATGTTTCAAAATGTTATATCCTTATTCGATAAGAATATAGTAGAAGAAATTTTATTTTATTTTATTTCAAAACAATCACGTAAAAACACAATTCTGTGAGCATTATGAGTTATGGCCATTTGCATTTTTTTCAAGTAATTCGTAAAAACACAGTTTTACTTTTCTTAAAATTTTAATTGTGATGCACGTAAATTGATCCGAAAATAATTTTAATTAAATAAATAAAATTCTATTTTTTATTGGTGCGCAAGTCAAATATTTTATTTATATATAATAATTAATTTTTTTTCATTGAGAAAACTCATGCTATTTTTTTGGGATCAAAAGATTAAAGTATTTTTTGTGCATATTTTTAAATATTTATTTGGACCAATTCAAAGTCGTAAGCAAAAAATAAATTGGTGCTAATTTTTTTGAAAATAAAATGTTTTCGTTTATAACATTTAAAATTTTGACACCAATTAAAAGATTTTGGTTCCTTCTTTACATTGCTGCAAATAAAATTTTAAAATATTTTTCACAAAAATACTTTAACCTTTTAATTCAAAAAATTAGCATGGATTTTCATTATGAGAAAAAATATAATATATGGTAAAAATATAATTGATCCACCATGTAATAAAAATAAAAATTTATTTATTCACATTAAATCAGAGTGTTTGGACTAATTTACATGGACCTCGCTTAAAATTTGAAGAAAAATAAAATTTGTGATTTTACGAGGTACTTGAAAAAGATGCAAAAGGTCATAATCCGTAACACTCACATAATTTTGTTTTTACGTGATTATAATTGTGTTTTTACATGATTACTTTGAATTTTCTGTGATGTCTCGTCCCACATCGAAAGTCTAAATGGGTGATCCTGAGTATATAAGGAATCATGTAAACTACTACTATCAACTTGGGCTTAAGCATTTTGGGCCATGTGGTTGGGTTTCAACAAATTGCTAGGTTAGTAGTTTTACATGGGGTGTTACAAATGGTATCAAAGCGACCCATGTATATGATCGAGTGTAGGGTCGAAATTTTGTTTGGTCACTAGATAACAGACCCGATGTTAGGCCGTGGTGACTCTAGTGTTCGATTCCTTGCGAGGGTGCAAGGTCTTAAAGGTGGAGAGATTATGATGTCCCGCCCCACATCAAAAGTCTACATGGGTGATCCTGGGTATAAGGAACCATGTAAATTATTACTAACAACTTGGGGTTAAGCATTTTGGGCCATGTAGTTGGGTTTCAACAAATTGCTGGGTTAGTGATTTACATGGGGCGTTACATTTCCAAAATAAAATTCTCCTATATAAGGTTTTACTATTGTACCCTTATTAAGCAAGTATATAACATCTTGGAGCATCTAGCCTTTCAACTTTATATATTTTTTCATGTCATATTTATTATTTTACGAGGCATTTACTTCTAGTCAAATCAAATCTCAAAAACATTCTCAAAAATAAATTATTGAAAAAACATTAAGGTAGTGAGTGTGAAGAAATGATAAATGGTCAAATTTAAAGACAAAACTAATGGCAGGAGATAAACGATCAAATAGTATCAAAAGTAGAGGAGGTTATTGTATTTTTCAAAATCTCAAGAGAGATTCTTGCATTTGTCATTAACCTCGGGAGAGGTCAGTGCATTTTACTCCTCAATTTTTTTTATTTATTTCTAACAAATCAGATTACCCCTCAAATTTTTTATTTTTTATTTTTCATGTCTCCATCATCATTAGCCATTTTTGTTTTTCATTTGCTTAGAACTGGAGAATCATTAGCTAGTGTCAGTCTCACTAAGTTGAAAAAAGACATATAAGGCCTAAAAAAAGGAGCAGTCTCCTTCCCTAATCGTCATTGATAAGAAACAACAACAAAAGCATATGACGTAAGGGTCGTATTTTTAAAAAATAATAAAATTTAAGTAAATAATTTAAATCCTGAATATTTAATAAACTCCGCACATAAAAATTTATTGTTGCGTATTTAATTTCATATTCCACACATTTCATATCGTCTGGGTACCTATCTCACATATTATACACACATACTTACATAATATACGTATGTATGTACATGCATAACATATATTAATATTATAATATTTTTTAAATTAAATTAAATCTCCACATATATTTTTCGTTCGCGTACATTTTTTGCACATGTAAAATGTACAATACAATATAGTACATTTTACATATTGTATTGTACATTTTACATGTTTTACACACACACACACACAGCAGAAAACTTCTAGGAAGAGATTCCTTAATTTTTGCTAAAATACGCATCTCTCATTTCTCGATTAAATTTTGATAATCCGAATTGATTAAAATATTTAAAATATGTACTGATCAAAATGTTTAAAATATGTTTTTAAAGACTTAATCCATGTAGTTTTTCATTAAACCTGACACCATTTATGAGGTGCGTGTAAACTTATTATTTTAGTATAGGAAAATGGTATAGGAGAAAAATGTTGCATCACGAAAATAGTATAGGAAAAAAATACTTTGAAAATACAAAATGGTATTTGTCAATGTGAAGTTTGTTATTTTAGTTAAAATTGTATTTTGAGACTGTTTTGTATATTATTTTCTATTTTATTAAACTTAACGAAATAGACTTCAATTTTTATTATATAAACATAACCTAGTTTGGAAAAAAATTTATTTTCCATATTAAACAAATAATGTTCGAACCAATGTTCTGAATACCGGATCGGTTTGGGTACCGGTTTTCCTACTAGTACGGTACGTACCGGTACCGGTCATGTACCGGGTACCGTATCGGATTTATCGCAACTATCAATATATATATAAATTATAGAGAGAAGGTCCAAAAAAATTAATTTTTTCCGTAATTCTTAAAAAAAAAAAAAAAAAAAATCTGGTACCGGCCATATGTACGGCCGGTATCCGGCCGGTACCGACCGGTATTGAAGGCAGTACGGTATCAGGAGTACTTGGTACCGTTTTTATGTCAAAACGGTACGTACCGGCCGGTACGGTACGGTATTGACAACTTTGGTTCGAACAACTTTTCATATGCAATAAGATTTTCAAATGTGTTTTTTAACTTTTAAGGAAAAAAATTAGTTTGATTGGCGTTATTTATTAAAATTAAAGAGCATTGTTTTTTTATGTGCTTTTTGTCTTTGTTCATTTTTTAGTTGCATTTGTTATTTTTGCTTTAATTGTTTTATATATTATTGGTCCATCTCGATGAAAGAAATTTAAAAAGTATAAAATATATAAGTTGGCGAACCAATAATTCACAATATGTAAGTTGACCAAAGAGAAAAAAATTACAAAAAAAATTCAACAAAAAAGTAATTCACTAAAAAAGTCAACCTATTGGTCCGTATCGACGAAAGAAATCTAAAAAATAAAATTATATCCAAAAATTAATTTTTTCACTAAATAATAAGTACAAACAGACGATATTTTTAAGTTATTCTATCTTTTTTGAATTTTTTCAAATAGGGTTCATTATTTATAACTTTTTTAAAACATCTCATTAAGACGAACTAATAGTCTAAAAAAAGTAACGATAGACCAAAAATTATAATTTTTTCAAATAAAAATAAAAAATAATCTAACAAAAAAGTCAGGTCATGATTAAACGTTTAAATAAAGATGAAAAAAGTAATAGGTTTTCTTTTAAATAGAGATTCCGTAACACTGCAAGTATTATTATTCAATGACAGTGCAAATGTTTCTAATTTCCACTGATACAAAATTTGCCTTCATAAACTTGTTTATTAAAAAATAATAATTTGTCTTTATATTTATATGTGAAGCCCAGTTGAAAAGTTTTGTAGTTAAATCAAGAATAAGAGAGATCCTAGAGAGAGAGAGCGCATCAGTACTTTGCTTCCCTTCTTTGAGGTGGATGAGATGGAGCTGGGGGATGAGTCATTCATGGAGCCCTACATCCACCCAGTTGAGAAAGAAAACAATAAGGTAAAAATGTCATTTTCATTGGTCTGTTATCACGATCAGGATTTTTCTAACGTCTGGCCCCTTTGGGTTGGCCACGTTGAACTCTTATTTAGGGGAAAAAGTTGAAAAAAGTGAATATTGTCAGGTTTGTGAAGCTTGTTTGGTCATGTCACGAGGGTCAACCCGCACCACAATTTTATAGTGCAGATAAAACGACGTCATTTTACTTGTAAATTAGTAACAAATTGAATGCGGTCAAAACGACGTTCGAGGGATAATATTTTCACAACAATTCATTGATAAAATGATGTCGTTTTGCTCGCACTGTAACTCCATGGATCCCAATAGCCAGTGTCACCGAAACTTAAGCAAAGTTATTATGATAATTGGGGGTGTAATAATCCTAGAATATGTATGATATACGTAATTGATTTGTATGTTGTACTTTTCTTATGATACTTATAATGAAACTGGCATGAGTCGTAAGTGTACTAAATTATATATGTTTGAAGAGCCACATAAAAATCTCTGTATCGTGATTTTCTATTTACATTATTGTTTGATTTATTCTTGGTGCAATTGTTCGTTGGTTTAGGTGATCTGTCGACAAAAATATATGAATTCTTTTATATTTATTTCTTGTTGTTAATTGTAGGTGGCTATGGAATCTCTGGTACGCAATGGTTCTGTTGATTTCGAAGGGAGAATGGCTGATAAACAAACAACTGGGGGGTGGAAAGCCTCTCCATTTATTATAGGTATTTTTAATGTTGTGGTTTACATGATGGAAACGATATTGCTATGCACATCGTAGATTAGCTTGTGATGTACGTCAAAACAATACCTTTTTTACTGTTTAACTACTGTCCAAATAAGTGTTCAACCGGTTAGGCAATATTATGGTAGTCAAATTTGTTAAGATCGGAATAAAGCCAGAAATGAAAACAAATACGTAAACACGCGATACTTACGTGGTTCAGCTTGACAATGTACCAAGCCTACGTCCACGGGGCAGTGAAAAAACTTTCACTATAATGGAGGAAAGATTACAATCTCAGAGGAGGAGGAGAAACAAACTCACACTCACTCATCAACTCGCACAATTCTCTCTGATTTTTCCCACTCACTCTCCCATCTTACAAGCACAACAATCGAAGGAATTTATAGGAAATCAACCAAAACTAAAAGAGTAATGCTACGAACACAGATCTTATAGTCATCCGGACAAAAATATGTCCGAAATCGTTAGATGCACGTGAAATACTGTACATTTAACGATTTCAAACACATCTGTGTTCGGACATGTCTATAAGATCTGCCTTCCGAGACTTTTTGAATCTAAAACATAAGCCATGAGCTTATATTTTAGACATGAGTATCCAATGTCCATCATGACCTCCATTATGACCTTCCACTAGCTTAGCTAGCGCTCTCTTACTGCGAAACGCATCTTGTCGTGTATTACGCACAACATGAGTTTCCTTGTCGACCCGGAACATAGATAATTTGATTGATAACAATAATGTCGTGGTTTTGTAGCGTGTGAGGTGGCAGAGAGGTTGGCATTTTATTCAGTGGCAGTAAGCATGGTGAGTTACCTGGTTAAAGAGATGAACCAAACAGTGCCAGATGCAGCTACCAATGTCACTGATTGGTTTGGAGCTGCCTATGTTTTTACTCTCTTTGGCGCTTTCCTCGCCGATTCTTATTTGGGTCGCTTCAAAACCATCATCATTTTCTCTTTCCTCTACGCTGCGGTAAGCTATCAATCAAAGTCACTAACAAATTCTGAAGTCGGAGTCTAAGTTTTATACTCCCCTTTGAACTCTAACAAATAGGACCTAAAGTATTTGGAAGGAAAGCGCAAGACTATTATGATTAGAATTGGATTTTCGGCCACTGTCCGTATTATAGGTTACATAGAGCACTCTATACAGGAATTTGTCGCTTAAATTACCAAGCAGAGTATAAATTGAAATATTTTACCGTTACAAATTTTTAACAAAATTAAAATTTAATTGTCGAGATAGATGAACGAGATTCTGATATAATTTCTTAATATTTCCTTTTCTTATTTTAGGGCATGGTGCTTTTGACACTCTCAGCTTCAATAGACAGCTTACGTCCAACAAAATGCCCACTAACTCCAATGACTCCACCGTGCATTCCCCCTTCGGCGACCACCGGCCAAAACCAATTCCTCTTCTGGTCATTAGCCCTCATAGCACTCGGCACCGGAGGAATCAAGCCCTGCGTCTCTTCCTTCGGTGCAGACCAATTCGACGATTCAGACGAAAAAGAAGCGCAGAAAAAATACGCCTTCTTCAACTGGTTTTTCTTCTCCATCAACTTGGGCGTGATATTTTCCATTACAACGATAGTGTATTTACAGCAACAGAAGGGGTTGACTTGGGGATATGCTACCCCAACTGTGGTCATGGTTTGCTCTACTATGATTTTGGCTTTTGGGTATAGGTATTATAGGTATCAGAAACCCATGGGGAGCCCTTTTACGAGGTTTGTTCAGGTAATGGTGGTTGCTGTGAGGAATCATTTTAGAGGGGTGAAAATGGAAGAATCTGAGGTTGGTCGGCTTTATGAGGTTCACACTATAGAGTCTGACATTGTTGGTGCCAGAAAGCTTATTCATACTGAGCAATTCAGGTAAGTAGTTATCAATGTCGTATCTGGGTTAGTTTATGTGCACTTCAATTAATTTTATTGTGCATTAACGGAGACTCAATTAAAATCAGGATAAAGTCTTTGTGAATTGACCACATAAAAATTGATAACACTTGATATGGTTCGAACCTGAAATATCATGCCTTGCTCTCTCCTAAAATTTCAAAATTTTGAAAGTTTTCAGGTGCTATCAACTCTTATAAGGTTATTCTATGGCTCCTTTTGCCTAAACAAATTATTGGCCATTTTATTCAAAAAAATGTAAGCCCATTTAGACTAAATTGTTCCATATATCGATTTGTGTCACGTAACAAAAGTGTAAAGTAAAAGTAAAAGACGCAATAGCCCTTAATTATTGGCTTCTATTTAGGCTAAATTTATTCCAACTAGAGTTATGCTAGATTCCATCATTTATCTTACGGAGTCGAACAAAATCTTGAATTAAATTCGGTCAAAACACATTATAAATAATTTAATTCAAACGGGTTGAACTAGATAAACCTCTATTTCCTATCACGTAATTCAATAATCTAATAATCCAATAATAACCACATGCTAAATGGACCCAAGACTTTACCCTAACTTTTGATTCCTCAAGATTTAGTTGAGATAAACCAGTCCCAAAACTTTAAATTAAAAAAAAATACTCGTAATACAATTATTCTGCAACCTGTACATCATTAAGGAAAAGTTTACGGTTCTCGAAATTGAACCAATAAAATTTTTAAGAATTCAAAATGAATAGTTATGATTCACTTGTATTTGTAATCTCACTAATCTAAGTGAATTATGATCATTAATTTTAAATTCACATAAATTTTATTGGTCTAGTTTCTGATAGCGTAGCAGTACACACACCATTAATTCTTGAGAAATGCTAAGTACCAAGAATTTAAAATCCCAAAACTCTCTCGAATTCAAAATTAAAGGCCATGATTCACTTGAATTTGTGGGGACCTTTGATTTTGTATTCATAGGAGTTTCGGAATTTATTTTCTGATATTGTAGCACTTCTCTTAATTCTTTTGCAGATTCTTGGACAAAGCAGCTGTTATAGTGGACCCAGAAGCAGCCCAAACAAAAAACCGTTGGAAATTATGCACAGTAACTGTAAGTGGGTTGATTTAGAAAATCGGGACGGAAAGCTAGAGACTCACTATCCAGCCGAAATGGTGCTTCTCTCAGTATGTGTACCTGTGATCTGCAAAAGAATAATCTGTCAAAGAGTCCTCTGCCGCTGTGGCAGGAGAACACTCCGATGATTAAGTCAGGCACAATCTCACAGGGAAAAGGCTAACTGTAAGCTGATATTCTCTATCAGCGAATGAAAACTTTGGAGTATTTAGGCATACCTCAAATTCGTCATCTGAGGGTGTATTTATAGATTTCCCTGGTGCCCTAACTCTATCTGGACTTTCTTGGGCCCCAATCCTCTTTGGGCCTCCAGTCATGCCCTAATTCTCTTAGGGCTCCACTCTGGCGGAGTGTCCTCTGATGGGACGTGGGAGTCACATCTGTAACTGAATCCGACAAGATCCCACAGGATCCTACCCCATCCATGATTCTGTTTCCTTTTTGGAAATACGGTTATCAGTCGCTTTCTTGGGCTGCCCGTAATCCTGACCGCCTTTCTCAGGTCGGCAATACTTGAGTCCGCCTTTCTCAGGTCGGCATCCCTGTACTTGATTCTGTTACCTAAATATGGGCGTGATCGGCACTTCTCGTGTCGGCCATTACCTCACGTGATCGGCGCGTGCCTCTGGAAATGTAATTCGGTCTCGGCCGAACTCTGAAATTAACCTGGCGAGTTAAAGGTAATTTCTCAATTACATTTTACTCCCGTCAATTGCCCCCTAGCTTCGGCTGCTTTGAACCGACTCGGCGAAGTGGTCGAGGCTACGTACTGCTCTCGTGGCGTCCTCTGCTATTCTTGATCGGACGGTTTCTGAACCGTCATGCGTAAGCCTCTGGTGTCGCATTAAAGTCTGATGGGGCATGCAGCAGGCTTTGCGGCTTTTGAGGTCACGCGCCTCCTGCGAGTGTCACATACGTGGAGCGTTTTCACTGGGGGAGGCTTAGGGTCTTATCTGTTCGACTCCCTTCCCTATAAATGCTCGAATCTTCTCATTTTTTCACTTTTCTTCTGCATACTTCCGCCGTCTTCACATCAGAGAAAGAACTCACCTGTTGTCGTAAGTTCTATTTTATCAGAACCTTAGGTTTTCCCTCTTTTTCTTGACCTTTCGTCCCTTTCTGCTGTCTGTAATGGGGATTTTTAGGAGTCTAGTTGACACACCGGAAGGAATGGCAAATTTCCGGCGACGGTACAACATCCCCAACGATGTTGCCGTCGAACTTAATAAGCCGGATACCGCCCGGGATGGGAACGATCCTGACGTCCTTCACGTCCCATTGATGGCGGTTCTGGAGGGCGGGGTTCGGTTTCCACTCAATCGCCTTCTCCGTGAAGTGCTCTGTGGATACCGGCTCCACCCGATGCAGATCTCCGTCAATACATATAGGATTGTCCATAGTATTGTAGAATTAAATAGACTGAACCGAACCAGCGTAGGACTTCGGGAGATCCAATTCTGCTATGACATGGTCAGGAAAAGCCCTAACACCTACTACTTGAAGAACAGACCAAATGAGGAGAGGATCGTTACCTATTTGACGGACTCCAGCCGTGGTAACGACGATGATTTCCTCATCGTTGCTGGCAACTGGGAGATCGGCCGAGATGAGCCTGAGAAACCCAAGTTCCATATCCCGACCCGGTTTGGAGTCATCCGTTAGTACCCCGACCTTGTCTTTCAATTCCATATCTTTTTCTATCTGATGCCGAACATCTTTCGATACTGACTGTTTTTCCCGTCTTATCATGCAGCCACCAACGCCAATAAGTTCCGAAACAGACAGGCGATAAAGCTTGACGAGATAAGGAAGGTCGCCCGATACACAGGATCCTTCGGCAGCAGCTGGGCCCGATCACCCGAAGTGCTTCTCGGATACATTGGGAGCTACCGGGGATACAGCAAAAAGTCCATCCCGGACGCCGACGTCGCTGGTGCCGATCTTCAGAACTACATTCCGCCTTCCGAGGTTCGGCTATTGGAACCGGTGACAGTAGCTGACGTCGGGAACTTTCCGATCTCGTTTGACTCCGCCCACAGCTCTTTCGATTCGCCTTGTAACCGGGACTCAAGAGACGACCAGGAAGTCGACCAAATTCCCGACTCAATGGCACGAGATCCCAATATTCCGAATTTGCGTGAAATGATTCGGGAACAGAAGAAGAAAAACCCCCAGGTAGGCCCGAGCTCGCAGAGGATGCCGCCGACCTCAGCATCAGGCGAGGCTTCAGATGATGTTCCGCTCATTCTGAAGCGGAAATCAAGGGACCCTCCTCAGGAAGTTCCAGCTGCAACGAACTTGCCGAAAAAGAGCAAGACGGCCGAGAAGGCAAAAGCTGTTGAGGAGGCTGCCCCATGGCGCCCTTCCTTGCTGGTGAATGGGGTTGATCCCGTCACTGTCGCCGACTCGGCGCAAGACCTCGCCGTCACGCAAACCCTGGCGGGTGCGTTGATGTTGCCCAAAGATATCGAGCCTTACGTAGGCACCGATCTCCCGACTTTGATGCGTTCTGTGATGGCCCACGAAGTCTTCGTAAGTATTTTGTCTTGGTTGTTCTTCGGTTGCCTTTATTTGCGATTTCATATCTGCCTTCTGACTTCCCGATCTTGTTACAGGCTGCGCAAAAATCTATGCTGTGTCTGAGCCGCTTCCAGGACTTGGAGACTCGGTACGCCACTATGGAGTCGGAGCTGAAGAATGCCAATGCCTTGTGCTTCAGACTTCAAGAGAGAGTGGCCTCTTCCCGGCAGAAGGTTAAGGACGCCGATCTCAAGCTTAAAGATGTTCAGTCCCAGCTTGACACAGAGAAGATGAGGTCTTCCCAACTGGAGGATCAGATAGCCGATCTTAAAAATCGGCATGCAACCGAGCTGAAGACTTCTTATTCCAGGGGCATGATGGATGCTGCAGCCGACTTCTTGGCGAACCAATTGCCCGAGCTCCAGGCCGATCTCGTCAAGAAATGCTGGAAAGCTGCCCTGGAAGCTGCCCTGGTTCCGCCTGATTCTTCTGTGTACTCCAGGGTTCCGTCTGTTACCCAATTGGAGGTCATAGCGTCCGATACCGAAGAAGAGGGCCAGGCTGCAGCTGGTGAAGGAGAGGCGGGCCAGATTGCCATTGCTGGTGTCCCTGCTACTCAACCTCAGTCTGCCGATGAGGATGTAGTTATAGTTCAGGCTGCCGATGTTGCGCCTTAGGATTTTGTTTATTTCTTTCTTTTCTGTAACTCGAGTTTTTGCAACTCATATGTAACCCGACTTTATGAATTAAATGAAACTGTTGTGACTCCTTTTATCTCTATCTGTTCCACATACTTTTCTCAAGTAGTAACTTATTTAGATCAATTTCAGACTTCATACTTTTCTTAAGTGATGACTCTTTTCTAACTTTTCTCAAGTGCGTTCAGGTGTTCTAACTTTTCTCAAGTGTCGAACCGGCTCTGACCTTTCTCAAGTCATGTTGGCTGTTTAACCTGTAGCTAGGCTTAAACACATACTTTTCTCAAGCATTTTCTGGAGTCCAAACTTTTCTCAAGTATTGAACCTTTCTCAAACCTTTTCTCAAGTCTGTTCGGCACGATTGTAAACTTTTCTCAAGTGTTGAATCTTCTCAGACTTTTCTCAAATCTGTTCGGCATGATTGCGAACTTTTCTCAAGTCTGCTCGGCACGATTGTAAACTTTTCTCAAGTGTTGAATCTTCTCAGATTTTTCTCAAATATGTTCGGCATGATTGCGAACTTTTCTCAAGTCTGCTCGGCACGATTGTAAACTTTTCTCAAGTGTTGAATCTTCTCAGACTTTTCTCAAATCTGTTCGGCATGATTGCGAACTTTTCTCAAGTCTGCTCGGCACGATTGTAAACTTTTCTCAAGTGTTGAATCTTCTCAGATTTTTCTCAAATCTGTTCGGCATGATTGCGAACTTTTCTCAAGTCTGCTCGGCACGATTGTAAACTTTTCTCAAGTGTTGAATCTTCTCAGATTTTTCTCAAATCTGTTCGGCATGATTGCGAACTTTTCTCAAGTCCGTTCGGCACGATTGTAAACTTTTCTCAAATATGTTCGGCTGGACTCCTCTTGCCCCCTAGCTTCGGTTACTTCGATCCGACGTGGCAGAGTAGCCGAAGCTATAAAGCATATTCATGATGAGCTTTGTTTCGATATAGGGGATTTCCATCCGTGTCTGGCACGCTTTGGGGGCGTGCTCTGTCCGCCATAAATGCGACGTGACCGTTGGTGCTTCAGTAACTCGGACGTGCCTTTTATAAGAACGACGCGCCTTTGCTGCGCGTGTTTGGACGTGGTGCTTCAGCACCTCAGACGCGCTTCAATGATTGGTCCAGGAGTAATGGATCCGACGGTTGGGGTTTAAAGCGTGCGACGCTTCGGATTTACCCACGCAGAACCCTATAAATCCCTAACTTCGTCTTCTTCATTTCTTTCCTTGCTCTACTGTTCTTCTTCCACCTTTTGTAAGTTGTCCCTTGTAGAACTCTTCTTTTTGTCTCTCTTGTTCATTTTTCTTCCCCGCTCATTCTCTGAGTATGGGGATCTTTCGTAAACACTTCGCCTCTCCGGCGAGGATAGCAGAGTTCCGTAGGCATTACCAAATTCCAGACGACGTTTATGTAGAGATTAACAAGCCTGAGACTCATCCTGAGATTCGGGATGAGGACTCCATCCACATCCCTCTCATGGCTGTTATTGAGGGTGGAGTTAGGTTCCCCCTCCACCCTTTACTGCGTAGGGTTCTGTCCTACTATAGGCTGAATCCTATGCAGATATCTATAAACTCATACCGTATAGTCATGGGCATAGTTCGTTTGAACGAGCTGTGCCAAACGAACTTAGATCTCTGGGACATAAACGATAATTATGATATGGTGTACAAAAAAGATGAGAGATGGTATCTGAAGTCGCGTAGAGGCCGAGAGAAGATAGTGACCAATCTCCCTGACTCGAACAGGGGGAACGACGATGACTTCCTCATCGTCTCGGGAAACTGGGAATTTTCTGCCGATGAACCCGAGCGCAAGAGGCTCCCTGTTCCCCGCAGATTCGGGAAACCCCGTTAGTCCCCCATTCTCTTTTGTTTTGATTTCTTCAGCGTTGCCGATCTCATGTTTCTAACTGTGTTGGTTTATTCGTGTGCAGCTTCAAACGCAAATCGCTGTCGGACTTCGCAGGCTACACATCCAGAGGATCTGAACAAAGTTCTTCGGTACAAAGGCGTTGAAGGCCAAGCCGAACCGAGAGCTGCCGAAGTACTGCTGCGATATAACCCGTCTTACAAGGGTTATATCAAAGAGAAGAAGTTCGTTGCCGAGGTGGTAGCTGAGACGTCTTCGGTTGCGGTCCCTGAAGGTGTTCCCTTGCCGTATCTCCGGGAGCCCAGCCGAGTCACGGTTGCTGCTGTGGCCGAATCATCCTCATCTTCATCCTCATCCTCATCCTTATCCTCATCTTCTTCTGAAAGGACGCAGTCTCCGCTTCGGATTACTCTGGTTCCCGAAGAAGAGAGAAACACAGACGCCGAAGCCATGTCTTCAAACCCCGACATGCCGAATCTGAAGGATATGATAAGGCTGAGGAAGACCGCTGCCGCGTCGGAAAAGAAGGTTTCTGGGGTCGTGCCGACTCCCACCGACGCAAAGAAGGTGCCGATTCCCCTGCAGATGAAGAAACCTTCTGGGATCGTCCTGGCTAAGAGGAAGCCAGACGAGGGTGAGAAGCTGCCGAGTCTCCCTCCCTCCGATGCCGAAACCGCCAACGCCGACCGGAAGAGGCGGAAACTGGTGAAGGCACACCAGGCCGGTCCCTCCGAGGAGAAGGGCAAATCAACGGTTCCCGAGAAAGCCGGGACCTGGCCTCCTCCTTTGCTGATAAATGGTACGACCCCTATCACGGCCGCTGACACGGTCCGAGATCTGGGAACTACTATGGCTCTGGCCGAAGCCCTGATGCTGCCGAAGGACATAGAGCCTTACGCCGATGAAGAAGACCATGCCGTGCTTCGGCTGACGATCGCGCACAATATTTTTGTAAGTTTCTTATCTCGGTAATAAATTCTGCAAATTCCTTTGTGCTTGTTATAACTCTGATGTTAATGCTGCAGGCGATCCAGAAATCCATGCTTGGCATGAAGAAAGCTCAGGATCGGGCAGAAAAACTTGACAAGGCTGAGGCCGAAGTGAGGGAGTTCAAACTGAAGTTCTCCACTGCTCAGGATCAGGCCGACAATCTCAAGAAGGAGGCCCGAGAGATGGCCAAGCAGGCTAAATCCTCGGAGTATTTCCTATCTGAAGAGAGGAAGAAGACTGCCGATCTTGTAGCCGAACTCACTGCTGTCAAGGCTAAGCATGCCGACGAGATGGCAGAAGAAAAGAAGAGGGCCACCGATCTCGCGGCAAAGCATGCCGAAGAAGCAAAAGAGGCTCGTAAGCTCGGGATGAAAGAAGCTGCTGAGGACATCCTCAACAATCAGATCCCCGAGCTGCAAGAGGAGTTCCTGGCGTTGGGTTGGAAAGCAGCGCTCAGGGCTTGCAATGTGGCCGCTGACTCGGCCCTGTTCAAGGAGATTCCCCACTCCTCTGATCTTCCCGATGAAGAAGAGCCCCTCCCCGATACCAAGACCAATGAAGCCGACCTCACCGTCGAGGACTATGAAGTCGACGTTGTCGGGGGGGACCCTGCTGCTGAAGAGGGCCGAGCTCAAGATGACCAAGTGGAGATCGTCTGAAGGATTTCCACATCTTCTTTTTGTTTTCTTTAAGTCTTTTTTATGTCCACTTTTGTATTCTTCTCTTGTAATCCACATGAGTGAATGAAATTCGAACTTCTTTTCAGCATCTCTAGTCTTAATACAAACCTGAGCTCTTCTCTTAAAACATGAACTTTTCTCAAGTATGTTTGGTAATTCAGAACTTTTCTCAAGTATTGAATTTTTCTCAGGTATTGAGCCGAACAAATTTTTCTCAAGTATGTTCGGCTACGTATCCTGTACTTAGGCCCAAACATATTTTTCTCAAAAATGCTGGATTCTAATACTTTTCTCGAGCGCGGGGCCGATCAAACTTTTCTCAAGTCTGTTCGGCTGAACACATACTTTTCTCAAGCATGTTCAGAAGTTCAAACTTTTCTCAAGTATTGAACACTAACATCTAGGATAACATAAAACCAAAATTGCTGAATATCTGATTTGAACATTGACACTAGAACTTTCATTTACTGAGAAAATGAATACAAGTGTTGAAATAAAGAAATTACTGATAATATTTCTTAAGGTTGGAGACATTCCAAGTTCTTGGTATTTCTTTATCCCCCAGATCCTGCAACTTGTAGGCACCCTTCCCGAGTCGGCCGATAACTCTGTATGGACCCTCCCAATTGGCCCCGAGCTTGCCATCAGTTGGATTTTTCGTGTTTCCCATGACCTTGCGTAGGACTAGGTCGCCGAGATTGAATTCCCTCTGATGGACCTTCTTGTTGTATGTTCTTGACAGAGTTGACTGATAGGCGGCGAGTCTGATCATGGCCCTATCTCGCTTTTCTTCGGCAAAATCGAGTTCTATTGCCAATGCTTGATCATTGCCACCTTGCTCCATTATTTCTGTTCGGAGAGTCGGGATGCCGACTTCAAGAGGAATGACAGCCTCAGTGCCGTAAGCAAGCGAATATGGAGTAACACCTGTAGATCGGCGAGGAGTGGTCCTGTATGCCCATAAAACGAGTGGTAATTCTTCCACCCACTTTCCCTTGGCTTTCTCTAGTCGTTTTTTCATTCCTCCCAATATCGTCTTGTTTGAAGCTTCAGCCTGCCCATTGCATTGCGGATACGCCACTGAGGCGTAATAGTTTTTGATCTGATACTGTGAGCAGAAAGCTTTGAACTTGTCCTGGAACTGGGTTCCGTTGTCCGAGACGATGGCGTAGGGGATGCCGAACCTGGTGATTATGTTCTGCCAGACGAATCGCTCGACATTCTTCTCGGTGATTTTAGCCAGTGGTTCGGCCTCTATCCATTTGGTAAAGTAATCTGTAGCAACCAACAGATACTTCCTCTCCCCAGTTGCTTTGGGTAGCGGGCCGACGATATCCATTCCCCATTGAGCAAAGGGCCATGGACTGGTGAGTGGTGCCAGATCGGCTGCAGGTTGATGCGAGATCGGGGCGAATTTCTGGCATTTTTCGCACACTTGGACATATTTCTTCGCGTCCTCTTGCATATATGGCCACCAATATCCCTGTGATATAGCACGATGGGCTATGGACCTTCCCCCAGCGTGACTCCCACATACCCCCTCATGAATCTCATACAGGAATTTCTGAACCAGAGTTGGGTGTACGCATTTTAAATAGGGACCGGTGTAAGACTTACGATACAGTTCCTGCTTCGGTGATAGCCAGAAACGTGTTGCTTTGATACGCAGCTTGTGGGCTTCTTTTTTGTCTTCGGGGACGGTTCCCCCAGTGAGGTAGGAGACGATGGGATCCATCCAACTTGGGCCGAGATCGATTTCCAAAGCCTTCTCGGCAATGGGGACGTCGATGCTCGGGTACTCGATGGAATCCACGTATATGGTCCTGAATTTGTCTCTGGGTATCGCCGAAGCCAAACATGCCAAGGCGTCTGCGTGGTCGTTCTGTCTTGAGCTGATGTGCGTCATCACCGTTTTCTTGAACTTTGATAACTCCGCTTTAGCCCTCTCTGCATAGGCGGCCATCCTCTCATCTCGGGTGGCATATTCACCACTGAGCTGGTTGAGAACCAGTTGTGAATCACAGAAGACCTCCACATGCTCTGCCCCCAGATTGTGTGCGCACTTAAGTCCGAGTATCAATGCCTCATACTCGGCGACATTGTTGGAGGCGCTAAAATTCAATCGGAAGGACTGTTCGAAATAACACCCATCTGGTTCTTCTATCACGATGCCGACCCCAGACCCCCTCGAACACGATGACCCGTCAACATACAACCTCCAGTAAGGCGTTTGATCGGGAACTATTTCCCCCTGTTCGGGCATTTCCTCCTCTGAGATTGAAGCGACGATTTCCTCTGGTTCGTGGGAGAATTCCGCAACAAAATCTGCCAGGACCTGTCCTTTTATTGCTGTCCTTGGGAGGAAATTGATGTCATACTCCCCGAGCTCCACGGACCAAGTTGCCACCCTTCCCGACAGTTCCGCTCTTCTCAAGACAGTGCTGATGGGATGTTTGGTCGGCACTTCTATCGTATGGGCCAGGAAATAGTGCTGCAACTTTCTAGACGCCACCACAAGGGATAGGATCAGTTTCTCCAAGGGGAGATATCTTGTCTCCGAATCCAGGAGCGTCTTGCTCACATAATAGACCGGCGTCTGCTCACCATCCTTGTTTCTTAATAGAACCGCACTGACCGCATGCTCGGATACGGCCAGATAAAGTGTCAACACATCTCCCTTCTCGGGAGTTATGATCAGCGGGGGGTTCGCCAAGTAGTTCTTCATTTCTTGGAAAGCCTTTTCACATTCTTCCCCCCATGCATACTTGGACTGTTTTCTCAACAGCTGGAAGAATGGCCGACATCGATCGGAAGATCGGCTGATGAACCTGTTGAGGGCTGCCACCATCCCGGTTAGTCTTTGAACTTCTTTCACAGTTCGGGGACTCTGTAAATTTTGCAAGGCGACAATCTGATCGGGATTAGCTTCTATCCCCCTCCGTGTAACCAGATGCCCCAAAAACTTCCCCGAGCTGACCCCGAAGGCACACTTCGATGCGTTGAGCTTGAGCTGGTATTTTCTCAATACCTGGAAGGTTTTGCCGAGGTCGTTGATGTGGGACTCCGCCTCCTCGGTTTTGATCACCATGTCATCGATGTAGACCTCCATGCTTTTCCCGAGCAATTCCTTGAACATGAGGGTTGCCAAACGCTGATAAGTCGCCCCCGCATTTCTTAAGCCGAATGGCATCACTTTATAGCAGAAGAGTCCGCGGGGAGTAATGAAGGACGTTTTCTCTTGGTCCGGCGCGTGCATAGCTATCTGGTGATATCCCCGATATGCATCCAGGAAACTCATTCGCCGATACCCCGCCGTGGCATCCACCAGTTGATCTATCTTGGGCAGTGGAAAACTGTCTTTGGGGCAGGCTTTATTGAGGCTGGTGAAATCTACGCAAACCCTCCACTTGCCATTCTTTTTCTTGACCACCACAGTGTTGGATAACCACTCGGGGTAGTGCACCTCTCTGATGGCGTCGGCCTCCAGCAGCCGATCTACTTCCTCTGTTACGGCATCCACATGTTGGATTGCCGGTCTCCTCCTTTTTTGCATCACCGGTTTGTGGGCTGGATCCACGTTCAGATGATGGCATATGATGTCCGGGCTCACCCCAGGCATCTCCTGTGGCGTCCAAGCGAACACATCTATATGCTCCTTGAGAAATGCGACCAGGGCCTCCTCGTCCCGCTCTGATAGTTCTGCCCCGATCAAAAAATACCGCTCTAGATCTGTCTCGTGAGCCGGTACTTGCTTCAGTTCTTCCACAACGCGATCGGCCGGGTTGCGCCCGATATCCTCTATCGTTGGCCGATCTGGGACTTCGATGGACTTCACATGTTCGGCCTTAGGTTTGTGCTTGATGGACGTGACATAGCAGCTTCTCGCTGTTGTCTGATTTCCCCGAACACATTCTATCCCCTTCTTCCCCGGGAACTTTAGCATCTGATGGTAGGTGGAAGGAATTGCCCCCAACCTGTGGAGCCAAGTTCTCCCCATGATGGCGTTGTAAGCAGACGGTACGTCCACCACCAAGAAATCCATATCCAATGTTACTTTTCCTGCTCGGACAGGGATAGTAATGGATCCCAAGGGCCAGACGGCATCGGCACTGAAACCGATGAGCGGTATATCGGCCTTCTTCAAATCCGCCTTGTCCAGCTGGAGTTTCTTGAAGGCATCGTAGTACAGGATCTCCGTTGAGCTGCCTTGGTCAACCAGGATTCTCTCCGTGTTGAAGGTGCCAAGGAGCAGTGTAATTACCAACGCATCGTTGTGGGGATGTGTTACCCCTTCCAAATCCTTTTCCGAAAAGGAAATGACTGTTTCTTTTTGTGTCTCGGGCTCTTTCCTCTTCTGCCCGAGATGTTGTATATGATGTTCGTGCCCGTCTCGGCGGCGTTGGAGCCGAACTTCCCTCTCATCCAGAACTGGGGTTGCAGCGTGTATGACATGCACAGTCCCAGTTACCATTACCTCTTCCTCAGAGGATTCGGCTTCCATCGACTCCGGTTGAACCACTTGTTGCCTCTGTTCGGCCACAAAACGTCGGAGATGCCCGGCTTCAACTAGTTCCTCTAGGAACTGTTTAAGCGCCTTGCATCTTTCTGTCATATGGCCGTTTCTCCGGTGATAGCTGCACCAATCTATGTTCGGGTCACGCTTCACCATCTCTCCCGACCCAGCTGGCCACTTCCAAAAAGGCTCATTCTTCAAAGGATAAATCATCCGGTAGATCGGGGTGTTGAAAACCGTGCGTATGGCTTTATACGCCTGAGCTCCCGGCGGCTTTCGCTCCTTTGGTGCTCGTGACACTTCGGCCACCTCAACTCTAGGCCTCTTGGCCTCGGGCACCATCACCGCATTCCGATGCGCCTTTGCTGCTGGCCGCTCTTTGTCCCGGCGGATTTCATCTTCAAACTTGGCGTATTTCTCGACTCTGCTCATCAAGTCGGCAATGGTGCTCGGGGGATCAATGGTGAGAGACTCCCTGAGCCGATCTCGGTAAGATAGTCCCAACCGGAAGGATTCCACGGCATAGGCCTCTGTGCAATCCCCGATCTCATTGTAGGTGGCCCAATACTTGCTGGCGTACTGCCTGAGGTCCTCTTCTGGTCCTTTTCTCAAGGCCAGAAGCGTGTTCACGTATTTTTTCTGTGCTCGGTTAGCCACAAATCTTTTGAGGAACTGATCCGCCAGTTGCCTCCAGCTTGTGATTGATCTCGGCGGCAGAGCCTGAAACCAATTTAGGGCTATTTCTCCCAAACTCAGTGAAAACACCTTGCAGTAGAGGCTGTCTTGGCCCACATAGATCATCATGGAGTTCACGAATCCTTTGATGCGAGTCATCGGATCCGTTCGTCCATTGTAAATTGTGAATTTCGGAGGGACAAACTTCCTGGGTAAGTCCTCCGTTTCTATCTGAACTGACAGTGGCGATACTGCCAGCTGCTGTAGTTCTTTGTGGTTTGCGTCGTCCTCTGGACGGTTGAGTCCCAGCTGCTGATTCAGCCAAGCTCTCATGTCGGTCGGTGGAACCAATGGCGGCAGAGGCTGGTTTGGAAGCTTCTGCTGGGCGTCTGGGGCTGATTCTGCCCTCTGATTCAGCCATTCCCTCATGTCGGGAAGCGGCCGCTCCTGAGGCGGTCCGCCTCTGTGCGATGAAGCCCCCACCTGCCTTTCTCCTCCTCGAGGCCTTTTGCTGGCTTCATGTCGACTGCCCTGCCGAGATGGCCCAGTCTCAGAGCGCTCGTCGTATCTAGATACCGACTGGCGGACTGAATCTCTGTGTTTACGGAGAGTTTGGTTTTCTCTCTCCATGCGTCGTATGTAGCGGCGCATGTCTTCTACTTCTTGATCCCTCCTTCGGATCCGATCGGCATTATCACGTTCTTCGTCTCGGCGGGACCGTTCATGAGTTCGGGATTCTCTCCCTCCCTCATTCCGGGATTGAGTCTGGGATCTGTCCCTGTTTTTTGACCGTTCCGCTTCTCGCGGACGATCTGGGCGTTGCTCCAGATGCAACGGCGTGGGTAGCGCAGGAGCTCCCGACGTATTGGCGGATAGCGGAATGGTGGGAAGCAACACCTGTTCTCCAGGTTGCTCCCCTACTATTTTTGGTGGAGGGACCCTCGGAATCTCCCTTCTAGGGCCCTTTGTTTTGTGTGGAACTGGAGGGGGGGACCTTGATCTCCCCTTCACGTCACGTTCCTTCCCCTGGTCTTTTCTCGACATCTCAGCCATGAATCTTTAACTTTCCCACAGACGGCGCCAATTGTAAGTGGGTTGATTTAGAAAATCGGGACGGAAAGCTAGAGACTCACTATCCAGCCGAAATGGTGCTTCTCTCAGTATGTGTACCTGTGATCTGCAAAAGAATAATCTGTCAAAGAGTCCTCTGCCGCTGTGGCAGGAGAACACTCCGATGATTAAGTCAGGCACAATCTCACAGGGAAAAGGCTAACTGTAAGCTGATATTCTCTATCAGCGAATGAAAACTTTGGAGTATTTAGGCATACCTCAAATTCGTCATCTGAGGGTGTATTTATAGATTTCCCTGGTGCCCTAACTCTATCTGGACTTTCTTGGGCCCCAATCCTCTTTGGGCCTCCAGTCATGCCCTAATTCTCTTAGGGCTCCACTCTGGCGGAGTGTCCTCTGATGGGACGTGGGAGTCACATCTGTAACTGAATCCGACAAGATCCCACAGGATCCTACCCCATCCATGATTCTGTTTCCTTTTTGGAAATACGGTTATCAGTCGCTTTCTTGGGCTGCCCGTAATCCTGACCGCCTTTCTCAGGTCGGCAATACTTGAGTCCGCCTTTCTCAGGTCGGCATCCCTGTACTTGATTCTGTTACCTAAATATGGGCGTGATCGGCACTTCTCGTGTCGGCCATTACCTCACGTGATCGGCGCGTGCCTCTGGAAATGTAATTCGGTCTCGGCCGAACTCTGAAATTAACCTGGCGAGTTAAAGGTAATTTCTCAATTACATTTTACTCCCGTCAGTAACCCAAGTCGAAGAATTCAAATGCCTAATCCGAGTCCTCCCCATTTGGGCCTCAACAATCGCCCTTTCCATTTCCTTCTCCCAAGTCACCACTCTCTTCTCTTCGTATCCCAAGCCACCCTCACCAACCGCCATCTCGGCTCCAGCTTCCTCATGCCACCAGGCTCCGTCCCCATCTTCACCGCCCTTAACGGCCCCCTCCTCGTCCCCACCTACGAAAAATTCATCGTCCCCTTCCTCAGCCGCAAAACCGGCCACCGCCGCGGCATCACCTCCTTACAACGCATGGGAATCGGTTTGTTCATATCCATCTTCGCATTGGGTTCAGCCGCCATTGTCGAGCACAAGCGGAGGCTCCACTACCCTAAGCAATTCTCAATGAGCGTGTTTTGGCTTTTCCCGCAGTTTTTCCTCATGGGAATGGCCGAGTTTTTCACTTACGTTGGACAATTGGAGTTTTTCTACGATGAAGCCACGGATGGTACGAGGAGCATTGGTAGTTCGATGTTTTTGAGTGCGATTGGGATCGGGAGTTGGTTGAGTTCGGCGCTTGTTAAGATTGTTCAAAACGCGACGGGTGGGGTCCAGAAAGGATGGTTGACGCCGAACCGGACTACGAGCCGGCTTGATTATTTTTACTGGGTTTTGGCGGGGATTAACACCGTTAATTTCTTGGTGTATTTGTTGGTTGCTACGAGGTACAAGGGGAGGTATGGGGGTGGTACCGCAGTGAGAGAAGAGGCCGTGGTTGACATGGGGAGTAAAATTGGTAAAGAGGGTGACAAAGGTGAAACGTCAAGTGCGGTATTTTGAAGAAAATTTGATTAATTCGAAGAGGTTAGGCCGGTAGTCAAGGCCGTCTGAGTGTGTTTTCTCTTAGGTCTCAAGTTCTTTATCTCTCGGTTGTTATCAACTTTTATGAGACCAATCTGAATTTAGTGAGTTGAGTATAAATTGATCCGGACAATCTTAGATATTTAAAAAACAAATAAAAGTTTGTATTAATTGTATAACTTTCCAAAACGTTATTATTCGTGTTGTCGGAGGAGGAAAAATTTGTTTATATTTTGTAACAAATTAATGGGTGATTTTGTTGCTTATTCTCTGAAAATTGATATATGCACATCTTGCAGCTCAAGTTTTGAAATTAGTTCAATTAATGGTCTCATGTAATTGTGTTTATGTTGAGGGTGCTCTCTTGCATGAATAAGAATTCTCATATTTTCTTAATGGTCTCATGTAATTGTAATTATTTAGCATGTTTCGATTGATGAGTTATATATGTTTTTAAAACATTTTGAATTCAAGTTGGACTCAAACTTAAGTCAAGCTTATTTAAGAAAAGTAGCGGAGCTAAATTTTTTGTATAAATATATATTAAACGGCAAGTAAAACTTTCATTAGGAAGATAGTCCTTGACTTTTTTTTGGATATCCGATGCATTTGAACGGCTTTGAGATTACCCTCAAATTAATGCCGACTAGTCTTTGAGAGATCAATCCTACCGCGAGAGCCTCAATTTAAGTTAGGACCTTATGGAATAACCCCACTATATATATATATATATATATATATATATATATATATATATATATATATATATAGAAATGCAAAGATATTCTTTTTAAAGACATGTCGATTTTTTTGGAGTGTTCACTAAGTACAATATTTGGTTGACTCGACAAAAAAGAGGGAATAACTTGTCTTTTTCGTTGCGGATATCATGGAAAATCGTTGTGTCTTCCTCTGATATCTTATAAAAAATATATATAATGCATTGTAACATATGATCTTTATGCTTTAAAAGTTTGTTCTAGATCCCGTGTTTTACTCTGATGGTATCTTATATTGTGTCAATATTTAGAAAATAAATATTCTTTCACATTTGTAGCCATTCGATGACTTGTTAGTGTTAAAGTCGTAACAATGTGACCAAATATATACCCCTTTCTCTCGCGATATCACTCTCGCTTTCATTCGGTTGACAACAAATCACTACTTTAGACGTGATCTCAGCAAGGGCAATCCAATATTTTTTGAGGACCTATGTCAGTATATCAACATCCCCAATATTTTTTGAGGACCTACGTAAGAGTCTCATATGCAATTTTATTTAATAAAGCTAAATATTTAGCTTTCTAACTGGTGGAATTTTTCTAGGCTTTCATAATAAAGTTTGTCAAACACATCCTTTTCAATCTATAATTTTTTAATCAACTTAATTTTTCTTTTTTGTAAAACCAACAGTTTAATGTGGGAAGTTTTTTTAATTTCTTGTTGTGAATGGAGTAAAAGAATTGTATATGGTAAGCATCCGGGGACAAACTAACACAAGAAACATAATGCTATATATACTATTTAAGTTTAACAGCCGCGACATGGTTTTTTTGTTGAAAAGTAGAGTCATCATTTGACATAGAGTTCGAGTGTGTCAAAGTTACTCCCTAACGTTATTTCCAATGGAATATCCATAGAAAAATATTTGAAAATTCTTGTATACAAAACTTGATTTCTTTGAAAATTGAATTCTTTTAAGATTGATGTGCAAAAATTATAGATAAGTTTGAGGATTACTGTATCGAACAGGAAAGGTATTACGCACCCTACGTACGTTGCCCTAGCTTTGATAATTATTTTCCCGGATTAACCTTAATTAAAGTTATTATCTAATTTGGCCACGGACAAGAAAACAATGGAAGAGGCCAGAGCTACTAAATATTGTGCCTGGAATTGTGTTGATGGTGTCCTACTGTTTGCTATTCTTCTGATGTTGGTGCTACTGCCTACTGCTGGTGTTCTTCGGTCAAGATGCATACTTGTGGATGTCCAAGGCTACTGATCTGTTTTCATAGAATTATGATGTTTCAAGTTTGAGGATGTTGAAATTGCTTGCTGCTGTTTTGATAGTATGCTCTGAGGTGATTCTGAAGGTGTCCTACTGTTTGCTATTCTTTTGATGTTTTGGTTATTCCCCCTTGATTTAGTGGTGGTGTTAACTCAACCTTGAAAACTAGCTTGTAAGGTAAGAGTTGTCCAAGACTTATAAGCAGAGGCGGAGCTAGGAATAAAATTTGGGAGTGGCAAAATTTGTACACGTATATGTTCGGAATTAACCGTCCATAAAACCAAAAAAATTTCACATGTTATAGTTTAATCTTATCTAAAAATCAAATCAAAATATACATATCCTATGAATAAGGAAAAAAATACAGCACGAACACCTAATCAATATTCAAAAATTTATACTCAATAATTAAAAAGCATATAATTAGTAATCATATAACCAACACTCAGTAATTAAAAAAAAAAAAAGAGCCCCTACATCACACTATTTCTCTTAGTAAGCACGACGACAAAAAAAAAAAAAAAATAGTATGTGATCTTGGGACACCGCCACGTGGTGCTTCAATACTCTCTATCACTATATATTTATTTATGTGGGGCTCAATATTTAATGTAGGAGAACATTAGTAGGAGCACTCACATGAATATATAGTGATTGAAGGTGTTGAGACATCACGTGAGGTATACGAATACCACTAAATAATTACTCGTAACATGATGATTAAAACAACTTTTTTTTTTTAGGATTTTGAAAATTGGGGGCGGCAAGTGTCACTTTCCCCCATTCTTTGTTTATTAAGTGAGAGAGAGGGTGGGATCCAATAGGATTTGAACATTAAAGGTTGGTCACTCACCAATCAAAAATGCTTTAGGCCACATGCACTTGTATATTCCTTGTTTGTTTCTAATATGAGCTTTTCTTTGCATTTCACAAAAAAAAAAAAAAAAAAAGTGCCACTCCCCCCACTAAGTGGCTCCACCACTGCTTATAAGCAAATGAAGGAGAACCAAAATAGGTGATATAGAACTCGCTAACACCCTCTGCTCACGCGAAGCATGATTGCATATGTGAGGATAACAGAGAGTTAGATGGGAGGATCCGAGTGCATAACAAACCTAATTTTAATGCTATGTTAGAAATTCATGTACCTAACTTAATCTTGAAAATCGACTTATAAGGTAAGAATTACTCAAAACTTATAAGCAAAGAAAAGATGACCCAAATAGGCGATGTAAGACTCGCTAATACGTGCTATCCCTAAAAGAAAATTCACAATTGCTGACCACTAATTTAGACGCCGTTGGTTACAAATTTTGTCGCCAAAAGCTTTTCCCGACCAAATATTTTCGTTGCTAACGTAGTCGGGAATTTGATCTCGGGAAAGCGATCAATCGTGCTTAGTCGCCAAAAACATGACACAATGACAACAGATTGTCGGTACGTTTGGCGACCAAATGCTATTTAGTTGTGAAACGTAACTTTTGGCGACTAAATAATGTTGCAAATGCCGACCAATATTGTGTTGCGATACATTTTTTGACATAAGATTAAAATAGCGAGCTAAAATTTAGGTCACTATATATATTCAGCAAATACAACTTTCTTATGTACCATTCATTGCAAACCCAAACTGCATTCCAATTGCAGAATTATTAAAACTACCCAAATCATATACAAGCATTTCATCCACCAAAATTATTAAACAAAACATGCTCATCACAAACAAGTCGTATCCAAAGCTACATTCTTCAAATTGGACAACCACCATCAAAATTTCCCAGTTAAGACAATGATTGATCAAAAGCGTTTGTCGTATCTTAAAACAACAGATCTTAAACCATTATATCTGTTTGCCCACAGTGTGGTTCACAGTACAACACCAGCACCAACACCACAGCTACTGCTGAGGCTGTATGCAGAAGAAAAGTTGGAAAAAAATAACAAATATAAATTATCAAGGGAAATAACAAATAAATTGGCTTAAAATACCTGAGTTTTAGTTAGGGGCAGTTGGGTAAATGATTAGACGTTGATTGGGTGAACAACCTCTTTAACAAGGAAAATGGGTAAATAAATTACCCCACGATGACCTCAGATTTCTAGGACAAAACTTGAATTATTCTTGGTATGTCCCAATATATATATATAAAGGTTGATTAGTAGGTATCTATCTATACAGTATATATAAAGCATATGTATTCACATAGCATTTTTTTATTTTCAAAAAAAATGTTTAGGGAGCAGCTTAGTTTGTAATTTTGTATTTGGGGTTTGGACACTTCTTAAAATGACGTTGTTTGACGTAATTAACCTTGGGCACCTTTGGCGACCAAAGGAATTCGTAGCGATTAGTCATCATTCACCGACTATGTAAACCTTTGTCGGTAAAAGTTGCAGTTTGTTCTCAAGTGGATGGGTGAATTCTGTTAGCCCTGTTTTGGCTGCTTAGTGCTTGTCCTCTGTTGTTTCTCAAGGTTTTTGTTGTTTTGTTTTAATTTGGACTGCGTTTAATTATTAGCGTTTTTTAGCTTTCATTTTCACCCAGCTTCTAGGGATTTAAGCAGCATGTGATTATCGCCAGCTCAGATGACAACATAACCGGGATTTGGGTTGGTCATTGTGATCCCAATTTGCTTGTTTTCCCTTTAGTCTTTGTATTATTCTATTCAAAGATTAATAATAAAAGTTCTTTTGTCGATAAAAAAATGAACTTTTTACGCAAATAATATTTTTGAGATTTCTTGAGTGGTGGACAAAATATGGTATCAAAATTGATATTATAAATTTTTGTGAAAATTTTGTTGTGGATACTCAAAGTTTGACCGATATTGAATACTCACAGTTTGATGTGTAAATTTTGTCGGCGGTGTTTTCTTATCGGTAACAATAATAAGAGGGTATTTGTCCCTTTGCGAATCTTTATTAAGTGTATTATTCCATATTTTATCTTTATGACAGTGGAATTTCTTTCAATTTTGTTTAAAAAAAAAAAATAGAGGATGCAAACGAAAACCATGACAGGACCAAACTTTTGACTAATTTTATTTTCTTTACACATTTTATTTACAAAAATCAAGTCACAACGTCATCAAACCAATGGATATCAATTTGTTTAAAGTTCCAGAAATTTGCTTGTTTTAATAAAAAATATGTTCAAGAGTCTAGTTGAGTATAGTAAGATAGGAAAGAATTCAAGCTTCTGATTTAATATGATGAAAAAATAAAAATATTTTATAAAAAAGAATTTGAGATTTTCTAATTGATTTTGCTTAAATGAATTAGTTGTTTCTTAAGATATTCATAACATATTTTTTGGATCAACAACTTTACATTATTATTTCAAATAAAGATATCATGTGTATCCATGTATCTCTCTGTATAGAGAGATCTCATAAAGATTTTATTTCTTACGTAAAATAAGAATGGCCGATAAAAAATAGTGAAATATATAAGAAAATATGGATTTTAAATTTAAAAAAGAAAAATGAAATATCTATGATGTAATAAGTTTATATCAAATGTATCACTCAAATCTTTTATGCATGGGATCTCACGTAAAAATAACATTATTCTTACAAAATCAAAATAAAAGAAAAAGAATGAGAAATCAGTTTGGATACATGGTGTTATTGTGCACCGGCATGTAGCCAAACACAACTTTGATTAAGGATATGAAAAATCATAGACAAAGTCAACTGATATTGAAAAATTAGTAGCTGAGAAGGAATCTAATAGTATAATAAGATTTGATCCATGGAAATTTGGGATTCGACTTCTCGCTCACAAATATAAAAAGAACAAAAATTCATGGTCAATTGGGTAAGCCATCAAGAAATTAAGGGGGGGAGAGAGAGATCTAGAGAGAGAATAAACTCCTAAAGTCTCCCTGCTGAAATTTTTAGATTCATTTGAATGTAGATATTTATGAATATAAGACCCTAATGTAATTAACCCTTTCTGAAGTATAATAAATCCAGAGTAAAATTGAGAGTTTCTTTTAAAAATCATGCAAATCGAAGGACAAACTTGTTTAATCAGTAATCTCTATTTGTCATTCTTCAAGAAATATTTCCTTTGCCGATAAAAAAAAAAAACTCTATTTTCGAATACATCTCGGGATGGAATAAAACAAAGGCAAGATTTACATCCATGCAATTAAAACGAGTCAAAATTAAGGTTAAAAGGATTGGCCAATTTATTTCTATCACTTGGCGAATCGAGAGCAAACTCTTCTCCTTAAAAGTCGTCTTATATTATCTCTTGCGTCATGTAAAATCTTTTGATGAAAATTCACTCAATTTGCATCATTAATTGACTTTATCAAATGTATCACGAAAATTTGACATAGCTAGCAATACTATAGAAGTATAGATATATCTCCACTAGTAAACCGCGTGTGTATATATATACGCATTTCCTTTCTAATAAAAGATCTCTTATTTTGTTACGGCGCGAACTTTCTATTTTCTGATCAACTTTTGATGATCCGAATTGTTCAATATATTTAAAACATATTTTTAAGAGTACAGTTTTATGAAAAAATTGATCGATCAAGTCTTTCAAGAGAATATTGTTTAGCTGATTTCCCTTGTTAACCCTTAAAAACATATTTTAAATACATCGAACGGTTCGAATCATCAAAATTTGGTAAGAAAATAGGAGGTCCGCACTATAACAAAATAATGGATCTCATATTAGAAGTTTACTCTATATATATCAGTCCCCTTCTGATAAAGGATCTCTTATTTTGCTGCAATATAGACCTCTTATTTTTTGAACAACTTTTGATGATCCGAACCATTCAATATATATATATAAATGTTTATTTTTAAGTAACTTTTACACACACACACACACACACATATATATATTATATCAAATGTTTATTTTTAAGTAACTTTTATACACACACAAACACATATATTATATCAAATGTTTATTCTTAAGTAACTTTTTTTTTGGTTTTTTTTTTTTTTTTGATCGGCAAAAGATTAAGATTCATTAAAGGAGAGAGGATCAAAGAACATTAAAGATTTGGCAAGGTGCCAAATTTTTTTTTTTTGGTTATTTTAAATGGCCCAAACAGCAAGAGATAACCCTATTTATACATCTACCCTAAAACATTTTTTCCAAGTACATTTGTTTTACTTATTTTGTCTAAAGAACGAAACACATACTCGCTCTTTCTCTCTCTCTCTCTCTCTTTCCTCTTTTGATGGGTGTAGTTAATGCAGCCGGTGAGACGCCACTCCACGATAGGCGATTCTCCATGCCCGAGCCGGGAAACAATATTAAGGTAAATGGCTTATTTTTTATTTTTAAAATCAGTTAAATATCGTTAGTTAAGTTATTGAAACATCAAGTTCAGATTTTATTTTTTTGACAAAAAGATTTATTGAGATTTTTTAAAAATCAAAACTGGGACAAATGTGAAAAAATCTGTCCAAATTTTGCCTTTGAAAAAATGTAAAAAAATTCAACATAAGGTATTCCGAACGTGATAGGAATGTTGTAGTTTGTTTTGTAAAAAAAGTCTCGAACGTAAAGTTTTAATAGTTTAATTAACGACGTTCGACTTGTTTTAACGATAAGGGATGTAACTGAATAATAAAAACATTTGAAAAGTAAGAGACGTTAGAAATAATTCTATAAGCATCAGGGGGATAGTGTCTTTATTATAAACCTCAGTGGAGGTCATTATATTTCACCCAATTTTTTATATTCTTATCTTTCTTTCTTTTTCTTCACCCTGAGTTCGTTTTTCTGAAAAAAGAAAGTACTCATTAAATGGCTTTTGGGAATTTTCTTTTTGGATAGGAGGTGAATAGCAGTATGGAATCTCTGGTAAGCAACGGTTGTGTTGATTTCCGAGGGAGGATTGCTAAAAAAACAACAACTGGGGGATGGAAGGCCGCTCGATTCATTATTGGTAATATTAATTGATTCAATTACGTAATTCTAACACCCCCGTACTAAACAAATAAAGTTTCATTGAAAGATTCAACTTTTCTCTCCCATTTTAAAATGGTGGGGTGGGGCATTCCTCGCTATCAAAGTGATATTACCAAATCAACCGGAATGGCATGTAAAAGACCTATTACATGGGGTGTTACCGCAATTTTTAGACAATAGCAACACTACAAGAAAGTACACTTTCGTTGATTAACAATTTGGTCACCAAAAGTCTATAGTGACCACTTCAAACTTAGCCACAGAATCCTAGTGACCAATCACGTAATTGTCACTGAAAGTCTTTTTTTGTGACTATTAATTAGTCGCCAAGGTGTGTTTTAGTGACCACTGATTAGTTGCCAATTTTCAGAGGTCATAGATATGTATCGGGGACCAATTTATAATTGGTCACTTAAAGTCCAACTTTCGACGACCAATTCATGATTGGTCACAGAAGATATTTTTGTTGACTAAACATATTAGTCGCCAAAAGACATGTGTTTCGTGACCAAATATGAATTGCTCTCTCAAGAAAATATTTTTTCGTGACCAACTTAACACTCTTCAAATTACAATGGATAAATTTAAATTGAGTCCCACTTAACAGTGTCACCGTGTATTTTGAATTCCGACTCCTCCCCTGTTTAGAGCCGAGACATAGTACTACCCTCAAATGGAAATAGCAAAATAAATTTATTTCTGAAATATTAAAAGAAAAAATTTAGAATTAAAAATGACTGATTGATATCTTGTGGTGAATTGCAGTGAATGAGATGGCAGAGAGGTTGGCATTCTATTCAGTGGGTGTAAGCATGGTGACTTACCTGGTTACACAAATGAATGAAAGCATCCCCACAGCAGCAACCCATGTCACTGATTGGGCTGGGGCTGCCTTTGTTCTTACTGTCCTCGGTGCTTTCCTTGCTGATTCCTATTTGGGCCGGTTCAAAACCATCATCATTTTCTCTTTCCTCTACGCTGCGGTGAGGGCTTATATATATACGTGTGTGTGTGTGTGAGCCAGTAGACAAACCTGAGCCACTAGCCAATTTTCCTCCAAAATATAGCAAAGAATAGGATAAGAGCTATATATACACATATGTATGTCTATCTACATGTGTGTGTGAGAGAGAGAAACAAGTATTAGCCACTATATACATGTGTATGTATATGTGTATGTGCGCAGGGCTGGCCCAAGAGCAACGCCCACCAGGCCACCGCCTTGGACTCCCCAAAAAATTCCAAAATTAGGGCCTTCTTGGTTTTAGTTCTTAGTTAAAAAATGTCTCAAAAATTATTTATCTCAACTACTCTATTAAGCATGACCTAATAAAAAAGAAAGGCTCAATTAAGTATTTTGAGCCCAATTGTTTTGATTTAGGAGAAAAGCCTCTTGAAAATCAAAACAAAAGAAAGAGGGATTAAATTTGCTTGAATTAAAAATTCTTAAAGCCCAAAAATAATTGGTATCCATTCTTTTTCCCCTACTTTCATTTTTCTTCCTCTTGTTTGTCCTAACTATCCAAGCCTCTAACACTTATTGTGTGCATATATATTATGTATTTTATTTTCTATCTTAATTTCTTTCGAAAATTGTAACTATCATACAAAAAAAAATATTTTTCTTATGAAATCTCTACTACATTAATAGAATTATGTATGTAAATTTTTAGTAGCAAGTTTAAAATTTAATCTGTTAATGTGAAGCAACAAAACACGTTTTATATTTGTATAATTCTTATTATAATTATAATTGAATTTTACTTTATTTTTAAGAAAATTAAATACATAAAGGGGCCTTATTTTTAAACGTTGCCTAGGATCCTCAAATTCTCAAGGTCAGCCCTTTGCACATGTGAGGTGAGGGATTTCTAGAGCTGCTGCCATCGTATCTGCACATTATTCATGTTACATGACCACGATGTCGCCTTATAATTATTGTACATGATTAACGTAGTAGAAAGTTCCGAATTTAGAATCTACCTCTGTGGCCTTTAGATGATTATAAAATATGTTTTCGTTATCAGGAAAAGAAAAAAAAAATTTATATAATATATAAGAAAACGATGCAATAGGGACAGACACCAAGTACAAGAAACTCGAAATATTCTAACTAGATAAGCACCACCTGTTACTTAGAACTGAATCCCCAATGTGGTTGCAATTACTGTTGGGCTTTGAAATACTTTTTATTAGTTCAAGTCCCTCTTCCACTTAAATACTTAATAGTTTTTCATTTCATATTGTAGGGCATGATCTTGTTGACACTCGCAGCGTCCATAGACAGCTTACGCCCTGCAAAATGCCCACTAATTCCAACGACACCACCGTGCATACCCCCTCCGGCGACCCATAGTCAAAACGTCTTCCTCTTCTTCGCACTAGCCCTCATCGCACTCGGCACCGGCGGGATCAAGCCCTGCGTCTCCTCCTTCGGCGCTGACCAATTCGATGAGTCCGACAAAAACGAAGCACACAAAAAATACACCTTCTTCAACTGGTTTTTCTGTGCCATCAATATGGGAGCTCTATTGGGTATCACTGTGCTAGTGTATTTGCAGCAGCAGAAGGGATGGACTTGGGGATTTGCTATCCCAGCTGTGGTCATGTTTTGCTCTACTATGATTTTGGTAGCTGGGTATAGGTATTATCGGTACCAGAAACCCATGGGGAGCCCTTTTACTAGGTTTGTTCAAGTAATGGTGGTTGCTGTGAGGAATCATATGAAACAGGTGAAAGTGAAAGAAGATCAGATTGGTCTGCTTTATGAGGTTAACACTGAGGAGTCTGATATTCTTGGTGCAAGAAAGCTTAGTCATACCACCCAATACAGGTGTTATAATATCGTATTCTTTTTTTATTATTTAGTGTGTTTGGATCAATATTAGACCATGATGCTTTTTTCACTCGCCCAGATTCTTGGACAAAGCAGCAGTTATAGTGGACCCAGAAGCAGCCCAGACGAAAAACCGGTGGAAGCTATGCACAGTAACCCAAGTCGAAGAATTCAAATGCTTCATTCGAGTCCTCCCTATATGGGCCTCCACAACCGCCTTGTACATCTCCTTCGCCCAAATCAATAGTTTCTTCGTAGAGCAAGCCACGCTCACCAACCGCCATCTCGGCTCCAGCTTCCTCATTCCAGCAGGCTCCGTCACCCTCTTCACCGCCTTGAACGCCCCCATCCTCGTGCCCATCTACGAAAAGTTCTTCGTCCCCATCCTCCGCCGCAAAACCGGCCACCACCGCGGCATCACCTCGTTACAACGCATGGGTGTCGGGTTGTTCGTGTCCATCTTCGCAATGGGTACGGCTGCCTTGGTCGAACGCAAGCGGCGGATCCACTACCCTGTTCCCTTCACAATGAGCGTGTTTTGGCTTCTCCCGCAGTTTTTCCTCATGGGAATGGCCGAGTTTTTCACTTACGTTGGACAATTGGAGTTTTTCTATGATGAAGCCACTGATGGTACGAGGAGTATTAGCAGTTCGTTTTTCTTGACTGAGGTTGGGATTGGGAATTGGTTGAGTACGGCACTTGTGAATATTATTCAGAGCACAACGGGTGGGGTCCAGAAAGGGTGGTTGACGAATGATTTGAATACGAGCCGACTTGATAAGTTTTACTGGGTTTTGACGGGGATTAACGCAGTTAATCTGTTGGTGTACTTCTTGGTTGCTGGGAGGTACAAGGGGAGAGACGGGGCTGATACTAGTGTGAGAGATGAGGCTGTGGTTGAGATGGATTAACGCCGTTAATACGTTGCACGCCCGTATCCCATTGTTTTTTGTTATCTTGATGATAGTCAACGGATTTTATCTTCTGTATCACTATTATTTGTCTCTATCTTAAAAGATGATTGGTAAACAAATATTTTAAGGGTAAAATGCACTTATCTTCCCTGAAGTTTTTAGAAAATTCAGGGACCTTTCATGTGACTTTAGAAAATGAAAAGACTTATAATACTTCACAAAATATTAGACATTTCCGTCCTCCAGCTAACTTCTATTAGAATTTGCTAAATTACAATTTGAAATTTTAAAAATACCCTTTTAATGTCTATAAAAGTGAAAGAAATCCTTAAAGAACTTTCTCCTCTTCCAAAACACTTGACACGTTATCTTTATTTTCTCACCTCCTCTAAATATGCAATTTCTAACTAAAGTTCGGCTCAATAACAACTATCTCAACTTGGAAATATACATATGGAAAACGGTGATGTTTGCCCCTCTTTAGTCCATTTGGCTTGCAAGAAATTAATGGATGTTCAATGGAACTAAAGCATCATCTAGAGAGATTTCAAATTTAGCAATTACAAGAACAGCTATCTGGACAAAAGGGAAATTCAAAATCCCAAGAGTAGCAATAGAGGATTTCCTTTGGAATATTAATGGAGTCAGATCTTTAAGAATTTGAGTCTTTTATGATCTTTTCCTGGTGTCCATGTATTCTGTTAGAGGTATTGGTAGACATGTAACTCTTTCTTCTTATTTTTCGTTTTCCTTTTGGAGAAGTTTCTTTCTTTCCCTCCTTTTTAGCTGGGAGGATGGTTCTTATTTTGGTTGGCATTGTTGTAAGGATTTACTTCAATAAAAAATTTCTTTTGCCGCTCAAAAAAAAAGTATTAAAACCCTCTCTTTATTTTAATTTTTTTAATTTTGCATTTCTTGATTTTGTATTTAATTTTTATAAATTATTAATTTGTCTTGATAAAAAGAGTCTAAAACTTAAAAAATTATGTCTAAAAACTTAAAAAAATATTAAAAACGAAAATAATTCCAAAAAAAAGAGACGAAGAGAGAGAGAGAGAGAGAACTCCTAAAGTACCTCTGCTTAATATACTTATACTTTGCGGATAAATAAATAAAAAAAAGCAGATAATCTCTATTGTATTCCAGTTGGTTTATATCAATGAAATACTTTCTCTGCCGATAAAAAAAAACAAAGGCAATATTAATATCCAATTGAAAGAATTCAAAATCAAGCATAAAATGATTGGCCAATCTTTTCAAAATCAAGGTTAAAAATTGTAAGCTCTTCTCCTTAAAAGTCATCTTATATATATTATTTATATAGTACAAATATAGAGATTAAACGTATCATGTAATTAATTAATTCCCTCAATTTGCGTCATTTGACTTTATTTAATGTATCACGAAAAATCGAACTAGTTATGGAAATTCACTCAGTTTGTATCATTTGACTTTCTCAAAATGTACACGAAAAATCGACCTAGCTATGGAAATTCACTCAATTTGCATCAGTTACCAAATCACGAAAAATCGACCTAGCTGGCAATTCTATAGAAGTTAGATATAATTCTGCTGGTAAATCAGACATATATATACATATACATATACATATACAAACATATATATATATATATATATATATATATATATATATGAAATGTTTTATTTTAATTAAGTACCTTTTTTTGTTATTTTAAGTGACCCTGGTAGCAGGAGATAACCCTATTTATACAATAACCCTCGTAGAAGATTTTTCCCGAGTACATTTGCTTTGCTTCTTTTGTCTAAAAACAGAAATACTCTCTCTCTCTCTCTCTCTCTCTCCCTCCCTCCCTCTCTCCTTCCTCAATGGGTGTAGTACTTAAAGAAGCAGGTGAGGACGTGGGTGAGATGCCACACCATGATAGGCCATTCTCGATGCCCAAAATCGAGCAGGAAAACAATATTAAGGTAAATGGCCTACTCCAATTTTTATGTTAAATTACACTGACATCTTCTCAGGTTTAATTTTGACAAATATAATGATCCTTATGACGCTTCTGATATCTCTTACTCTTCGTATTATTATGCAATACTTATATCTCTTATCGTTAAAATCAGTCAAACATCGTTATTGAAACTTCAAGTTCATAATTTTTTTGACAAAAAAGATTGCAACATAATTCCTATCATATTCAATATATCTTATATTAAATTTTTGAGATTTTTCAAAAATCAAAACTCAGAAAAATGTCATAAATTATATCCAAATTTTGGCTTTAGAAAATTTTCAAATATTCAATACAAGCTATATCGGACGTGATATGAACGTTGTAGTTTGTTTTGTCAAAAAATCCCAAACATCAAGTTTCAATAGCTTAATTAATTATTTTTTACTTATTTTAACGGTAAGAGATGTAACCGAATAATAATTTGAAAAGTGAGAGACGTTAGAGTAATTTTAAAAACTTCAAGGAGGTCAGTATATTTATTAGAAACTTCAGGGAATGTTTGTCGAGACCCTAACAATTTAATTCAATAAAAGAAAAAATATATTTTTATTTTTAATTTCGATAAATTATTATGCATATTCATGTTAGACACAATTTAAATTTTATATGCATATAATTCTATTAGACTTGTTCTTTATTCGCAGAAATTTTCAGAAATTTTCTTTCATGAATGGCTATTCATGCAATCAAGAAACTTCAAACCTAATCTCCTCTACATATACTCCTACTTCTACCATATACATTTTCTTCCCTCCATCGCGAAATTTCAAAGCTCAGGAATTGTGTTGAGAGCTACTATTTTTAGAGAGAGAGATTTAGAGGCTCCATTGGAGGTTCAAATCACCCAAATTCGGGCTTTATTCTCTTGATTCAAGCTTTAATTCTTTAATACCAAGGTAAATGAAACTCTCCACGAAGATCCAAAATCTGTAATTTTGAAGAAGACGATCGATGCACCAGTGCCTTATTTTTGGTACCACCAGTGCCTTCTCTTTACAACATTTTACTTGTTCTGTATTTTCAATATTGGTGTATTGGTGCCTCAGTTTTGATAGCACCAGTGCTCCCCCTTACAGTACTTTATATTTTTCTTAAGATCTAACTTAGCATTGGTACCTTAGTTTTGGGTGTTCCGATGCCTTACCCCTCTGTATCTCATTTGTGTCTTCTGGATTGACTTGGCATTAGTGCCTCTGAAAACTGAATACCGATGCCTCGGTTGTGCATTTTGTCACTCTGTTTCTGACTTATGCTTGTTGAACCAAGGCATACTTATATGAAAACATACTTATTTTTTATAAAATAAATTTAAATAAATACATTATTCTTAATGTATTAATTTAATTTTATTTAATGAAAATAAGAAAGTACAACTTTTTAGAAATATTAGTATTTACAGAAAATTGAAATTCTATCTGTATCAAAATATCGCATTCACACCCCCCCTCCCCCCCCCCCCCCCCCCCCAAAAAAAAAACACCCACCCACCCCAATTTTAGTAAAAAATTGAAAAATTACATGTTTTCTTCGTATAATTTGGCTCAAAACTTAACCTAACTTTATGTATTTAAAACAAATGAGTATACCATTGTACTTAGAATAAATCAATGAACTATTTTTGCCACGTTTCATCCCTAAATCAAAATTTTAAAAATTTAACTTTTTCTATACTTAGAAATTTTTTCAGAAAGTAAGAAATTTCAATATGACTTAATATCGCCCTAATTCTTACCTAATGACTACTACACTTATAACCAAATTTAGATTATCATATTAGGACTTTAGGTATCATCTATCATTGTAAGTTGATATCCTATTTAATAATTATCGTGCTAGGAGTTTCTTTACAAGATAAAATCATGCGATTATGCCTATGTGTTTGTAGCTAACTTTATTGTATTATATTGTTTATTTATTAAAACTTGATCTCCATCACATTATCAAGCTATCATGCGTCTAGATGTTTGAACGAAATTTAGATTGAGTAAACAATTAACATTTTGAGACTAGTAATAACGACACCCGAAGTATTGACACTAATCATGGAAAATCACGAGCTTTGTAATGAAAATCGAGGATTTGAGAAAACTCTTATACTTTTTGGCCCGAGTTTTGACTTACTTCTTGGGGAGATTGTGTTAGGATGTCTTTAGTTGAACTCCATCTGTTACCAGCGGGCCATATCTTGGAGCCGAGTCGGTCACGTCTCATGTATTAAGCCAAGTTATGTCGTGAGTCAGTTATGTCCATAAATCGTTTTGTGCATTTTCTAAAAACAAAACATAGTTGAAAATGAAGAGTTATATATTTTCTAAGTCAATGCACGACATATGGGAGACATAATGTTGAGAGCATAATAGTTGGAAGCATAGGATACAAAAATCGATGTTTGGGTACACCAGCGTCGGATATGAGGTCAGCATAGGGGTCGGGACCATATCGATCGAGAACATCACGACACCACTTTGGAAATAGAAGTTTGATGATAGGCAGCGTTTGTGTCGATCCGAATTTTAAATTTTGGAATAGATTCGAACACTTATGAATATTGGTCGGCCACGTGTGTCAAAATATAAAGGGGGTCCGTCACCCTCTTCACCGCTTTGAACGCCCCCATCCTCGTGCCCATCTACGAAAAATTCTTCGTCCCCATCCTCCGCCGCAAAATCGGCCACTACCGCGGCATCACCTCCTTACAACGCATGGGGGTAGGTTTGTTCGTATCCATCTTCGCAATGGGTACGGCTGCCTTGGTCGAACGCAAGCGGCGGATCCACTACCCTGTTCCCTTCACAATGAGCGTATTTTGGCTTTTCTCGTAATTTTTCCTCATGGGAATGGCCGAGTTTTTCACTTACGCTGGACAATTAGAGTTTTTCTACGATGAAGCCACTGATGGTACGAGGAGTATTAGTAGTTCATTCTTTTTGACTGAGGCTGGGATTGGGAGTTGGTTGAGTACGGTGCTGGTGAATATCATTGAGAGGACGACAGTGGTGTCCAGAAAGGATGGTTGACGAATAACCTGAATACGAGCCGACTTGATAATTTTTACTGGGTCTTGGCGGGGATTAAAGCCGTTAATTTCTTGGTGTACTTGTTGGTTGCTGTGAGGTATATGGGGAGGGACCGGACTGGTACTAGTGCAAGAGATGAGGGTGTGGTTGAGATGGATTCACGCCGTTAATCCATTGCACGTGTGCCATTGTTTTTTGTCTTTTATTATCTTGGTGATAGTTATCGGATTTTATCTTTCTGTCTCTATTTTAAAAGATGATTGATCAACAAAAATTTTAATGTTTAATAAGTAGAAGACCACTCACAATTTATTTCACTAAATAAAGTTACGATCTCGCCAAATGTAATTTTTTGAGTTTCGAGATGGTGTCTTCCCCAAGACAAGTATTTGAGAGAGAAAGAGAGAGATGAGAGAACAATAACAGCAACAACAACAGGGCCCCAAACCTAAGAATTACCTCAATTGACAAACTCACCAATCACCGAACTTGATTGTAAGAACCCTCGAGGAGTAGAGTTTATCAACCAATAGTAAGATGATTTTGAGCGTCATCAAGAATCATTGTGAACTTAATCATATATATAAAAATAAGCACGCTTTTCTATTATCTTTTCTCATACATCAAACGATAGAATAAACATTTAAATTTGAAACACTTCGGACATTGTTTATCCACAGACCAGAATATATAATCTCTCTCTTTCTGTGCTGCTTAAGCTTCTCTCCTAGTGAGATATGCTTGAATATGACAAACCTAAAATAGAAATGAAAATCATACACTCACCAAGCTTTACCTTAATGTAGCATAACTATTCAAATTTTTGATGCCACCAAACAGGGCAGTCAAAGTCAAGATTGTTTTGGTCAAACGTTCTCGGTTGACTGAGGAAGCAGAGGCTGAGCAAGGGAGGACTTGATTTGGCTTGTTGTTCTAATGTTCACGTGGTCCGCGGGGGACTGAATCACAGCCTTTTGGGTTGAATACATTCTTTCCTTGTTCTTGCCCCAGAGGACGAAGTATAACCCTGATATGATCAACACCGCGCCAATTATCCTGTACATCGCACCCACAAACAATTCTTGTCAAATTTATTCTCTCCCTATTTCCCAATTTTATTTTTCATGATTCCATAAGAATTGTATATTTTTGAAAAATCACGGGAAACTTGTCTCCTTGATACTCTCATCAAATCACCCCTATCGACGGAACAAAGGATACTAAATTTGAATTTCCCGACGAGAATTTGATGAGAGTATAGAGTGACGTAAATCAGAAAGGGTTTGGTAGTCACTTTCGAGGATGCTAAGCTCCTCCGTGAAAGGGACCAATTCGGCGTGTGTCTTGAGGTAAAACTTGTTTGGCATTCCCTCTTTTTTCCTTTTTCTTTATCTATAGCGCTTTTATTCGTGCAATGCTAATTCTATCTTGTTCGTTTGGGGTATTTTTAAAATTTCACAATTATACATTCATGTAGAATTCAGTGTACATATCTCACACGAATGTATGATTGTGGACTTGGAATGCATATTGATGAGGGAGAGAGAAAGAGAGAGAGGTACCCTCCCAAGTAGAATTCTTCGCCTAAAGCGAGGGAGGCCATAATAGCAACAACAAGAGTCTGAACAGGTTGATACACAGCCACGAACACGGGGCCACCCCTGTCTATGCACCATATCTGTACAGCGAATGCTATCCCTGATGCCACTATTCCCTGCAATTGTTCATTTTACAATATAATAATGGTATAAGTTTTTAAATAATGGTATCGTTTAATGTACTAGTATCAAGAATATCGAAGGATACATAGCGAGAATCGGATATAACGGTCGTGAATTTGAAAAAAATATATTTTTAACAAGAAGTACTTAAAATGCTTAGATAGTCATAACGGTTGAGTATGAGCCATCAAGATCGTGAATCGGCCTATAAAAAATGAACCATACATAATGAGAACCGATCGATACGAAGAACTATTTTTAATCTCATCAGTATATTGAGATGTAAGGGTATTAAAAGAGACAAAAATTGTTAGGTAACGGCTGATTTCTATAAAGATTACTATAATATTGTTAAATGGTAAATTACATTAATCTCCAATGAAGTTCTGACTAATACACTAACCTCCTTTAAGGTTTGAAAATTTTCTTTAACCTCTCTTTCTCTTTAAACTATTATTCAGTTGCCTCTTATTCCGTTAGAAGCAGTCAAACGTCACAGGTTAAATAATTAAATATTAAGTTCATGATATTTTTGGCAAAATGAATTATGATATAATTCTTATCAAATTTTCTAAGAATTGAAACTCAGACAAATTTTAAAAACTCTGTACGAATTTCGATTTTAAAAAATCCTAAAAATTCAACATAATCTATTTCAAAAACATAATTTATTTCGGGCATGATAGAAATTATGTTATAGTTTATTTCGTCTAAAAAAAATTCAAACTTAAATTTTTAATAGGTTAATTAATGAAGTTTCACTGTTATTAACGTTAAAATAGTAACTGCACAATATTTTAAAAACAAAAAAATTAGAGTAATTTTAAAAACTTCAAAGAGAGGTGAGTTAAAAGTTAGAAAAACTTGAGGGGACATTAGTGTAATTCACCCGATTTTGAAAATAATACAATTGAACGAGTTATAATAAAGTGAGTGAGCTCACCGCGTAGAAGACACTGAACAATTCGGCACCAGAGTGAACAAGCCAAGCTTGTGAATCCCTCTCTAAAAACGCTGCTATAACCAGAAACTGTATGACACCAAAGAAGCACTGGTACGAGGTAACCGAAAGCCGGGCTGGGTATTTCTTGAGAATCGGAGCCTGTAGAACCAGCCAACCGGACCACGCCAAGCAATGGCCGATCAAAAATATGCAACCCAGTGTCCAGTTCTTTCCCTTGGCGTCTCCGAGTCCGAGCAACGGCGCCGGCAAAGAAAAAGCTGTTGTTTGCAGCGGAGGAGTTGGGCTGTATATGGTGGGACCCTTGTACAGAGTGATCACTGTTGCTCCGGCAACGCAGAGGATCGTTCCGACCACCTTTGCTATCCCGTCCTTTCTGTTTATTCTTACTTGCTCTATCCTGAAAATTAATTTCACAAAAAATTAAAATGAAATGCTACTTAAATGACACAACGAGTCAGAAACTTGAAAGCGTCTAGAAAGAAGCCTTCGACACCTTATTTGCGTGTTCGTCGTTAAATCAAAGCGTCACTTTTTTCTTTGAATTATACACAAACATTTAAACATGATTGTGCAATTGTTAAAATAATCGAAGGATTAAAAAGATGGGGACAAATATATTTTGATAAATAAGTTTTCATTTACTGCATTGTACTAAAAATAAAGTTTTTGTACAACATTTTACTAACATGTGTTAAATTTTTTAGGTTTTTTTAGGCCAAAATTCTGACAGAATTTTTTAAATTTATCTGAGTTTTGCTTTTAGGAAAAATCTCTAAAATATAATATAAGCTATGTTGGGCGTGTTAGAAAGTATGTTGCCGTTTATTTTGTCAAAAAAAAAAAATTGAACTTTAATTTTCAATGGCTTAGTTAGTTTTAACAATAAGATTATGTTTAAAAACTAAAAAAAATTCAGTAAATTAAAAAAAAAGTCAATAAAAGTAAATTAAATTTCTTATCGAGACGAACCAACAACTATGAAAAAAGTGACATGAAACAAAAAATTGTAAAAAATTTCATTAAAGGATAATAAATAATAAGTCAATAATTACAATAGTTCAAATAGATCCTGAATTTGGATATTTTTTATTGAATTATATTTTTGCTTTTGCGAAATGTTATTATTTTTTCTCTATGAATTTCAAAAAAATTATAAATAATTAACTAAATTTAACGGGGGAAAGGGCAAATAATCTAAAACATAATTTTTTGTATTTATTATTTGTTTTAGTTAAAAAATAATAATTTAATCATAATTTTATATTTTTTGAATTCTTTTCGCTGAATATAATTGTGCTGTGAAAGTACGGAATTACCTCAGCAAAGCTGCCATCAGAAAAGTAATGGCCGGGACAGAGTTCTGTATAGCCGAAGCAAAAGTGGGTGATGTGTTGTCCAATCCCAACAAGTAGAATCCTTGGTTCGCCGTTATTCTATTCCACAAGAGATGAAAACATATTTAAACTAATTAAATTCATCACCATAAACATATATTTACGCACACACACAGAATATATATATATGTGTGTGTGTGTGTATATATATATATATGTATATGTATATGTATATGCGACTGAGGTAGTTGATATGCTTCATACCCAACAACAGCAAGGAGAAAGAACTGGACAAGAAGAGAGAGATTAAGCGGTGGCCTCTCCTTCCTGATAATCCAACAAGAACAAATTAGAGAGCAAATTTATGGTGGTTGTGATTAATAATGATCAGGAGGATTGAGGAAGAAACGTACTTTTCGAGGAAATAAGCGAAGGGCAAGAGGAGGAGGAGAGCAAGGATGTTTCTGTAGACAGGGAAGACAAGCTTGCTAATGCCCATGTTAAGGGCAGCTCTGGAGACGACATGGAAACCAGCGTACCCAAATTGCAAGGCCAACATCGCCACGTGGAGTTGGACCCTTTCGGGTACCGAACACCACATGGTCTTGGCAGTGGCTGAGCTACTGGTAGTGGTGGTATCCGCCATTGAAATTGAGATGCAGAGGAGAGAGAGAAGGGGAGTGAGGTGTGGAGAGGTAATGGTAGAGTTGGGGAGGTATAAATATGTGAAGGATAAGTTTCGTGATCGGGCCGGTCCTGAGTTTTCGAGGACCCTAGGCGAAATTTAAAAAATGGGCCCTTTATATTTTTTAAACGTCAAAATAAATTACAATAATTTTGAAGACAACATCACAAAAAATACTTTGGATTATACATCACAAAAATACAAGTTCAAAATTTTAAATATATTTTATTACAAGAAGCCAATTATATCACTTGAACATTACTCTTATTGCATTTCTAAAAGCAAAAGTATCAATTGGACTTGTATAATCTAGCTCACCCACCAAATTATTTTTTATGAATAACATGGATAATTCATTTAACTTTTCTTGTAACATGATTGATCGAAGATAATACTTATTTAATAGACCTCAAATTCTACTAAAATTTATCGAAATTCTAATTCTTCAAGTATTCAATAAACCTCAAAAATTTTAATTTATTTAACAAATAATGAATTATTTGATCCCTTTATATTTTTTAAACGTCAAAATAAATTACAATAATTTTGAAGACAACATCACAAAAAATACTTTGCATTATAGATCACAAAAATACAAGTTCAAAATTTTAAATATATTTTATTACAAGAAGCCAATCATATCATTTGAACATTACTCTTCTTGCATTTCTAAAAGCAAAAGTATCAATTGGACTTGTATAATCTAGTTCACCCACCAAATTATTTTTTATGGATAACATGGATAATCCATTTAACTTTTCTTGTAACATGGTTGATCGAAGATAATACTTATTTAATAGACCTCAAATTCTACTAAAATATATCGAAATTCTAATTCTTCAAGTATTCAATAAACCTCAAAAATTTTAATTTATTTAACAAATAATGAAATAATCTATACTGTTATATAACATAGAAAGTTTAGAAAATCTCATTTAGCAACTAATATGTAATATGTATCTATATACATAATTTTTCTAACTGATTTGTATTTATATATGTGATATGTAAGAACTTATATATACAGAATCAAAAGCCCTAATTTCTTCAATCAAAACTCTTAATTTTTTTTTAAACTTTTTGCTCCTCTCGTTGAGACAAATTAAGAGGGTAAAAAATAAATGACCAAAAACTTAATTAAAAATATTAGGAAATCATGAAAAAATTATAAAAATCTAATTTTTTAAGACATTAGACTTACTAAAGTAAGGAATTTATTTCCTTAATCTTCTTTGATTCTTATTTCCTTAACCATTAACCACAGAATTGGACTCGTAATTTTTGGGCCATAAAAATAATTGTTTGGACCACCAAATAAATTGGGTATAAATGGATAGTTTATTGGCCATGAAATTAAAAAAATTGGGTTTTTTTTTTATTCCTACTCAAGTCAATACTTAATTTTTAGTGGAGGTCCTATATTTGAGTTGATTTTGGGAGGCCCTAGGCAATGGCCTCCTGGGCCTTGCCCTAGGGCCGGGCCTGTTCGTGATTGACAGAGTAATAATCACCTAAGAATACCCTGTCACCTGGTAACCCCTTAAGATGAAGTCAAAAGTTTTAAGAAGCTTATAATTTGGAGCAAGACAACACACAACTCTGTACATACATTCTACACATATATCTTCGGAATTATTTTATATGATTCGTTTTCTCCAATGAGATGGGGTATCTTTCACCCCTATTTAGACTTTTGTACCCTTCATCTTTCTGAATTGAGGCCCGGCTTGGCTTGCGTCGTTCCAACAATAGGAGGGAAACACCTTAGTCCTATTAAACCTAGGGCCAACTTAAATTCACCAGACCGAGGTTCATCTCGTGTAGTGAGTTCATATTACTTTAGAAGGTCTTACGTTTAAACAATTTTAAACATATTTGTATTCAAATTTATGCACGAATCTATATGTAGACTTTTTCTTTGATTTGAGACATGCATACTATCAAACTCATGTATTAAACTAGCCTATGCATGATACCTAATTTTCTAGCGATTTTTCTTAGGTTCCATTAATGCACGGTAAGATTAATTTGTCAAATTATAGGTGTATTAGACCGGATAATTAAGTTACACAAATTACGTTGAATTTGAACTAAATTATTTTTGTTAAAGACAGTCAATTTTATTCATTGATATTTTGTAGTTTTTTATTAATTTTTTTTGTGTTTTCTCATTTGTCTAGACAAGAGGGTCTACAAAAAATAGACTAACTAAAATTGAAAAATGTTGAGATATGACAACGCTAAAATGCCAAAAACAGTAAAAATAGTTTTTTATAAAAAAAATTTCTTCGTCATTAAACTTTCGAGACTTTCTATATTTTTTTAGGAGTGTTACAGTCCCAGAACACTTTCTTCGAAAACATTCCTGAATACAAAATCAAGTGTTAGGATTCATTGGGATTTGGAAGCTTACAAATTCAAGTAAATGTAGTTTATTCATTTTGAATTCTGAAAAATTTTCTGGAACCAAAGACTTTTAATATTTTTTTTACTTTCTAAAATTCTTTCGTCAAGACAAATAATTAATTTAAAAATTAAATTCAAACTTAAAAAAAATTAAAAAAAATAACTAATAAAACGACGACATATTAATAGCGAAAGGAGACTGTGTGATGAACAGGGGGGCTTTAGAGTTTGTGTCCCACAAATGGGCCCTGAAAAAATGATTTTCCAACTGTTAGTAGCGTTTGAGTGTTTTGGGATGTCTCCCACATTCGTTTCTCTTTGGTGACAAGACAATCCTCCAACGCACTACCAGTGAAAAAGGAAGGGGAGAGAGAGAGAGAGAGGTGTATTATGTTAAGGGGTTCGGTTTTGGAAGCATGCTATTAAATATGATGATAATTGAGGAGGGAGGAGGGAGGGGAGCAGGCGGTGACTGGTGTGGCGCCGGCATCGATAGATATGGCGCACGAGGGGAGGGTGGGCGGTGGGACACTCCTCCATGCGTCCTAGTTACCCACCACCATTCAATGCTCTTACAAATTAAACCTTCATCACCAGCCCTTTTACATTCCAATTGTGCTACGAGTAGCTCGTAACGGTGGATTTGGAGGAATTGTAGTGCACTTCTCTATAGTGTGCATGTAGTACGGACAAAATGATATAATTTTGTTTGTTTTGTCCTCAAAACTAAATCGTTTTGATGTCCATGTATTTTGACAACAATTCACGTAATAAAATAAAATGATATGGTTTTGAGGATAAAATGAACAAAATTATGTCATTTTATTCGCACTACATGAAAGTGCATTGCAGCCTCACTGAATCCCGTAGCAGTAAGCGTATCATTTTGTTATTAGTATAGGATGTAATGGTATCGGTGTGTTTCGATGTATAATTTTAAATTTATTGCTAAAAAATAAAAAATAATGTATATTTAAATTTTTTGAACTCTCTTCTGAGAGTTCAAAAACTACAATCACATTTTCTATTTTTGAAACTGTTAGACTATTACCTTTTGCCATTAATTTTCTGTTAACACAGTTAGTTTTTATTAACAAAATATTAAAATTTCATTCTTAAGATGTCCCTCTTATGTCTTTTTACCTCTTTATTTAATATATTTAATTTATTTACATGTGCATTCAAATATATATTTTATAAGATATATACAAACATATATAGTGTAGTAATTTTTAAAATTAAAATTTTAAATATTTAAATAAAATTAGACTTAAGTTATTTTTTTATCAAGTTTGTACAAATAAATACACATCTTATATATAAATAATTATTTTTTTACAAAAGGTAATTTATTACTTAATTTATCTTAATAATGGTTTAATTTTTTTTCTGTTCGAGCTATAAATACTAAAATTAAATTAAACTTGAGTAATATTAGTTAAATTTATAAAATTACTTACTCATCTTACGTTTTAATCATCATTATTTAGTTTTATAAAGATTATATATTTACCTAATGAATCTCATTATTTTTTCGACCTCTATATGCATTTTATTTAGTAAAAAATACAAATATCATATCTTATCATATCAAGAAATAAAATCTTATGAGTAAGAAGGTTTGAACAGCGTGCAAAGTATGATATCGATGTGATTTATTTTTTTCTCAATTACAGACGTGCCATCTAGTACCGGAAATTTTCTTAGGATTAGAAATAAAATGTGTCATTGTGGGGCAAATATCATTCTTAGAGTCACAAATAATGGAAAGAATAAAAGAAACCACAAAAAAATAATGCAAAAATAACAAATACAAAAAAAATTAAATAAAGACAAAAAATTAATCTAGTTAAGTTAGGTCAAATAAGAATGTACATGTACTTCCCGTGGATAAAATACATGCAGAAACTAAAAAAATAACTAAACATGTAAGTTCAAAAATAGTTATTCTAATTAAATTAATTGACTAATAGAAAAAAATTAACTAATATAAATCAACTTCAATTTAATTTTAGTATTTAAAGCTTGAAGATAAAAAAATTATCTATTAAAAATTAATAAATTAAATTAAAAGTCAAAGTTAGACTGAAAATGCATATGTATTTTTATTAGGTAAAATATACATAAAGAATGTAAATTCAACAATATGTATTAAGTGATAACTTAAAATTATTAATATATAACAGGTATCTTTATTTGCACAAATTAGATAGTATAATTTTACTTAAACATTTAGATAATTATAAAATATATATTTCAATGCACACATAAATAAATTAAATATATAAAAAAGAGGTAAAAAGACTTAAGAGATAGCATCTTAAAAGGGGCATTTTAGTCTTCTAATAATAAAAATTAACGGTGTTAATAGAAAACTAGCGACATGGGTAATAATCTAATAGTTTCAAAAGCAGGGAAGGTGATTGTATTTTTGAAACCGCTGCATTTGTTAGAAACTTCAGGGGAGGTCAGTGCATTTTACTCTATATATTTTTTAAATAATATTTTTAAACAAAAAATCACATTGAACATATAAAATAAAAGCTCCCAACTTAAAAATAAATCACTAAATATAAAGTTGATGGCTTTAGTCTCAATTTCTAGGTAATTACCCAAAAAAATATTTTTTGAAAACCAAAAAAGAAAATTTGTACTGGCTGGGACCGGTACAGCTTGGTGTTGACTGGACCACTCAGTATTGGCCAATACTGTTCTAAATTCGGTACGGCATGATATTCATAATGATGTGAGGGACATCTACAAAATAGAATTCAAAAATCCTACACGCGTCACACATTTTACTATGCGTTGCGGAAAAAACAGAAACATGTTTGTCAAATCGTAAAAATAAGCTATTCTCTTTGTTTCTTAGGAAAAAAATGACGCTAAAAAAGTGTTTCCACTAAGTTTCCACTCGCAAAGTTTGCTCAATGGTCAACATCAACCTTCTTCACTTTAATAGACATGTTGTCCCTCCTCAATTGAGATTTGAGACCACCATCATTCATAAATTTTGAAGTCTCAAAAAGAAAGTTTATCTTAAAGCCTGCCCAGGTAAAATATCTGGCCCCATTGATCTCCAAAAAGTATGTATGTCTATCTGAATGCTATCCTTTTGATAAAAGAAAAGCTGGAAAAAAAAAAAAAAATTCAAAATTCTCTGCAGCCCTCTCTCTAGTGTTCAGGCAGTGAGAGTAGAGGGAGAGAAATGACAGCCGCAGGAGAAGAGAAAGGAAGGATGAGGATGAGTTTTCTTTAATCCAAAGGGGACATTGTCTTGAGATTTTTAGAGATTCAGATGCTTGATCCAAAATGATATTATTTTATCGTAATAAATTTATAGTCACTTTTTCGCTACGTTCAGCTTTTGACTCTCTCCATTTGAACCATGAGTTCCAACAATACAGAATCCAATAATCACAGGAACATAATAATTAGGGTATATATGGGCAAAATCAGGATTTCATGTTAAGGGCAAGTTCTGTAATAACCCTAAAATTTTTCATTCAATTTAAATTATTTAATTATTTAATAATATAGATTTTTTGTTATTGTTTAATATTTAAAAATCAAAAAGCCAAATTTAATTTCGCTAGCTCGCTAGAGACTGCTCGAGCGGTCGTTTGAAATTCTGCAACAGCAGATCTGGAGTTATGACGGATTGATGAGGGAGGAATTGGTTTTTGATACAATTTATGGCCGTGTTTATTCGCGGCTGAGATTATTATATAAACTAGAGGGCTATGCGTATTTCTTTTACATTCTACGAAATCAGCAATCTTGAGAGTTTTTAGAAGAAGGTTTTGATTGTTCTTGAGTGTTCTTAAGGGAGTTGCTGCCCACATTTATTCTGGCGATTCGACTTGTTTGTGCTTCATTCTTCAGGATCCGAGATAAATTTAGTTACCTACCAACCTAGGGCTTGAAACTTCTGTTGTAATTTGGTCTTGGAAGCATGATTAGATAAGCATGGCTAGAGTTTTATTCTTATTAATATTCTGTGATTTCATGTATTTGTGGTTAATTTGATCAATTGGTTTAGGGGATAGTATGTTATGTTCATGTATTAAGATTTTCAGTAGTTGATTTGTTGAAAACAATGCGTTGTCTGAATTTGAAATCTGTCTACGTGAACCATTTTTATGCAAGAAACCCTAATCCAAAATTTGAGAAAAAACGAAAGCTCGCTCAATCGAGCTCTAGGCCACTCGAGCAACCTCTCTAATTTTGTCAAATCTGTCCTGAGATCTAATTTTTCAATACCCATAATTTAGTAGCTCGCTCGAGTGGTCTGTTGAAAACAGACAGTTTTGGCAGAATGTTCAGAGTTGTTTTCTAACCATGTTTTATGCTTTCAGCCTCTGTTTTACAGATTATTAAGGTACTGTTTCTGGACTCACACATCGCACATGTGGATACCTATAAATATTATGAACTTGGAGTTGTTATTGTAGATCCATGAAAGTTAAGCATGTTTTACGTGATGCGAATATATTAGGTGTTGTGTACATGAGACGTGTTGTGGGGGAGATTACAGTGGTTTCGGATTCAGCCGTTATGCTGCCCGAGGGTTGTGGATAATTCGTAATTACGGATACTATGACTTATGTAAAACTTAGTGTTTATGTATGATAAACATGACATGTTATTTGGGGTTCATGGGAAAACTAAAAATTACATTAGGAACATTAGTTCGAACGAAACCTTAATAAAGCAATAGATCGTATAAGGTGTGCTTATAATGTAGTGAACGTTGTATAAACTTGTGAGAAATGATTAACGGAAATTGAAACCTGTTGTGATTGTCCTGGTGTAGCATGATGTTATGATTTGAGAAACAAAATAATATATTGAGTTAAGGACCCCTACTATGAGGAGTTGGAGGCGGTAGAAGGTGACTTCGGGAACGTCTGCAAAGGTAGCTCTGGACTCTGAGAGAATGGTGGTTAGTGTAGTGTGCGTATTTAAGTCTATAAGGAGAAGTGACTAAAGTACGTAGAGACTAGACCTAATGACATCATGTTCGCGGGATCTAGATAGGGTGAGGTAAGTATTGACTTGAGACGACGGTAGAAGTTCTTTCCTTGTCGGGTTATGATACGAATTGTAATCCTGGATAGACAAAGACTGGTCAATGCTAACAACGGACCCTATGATTGTGTCTAAGGGAGGATATGGTATTCTTTACGGTATACCTAGAAACATAAAAAGACTTAATAAACTTACCAAGGTATTTGTGTTACGCATGTTACTTGCTTTTCTGCTTTATTCCATGCTTAATATCTTAACTAGCTAGCCTTACATGTTGCATCACCTGTGAGTTTGGTTTTTCAGATACCTTTATCTACCGAGTTACATTATTTATCGGTGCAACTTCTCCGCCGGGAGTTGATGAAGATGAGTTCGCCTGGATGCCCTTCACCTAGACTATCGCCCTGTTATTACATCTATTTTTAAACTATGAAATAAATGTAAACCTCAAAAGGGTAATTTGGTCATTTTCAATTATGCATTCTTAAGTTTGATTTTTATAATAATTATTCAATGGTTTAGGGTTTTTCATAATGATTCTTGCCTTTAAAATTAAAAAAGAGTTTAATAATTTATTTAACGTTTCGAGAAATCGGCGCGTTACAAGTTCCGCTCCTGATGGCATCTTAAAAAGTAGACAACCATTGTAATTTTCTAAAATACAGATTACCAAGTTTGAATGTCTAAGGTGAGCCATGTGTAGTCCAGTTACATGTGGAGGTATTTAAGAGAAAGTGAAGGAAGTGAGACGGGGGAAACTTGACTTCGTGAGATGAGAGGTCATCCGAGGGCCATCTGTGATATCATGTGAGGTTTTTGGAAGGTTTCAATCTAAAATCAATAGGTGGAGTAGTCTCTAGATTTAATTTATCAAATTAGTACTTTAAGTGAGCGATGTGGTATTAAGGTCTTTTTTTGGCTTGACCGTATTATTAGATAATTGAATTATAAAACTCTTTGTATAACTTAATTTAGTCTAGTCTTTTTGGACTAATATATTTGAGTTGAGTTTTGATCGCAAGAAACATTTGTTTCTCTTTGACTTAGGAGGGCAATAGGCTTTGAAAAACTATGTTCCTCAATGTAGATAATCTTAAAAGTATTCACTGGATAATTAAAAGACATTGTTATTATTCACTGCCTCTAATGACCTATAGACTCATGAGTTGAGTCTGTAATGATGTTGTGCCCAATGTGATAAACGTTTTAGTCTAAAATATATATATTATTGACCCTTCTTCTGGCTAATCATCCAATAAAAACTTGTAGCCAAATAGGACCTCAAGTCAAACACAATTCATTCCCAAAATCACTCCAGCTAATCAACATTAAGAATTAGATTGGAGAAAAAGTGCTTAAGAAAAACACAAGGATCACGGGTTTGACCCGATCAGTATGAACCGGTCGGGCACCACCCTGACCAAAATACAGGTTAGAATCTATATTGATTGCCACCTGTTTATCTTCATCCTCTTTAGGGTCACAAAAGTACAGGCCTGACACACAAAAACTAGATTTTGTTTGCCACGAGAAAATCTTTGGATCCTGACCCACCCAGTGGAGATCCGACTCACCCAGTTTGACTCTGCTTACCACTTTCTCCGGACATGCAAATATTGATGATTTCTTTGTCATAAGTATGATCCTGATCCTAATTAATGACAAACGAGAAAAAGAATTTTTGATTTTTGATTTTTTTCTTTTAGCAAAACAAACCGCAATGTAATTCTTATCATATCCGAAATGGCATGGATCGAACTTTTGAGTTTTTTCTGAAATCAAAACACCAAAAAATGCAAAAAAAAAAAAAAATCAAACATGATAGAAGTTATAGAGCAGTTTGTTTTGCCGAGATGGAATTTCGAGTTTGAAGTTTCAATAGCTTGAGTTACGATGTTTGACTGATTTTAACACTGTGTGTGATAATTAACTACATAATAATTTTTTTAAAAAATTGATGATTTTTATTTGACTGTGTTTGACTTTCAACTTTCATTTGATTTTTTTTTTTAAAAAAAAAGAAGAGGTTCCCATATTTCTAAGTGATGATACATATAAGAAAAAGTATGTGTTAAATTTCAAATTCATCTGTATAGTTAGACTCATCCATTGCTTACATAAGTCTCTAAGTTCGATTAATATGATTTAGAGCTTTTTTTTGTTTTAAATGAAAATACTAAAGAATATTATATAGTATTAGATTTGGATCTTGTTTTTTATTTAGAAAAAAGTGTTGCAAGTCCGATGACACTCATATATTCATGTAAAACGATTGTTTTAAGCCATGAAGATTTTTTATTTAGAAAATATTAAAAAATATTATGTAACTTCAAATTCTATTTTCTAATTTAGGAAAAAAAAAATGTTGTACAATTTTTCCATTTGCACGACACGCTCGCATTGTCCAACACGTGCACGCACTGGTCTTTCATCTTTTAAGTCATGAATATTAAAACTAGGTTTAGAATATCTATACTTTTTTCAGCTGTTATGAATGAGATATATATATATATATATATATATATATATATATATATATATATATATATATATATAACTATGACAGTGAAATAATATTTCGTTAAAAAAATTAAAATAAAATACGGATAAAGGAGCTTAAGTTTTTTTCATTCAATATCTTGTTTAATATAAAATTAAAATAAAAATTTGGTCAAATAATTCTAAATCTAAATTTCGATCCAATGTAGTTTCATTAAAACAATAAAAAAAATGGGCATTCTATCACAATTCATACAAATATGATGTAAAGCATCTTCGGCTATAAAATGCCAAGCGTACAAAATTTACTTTTCATTACAAAAACCCAACAGTATCACATGAATTACATGGTGTGGTTGCTTTTCTTCATCCACTTCACAATTACAAAAAAACGTAAGCATCAATAATTTTTTGCATTCGTCGCCAATTAATTTGACCTATGTGCTTCGGTCACCGTTAATTTGGGCTTATTTTAGTTGATCTTCCACACGGGAGATATACAAATGTGATATATTATTTGGAGGTGATACATATGGTATCTAGCGAGAACCGTCGCCGACCTTCCCCGTATTTATATCCCGTCGCCAACCTTCTACACACAAATCATCATAAAAAATTAACAAAAAGTGATGGTCAAACTCAAAATTTTAGAGAGTGCCACAATAAAGGTGAAGTAAAGACCATAATCTTTACACAATAGACATCTAAAAAACCCTATAGAAATTTCTAAGGATTTAGGTTTGAACAGTTCCGGTACCCAGGGTAAGCCCCTGAGCTCGGGCAATCCCTTGGTGCGGGGCAACAAAAAAATTATTTTTGTAAATATAGAATAATATTTTGATTAATTTGTAAAAAACTTATTTTAGAGTAATTTATTTTCCTCTGCATCATAGATCAAACTCTTACATTACTTAGGCTCCATTCAGTTGTCCAAAAAGTTATACGAGAAAATTATTTCCAGAAAAATTGAAGTGAAGTGAAATAAAATATAAAAAAATCTATTTTCTTGTGTATGTTCATTTGCCAAAGGAATCTTGTAAAGAAATAAAAAGTTCACTTATTCATTTGTTAGGAAAAAGAAAATAACGTACAGAATATATTTTTTTGAATTCAATAGTTTGTTGTAAAAAAAATTAATTTTAAGAGCATATATTTTCAAAATCTGTCCTTTCAACCATCATGAAACTTCATAAAAATTAAAATGTTGTCATGCAAGTTTAATAAAAAAATATATATTTGCAGTTATTGTGCTGCTTGATGTAATGTTGTACTTAACTAGATTAATTATTTTTTATTTAAATTAATTTGTTATTTTTTATTAATATTTTGTGAAATACAAGTTCGTCTCCACGAAAAGAATATAAAAAATATAAAATTATGTTTAAAAGCTAATTTTTTTTTTAACTAGATTACCAAAAAAAAAAAAAAAAACTAAAACAGATGCAAAACAAAAATTGTGGATTGGCTATGCTTCGGCGGGAAAGGGTTTTTCGAAGTTGAAATTGATAAAAACTTATATTCAGACTACCATGTCACATGAGAGATTAAGTAGATTGGCTATGATTTTAATTAAAAATGAATACTTGAATAAAAAACTACGATAATTTAATTGAATAATTTTCTTCAGAAAATGCAAGAATAAATTGTTTTCTTTGAATCAAATCGTGTTAATCATAAAACACTATGATTGGGGTTGCATTTTAATTTTAAATTTTTTATGTAATTCAAACTAAAAGTGTAATGTAACTTTATTTTTGTCCTTGTTTTATTGTTTAATTATATATGACTTAATACTAAGTGGGCAACCAATCTAAGACTGGCCTTAAGTAACCCAAATGTCGGACCAGCAATGGGTTTGAACGATTTCTTGATGAAGACAAAAACAAAGCCTCAACTTAATAGACAATTACCGTGATAGTTCAAACAAATATCTTCATTTTATCAGCAACAAACCAAACACGCCTAATAATCCGGAAAGAAACCCAAACAAAACAATCAAATTAAAAAGAATCACGTAAAGATATAAAGATGAATAACAAAAATAAAAGGATCAAAAAGCAAGGATAAATCCATGAAAATAAAAACTAAGTAAGGATAGATTCATGAAACAAAGGTTTATGGATTTATTGAGGATAGGATTGGGATACAATTACCAAATACCGAGCTCTGACGGTACAGAAGCCATTGACGACGTCAAAGATAATCAACTTTTAAGTTTCAATTTTTTAAGTAATATGAAAAGAAATTCAGAGTAAGAATATAAACTAAATGTTTTCAAAATAATATGTTTTCAAAATAGGAAAGAATCAAAATACCTAACTTCTTCCTTTGATGTAGTGTGGAGTCTAGAATCCACTCTTGACTTCTCGGGTTGTAGAATCGGATCCTCGATCTGCAAAACACTCAACACTAAGTCAGTGCACACCGGGGGGGAGTTGGATCTCCGGTGGGCACTCCGACGATCAAGTTAGCTCTCTGGAAGAACGAAAGCAACTTTGAAAGTATAATTCTAGCGCGAGTGTGCATGTACCTTGGATTGGAGTGCCGCCGGGGTATTTATAGAGTAGGAGTCCAACTGTCTCCGGAACGTCCGGCCCACCATGTAGGACGTGGTCCGAAGAGCGTGGGAACGCTGGCACGTGTCCCACTCCCATGCGGATCGGAAGGTCGTGATCTGCCACGTGTCCCACGCCCGAGCGGGTTGGAACAGCGTGCCCGCACGTCCCTTAGAAAGCGGAGAACGTGTGTTCGTGCTTTGGAAACTGAATTACCGGATGTCTTTGAGATGACCTGGCCAAGAACCCGCCAAAGGGGATTCTGGCCGAGGATCGGTGCGGATTGCAATCCCACTGTTCGGCAGGGCCGAGACCCAAACCTGTTCGGAACGGCCGAGCAAAGGCTCCGGCCGGTGGGGTGTTCGGCCCAACCCAGGCGAGTTTGGGCTTCGTGGAGCCCCTGAATATGGTGCAGCCGATCATGGGCCGGGGGCCCATTAATGATTATTCCGGCCTACTACAATAGCCCCTCAATTCAGTCGTACGCAGCTTGGTACGGGGGAATTGACTATGTGGCCGAGCCCCGTCATGAAGGGCAGATTTTTCTTGAAGGCCGTGAAGAACTTGTGTAAGTTATTGATGCCCTGGGGCATTCTGTTCGGAACCGAACAGACCTGCAAGGTTGGCCCCGTGGGGAATCATCGGACCTTGAAAGAACGCTGCATGGTGCTTGGTAAGAGGGTCTGAACCGCACGTGAGTCGTCAGGAGCTGAGATTGCGACACGTGGCGTTCGATCCAACGGCAGAGCCGAAGCGATACTGCAGAACGGTGCACGCGAAGCGTCAAGCGATGAAATGGTGACATGTGGCTTCCTTTAATGGCAGAGCCGAAAGGACACTGCAGAACGGCGGACGCGAAGCGTCAGGCGATGAGATGGCGACACGTGGAATCATCTGACGGTAGAGCGGAAGGGGTGCTGAAGGGCGGCGCACGCGAAGCGTCAGAACCTGAGATGATGACACGTGGCACCCGTCTGACGGCAGAAGGCGGAACGATTCAAATCCTTGCGCTGGGTGCCTCGTTTTTCACGCCGGCCGTTTCCCGCCTCAATAGTCCTCTTATAAATAGAGGGTCTGGGGTACTTCGAAAGCTTTTTACTCCCAGACTCTCGTAACTCCTTCTCTCTCTAAACTTTCTGCGTTTTTGAAGCCATCAAAAACCTGTGCTAAGAAGGATCTCAGCCGCTTCACAGTGCATCAGAGTAAGTTTTTCACGATCTTGCCTTTTTGCAATAGTTTTAGTTTTCTGATAGATTTAGGATGACTGTAGTTAACACCGCATCCCTGGTTTCGGCCGAGCGACGAGTGTCTTGGCCGAACGATGGGTGTTCCGGCCGGAGACATCCTGAGGGGCTGTGAAGCCCCGATCCTCTTAGATCTTTGTTTTTCTTTTGACGCCCGTGATCGTGTTTATAGGATGTCCGGGCCAGAAGTAGAATCAACATCGTGGTCGTCCTCCAGCGCCGAACAAGCTGGACCCAGCGGTTCGTCGGGGCTTCCAGAAGCCGAGGAGATGCCGAAGACTTCGGCCTCTCACTCGGGGAAGAACCGGTATTCTCGATTCTTCGAGGATCCGGAGAGCCTCGCAGATTTCCGTGCAACCTACGGCATACCGGATAACGTGTCAATAGAGCTCGTTCGGCCGGGGGAGAGCGTTGCAACAAACGACTTCCAGATCGTACTGCCCTTGATGGCCATTATCGAGGGTGGCGTGCGCTTCCCGCTCCACCCTTTCCTTCGGCAGGTACTGAATGTCCTCCAACTAACCCCCTCCCAGGTGACCATCAACTTCTACCGCATAGTGGTAGGGGTCATCGAACTCAAGGAGAGATACCACCTCGAGTTCGAGGTGGAAGACCTGTTCGGCCTCTACTTAGTAAGCCAGAACAAGGTAGCGAGGAGGAAGTACCTCAGCTGCCGAACCGGACAGAGGAGGCTGATCAGAGGCCTTCCGGACTCCGACAAATATGCCAACGACTTCGTCGTGGTTCGAGGAGAGTTTGAATTCGCATTAGGCGAGTTTCGTTATCACCCCATTCCGCGCGTCCCTGGGTTCGCCGGTAAGTTCCGTACAGTCAGATTTTTTTTTTTTTTTTTTTTTTTTTTTTTTTTAACTTGCTTGTTTTTTCTTCGCAGGGAAAGGAGTCGTTGACGGCCTGAGGAGCAGGGCGAACTGGGACAGAATCAGCCGGGCGTTCACCATCCGGAGGAGGAGTAGGGACTGTTCGGCTCTGCTAGGCTACGTCGAAGTCTATCGGTCGAAGCTGAAGTGCCGAGGAGACTCCAGCAGCAGTGAGAATTCCGAGGCTCCAGAGGAAAACCGGGCCGACGACAGTGTTCCTCTCGGGGTGATCAGAGAGCCACGGGGCGAGCCGATTCCGGACGAAGTTATTCCAATTTCTTCAGGTACCTGCTCCTCCACGACTTCGTCCGGTTACAGTCTCCATTCTTCGGTAGACTTTACTGACCAGGAGCTTACGGACTTCTTCGCAGAGTGTGACAATATGCCGAGGAAGGCACCAGAAGAGGTCACTCTGAAGCTCGCGGTGGGCGGACCCGCGCCGCAGACTTCCCGCCCAGCCGATCCTCAAAAGAAGAGGAAGGGCCCAGAAGAAGGTGCTGCTGCGGCTAAGAAACCGAGGGAGTCGAAGGAGGACTCCCGGCGGAAGGGGGTCGCACACCAGCAGGTCGATACGGCGGCTCCGCCGAAAACGAACCGACCCCTGGCTGCTACCGAGGCGACGGGCTCATCTGCGCCCTCGGCCTTTATCCCGAAGCTCATGTTTGACGGCAAGCCGTTGAACACCGAAGACACTCTCAACGCCGACCCTCTCATGGCGTTGACGCTGGCCAAAGGGATGACGCTCCCAAAGGATGCTGAGGCTTTGCCGAGGAACCTGGAAGTGTCCTTCTTAGAGATGGCTCGGCTCATGGTGAAGGTAGTCTTCTTCTCCATTTTTTTTTTTTTTAAAGTTTATTTCCCAAATATTTCTATAATCCGTACTCATCCTTTCGTTATTTCATGCAGGCAACTCAGCACTTGGTTCCGGTGTCTGACGGGCTTATGCGGAAAGCTGCTCAGATCCAAGGCCTGAGGACCCTGCACCAGCAGGAGATAACGGCCAAAAACCAAGTGGTGGATGAGCGAAATGCCATCCGGACGGCTCTGTCGGCGGCCGAGGAGAAGGAGAAGGCTCTCGCCGCAGAACTTGGAGCCACAAGGGCTGAGATGGCGAAGAGAGTCGACGAGGCCGACTCGAAGGGCTACAATGATGGCTATGCTGAAGCTCAGGGGAAGTTCCTGAAGCAGATGGAAGGCATCAACGCCCAACTGGCCGGGCTGCTGCAGGATGCTTTCCGCAGTGGTTACCTCCGAGCACTCCAAGTTGCCGAGGTACCGGAGGGATCTTCTCTGTACAGGGACGTACCTTCGTACGGAGAGTCGTCTGGTGCTGCCGAGCCGGCGAGTGATCCTGCTGCCGCAGTGCCGTCTCCGGCCGAAGAAACCCCCCTTCCGGATACGGAGCGAGTACCCAATTCGTCCGTCGCCGAAGATGGTGGCCAGCCTTCTTAAATAGGAACTTGTAGTAGGGCCTGCGTGCCAACCTTATCTTTATCTTGTCTTAGTAGTATTTAGACTTTATGTAATGAACTCAATTTCCGAATGAAAAATGAACTTCATTATATGCCGAGCCGTACCCATTTATATCTCTTTAGTATAATGATCGCCGAAGAACTTCGGTTTATTCCCTTTCATACAATTGCATAGCTTAATGCCGAACCGTTATGTAACGAATTACAGAGTGGCACAATGCCGGACATTCGGAGAAATCTCAAAAATTTTACAAGTATAGAATAAACCGAACCGTTCTGTAACGGATAACAAAGAGGTACGTCGCCGGACGTTTGGAGAAATTTCCAAAATTTCACTAAGTGTAGAAAGAACCGAACCGTTCTGTAACGGATAACAAAGAGGTACGTCGCCGGACGTTTGGAGAAATTTCCAAAATTTCACTAAGTGAACATTAAACCGAACGTGTGGATTATCATAAACTGCTAACAAATCATGATCACAAAAGTTGACCAAAAGTGAATAAACTGAAGAGAGTGAAGCCGCAGGCCACGCACTACTCGTAATAACACAAACAGAGAGAGAACTTAATGGAAGTACTTCCTTAAGTTGTGAGCATTCCAAGGTCGGGGAACAGGTGTCCCATTCATATCTTCTAGCTTGTAAGAGCCGACCCCAACGATCTTGATCACTCGGTAGGGACCTTCCCAATTGGGACCGAGCTTATTTGTACGCTTTGCGCCGACGACCTTTCTCAGAACCAGATCATCTGGTTTAAAAGATCTGGGCCGAATTCTGGCGTTATAGCCCTGAGATATCGTTTGCTGATAAGCGGCAATTCGAATTCGAGCAGCTTCCCTCTGTTCTTCGGCCAGGTCTAAGGCCGTCGACAAAGCTTTGTCATTGGTGTCCGGATGAAATTCTTCTGTCCGCATCGTCGGGAGGCCAGCTTCCAAAGGTATAACAGCTTCCGTGCCAAAAGCCAAGGAGAACGGCGTTCGGCCGGTAGAGCGGCGAGGTGTGGTCCGGTATGCCCATAGAACACTATAAAGCTCTTCGGCCCACTTACCCTTTGCTGCCATTAGTCGTTTTTTGATTCCGTTCAAGAGGATTTTGTTCGAAGCTTCGGCCTGTCCGTTACACTGTGGGTATGACGGTGTGGAGTTGAAGAAGCGGATCCTGTGCTCGGCGCAGAAGTTGGTAAACAGGTCCCCAACGAACTGCGTGCCGTTGTCTGATATGAAAGCATAGGGGATACCAAACCTTGATATGATATTCCGCCATACGAACCTCTTCACGTCTTTGTCTTCGATTTTGACCAACGGTTCGGCCTCGATCCATTTGGTGAAGTAGTCTGTAGCGGTGATCAAGAATTTGAAGCCTCCTGGGGCCACAGGGAATTTTCCAACTATATCCAGCCCCCATTGTGAGAACGGCCATGGACTGGAAAGCGGATTGAGTTCTTCGGCCGGCTGATGTATGAGCGGAGAGAACCTCTGACATTGATCGCAGCTTTTTACCATTTCATCGGCCTCTTTTTTCATGTTAGGCCACCAGTAGCCTTGAGTCAGAGCACGATGCACGAGCGATCGTCCTCCGGAGTGATACCCGCAGCTGCCTGAATGTAATTCCTGAAGAATAGCCCCAGTCTGTTTGGGGTGCACACAAAGCAGATAAGGCGCCGAGAAGGCTCTCCGGTAGAGTTTGTTGCCTGGTCCCAGCCAGAATTGGGCGGCTTTGTGAATGATTTTGTGTGCTTCCCTTCGGTCTTCGGGTAACGCCTCGTTCTGAAGGTACGCTACAATGGGGTCCATCCAACTGGGTTCCTGTGAGACGCAATATACTGGCTCGGCCGCAGATTTCTCGATGCTTGGCTGTGGGAGGATATCGATAGATACGGTCCTCTGCCCCCCAGCGTCCGTTGCCGACGCGAGACCGGCTAAAGCGTCGGCATGGGCGTTGTGTTCTCTAGAAATCTGCTCCAATGAAAAAGTGCGGAACTGTTTGCTGGCGTGTTGTAAAGTGGTAAGGTAGCGGGACATTCGGTCGTCGCGAGCTTCATACTCGCCGGAGAGTTGGTGAACCACCAACTGAGAGTCGCTGTAAGCTTTAATGTGCTCCGAACCGAGGTCTGCTGCGAAACGAAGACCGGCAAGTACGGCCTCGTATTCGGCCTCATTGTTCGAGGCGAGGAAGTCAAGCCGGATTGCCAATTCATGGACAATTCCCTCTGGTGAAATCAAAACGACCCCGGCTCCGGAACCATGATTATTGGATGCGCCGTCCACAAACATCCTCCAAGAATTGCCATGGAATAGTTGCCATTCAACCGATCCTGCCGACTCTTTGTTCGGCAGTGTTGGCTCTGAATCCGGCGTGAACTCGGCGATGAAATCCGCCAAAACCTGCCCCTTGATCGCCGTCCTCGGCTGGTATTGTATGTCAAAGTTGGCCAATTCCACGGCCCACTTTGAGATTCGGTTAGACAGATCAGCCTTACGGAACAGGCTTTTTAGAGGTTGTGAAGTCAAAACCGTGATGGGGTGCGCTTGGAAATACGGCGCAAGCTTCCTAGAAGCGGAGACCAGTGCTAATGCTAGTTTCTCCAAAGGCAGATATCTGGTCTCGGCACTGACCAGTGTTTTGCTGGTGTAGTAGATAGGCAGATGAGCTCGGTCATCCTGCCGAACAAGAACAGAACTGACCGCGTGCGGAGACACGGCCAGGTAGATGAACAGTGGTTCCTTGTCCTTCGGCGTCGAGAGTAGTGGCGCCGAAGACAAGTAGGCCTTCAGATCCAGAAGCGCCTGATCACAGTCTGGACTCCATTCGAAGCTCCTTCGGCTGCACTTTTTCAGGAGTGCGAAGAATGGACGACACTTGTCCGAAGATCGGCTGATGAACCTATTCAAAGCGGCCGCCATACCTGTTAACTTCTGAACCCCCTTGATACTGTACGGCGCTGCTAAGTTGTTGACGGCAGCGATTTGGTTCGGATCGGCCTCGATGCCCCTTCTGGTGACAAGGTACCCAAGAAATTTCCCAGAGCCGACCCCGAAGGCACATTTGTCGGCGTTGAGACGGAGCTTGTGCGCTTTCAAAATGTCGAATACCTCCTGTAGGTGCTTAAGGTGCTCAGCCTCAAATTTGCTTTTTACCACCATATCGTCAATGTATGCCTCCATCGTATCTCCGATCTGTTTGGCAAACATCTTTGTGACCATCCGTTGGTACGTGGCCCCCGCGTTCTTGAGACCGAAGGGCATGACCCGATAACAGTACAAACCACGGGGACTGATGAAGGCAGTCTTTTCCATATCCGGACCGTGCATGGCAATCTGATGGTACCCCCGGTAGGCGTCCATGAAACTAAACCGAGCGTGCCCAGATGTAGCATCGACGAGGCGGTCGATCCTCGGTACAGGGAAGCAATCCTTGGGGCAGGCATCGTTCAAATTTGTATAGTCGACGCAGACGCGCCACTTACCATTTTTCTTTTTCACAACGACGGTATTGGCCAACCAAGTGGGGTACTGTACCTCCTTGATTGCCCCAGCTTCCAGCAGTCGGTCGACCTCCTCGATGACCGCGTCGGTATGGATTGTGGCCGAACGTCGCGGTTTTTGAATGATGGGTCGGCGAGATCTGTCCACGTTGAGGTGGTGACAGATGAAGTCTGGATCGATGCCCGGCATCTCATATGGTGTCCATGCGAACACCTCAATGTTTTTCTTGAGGAAGGAGGTCATGGATTCCCGCTCGGCCGGTGATAGGGTTGATCCCAACAAGAAAGTCCTGTCGGTATTGATGTCGTCGGCCGGTACTGTGATCAAATCCTCAACTGCTTTTTCGGCAGCTGGTGTGCCGACGTCGTCCAGGAGGGGAGCGTCCGGCGCTTCCACCCATTGGACCTGCTCAGGGCAGACCTTGCTCTTGATCGCCGCCACATAGCATTTTTTGGCGGCTAATTGATCACCTAGCACCTCTTCGGGTCCCCACATCCCATTGAAGCGAAGTACTTGATGATAAGTTGAGGCTACGGCCCCAAGTTTGTGTAGCCAGACGCGGCCAACGATGGCGTTGTATGGGCTTGGCACATCGACGACCACAAACTCGACCTCCACGGTCCTTGTGCCCGTGCGGATAGGGAGCGTGATCTTACCAAGGGGCCATACAGGAGCCGAGTTGAACCCTACCAGTGGCACCTCGGTAGGTGTGAGGTCGGCCTCCTGTAAGTGCAATGCCTTGAACAGGGGGTAATACATGACCTCGGCCGAACTCCCCTGGTCGACCAGTATTCGGCGAACCAGCGAGTTGCCGAGGGTGAGAGAGACGACCAACGCGTCATTATGCGGCATCTGGAGTCGTTGAAGGTCCTGATTAGAAAATGACAGGTTCCCCCCAGAATGACTGTCGAGATGCGGACGCTTGCTTCCCGCACTTACGGACATGACCTGCTTGCCGCACGCCGCCCGCCTGATCTCGGCCCGAAGAGTTTCTTCGACCGCTGCATCCACCATTCCGTGGATGACATCGATCACCCGGACTTCCCCACTGTTCTCTTTTTCCGGTTCTGTCTGTGGTCCGGCTTGTGTTTTCTCCTCGTTGATGAATTCTTTGAGGAGTCCCTGCGATACCAGCCGTTCCAGGAAATCCTTCCATGCTCGGCAACGTGTGGTCAAGTGACCCTTTTCCCTGTGGTAGGAGCAACGGTACGGAGAATCCGGCGTCTTCCGCTGTTCCCCCATTGGCCGCCTCGGCCACTCAAAGTACGGCTCATTCTGTATCTTCTTGAGGATCTCGTACGTCGGGATTTTGAAGATCGTCTTCACCGCAGCAAACTCGAACGCCCGAGTTCCCTTATTCTTCCCAGAGGACACCACGTTCACACTCCGGCGCGAGCCGTGTGGTGTATGTTTGTTCCCTTCCCCCTGGCGGGGATGGTTTTGTTCGGCCTGACGCCGCTCGCTGCGTGCCTCCTCCAACCGGCAGTGGTTGTCGATCCGGGCCATGAGGTCATCCATGTCGGTAGGATTGGATAACATGAGGTCTTCGAACAACCTGCTTCGGTGATCCAACCCGAGCTTGAATGAAGTCACAGCAATAGCAGGGTCACAGCCTTGAATCTCATTGAAGAGTTCCCAGTACCTAGCAGCGTACTGCCTGAGAGACTCATTTGCCGACTTCCGAAGTGCGAGGAGGGAGTCGACTCCTTTCTTCTGCCTGCTGCTGGTGACGAACCGAGCCAGGAAGGCGAGGGATAGGTCCTTGAAAGAAGGGATGGAACCCTTCGGCAATTTGTCGAACCAGAGGAGCCCCAGCTCCCCCAAGCTGGAAGGGAACAGCTTGCACATCAAGGCGTCATCGGTGCTGTAGAGAGACATCATCTGACGAAAGTGCACTAAGTGCAGGTAGGCGTCGGTTTTTGGGTCATACTTACTGAATTTTGGGGAATTGAAGCCACGCGGTGGACGCACTCCATCTATCTCCCTGGTAAAGGGAGAAGAGACGAGCTGATCGTGGATGATGTCGCACTGCGAGCGTGCTGGCCGAGGACCCTGCTCGAATCTCCCCCCCTTCCTAGCCACCAGTTGTGGTCTGAGGTCTTGCCCACCGTGGTATCGAGGGGAACGCCCTCGATAGTTATGACGTCTGGATGGGGATTGATCCCTTCGGCCGCCATACCTCCGATCCATTTCGGTTTCATGGGTCGGGGTGTCGTCCGAAGGCGTTGTCGGAGGAGAGTACGACTGGGTGCTACTAACTGGCTGGGCTCCCAACCTTCTGTGAACCGAGATCCTCCGAGCTCCTCGTTCGGAATCCGAACAGTTTGCGGATGGTGCGGTTCGGGTTCGGCCCTGGCCTCGTGTATCGTTGATCGCGTCGACCTCGGTTTCGGCTCCCAGCCGTTCGAGGGCCGGACGCTTATTTCTTTCTTTTCGCTCTGGAGAGCGTGTCCTGCGGCGCCTTCGTCGCCGAGCCTGCGATGTTTCGCCATTCTGGTTGGGTTTGATGGCAACCTTGAGTTGTGCAATCTCTTCTCTGACCAGGTGAAGCAGCTGGTCTCGCTCTGCCAGTCGAGCCTCCAGGCGCTCGACGTACGCTCTGTCCCTCAGGTCAGCAGGGGGAGGAGGTGGAATGGCTGGTAGGACTGAAGGTTCTGTTCCGGTGATCACCATTGTTGGTTGGGTTGAAGGTTCTGGTAAAGCCTTACTGTGAGTGTTTTGAAGTTGAGAAGTCAGAAGGATCTCCCACTGTGGTCGCCAAATTGTGGAGTCTAGAATCCACTCTTGACTTCTCGGGTTGTAGAATCGGATCCTCGATCTGCAAAACACTCAACACTAAGTCAGTGCACACCGGGGGGGAGTTGGATCTCCGGTGGGCACTCCGACGATCAAGTTAGCTCTCTGGAAGAACGAAAGCAACTTTGAAAGTATAATTCTAGCGCGAGTGTGCATGTACCTTGGATTGGAGTGCCGCCGGGGTATTTATAGAGTAGGAGTCCAACTGTCTCCGGAACGTCCGGCCCACCATGTAGGACGTGGTCCGAAGAGCGTGGGAACGCTGGCACGTGTCCCACTCCCATGCGGATCGGAAGGTCGTGATCTGCCACGTGTCCCACGCCCGAGCGGGTTGGAACAGCGTGCCCGCACGTCCCTTAGAAAGCGGAGAACGTGTGTTCGTGCTTTGGAAACTGAATTACCGGATGTCTTTGAGATGACCTGGCCAAGAACCCGCCAAAGGGGATTCTGGCCGAGGATCGGTGCGGATTGCAATCCCACTGTTCGGCAGGGCCGAGACCCAAACCTGTTCGGAACGGCCGAGCAAAGGCTCCGGCCGGTGGGGTGTTCGGCCCAACCCAGGCGAGTTTGGGCTTCGTGGAGCCCCTGAATATGGTGCAGCCGATCATGGGCCGGGGGCCCATTAATGATTATTCCGGCCTACTACATGTAGCAACATTTTTATAGTATAGAAAATTCTCTTCATAATAAAATTGAATTCTCTTCCTAATTAATTATTACCAATTTGAGATATCATTTGTAATCTTTAGTAAACTATTGGCAATCTCTTTTCGAAGGAATGCGGGAATATTATCTTCCTATACTTACTCAATCTTCGTATTGCGGGAATATTTTTCATTGCTTTGAATATTTTCATATTGTCTATGAGCCGCTACATAAAATTGATCTGAACCATTATTATGAAAATATCTTTTGAGAGCTCCACAGCATCCTCCCTTGTATATGCAAGAATCCGTCCAAAATGAACCTAGAAAAGATTCTGAAATTATTGAGACATATAAGGCTTATCATCTTTCCTTTGAAGGAAGATCCTCCATACTTCTAGGGTTATGTGGTTTTGCTCTTTTCTGGCATCTAAGCTGGCTAGTGGGTATGTGATACTATGTTGCTTTCGGAGAATCTGTTGTGCATATCGCACAGTAAATTGTGTAGCGTATCAAAATGATATGTTTTCAAAATAGGAAAGAATCAAAATACCTAACTTCTTCCTTTGATGTAGCAACATTTTTATAGTATAGAAAATTCTCTTCATAATAAAATTGAATTCTCTTCCTAATTAATTATTACCAATTTGAGATATCATTTGTAATCTTTAGTAAACTATTGGCAATCTCTTTTCGAAGGAATGCGGGAATATTATCTTCCTACTTACTCAATCTTCGTATTGCGGGAATATTTTTCATTGCTTTGAATATTTTCATATTGTCTATGAGCCGCTACATAAAATTGATCTGAACCATTATTATGAAAATATCTTTTGAGAGCTCCACAGCATCCTCCCTTGTATATGCAAGAATCCGTCCAAAATGAACCTAGAAAAGATTCTGAAATTATTGATACATATAAGGCTTATCATCTTTCCTTTGAAGGAAGATCCTCCTACTTCTAGGGTTATGTGGTTTTGCTCTTTTCTGGCATCTAAGCTGGCTAGTGGGTATGTGATACTACTAGCATAAAACACGTGCTATGCACGGGTGATAAATACGTATGACGACAGAAATAATTACTTACATAAAATCAACTAATATTAAAATTAATAATATTAAGTAAAAATATATAACTCAAAAAAAAAACAACAACTAAATAATCTTAGTTATAATGTAAAAAAAAATACCATAAGATCCATGTCAGTTATGTACATTTTTCACATACACTCGAATTTTGTTTTAACTATTATTTTTTTATCTTAAAAGTTAAAAATATTTAAAAGCTAAAAATATCCACTAAAGATGAAAATAATCCAAAACTGACATATTTTTTTGATTATTTTTGTCATATGTAAATATTTTTTCAAGTTAGTTCAATTTTTTTAAATTTTTTTGAATCTTCTTGTCAAGACGAACCAATAATCCATAATAATTGACACAAAATAAAAAAATTACAAAAAAAATACGAACAAAAATAATTCGGAAAAAAAGTTGGACAAAATTGATCATTTAGAAATGACTTAAATTAAACAACCTTTCAAAATCTTAAATCATGTGAAATTTAGTAAACATGCATAAAAATATTAATCGGTTGGATTTAAAATTTAAAATTAAACCAAATCGAGCTAAGTTTTGATTAATTAGGATCGATTATATACCCAAATTTTCTCAATAAAATCTTTCTTGAGTGTCGTAAAACCTTTGAATTATTGCCACTAAATTAATTTTGGTGTACCTTTTAACTTAATATTCACTTTTGTAATTGCCACATCGTATTTCAAGTTTCAAATTTAAAATTTTACAACTAAAAAGTAAAAAAATACGGAAATAAGAAAAAAACATATACATTAAAAGAATACTGATTAATAATTCAACTTTTTATTCTTTTTTCTCCCTTTTTCAGATCATTATACATTTACAATTAATCTAATTGAGGGAGAAAATATGGACAAAATTATGAATAAGATAAAATACATGGACATGCGAATAAAAATATATTTTTTTGTCTAATTTTGATGTATTTGTTTTTCACCGTCAATGTGAAGGATGCCTACAACATATATGCATAAAGAGTTGATGATAAATTTATGCATATTTTTTATATAAATCTATCATTAAGAAAAATATCATTGTCAATCTAATTGTTCTTTATTTTAATTTAAAAACTAAACTACTTAATCGAGTAGATAAAAATTACATAAAATATTAATCAACACATTGATTTTAAAGATAAGCGAGTTTATAGGGTAAAAAAAATCAACCTTTTCAGAATGAGTTGGTTAAAATATAATTTAAACTTAGTCAATATGGTCTATACACATCTTTGTTATGACACGTCGGTCCACAACTCATTAATAATAGTAAATACGACGTGATTATACAAATCTATCTTGACTATAATTTTACAAATCTATCTTGACTATAATTTTAAAAATTTTAAAAAAATTATAATAAAAATATATTTGTAAAAAGTAATAGAAGCAGGAAAAAAAAGGTGATTTTTTTTAGAAAAATCAGAGTTAGGGGTATGAAAGATATATTATCGTAAAAAATTTTATTTGTTTCTAAATTCGTAAATTATGGGCTAAAATTTTAGTAAGAAAAACATATTTTTTCTACTTTCTTTTAAAAACTAATCTCTGTACAGATTTTTTTAAATTTTTTATCTATATAGATATGTAAATACATAACTATATGTATATATGTATGTGCTCATATATAGATATGTAGAGAAAATTATGGGAATAAAATATTATATATGAAATATAGCAAGTGTTTTGAATTCAAATTCAAAAAAGATTTATGCAATATCTTTATTTTTGTAAAGTAACATGTGTCGCTTTAAAATTTTGGTGACAATCCAATTAATGTTTGCCACTTGTCACTTTCATGGCGACTCTCACGAAAAGTCGCCATGTAATAATATATAGTATAGATGTTGCTTTCGGAGAATCTGTTGTGCATATCGCACAGTAAATTGTGTAGCGTATCAAAATGATATTGTTTTGGCATTAAAAATATTGTGTTCACACGACCAAGGCATCTCGTCCGACGTGTCTAGACGACAAAGGGATCGCATCTAGACGCCAACAATATTTTTGTTTCCAAAACGATGTCGTTTTGGAAATTAAAGCTAGCTAGCGCACTGCTATTCGTTGTGCATAACAAGTTTCCGTGTCCATTGCTTTTGCCTTTGGTTCTTTTGAGAAGGATACCACCCACCAACCCCTTTCAAAAAAACAAAAACTCGCAACCCCCCCACCCCCATCCAGACGACCAAAGCATCGCGTCTAGACACCAACAACAATTTTTGTCACCAAAACAGAGTATTTTGACAAGTTACAGTGTGTTGTACGTTGTGCACAACAAATTCTAACAAGTTCCAGTGCTGGTTGGTTTTGCCTTTGGCTTTTTTTGGAGAGAGAGAAGAGATTCCACCCACCAACCCTAAAGACTCTGTTAACAGCTAGCTAGAGATTGAAAGAGGCCCATGTCCAGGGTATAATATTTGGTGCTGATTACTGTCTCAATTACAGTTTTTAGGAGGCCCAACCTGATTATAGATATCGGTGAAAAAATGAGTAAATTTTCTGCTGATATATGATGATGATCGATATCTGTATCTATCTTTTTGACAGCCTTAGAGTATATCCATCGACTTTTTGGAATTCTTGTGGACATCTTGTTATGAGCGTATGCACAGCAAAATGTGTTGTACTTAAAATGACGTTATTTTGACGCGTAAAAAACTAAATAATTGAGCAATATTCAGACAGTTTTTGAATAATTTTGTGTAAAAAACGACGTTATTTTAATGCACAATACTCCTTGATATGCGATGTACAAAAGGAAAGGACAAAAGGGTTGCATCAAAGTCATGGGTGTAGGGGAATAGAGTGAAGTGGGGTCACATAATGTTTTAAAACTTCTAAAGATTACAAGTTTGAAATTTAATTGGCAATTTTTGACCCACAGAAAGTATAATGTTGCCTCACGTATTCTATAACTTAAGAAACTATGTGAACCATTCTATGGAAGAGAAATAATATTTCTAGTGTGTAGATTGATTAAAATTCCATACCCGCAATTGAATAGAAATAAAGCATGAATTACACTGATCTCCCCTGAGGTTTATTGAAAAATATGATGTCCTCCTTGAAATTTTGAAATTATTCTAACCACTCTTACGTCCTCCTTGAAATTTTAAAATTATTCTGACCACTCTTACTTTTTTTTTAATTACTATGCAGATACCTCTCCACTAAATCAGTCAAATGGCGTTGGTTAAACTATTAAAAACTTCAAGTTTAGAATTTCTGACAACATGAATGGTTCACAAAATTTTTATCGCGTCATGTTGAATTTTTAAAATTTCTCTAAAATCAAATCCTAGACAGATTCTTATTCAAATTTTGACTTTAGAAAAATCTTAAAACTTATAACTTGCTTCAGATGTGATAGGAAATATGATACAGGTTATTTTGTCCAAAAATATTAAACTTAAAATTTTAATAACTTAAGTTTGATTGATTCTAACGGTAGAAAAAATAACTACATAATAATTTAACAAGTAAGAGTGGTCAAAGTAATTTTAGAAATCTCAAGGAGGGTATCGTATTTGTTAAAAACCTCCTTAAGGGAGGTCAATTTAATTCACCCATAAATAAAATAAAGCTTAGTTACACAATAAAAGACATCTTAAGACATACCAAATGGTTTCTTACAAGGTGACCATGGAAGGAGACAAATAAAAGGAATAACCCAGCAGACCATATTGAAAACTAAACCAGCAGCAAATAGCAATTCATTTAATTTAACGAACATCACAATGTAAAATGAGTATATGTTTGATCCTCTCTCTCTCTCTCTCTCTCTCTCTCTCTCCATTTATTGGTCATCCACTTTTGGCGTCCTCCCTCAAGGGAGTGGAATCCATAATTACCACCCCCTTTTTACATGCAACTACGCATAGGGGTAGGCCACCATTACTGAATAAAGTTGAACTCAAGTTGATCCATTCCCCAGTGACTGAATTGAGAACATGGTATGGGAATCTCTGGGAGAAAGGGGCGGGTCTAAGGTTCTCCCGGTAGGTCGTTTTCAAGAGTTCATCATTGTCAATCGCGACAAGATAAATGGTGGCCCACACTTCGGTGACCTTTCATGATCAACAAAGGATTATTCTGGGCACGTTACAGGGTTCAGATTCAATGAGGCAGATCCCTGATGTGCCCTGAATGCCATGCGAAATGCAGAAGAAGTTATCAGCTAGTTTATGAGTTCTAACATAGACAAAAACGGAAATCACCCTGCAAATCAAAGCAATGCCAACGTAATAGGTCACTAGAACAGTAACCCTAAAAATATTGAAGCCACATGGCTTCACAGTTATGAAATTCAGACACAGGCGATTAGTTCAGCGTGTAAAAACGCCAACTAACCTTGAGCTTGTGGATTTGAACCGGAGGGCAGTCACTTCATAAAAATAACATCCAAGTTTAGGTCTTGTACCCACTCTATTCCTCCTAGACCACTTTAATGGCGACTAAGCAAGATGTTGGAACTTTTAGTCATAGTGGCAAGTTACTGTAGATTCTGTACTAGAGCAATATGTACCAAGAAATTCTGCTCAGAGATTCCAACACAGACCAATGACAAACCATTATATCTCAGACTAACTATTAAATTGGTGTGACGTGAATCCGCACTAATGCAACTGGTGTGACGTGAATGCGCACTAACACAGAATGCGTGCAATGATGATATCGAGAAATAGAGCAGTGGCATCATAAGCACCAGAATAATGAATGTGCATGTTGGTGAAATGACCATCTCTAGAGTGCCAATCAACTAGGTTCAACCCATTGTGTGAGTGATACGTGTCTCTTCGAAGTGTAACGCAAAGAGAATCCCTAAACCCTGTAACATCTAAATATCAGCAAAAGTAACAGCAACCTCTGTCCTCTAGTAAATCATCTTTTTTTCTGAAGCGCGCAACTTAGGTTCAATGAATGGCTTAACCACCTTGTATCATACATGTATTTGAGAACACATCAATTAGAATGAAGGCCTTCAGAAACTCCTGGACAGGAAATTCTAGTTCATAAAGTGGCAAAATTGGTTTATTTTACTGCATTCATCCTTCTTGGCTCCAGAGATCCAGAATAACCAGTCTAACTAAGTGATAACCAGTTCCCAGAAGAAACTGAAACCTTATGAAGTGGCTCAACCATAAAGAATGCTTATTCCTAGCGACAAAAGACTTAAAAGAAAAACAGGAAGTCTAGAAACACAGCTTCAAAACACAGGCAATGTATCTAGAACCGTCCGATACACGTGGGACCCATATTATTCAATCCTTGTTTTATGAGAAATCACTTCAAGTGTAGTGTCCATCTTTAGAGGTCCCCACGTGTATCCGATGGCTCCAGACATATCTATATTGGGATATGTGTTTTAAAGCTCTGGTGGTAGATTTGCTCTAAGAAAAATAGACTACCTTATAACAGGAACGAACATGGCACTAAAGATGGACACTGCACTTGAAGTGATTTCTCAGAAGAAAAGGATTGAATAGAAGTATTTTCTACAACTATCATTACCAAGAACTGCTTTCACTATAATGGACTGACCCAAATTGTCTGGTCCATGGCAATATGGCATTGACCTGAAACTAGCATCATTCCATCCATATCTTAGCAGTACCATTTGCTACGGTGACAGTCCAAAGTACCATCTTTGAACCAATAGACAGGGTAGCACCCAAAAGATGCACAATGTACAATCCATAATATTCCAGTCCAGACTAACTATCAACAAATAACAAGCACACAGCTGCAGTCAGGCGCCAGAATATTACACTCTTAACATTTTCTTTTTCCTAGACAGAATCCAATATAGAAGAATAATCCTTTGTAAAGTTAGTTTATGGCTACAGCAACCAAAATAAGAACTTTCAGACAAGAGAAGTAGACATACTATAGCTTCTACGATTGAATCTGCAAGAGTAATTGAAACAGAGAAGGAAACCTGGAGAATAGAAAATATCACAGACCAAGAAGCCATTCTTCCGAGTACGAGTACTCGAACAGCGGAACTCGCCAATTGGACACCCGTAAAAACGTGTCTCAGGCTGGGTTAGAACTAATTAAATTATTTTTTACAAAGACAATTGGTATTATTTGATATTTCATTATTTTTTGTATAGTTTTCGGACCTTTTAATTCTGTGTTTCCTCATTTGTCTAGACGAGAAGAATCGGACAATTCTAATAATGTTGACTGAAATTTAAAAAAGCCCAAATAAGAAGACGCTAAAGACGACAAAAATATTGAAAATTTGTCTTTTTTCAAACTTTTTTGTCTTTATTGAATTTTTTGGGACTTCCGCTCAGGTTTTTTTTTTTTTTAACTTTCTAGATTCGTTTTGCAAGGTGAATGATTTTATCAAAAAAAATTTAACGCGAACTTGATAAAAATTTTCAAAAATACGGGACGTTAATACATGATTTAGCTCAAAGGGGACCTTAGTGTTTACTTTTTTATGACCAGACACCTACGAAATACAAACACTCCTAGGAGGTCGCCACATCCATGTTAGACATTTGGGGACACACAGGGATACGACGCATTTTCCAGAGATTTTAATAGGTTTTTAAGGGGGCACACACCGGGGACACATGGAGACACAGTATGGTGGCTTTTGCAAATTTTAAGAGTTACTAAAAACTTAAATTTACAAAAGAATCGAAGCAAAATGTGTTATGTAAAACAATAGTTTGTGTATATAGATATACACTATAGGTTCAATAATGCATTCGATAGAAGTCCGAACAAAAACATTTGATGGTTACATTATAGGTATACATAACTGGAAAAAAATTATTTACAAAAGTGGAGCCCCCCGTCGTGTCTCCTGCCGTTACTGTGTCCCTATCCGTCTCCGTGTCCATGTCACATAACCGGACACTCAATATCATACTTGGACAAACATTTCCATCAATTAGAAACGCATGAAACACAAGTCACTTGTGATACAGTTATAACTTCTAACTAAAGGACCATGTAGATCAAAACGTATTAACCAGTCATCCGTTAGACTTGTTAATTGTAGGAATGTTGTGCTAGAAGAGGTGTGTCACATATCTATGAATTGATGGACCAATTTCTACATAATCATACATGGTTTGTGTAACTAGTTCAGACAGAATACAAATCTATCGATGGACGTATTGGTCTTTTTTGTATGAAATATATGGTCTACTATGTTACAAAATATATGGTCTTTTTACAGTTAACTTGAGTTTGATTGCATTTTAGAAATTAAGTGTTTGTATAAAGGACATGTAAGAATATACAATTGGAATGTCTATTTAACGTGTCCGCAGGGTCATGTCCCCCATCTTTTTAAAATTTTGGTGTTGGTGTTTCTTCTAATTATGTATGTGAATTTACATCTAGAAGCAACCAAACTCGGAACGCCTAAAATTAACTTAATATAGGAAACATTAAAACACAACTAATTAATAGATCAACCATCAACCTGAATAGAAGAGAAGTATTGACATCGGGATGAGAACAAGAGAGAACCTATAATTTCTATCCCAGAAGGAAAAAAAAGCCTTGTATGAGAAAGGAAAAGCTTCAGACAGAGAGAGAGAGAGAAAGGAGAGGAGAGGAGGATCAAAGATATGAGGGTGAGCATGCACCTTTCAGATGGGAAGGCCACTTGCTGGTGCTGGGGGAGGGTGTTATTTGATCAGTGGATGGACTTCTTCGAGTGATTTTGAGAATATCTTGTATAACTTTCAATTTAGAACCACTGTTTTGAAATATTATTGTTTGCCCGTGAAGTTTTTTTCTTTTAATTCAAGAATTCAGACCAACTGTATTTTGCAGCATGTCCGGGGGGTCTACCTCACATGTCCAGATACAGAAGTTACAATAGAATTTATAACACACCATGTGGCATGTCTGATATGTTTTAGGCATCTCTGGTGCGTATCCACATCTTAGAAGTGTTTGGCACAAACACGACATCCTTTTAGGCTTTCATGGATCATACTAGTATCTAGACTTTGGGTCGATATAGTAGTGCACATACTAGTTATTCAGTCACACATACAAAAAGCTAGTGTAGTGGAACGTAAACGAAGTGTGCCCCTTAGTTATAAACGTGCTAGACAAAACATGGAATTCATTTCCAAGTGAAACAACTATAAGCTGACAAAAGAGTAATGGAGTTGATAAGCAAGTATACAAAAGAATATTACCCCTTTATAGGTCTCTAAACTCAAAAGTTAACAAGAATAGTACATGATTACCATGTGAATTTCTTAGAAAATATATGCCGCTGACAAAGAATTCTCCACCTTTCTTCCTTTAACTTTTAGTTCGCCTAATCGTACAGTCAAATAAAGACAATTTAGTCAGCACCTGTATCCTCAACGGATTTCTTATATTCAGGCTTGAGCTCATATGTTCCTTGGTTTGTTCCCCTTTTATTGTAGACGCAAAGCTCATTTAGAATCTCCTTGAGAAATTGCTGCAGAAAGAAAAGAAAATTAAGGACCAAAATGTTCTGGCCAAGTGAAAATCTTATAATTAAGAAGCTATGCAGGTTATCCTCATACAAACATTTGAAAAGGATATTATGCAATATAACTTCAAAGAGGGTAAAAAAAATCCTTCTCATTTTGTATGAAACTAGTTGATGAATTTACATACAATGCACACAATTCTACTACTAAATTACACCATGCAATATTCTGAAACTATCAATAGGCTCCTATACTTCCTAGCACAAAATGCACAATGTAGAAAGCAATGCTTTCCGATAAAGAGTCACAAACATAACAAATAACATGAGATATAAGTAAGCAGACTTACAGCAGGTTGATCTGTCTCTTGGACTAGCTGCTTTAAGGCCCAATTTGGTTGTCTTTCAAAAAGCTTAAACATAATATCCTCCAATTCACCACGGTCTCTTCTAGTTCTTTTCACTTCCGGTCCCTTAATTGGTGCTGCTTTCTTCTTCTCCTGTACGAAGATAGTTGAAGATAAATTTATCTATTCTGCAGCCATGCACATACTAATTGATTTTTTAATTCAGTTAGCAAACAATGGAAAGATATACTTTGCAAGGATAAAAGACACAAATAAAAGCATTTGGCCATTATGCAAGTTATAAAACATAATGACATGGACTCATAAGGGACTCAAAGTAAGCATGAGCCCAGAACAAACCAAACCAGGACTGGCTCCTTTGCTGCATTAGAGAAATTTTCTTCCACACAGGGAACAGGAACTCCAAAAAAGCTGACAGGGAAAGCTCATAGGAAAAAAGTATCATAAAAGGCAAATGGCAAACACACCAACATAAGTTCTTGAATATGGAGGAATAGGAATACCTTAGAACTGGAAGCAACCAAGCCAACCATTCCAGGCATGGGCCTCATATGAACTCCACGATCATTATCAATCACCTATGGATGGCCAAGAGAAATAAGAAAAAGATTCACTAAGCGTGGGCTCTCATACCTATGCAAATAGAGTGACAGGGAGAGGAAAATTCTACCTGTATTTGTCTGTTCTTAATCATCGATTTATTAGTCCTTTCACGGCACATTTTGCTATACTCCTCCAAGTTCGCGTTATGGGGCTTCATGTCAAATTTATGTTCTACTTTCCCTTCCACTATTACCTTTCCTACAAGATTGACAATGCGTCATGAGGTGAAATCTTAAAACTACACATGCAGCTACACGAACAATTCCACAACGACACCAACTATGAACCTTTTTATGTAGCATGCATCACTAAAATAAAGGAGGATTCTACAGCAATAATGATGAATAAAAAAACAAGAACAACATATAAAAGTTTCAATAAGGATTACATATCAACTTCAGAATAATGTATCATGATTCTCACCTGGATTTGACTCTGAAAAAACACACATTGGGACAAAGTCTTTAAACATGTTCAAAGAGTAGCTTTTTGGCATGTTCCCAATCTCATTGCTAGCCATCTCCATTGTGAACTGATGTTCAGTCAAGAGCAATGTATGAATAATACATGATGTACACTAAGATCACAAATGTTTAAAACAATCTTGAAACAGCGAAACTGATAGATTTTCTGAACAAGTAAAAACCAGCAACAACGACAATAAATGCTTTGGCCACCTAATAGAAGGCAGTCTATCAATATTTGTAGCAAAAAATGGAATAGAACTCTGGAATAAAGGGAACAAATGGGGTTAAAAAAATTAAATAAGCAATTTTTTCCTTTGGAAAAACATCCTCTGATCAACAGTCTTCCAATTACACAGAAGTTACTGAATTAGCACTTCGCGTACCCACAGGGATGAAGGAGCCTTATAAATATTCCACCCATTTGAAGAACCAAAGGAAGGGTGAAGTAATCATAAGACTTGCATTCGACAGAATCATCATTCGCCAATAACTAGAAGCCAACACATAAAAATACCGCTTCGAAGTGACAACCTTGCTATGGATGGGAAACTATGACAAAGTTGTCATTCGAAACCCCTGGAATCAACAAGACATTGCATTGGACAGAATCATTTAATTAAATTTCGACAAACTGAAGCCAACTCACAAGGCTCTTTTTTTTAATGTTAGAATTTAAAGTCTTTAAGCTGTGTTTGGATCATGGCTTTGTGGAGTAAATTATGAAGCGAAAGGATAATGGTAAGGAGAACTTAGCTTTTTATGTTCTCCTTCACCTTTTATTTCCCATCCGTGAATACCTCCACAAGTTCATCATCCATACACCACCTTAATGAAAAAGATAGTCTGTACCACCGGGACAAACCGTCCAATTACTGTTTAAACAAATTGGCCGTACATGCTATAGCAATTACTTTGTGATAATTTCACCAATCCAGCACCAAACTCCTTCCATTGCCATAAAGTATCTAAAGTCAGACATTGAATTCAAAGCGGATCAATATTCCACTGATTAACAAATTTAGGCTCCAATTTAACAAAATATGTGGGAAAAAAGGCAGCTTGAGGATGAAAGAAATCGCATGGAAGCTCAAGTATATAAGCATATAAACATATATAGGTAGAGATGTATACATATATGCATCTACACGGGGGGGCAACCTGGATAGAAGAAGGATCGTCGGAGCGTAGAGGATCGACGGAGACAACAACCTTGGCGGCGGGCTGAGAGTCGACGGAGGAGGACTGAGACTGAGCCTGCCACGACTTGGCCACCACAAGTGGGCACTTCATCAGCCACACCGATCTCTCCGATTTTCCAGAATCCAAATTACCATTGTTACTGCGTTCTTCATCCATATTCCTGATCACCTAACCTCTCTCCCTCTCTCTCTCTCTCTCTCTCTCTCTCTCTTCTTTCCGATTCCTATGTCGTCGCTTTGGTCTCTCTGCAGTAACGGTGATGTCTGAAACGCGAAGACTAATTAGGACCGAACTGAATCGGGTCTAAGAGAAGTCTGTGACGTTACGGCGTTACGCAGTCAGAGATTCATTATTTGGACTGCTCTGTTTCGGCCTAGGCCCAATTTATGGTAGGCCCATGCGGCACAAAGAAGATGGGCTTTGATCCGTTCATGGGCCAGAGTGGTAACTTCTGAGAGGATGATCTATCTGTTACTTTTATTTGTTTGGGCCTTAAATTATTTTAAGAGAAATAAGACAACTTTGAACAAGTCCACCACACAGCCGAATCCCTTGTCATGTCAAAATTTAGCAAAATATTTTGAGCAAATCTTCTCCACAGTGTAACTCATAGGGCTATTCGAACGAGCCAAATAATTAATTGTTCAAGATTGGCTTAAAAATTTAACGAGCTCCAGAATATGTTTAAATTGACTATTTTAATGAGACAAGCCGATCTCAAAAGACATTTAGCTTGAACCTTTTATACATTATAAGTCGAATAATCCGAGTAATAACTTGTTCGAACTTAGTTTGAAAGCTTAAACTTGAATCTTTGATTTGCTGATGAAATAAACGAATCTCAAATTAGCTTTTAGTGAGCATAAACGAGTTTAAAGTCAAACAATTTGGTTCGATTATCTAGTGAATGCACCACCATATAGAGTTGGAGGATTGTGTCAAATGGGTTTACATCAGCGTCGTATATCATTGGAGTTCCTGTTGGAGATAGATACTTGTGTATCATTTGGGTATCTATTTGGAACTTGGTTTTTATTAGATTATTGATAAATTGGTGAGGAAACATTTGATATTGAATCGTAATTAATACTTTATTTTTAAAACTTATATTAAAATCATAATCTACTATTAGTCCGCTTGAGCTAAGTTATTTGAGAAGAATTTTGGCGGCGATAAATATATTTCTCCTTTTAACTTGAAAAGGAAATGTACTTGACCATAAATTTCTGCCCATGAATTTAGAAACGTAATATACAGGCATATGGTGGATACAAGGGCAATACCGTGATTTCTTACCTTTCAATAATTTCCACTGAGAGGCTCGTGGGTCGAGTTGAGGATAATTTGATTGGCCATTGAGAGAAATAATTTAGTCCAAACAAGTTACCCTATAACTCCTCCTTGTAGCCAATAATCCAAATAGAGCTATTGACCAAATTGGCCCTAATACAAATAACAACATTATTAAGGGTGATCCAGACACATCTTCAATTTGAAGATCTCAAAAATTAATATTTTTATTAAATGGAATTGATGTGTATAATTATCTCAAACTTTAGGACCTGATGCCGAATTTCCCTTTAACTTTGTACTCTATTTTCAACGTCTCGTCTTTTTTGCAGTTTCCTTGACAATTGCTTTCCTTACTCATCACGCCAAATTAATTGGTTTCGTTATTACTTCCCAACGAAGAAGTGTGGAAATCTACTCCAAACTCATTTGCCATTTTATTGCTGTAAGAGAAAATCTGTGCACACAGATATAAAAACATAAATTTAAACACAAATATATTTAAAGTTGTCTGATGCACGTATAGTGCACAAAATAATAAGAATTCCATGAGTATCAAGAACCGTCTATAAAATCTACACACTTAAATATATGTGTGTAGCACCGCTCTCCTAATAAAGGCTTGAGCACAAGGGGCAAAAATTTCCCCGAGCAAGAGGGATCTCAGCAATGATGTGGTGGATCACAAAACCAATGGCGACTTCGAAAAAGAAGATTCACTCAAGCTTCAGGACTTGCGGATCCTGCTGCGCACGGTACACAAAAGGTGTGTTGTGTGCCAAAATAATATCATTTTGCAGCACAAAACATTGTTTAGACAGTTGAAATAGTGTTTTGACAATATTTTTTTATGCTAAAATGACGTCATTTTACTACACAACATGTTTACTGTGCAACAGACTCTCCCTTCTCCTCGCTTTTATAATTATGACAAAGTCTGCTTCCCCTTGCCAAAACTTTATGATTATTATAAAATAAGCCAAGTTAGTATATAATAGACTAACGTACTTTATCTTAGTAGTAAATTAATATTTTTTGCCTTTAGGAAATATAAAAAACACTTTTCAATTAAAGGTAGAATTGAAATCGAAAGTAAAAAGCAACGGATTAAACAACTTGTGCGAAACTTAGCTCGGATTAGGACTTCGCAATACTTGCAGCCTCATCCCTTTTGAGTTTTTCTTCCCCCCGAAGTGATTCCATTGCTTTGAGTGCATGTCTACGTGTTTGCCTGTGTTTTCTATCATATGGCTCATTTTTTTACTTTATACTACGAAAGGCCTTCCATTGTTTGGTTAGAAAGGGGAAAAATGAGCCAAACAATGAAAGGCCCTTCGTACTATAAAGTAAAAAAATGAGCCATATGATAGAAAACACAGGCAAACACGTAGACATGTACGAAGACTAGAATTTCATAGAAAGGGGAAAAGTGCATAACCAAACAATGAAAGGCCCTTCGTACTATAAAGTAAAAAAATGAGCCATATGATAGAAAACACAAGCAAACACGTAGACATGTACGAAGACCAGAACTTTTGTCAAAAGACATGCCCTAGCCTCATCATACCATGCAAAAAGAAAGGGCATTTCATCCATCCAAAGGGACAATAGGGTCATTTAATCTTCAAGTTATGCAATAAAGACAATGAAGAAACTGCACAAAATAATAATTTTATTAATTGAAATAAAATAGATATAATCATTTACTAGTATGTTCTTTGCAATAAAGAAGGAGTTCCCTTATTCAATATTCGAATATGGTCGTGATCCAATGGTTATAGAAGGTTTTTGTTTAATGAATGAGTTGATGATTTAGGTGGTGTTTGGGAGCCTATTTTTCAGTTTTTTTATTTTTTACTTTTTAGATTTTTGGCTTTTTGAATTATGGTCAGAATGATTTTTAAATTTGGAAAGAGTGTTTGGAAAAAATGTGTAGAATACATTTTGCAAAAGTAGTAGAATGAAAAATGAGAATGAATGAATTTTGAATTTAGAAGGAGTGTTTGAAAAAAAATGTGCAGAATGCATTTTACAAAAATAATAAAATGAAAAATGGGAATGAAAATACAAAAATGAGCTCTAGACCTCCTTTTGAATTTTTGACCCTAAAGTCCAAAATGGAGAATGAAACTCATTCTAAGAATGTGACTCCCAAAAAATCAAAATTCAAAAATGAAAATGGAAAAATACGTACAAAAAAGAGGTGGCCAAACACCCTCTTATTCAATGAAGAAACCAAAATAATAGTTTTAATTGAGAACTTGAACGACTTGATCTCGAATGAACGTAAAGACTCTACGCAATTTGACACAAAGAGTACAATTGTAGACGAATCAACATTCTATTCGGGTGCTTGTTTATTCTCTACATAAGTTTAAGAGAATAATTTGAGAAGAACCCTAGATAATGCATGAGAATTCTCTTGGCCAAAAATTCTATTTTCCTCCATTATATGAGCCTCTATTCATACACTCAAGGAGAGTGGCAACTTTTCTAACAAGTATCAATGATTAATTTATTTGATCTAATTTTTTAAAAATAAGATATTTGTCACTTATTTGATGAAAATACTTTAAATTAAGAAAGTATAAAACATCTTTGATTGTATTTATTCTAACTGTTTATAACGCTATACCTTAATTTTTCAAATTTGTAATTCAAATATATTAGTGGAATGATAACTTTTGTTTACTAGATGATAGATAATGTACAAAAGATATATTAATATTTATATATTATATATTATATTTTTATGTGTTGGCTTATTATCTTCTGGGGTAGACTCCATGTCTCCACTGTTGCTGCTGCTCATATCAACAAGAAGTAACTTATTACCCACGTTATGGTACTATATATGCAATGTTCCTTTTAAATCGATAGTTCTTTGTCTCTCTCTCTATCTCTCTAAAGAGGGAGAGAGTGGGGTTTCTTAATTTAGGACGAGTTGAGAAGTGGTGTGAGGAGAGGGGAGGGGATATGGCCACGTTGGTGTATATATATTTACCTTTTACTGTTAAAATTTCATTCAAATTCAAAATTCTCATTTTAAAATGAATCTGTCTAGAACTCCTTATCCATATTTGATTAAGACCTTATCTCGAGATACACCGAATTCTATTTCAATTTTAATTCAAGATTAGTAACTGTGGCAATCTCTTGAACCCCTTTTTCAAGTTAAGAATTATTTGAATCGGCTTTCTCAAATCAACAATCATCTGAACTGTCTTTCTCAAGTTAACTGCGTCTATTCTTTTGAGATCGCAACATGCATGTGCCTAAAAGTATCTTAATGTCGAACTGAATTAATAAATTAAGAAGTATTTAAATTTTGCCTCTTTCAATAACATTGCTTTAGTTAGTGTTTTTGATGTGAATGACAATATATTCGACTGCAAGAGTAGATCTTATTATAAGTTGATAATCTTGTAATTGAATTAATTAAATTTGTAAAAACTCTAGAGTCACAAAAATCCACATACATGTGGTAGATCCACAAACACAGTATCTGTGGAGGCTGATATATTTGTGTGTGGTCTTGGTTGATCCACAAACACCATAGGTTCCATTTGGCCAAAATTATCCCAGGCTAGATTATCTGGCTTATTTTTTGTCTTTATTCAAATTTTTTTTGTATTTGTTATTTTTATGTCATTTTTTCGTGGATTATTGGTTCGTATCAACGAAAGGAATCTAAAAAGTATAAAATTATGTCCAAAAGTTAAAAAAAAGTCATGACGAAAATAATCCAACACGGACGCTGTTTTTGGCTTATTTTTTTGTCTTTTCTGAACTTTTTTCGAATTAGCCGATGATTGATAACTTTTCTGAAAGCTTTTGTCGAGACGAACCAACAATCATCAAAAAATTGATGAAAAACAAAAAATTAAAAAAAAATTTTAAATAAAGACAAAAAACTAAACAGTGAATAATCCAATAATTCAGCCAGGCCAAATGGATCCATAAAGGTGCAATGATAATTTGCTACGCGACAAAAATTTACCCAATAAATTGGCATGAAGATACCCATATATTCTACTTTGTTTTTTAGCTGCGATTCAAACTTCGCCATATATATAATCAGCAATAGCATCTAAACACGTGTCCAAATCGTAACGGCCCATTCCCACCCAACTACTTGCACGAGACGCTATAAACTGTGGAGAACACTGACCAAACAAATATCTCTCCACCATTTCTCCCCTCACACTTTGTTACTCTCTCTCATCAGATGGGCCGCCTCTTCTTCCTCTCTCTCCTCCTACTCCTACCCTACCTCTGTTTCGCAGAGGAATCCGTCGCCGTTGACTTCGATGATTCCGACGATCAGTTGATCCGTCAAGTAGTATCGGAAAACGACGATCCTCTCCTGAACGCCGATCACCACTTCTCTCTCTTCAAGAGCAAGTACGGCAAGACCTACGCCACTCAGGAGGAGCACAACTACAGGTTCTCGGTCTTCAAGGCTAACCTGCGCCGCGCTAAGCGCCACCAGAAGCTTGACCCTTCCGCCGTCCACGGCGTCACCAAGTTTTCCGACCTTACTACGGCGGAGTTCCGGCGGAACTTCCTTGGGTTGAAGCGACGCCTCAAGCTCCCTGCCGACGCTCAGAAGGCCCCGATCCTCCCGACTAACGACCTTCCCACCGACTTTGATTGGCGCGATCACGGTGCGGTTACGGGGGTCAAAGATCAGGTTTGTAAAGGGATTATATACGTATGGACTTCTTTAAAGCGTACGATTTCCTGATTTGTGGATGCGATCGTCACTAAGTGGTATGTGTGTTTTGATTTTGGGGAATTTAGGGTTCTTGTGGATCGTGCTGGTCTTTTAGCACAACTGGGGCCTTGGAAGGAGCTCATTTTCTTGCTACTGGAGACCTTGTGAGCCTCAGTGAACAACAGCTTGTGGATTGCGACCATGAGGTTTGTGCCTAATTTCCCATTTACCATTGACTTTAATTATTCGAGCTTGTTGAACCTCGATCTTTAAGTTCGGCTGCGATTGTTGGTGTCAGTTTATATATGCATCCAGTGGTTTGATTACCGATTTAGTGATTTTTGTATTGGAATATGTGCGTGTGAAATGTTATTTGCGTGGACGTTTCATGGAAGAAAGTTCTGATTTTTACAGTTCTCTCTCTTGAACATATAGGATTCTTGAATTCAACTTCTACAATGGTTTTACCGTCATCAAAGCTTTGTATTTATTGTGGTTTGGCATGTTGCTTTTAAAGAGTATTGGCGATGTTATGGTATCGAATCGTACAAGGCCATTACAGGAATGACTTTTGTAAGTTTATAGTTCAAAAGGGGCGGATTTTGCCCTGGACTATCCAGTTTTTGTCATTGCACCAAGCTATGGTGATGTTAGTAACTCTTATGCCAAGTTCCAACTAAATAGCTGTGGTAATGTTAGTAACTCTTAACGGCCAGGTTCTGACTAAGTAGAATCTAAGTGCTCTGAATTTGTTAAGTAAAAGATGAAAGGTGAGGATAGTGCCCCTGAAGTACGAATTCTTCCCCTAAATTCCAGTACCGGTGGGTGTAATGTTTCTAGTAAATTACTGAGAGCATCGTGTGAGTTTTCCAAGCAAGCATTTTCTTGATAGTGTTTTCAAATGCTTTAGTACCACATTTTCCATCCTTTGCTACCATTTTGCATCTTGATGATCGGGGTGACTTGAAGTTATTTTTATGAGAAGCAACAATTTCTTGGTATGCCCAATCAAGTGCATGTTTTTTGCAGTGCGATCCGGAGGAAGTTGGTGCATGTGATGCAGGGTGCAATGGTGGACTGATGAACTCTGCCTTGGAGTACACTCTGAAGGCAGGTGGACTTGTAAGAGAGGAAGACTATCCTTACACTGGCAAAGATGGTGCTGCTTGCAAATTTGACAAGAGCAAGATTGCTGCATCAGTTTCCAACTTCAGCGTTGTTTCTATTGATGAAGACCAGGTAGCTGCAAATCTTGTTAAGAATGGCCCTCTTGCAGGTATCCCAAACAACCCTTTTTTTCCCCCTCGAGTTTAAATCTATTAAGAAGGAAATGGAAATATGCTGACTGGGTATTTCTTCATGGGTTCTGCAGTGGGAATCAATGCAGTTTACATGCAGACTTACATAAAGGGAGTTTCATGTCCATACATTTGTGCAAAGCGTTTGGATCATGGAGTGGTTCTGGTAGGTTATGGCTCTGCTGCCTATTCTGTTATCCGGTTCAAGGAGAAGCCTTACTGGATCATAAAGAATTCCTGGGGAGAAAGTTGGGGAGAGAACGGGTACTACCATCTCTGCAGAGGTCCCCATGCTCACAACCTATGTGGGGTGGACTCCATGGTCTCAACTGTTGCTGCTGTCCATATCAACAATTAGATTATTAGCCTCGTTACGGTACTACAGAAGGTTCCTTTTCAGTGTATTCAAATAAATCTTCCTGGAACTTGGAAAGTACCAAGCGCAGCATTCTGATTGTATGTATATATGTCTGTTAGATTCGAAAGCTTGTACGCTTGAACTGGGTATGTTTAGTACTGGTTATGGATAATTGTAATACCGTATTTGTAGATTCAGGTTGTGATTCTTGGTTATGCATTTGTGTTTAATGCTATATCTATAATATGTATATATATAGATGTTGCAAAGTTTAACTTGTTTGGAATTTCATGATCAAAGGTAGAGAGTTCAACAAAAGCTCCACACCTAATCGGAATCGAGTATATGCTTCTGAAGTATTGGGAAACACAGAAACGAACTGGAATTTGAAGTTAGTTAGCCATCCCAAAAAAAAGCAAAGGTATTCCAAGTTCAGAATTGTCGAGAGATTCCCAAGTTCCCTCAAGAAATTGCAGGTAATTTCCTCTTTTCTTTTTCGCTTAGCATGGTTATTTTTGATTCATTCTTTACTCTGCATTGGAAAGTTCTAAATAGGAGTGGCAGTTTGTTAATGGTAGCCGTAGTGGGAAGATCGTTTAAAATGTAACGTGAATCGAGTATAACCATCGTGAATCGGTCTGTATTGATAATTGGCCGATGCATGTTTTTACGATTGGAAGAGAAGAAACTCTGCTTACTTATTCTCATTGAACTGAACGAATATTTATACAAGAAGGGAAAAACAGATTACAACTAATCAGTTAGTCTAACTACGGTTAACTAACTAAAGCTAACTAACTAACAATGATTAATTAACTAAAGCTAACTGACTAACTAACTAACAGATTACAAACTAATTAACAGATTACAAACTAACTAACAGATTATTTATTACACCCCCTCAAGATGGACGGTGTAAAGTTTGTACGGCCATCTTGGATAGAAGCTGGAGAAAATTAGAAGATGGAAGAGCTTTAGTCAAAATATCAGCAATCTGGTATTGAGTACGAACAACCATAAGACGGATAGAACCAGCTGAGACCTTATCACGAATAAAATGGCAATCAAGCTCGATATGCTTCGTGCGTTCATGGAAAGTCGGGTTTGAGGCAATATGGATGGCGGCTTGGTTATCACAAAACAGAAGTGCTGGAGGGGAATCAGCAACATGAAAGTCACGAAGTAATTGTTGAAGCCAAGTGAGTTCACTGGCAGTAGAGGCCATGGCCCGGTACTCAGCCTCCGCAGAAGAACGTGAAATAGTTGTTTGTCGTTTAGACCTCCAAGAAATTAATGAATCACCAAGAAACACACAGAAACCAGTAATTGATCTTCGGGTATCCAAACAAGCTCCCCAATCAGAATCAGAAAATGCTCGAAGGTGAGTTGAAGATGTGGCAGAATAGAAAAGGCCCTGAGCTGGGTTGGATTTAATAAACCGTAGCAAGTGGTGAGCAGCCTGTAAGTGAGGCTGACGAGGGTGAGCCAAGAATTGACTCAACTTATGCACAGCATAGGTAATATCAGGTCTAGAGATGGTAAGGTAAAGTAAACGTCCAATAAGCCGGCGATACTGAGCAGGATCCGAAAGTAGGTCACCATCAGTGCAGGATAAATGAAGCTTTGGATCAAAGGGAAGTGTAGCAGGTTTACATGCTAGGAAACCAGTGTCTTCAAGGAGCTGGAGAGCATAATGACGTTGAGAGACAACTAGGCCCTGAGGAGAACGAGCAATTTCCAAACCAAGGAAATATTTCAATGGACCAAGATCCTTGAGTTTAAAATGTCCATGAAGATAGTGCTTAAGGGAATCAATAAGCTGGGCATTCGGACCAGCAATTATAATATCGTCAACATAGACGAGCAATGCAATAAAGGAAGAGCCAGATCCTTTGGTAAACAAGGAATAATTAGCTTTGGATTGAATGAATCCAAATTGGAGAAGGACGTGAGCAAACTTCATGTTCCATTGACGAGAAGCTTGCTTGAGGCCATATAGTGATTTGTGTAGTTTGCATACAAGTTTGGCATCAGATTGAGCAGATGAACCAGGAGGGGTATAACCAAGGGGTAAATCCATATAAACCTCTTCAAAGAGGTCGCCATTGAGAAAGGCGTTGTTCACATCCAGTTGAGATAAAATCCAATGTTGACTAGAGGCAAGAGCAAGTAACATCTTGACAGTAACAAGCTTGGCAACGGGAGAAAAGGTTTCAAGAAAATCCACACCTTCTTGTTGAGAATAACCCTTAGCGACTAACCGAGCCTTATGTCGATTAATGCTGCCATCAGTATTGAGTTTCAGTTTGTAAATCCATTTGCAACCAATGGAATGATGATTAGAAGGCAATGGGACAACAGTCCAGGTGTTGTTGGAATGCATAGCATCCAATTCCTCTTTCATGGCGTCCTGCCACTTAGGAATAGCAGCTGCTTGGTGGTAGAATTGTGGCTCAAAATGAGAGGAAACATTCAAAACAAATTGTTTGTACGATGGAGATAAGGATTCATATGATAAAAATTGAGATAAGGGGTAAGAGGATGAGCAAGAAGGTGGGGAATCATTGAGCAATAAATTGCAATGAAAGTCACGGAGATAGGAAGGAGGGTGAGAGGTACGAGAAGATTTTCGAAGAGGGGCTGCTGTAGGTAGGGATTCTGGTGGTATAGGTGGGGCTGTGGTAGAAGTAATTTCTTGAGGAACAGAAGTATCAGGGGAAGGGATGGGGAGGACAAAACCAGGAAAGTGGTCAATAACATTGTCCAGAGAGACAATAGAGTGAAAAGGAAACAAATGCTCATGGAAAATGACATCTCTGGAAGTGAAAATTTGGTGGGAATGAAGGTCATACAACTTGTATCCTTTGATACCCGGAGGATATCCTAGAAAAATGCATAAGCGAGATCGTGGTTGAAATTTATTTCGATGGGATTTTAAGGTGGAGGCGAATGCAAGGCAGCCAAACACTCTGAAGAATGAATAATCAACTTCTTGTTTGTAAAGAAGATTATAAGGGCACTTCTGATATAGCAAAGGAGAGGGAGTTCTATTTATCAGATAAGTGGCTGTAAGCAAGCAATCGGTCCAAAATTGAATAGGAATCCGGGATTGGAAAAATAGAGATCTGGCAACATTGAGCAAATGTTGATGTTTACGTTCAACCACAGCATTCTGCTGAGGTGTTTCCACACAAGTAAACTGATGTAAAACACCTTTCTCGGCAAAGAAATCTGGAAATGCTAACTCGGGAGCATTATCAGAACGAAATACTTTAATCTGAGCTTGAAATTGAGTAGTCACCATATTAAAGAAAGTGGGAATAATACTGCTCACATCAGATTTATTCTTAAGGAGATAAGTCCATGTAAAACGTGTACAATCATCTACCAAGGTGACAAAAAACCGATAACCAGCATAGGAAGGTATGTGATAAGGGCCCCAAGTATCACAGTGGATCAAATCAAATGGTGAAGAAGACATGTGATTATTAGACACAAATGAGAGTCTTCTTTGTTTGGCTAAAGGACAAATGGAACATGGTTCCTTATGAAAATCAGAAATATCACAATGAAAGTGATTTTTCAGAACTAACAGCTGCTTGGAAGATAAGTGACCAAGCCTATTGTGCCATGTATGTGTGGATATGTTGTTGGCATATACGGTTTGAGAAGAAATATCAGAATCCAGACCAGTACTTGAAGTTGAAATACCAGAATTCAGAGCTGAGATATCAGAATCTTCAGTTTTGAGCACATATAAATCTGCAAACTTGTCACCCTTGCCAATCACTTTCTGGCTGATAGTGTCCTGAATTGTAAAACCATCATGAACGAACATAACCGTGAACTTAGATTCCTTGGTAAGAGCAGTAACTGAAATGAGATTGAATTTGAAATGTGGTACATATAAGGCATTTTTTAGAATAAGTGAAGAACTTATTCTTATGTCCCCACTTTGGTGAACTGGTATACGGGTATTGTTTGGCAAAGTGACATAAGAATGTTGAATTGGATGCATGGATGTAAAACAGGCAGCTGTAGAACATATATGCTGAGTGGCTCCAGAATCAATTATCCAATTGCGAGAAGATGATAAACATGGATTCTGATATACAGAAAAGCATATACCTGTATCATGAGAACGAGGAGTCATAGCTTCATTTTTGGTTGTGACAGTGGCAGTCATCTGATTTGATAGAAAGTTCACCAACTGTTGGCATTGATCATTGTTGAGGCCATGTAAAAAATTCCCAACATTGCTTTGTGGATGTTGTCCAGTATTCCCTTGTGTATTGGATCCAACTTCTGATTGATAATTGGTATTACCAGAAACCTGATTCACAGCTGTTTTGGTAGGCAAAGAAGAAGAGGTATCTTTCTGTCGTGAGACAAACCCAGGTGGATAGCCATGTAGTTTATAACACTTTTCAACGGTGTGTCCTTGGAAATTGCAATGAGTACACAAGGGCCTTTCTTTCCTTTGATTTTTGTAGCCACTAAAGTTCTGATTACCAGTATTATTCCTTCTATTGTTACCATCAGTGCGAATAGCAAAGGCCATACTAGTAGACTCCAGGGTGGAAGAATGGGGAATTCCAATCTTACGTTGGTGTTCTTCTTGAGATATTAATGCAAAAACCTTATTTATAGGAGGAATAGGATCCATTAGCAGCAGTTGGCCACGAATTTGTGAGAAGGAATCATTTAAGCCCATAAGAAAGGACATTATATATTCCATCTGATAATGTGAGGTCAGATTCTTGACACCATCACAAGAACATTTTCCACAAGAACAGTAGGGTCTGTAGTTGCTTAATTCTTCCCATACTGTTTTCAATTTTGTGAAATAGATGCTAACAGAGTCTTGTCCTTGAACTAAGTTCATCAATTGACGTCTGAGTTGAAAAATTCTAGGTCCATTTCTCTGTTGAAACCTATCCTTGAGGTCTATCCAAATTTCACGTGCAGTTTCGGCATAAATCACACTCGCAGAAATCTCTTTGGATACAGCATTAAGTATCCAGGAAATCACAACATTATTGTTCCTATTCCAGGAATTGAGGAGAGTTAGGTCATTACCTTGAGGTTTGGTGACTGAACCATCGATAAAACCGAGTTTATTCTTCACTGAGAAGGCTATCAGCATAGCACGACTCCAGGAGGCATAGTTATCTCCTATCAAGGGTTGTGACACGAGTTGAAGACCTGGTCCATCTGAATGATGGAGGAAGTAGGGGCTGGATGATTCGTCAGTGGAGCATAGCCTTGACGAACCAGATACGTTCGAATCCATACGAACAATTTTTCTAGCTTATGGAGAAATGGAAATGGAAGGTTTAGATCTGAAAGAATTGTGCGGAAGAAGGTGAATAAGCTTTGATACCATTTTACGATTGGAAGAGAAGAAACTCTGCTTACTTATTCTCATTGAACTGAACGAATATTTATACAAGAAGGGAAAAACAGATTACAACTAATCAGTTAGTCTAACTACGGTTAACTAACTAAAGCTAACTAACTAACAATGATTAATTAACTAAAGCTAACTGACTAACTAACTAACAGATTACAAACTAATTAACAGATTACAAACTAACTAACAGATTATTTATTACATGTACTAATTTTTAGTAGCTAGGCATATCAGAGCGTAATTAGATTGACTGGCCGAAAACTCACTACTTGGTAATCACTGTCTAATGCTCCACAACTCTTTTCGCCTTCTTAATGATTGGTGTCTTCCGAATCTTTTCCCATGGCTTTGTTACGTTTAGATGCTACTCTAAATCTTTTTGTAGTAGTCGCACATCATAGTGGGTCTTCTTGGTTCAGTCCGTTCCAATGTTGGTTTGGAGGTTAAAGGCTTTACAAAGTCTGCACACCATGCAACCAACATTTCTTTGGACGCATGACCAATGTGCTAGTCTAGCCGAATGAAAAACGGTCGACATGACCATAGTACAACTTGGCTTCTATAACTCTACATAAGCGCTAGGTAGTTTGGCACAACCATGTGAAGTACACCCTAGAACTAGGTCCCTCATGGATGACGTTAGAGGTGGAGAATTATTTTGGACGTTATGGTGTATGTGCCTGGCACATATTAACATGGAATGCAAGTAGAATTCACCATATAAGGTAATTAAAACACTTAATGCAAGGTATGCTTTGCATTATCACTTTAAAGTGTTTTTGGTTAGATCCATCTCCTTCAAAAACTAACTTTAAGTATTGGAGTATTCTTTGGATGACTTTGCCGAACGATGCTAATTGGTTATTCATCTTGCAATTTACATCACACAATTAAAAATATGGATATGATGGGGTACGGTGTGTGCGCTAATCTCTTTGAGATAAACATATTTTATAATGAGTCTATCATACTATTGTTATCTATTATCGATAGAGTGGTTGTTACTTTCATCCCTTAAAAGTAGTTTTTGAATATGGGTACTTGTTCCCTCAACTATATATTGGACTTGGCCATTTCTCAAGAACAATACTACCTCCGTCCCGATTTGTTTATCCAATTTCGACATGTGTGCCACTAAAAGAATTATCTATATTGAGTGATCAATAATGTTTTAAATGATGATGAAAACATTGTCTAATAGAACTAATCGAGATCTATCAAACAAGATCCATATTGACTATAAAAAGAGTTATAAATTAAAACATATAAATAATTTTTTGAGAGGTCCCAAATAGTGAAAGTGGACAAACAAACCGGGACGGAGGGAGTAGTTAGTTTTTGAATATGGGTACTTGTTCCCTCAACTATATATTGGACTTGGCCATTTCTCAAGAACAATAGTTAAAGAGCCGGATATATACTACTACTTGGATCTGAAACTTATACATTGATGATGCTCATAATTTTGGTAAGTATTCAATCCAGCCATTCAATCATCTGATTTGAACCAATCAATTCCAATAATATGGTGGTGTTACAAAATAAGCTATATATGTAACAATAAGTTATTTTACATAAGTAATGGCTCATAAAATATGTTATGATGGGGACATCGTTAAGAAATTATATCCATGCAAGAAGTTCTTGAACCAAGCTACATGGGACAATGTTAAATTTTCCTCAATTTTGGTCGCCAAAAGTGTTTTTGGTGTCGGGATTGGGGAATTAGGCACATTCAGTGAAACAATACTCGAGCAAATTTCACTCTATAAATATTCACAATAAGAAACAAAAAAACTCTCGGGCAAGGAAGAACACCGAACCTCGACTTCACTCCCTCACTGTCACTCAATGCTTCTGTCACGACCCCATCCCAAAATGGGGTGGATTAGTGACCGGCCAGTGAGTCTAACTCACTAAGGCCTCTCCGTAATTAAAAGTTTATGGAATTCTATCTGTCTTTTATGTTAAGTCATAAGAATTAATCAGAGTAGCGGAAACATGTAATTAAACGAAATATTTCACAAGGACGTGCATAATTTGTCATTGAAGATTAAAGTACAAATGTAGTTTATATTACACTTTCAAAAGTGGCCAGCTGTGGCCTATTGAACACAAGTCCTACGTACACATACGTATCTACAAAACAACTCAAAAAGTGGAGTAGTTTATGTCCTTCTTCAACGTCTATCAGGATCCTGCTCGTAACCTGGCGTGTTGCATAGCAACATTCATTAGCATAAAGCTAGTGTGAATCAAGATATGCAAACCTTACTGGTTTGCCATGTTCTAATCTCATTTATTGTATTTTAAACATGTCATCAATATTCAGGAATCGGTCCATAGGCCATAGCCTGAGGACATAACAAAGTATAATCTCAGTTTCTCGTAACCCGTAGGTTATACAGTTTAAACAGTTCAATAACAATTCATATTTGACATCCAGAATATAAGCAACGGTATATGCCAGAGCTAGTGTAGGGAGCGACCCTCAATGTAATCTCAATGATAGGCATGACGTCATCTGATGCCACCTGGCCGTAGGACCCTTCCTTATTTCAAATCACCGCTTTTCTCACCCCCAGCGGTCAGGGATTCACCGTGTTATGAGATATCATTTATGCTTGTCCTTGTATTCAAAATTCATAATTATAACATGGCTTTATGATAGGTAAAACATCGTATCATTCAACGTGTTTAAACATGCCTTGAATGTAGACAAGTTTTCATATTAAACATAACAATACATGTTTGAACTCGCAGTAAAAATATGCAAGTAAGATAAGCATATCTGGACTCACCTCACGTAATTTGACGATTTTCACTGACTTCAATGTCACAAGTGATTCCTATAATAAGAAATGCAATGGTTTAATAACTATCCTGGATTCCAATTTCTAATGACAAGGTCATCCTAGACTCGGTACATTAACATTGACATCACCTATCCCAAACTGCTCAAACCTGAAATAAACAGATCACACTAAGTCTAGCAAGGTTTGAAAGTGAATGTACAAAGGTTCGGGTGATTATGAAGTCAAAATGGGGGTCTCGGAGATTGAAATAACTCAAGTGTAAAACATGACAGATTTGCTGAAATTTACATCGATAGAAAATAGCTCGACAACCTAATCTAATGGAGTCTAAAATTCACCAAATTTGGCAAGGTACTAGTTTAAGATGTTGAGAATATATTGTAAGAAGGAAACAAAGTCCAATTCGGTCTTTAGGTAGAGTAAAAATGCAATGGAACAAAACTGTTCCAGATTAGACACATCGTACGAAAATCTCAATTAAAGGAGTTCTACATATCCAATTGAGTTTGTTCCAACTGGGGTTGAAAGACAACATATCAAGGTATATTCATACCAAATTTGAGGTCAATCCGAGGTCCGTAGCATTCTGGAGCTTAACTCAAAGTTCGGGGTCAAAACTGTCCAATCGGGTAGCCAATTCGGAAATCTGGATCCGTGACCGGATGCGTGGTCGGATGGGTTGCAGAATGGGTTTCAGGACATGGTTTCTTATGATTTCTTGCTCTAACCTCAAATATCTTCTGATATATAACAAATATGTTCAAACTAAGTCTATCTTAGTCCTAAAATCGAAGTATCGACGAAGAAATCATAACTTAGATGATTAAATACTCACTGTAGAAGGAACAAGTTGAAGAACAGGTGAAGAAGCAGCTGAAGGTGACGATGAACAGATTGAAGAAGCTCCTCCCTCTCTCTCTCTAGCTCTCTGATTCTAACGTACAAATGAATTTGAGCAACTTCATGGGTTTAAGTAGGTCAAAACTATAAGCAGGTGGTGTCCTAAGCTACTGGGTGTCCAACGTTGGGGAAACTACATGCAAATATCAGACGACAAGTGAAGTATATCCCCTGTTTTAATAGAAAAAATTATCATATGTTACTCAATCCATCTCCCTAACGTTACAACACCCCGTAAATTTGCCTCGCCCACTCATCGTCCGATCCAATTTCGGAGTTTCGAACACGAATAAAAATAAAAGTCGTGACCATCTCTCGATCTTCATTTAAATCTCGAATTATCACCGAATAAGCGTTTAATTACAAATTTAATCCCCGTTAACGCCCTAAACTATCTAATTATGGGTCGGGGTCTCACAGCTTCTCTCATTTGCCACTTCTTTTGTATTGTCGCACCATTACAATCTAAGTACATGCAATATATAGCCATAGCAAGGGAGGAAACAAAAAGTGCATTAAACCCTTTTTAATGTGCGATATCTGTGAGGATTTTTCAAAGAAAAAATCGAGGAATACAGATGTGTTCGGACACAAAGAGCTTCGTGTGCATCTAACAATTCTGGAAATATCTGGGTCCGGACGTGTTTGAAAAATCTGTGTTTATAGCATTACTCTTTTCCAATAGTAAACTTGGGTTTTCCGAGTTATAATGGTAGCGGCCTCTGAATCCTTATCTAGCTTTTCATAATTATGGACGGTTCCATCCATGATTGAGAGACGCATGTTGTTGAGTGAAATAGTCCAGGAACGAGAAATGTTTAATACAAAGTTGATGGACCAAGTACACAAAATGTATATACATTGGAGAGTAAAAGTGATTATAATAATTCTAAGATATCATACTCTATAGAGAATTTGATAAGTCAATAATTTTTATTTATTTTTTTTGTGTTTCTAAATACAGTTAACCAACATATTAACTAATAGATTACGATAAATTGAATTAAATTTTGCAATTTCTTTTTTTGCAGTATCTCGAGCTTACATGAGCATGAAAGAGGTTCAAGAATCTATTTTCTTAAGTTATTAGAAGTATAAGAATATGAAAGTGTAGGAGATATTTTGAACATACCCTTGTCTCTAGAATTGGCACGTTGAAACTCTCGTAATTTCAAAAACCCTCTTTTTCATAAAATTTCCCAGAAAATCTTCGATTTGGTGGTTTCTATGAGTTAATTTGAGACTTTCATGATTTCAATAAGAACATCCAAACGAAAATTCTTAAGATTTACTTACGTTGTATACCTAAGAAACTTTGGCCTATTGTCACCACAAAGTGAAGTCAAGAATAAAATGTTTAATATTGATCATGATGAGTGACCTGACCGTCTTGCGAATTGCTCGTCCAGATTCGCTTTGCTCAGCCTCCGGAATTGGGATTCGAACGGGAGAATAATCTCATTTTGCTAAAGATCATGTCGAATTCCTATAAGGCTCTATTCAATTATTGGAAAAGTCGTACAAGAAAATTATTCTAAGGAAAGAAAAGTCAAGTGAAGTGAAATAAAAGAAATAGAAATTTATTTTCTTGTGTGTATTCATTTAACAAAAGAATCTTGTAGGAAAATAAAAATTCACCTGTTCATTTACTAGGAAAAATAGAACAGGAATTTCTTTTTTCTCAATTCAACGGCTAGTTATGAACAAAATTAATTTTGAGAGAATAGTAACTAGTCATTATGTTTTGAAAATTTGTCATTTCAATAATCATGGAACTCTTTTATATAAATCAAAATTGTCGTTATGCAAATCTAAAATAATAAATAAATAAATATGTACTTTTATTAATCAAGTTAAATAATAAATAACAAGATAAACATATATTTTTATTTCACTAAAAAAAAGAACCAATTACATATTTGAATAAAAAAATAAACGAAAGAAATGACATGTATATGAATAAAAAAATTTACATCAAGCAAATCTGTATTTGAATAAAAATTCAAATCATAATTTATCTCCTCTTGCTGTTACCTCTTCTTGATGATGCCTAAAAAGAAACAAAATTGTAAGTCTTAGATAATATTAATCACCATATTATATTAACATATGTAATCTTACCGTATTACACCTCATAATATTAAATATTTTAAACTTTATCGGCTATATATTCAATGAATATTTAATTCAAATAATAAAAATAGATGTAACAACCCAGTTGTACTCACACACACACACACACAATCATGTGAATTTTGCCAGACGTGATTTGAGGCAAAGTAAACCCCAGTGAGAAAAAATTTTACACGTGGATTCCACAACTTTCTTGATAACTGAACACCAAAAAAATTATAAAAAAGTTAACTTTTTTATCATTTTTCATTATTTCTTGACAGCTGAACGGGACCTAAAACTATGCGATCATGATCGTCTGCCTTTCGGAACCCCCTTTCACCGCTTCTGGCTAAGCTCGGAGTTTGAATGAATAAGTCATGCTCCTAGTTAGAAAGAGTGACCATCTTTGTTTTCTTCCCTTGGCCCTTTGTTTTCTTCCCTTCAAAGCCCTTTGTATGATGGAAAGTGGAGAGTTAAGCTGCAAGTCTACCCTTCTCAAGCCTACGTATTCAGGGAATAATGTTCATACATAATGAAACCCGAAAGTTTCGTTTACTATCGACACAGGCCCTTTAGAAACGACATCATATCACCTTCAAGGCACGCAATATGTCATCTTATTTTACATATTCATACACGTTCGTAATGCCAACTAATTTTATCGTCGAATGATCTTTAGCATAATCAGATCACTAAAGTCAGATTTGAACCTTAATAGACTTTTCAAAAGAAAGTTTTAGGTAGCAGCCTCTTGTTTACTGTTCCTACAAACGTACGGACACACACCAAATAAGGTTTGAAACTTGGAGTATTTTACAGTCGTGGATTAGACTTTTGATAGAGATTTGAAGCGACATAACATTAGAGAGAACGAACAACGTTATTATCTTCGAAATCCTGGGCTTAAGCGTGCAAGCAATCGACCTAATTAGATTCACCTTGTCTTTTCTGTAGCTAAACAGCCTACTACATTGTCTTCGACCCACCTCCATTCCTTTCCTCTTTTTACTCCTTTGGGGCATCTTTATTTCTTTGGAGAAGTCCGTGTACACAGACTATTCGGACATAAACGTGTCTGAAATCGTTGAATACACGTAGAACTTTTAAATTATTGAAGGTCCCACGTGTATCCAACGGCTGTGTCTGAATGTGTTCGAATAGTATGTGTTCCTAGCATTACTCTATTTCTTTAGCCCAAATATTTCATGAGGATTAAATTGTTATCAATCTAATATATTTTTGCGCCATCACATATTTCCATGACCGAAATCTACTTAATTTTTTTGATAATTGAGAGTTTTCGGACTAATTCACTTGTATCTTGACTAATTTTTTGAAATCAGTATATCAATTAAAATTTACTTGCATAACACAGCAAAGATAAAAACATAATTGACTAAAGAATTAGATTGGAATAAGAAAGAATTGTTATTAATGAGTTCGGATTGGTTCAGCTCAATGCCTGGTTTCTTGACGTTCGATTACTTAATACTTGGCCATTCAATACTCATCAACTCAACATTTACCTACTCGGTGAATATCCGCCTAATTTTCAGATGCTCGGTACAACATTACCATCAAACATTCAACCCTCCGGGAGTCACGCCACTCGGCTCCGGGAGTCACACCACTCGGCTAAGGGGAACTAATCAAGGTACTCATTCAGCAAGATCCCACAAATGCCGCCTTAAAGGGCTCGAAATCCTAGAGACAAAGCCCTGATCATCAATAAACAATATGCTCCTCCTAACAAGAAAAGACGAGTGTGATTAGCAACCACTTTCTATCCCTTTATCTTCTACACTATAAAAAAGGCTTTAAGATAATGGATAATATACGTTTTCTCACACACTCTACATTTACTCTTGCATACAACGTCCCTATATAGACTATTAACTTCGTCGTTAGAGGATCCTTAACCGAAAATCACTACTTCTAATCCCCGGTCTTGCGTGCAGGAACTACTATAGGAGCACAGAAGCAACCATCTCGTTTTCAATATCATTAGTTTGGTCTATGAGAGTTATCCTAGAGTATGCGTTGTCTTTCATATCATTGATTTTGTCAATTTTTGTTCATGTTTTTTTTTTTGTGTGAAATTTATGGATTTGGTACACAATTTTCATTCAACAGTTATTTTTTGGAAAAATAAAAGCTATAATAAAAAAACTAAACGTGTAAGGACAAAACTTAGAGAGAAATGCTAGGATCCCATAAATGTTCAAGAATTGCTAGGTGTCCAAAGGAGAGTAGTGTGTTGCAAGTCTTGTATGTGTGAGGAAGGAATGAGGAATTGTCACCTTAACATTATAGGATATTTTTAGGATCCGATTCTGGGTTCCTAGTATGACTCGAACTTAGATCTGTCAAGCCAAAATTTATAGTGGGAACATCGAAAGATGAGGGAATACTATTTTCTTCAACGGATCCCATGTTTGTTCTTGGGTAAACAACAGATCCCATGCTGTTTACAGAGGAATCAATACCCTTCCGTCACTCAAAAGAATAAATCAATCACGAATCACGCTTCTTCAATGTGTAAGCAAACAGCAGCAGATCTTGACGGAGAGATGACGGAAACTGCAGGGACCCACCGGCTTTAATGCCCATAGGGTGTGACAGATAACTGATAAGTGACTGATTCTTAAAACCTTTATCAATCACTGCTCACTTTTCACCGATTTGGCTAAACTTTCCATTTTCGGCATGCATTTCTCTTTCCTCTCACTCTACCTCTTTCCTTTCCCATTCTCTTCTTCAACCAAGAGGTTAGAGATAGAGAGGGAGAGGGGAAAAAATGGCGAGGGGTAAGATCCAGATCAAGAGGATCGAGAACTCGACTAACAGACAGGTGACTTACTCGAAGAGACGGAACGGTTTGTTCAAGAAGGCGAACGAGCTCACCGTTCTCTGCGATGCCAAAGTCTCAATCATCATGTTCTCTAGCACCGGAAAACTCCATGAATACATCAGTCCTGCAACTTCGTATGTTTCTCTCTGCTGAATACCCTAGATTCGTAAATATCCCGGACTAAAGCTTTCTTTTGCTCTTTCTTTTGTTTTATACGAACCTAGAACGAAGCAAGTCCTCGATCTGTACCAGAATACGTTAGGAATCGATATTTGGAGCTCGCACTATGAGGTTAAGCTCTCTCTCTCTCTCGCTCTCTCTCTCTCTCTCTAAGCATAAATTCGTGCATATACAGGCGTTTATACATGTTATAGTGAGAAAGTAGGATTTTTTATGTTTATGGTGATTGATGTGGTGCAGAAAATGCAAGAGAACTTGAAGAAACTGAAGGATGTTAATAGGAGTCTAAGAAGAGAGATTAGGTAACGTTTGATCTTTGAAGTTGAGGTTTTGAGTGAGATATTCTGTTGATGAATTTTGATTTGGGGAAATTGTTTGCTTCGGTAGGCAAAGGATGGGGGAGAGTTTGAACGATGTAAGCTTTGAAGATCTGCGCGCTCTTGACCAACATATGGAATCTTCTTTGAAGACCATTCGCGATCGAAAGGTTTGATTTTTTTTTTTTTTTTGTTCTTCATTATTTTTGTATCATTCAGTTCCTCCTATGTCTTAAATAAATTTAAAAATATATTTAAATTTGGGACATTACGATAAATTTTAATTTTATTTATACTACAAACGGATCATTCCCAATTAAAAGACTCGTTTTTGTATAATGACGACTACCTTCAGTTACATCTCCAATTTTTAAAAACATATTAGGCCAGTTTGATATCACTTATTGCTTTATTTTTCCAATCTATGTATTATCTCTAAATTTTTATTTATTTTGAGTCCCATTCAGACACAAAATTAGGAATAAAAAATAAGAACCTCTTATGTTAAGTAAAAGTACTTTTTGTAGAAAAAAAAAAAAAAAAAAGAGCAAGTGACTTCATCCCTAACTTTCAGAGTGACAAAAGGATCGACATTTCCGACACAAAGATTTTGCTGTGCACATGTGCAGCGTGTGAGAAAAAATAATATATTTTGGCGCCAAAATGCATTCAGCGTCTGAACACAATGTCTTGAGTGTTCGGACACATACTTAAACAATATTGTTTTGTCGCACTGCACCTCCTGTTACACAATAAGATTCTCATTTCTCAGCATTTCAGACTAGTGTCGTAGACGCACCCCCAAACTCAAGAGAACCTTGCTCCAATTTGATTTGTTACTATATATGTCCACCTTCATTCAACATTCTTGTTGTGCAATATTGTACACATCTTAAGGATGGTCTTATTCCACAAGTTATTGGAATGGTCTACTGGATTAAGGAAAACTGGTTTCTAGATTGGATAGCAGTGGATGCTTATCCACGGATGCAATGATCTGGTTTATTGGCCTCTAGAGAATAGTAGTTATAGAATGCAAGTGTTATTAAGGCTGCTAATTGGTGATGACTTTTGGTGTAGTTCATCATGATTGAGCTAATAGGCCATTATGCTTTGGTATTTTATTTGGGCAAGTCCTATTTTATATTGGTTTGGGTAGTGTTTTGTCAAACCTTTTTTTTTTGTCTTGGAGTCTCGGGTGACATATAATTTGTCGGGACTTTAGTGTAAATCTAATTGAGATTTCTGCTTACCGGTTGAGATTTTCTTTATTATATCTGCCCATCAGATTGGATAAAATGGATACTATTCATTCTAATGAAATTTCCAATGCATCATTATTGTCTAGCTAGCTGGTTTGTGTGTTTCTGCGTGCCTAGCTTTTTAACGGTGGTTCTATTTGCAATGCCTTGCAGTATAAAGTCATCAGTAACCAAATTGACAATTGCAAAAAAAAGGTTAGTTTTTCCGCCCTGCATATTTCACGCCGTAATATAGCTCTGTAGTGCGGATAAAACGACATAGTTTTGCTCTTAAAACTACGTCATTTTGACTTTCCCCGCGAAGCATTACTTAGTTGAAACGAAAATTACATCGTTTTGTCTATACTACAACTCCTGAATCTGATATATGGGTTTCATTTCTCTTGTCTTATTATTTCCTCTTCACATCCTATAAACTCTTATACCTGCCTACTTGGTTCATTACAGGTGAGAAATGAGGAAGAAATACACAGGAGTCTCCTGCATGAATTTGTAAGCGTGCTTCATTCTACTTATTTTTTATTTCCATACACCAAATATCCATTGTTTTTGGAAGATGAATTCACTTATCCAAAAGAGTATCTCTTGATTTGATAGGATGCAATAGGGGAGGATCCACACTACGGGCTAGTCGATAACGAAGGCGATTATAATTCTGCTGTCGCGTATGCGAATGGAGTCCATGGTATATTGGCCCTACGTTTGCAGCCTAATCAACATAGTCTTCATACTGGAGCAGGGTCCGATCTCACAACATTTGCTTTGCTCGAGTAGCACCAAACTAAGACTACTTAAAACAAGAATGGAGAACTCTGCCGTGCACAATGCATAATAATATGTGTTTGATTCTGTTAGTACTTTTACGTGTGTAATGCTTTAGAACTATAACTAGTATTTCAACTGTTGTTTGAATCCATATGTGTTTTGTTTTATGTGCCCATGGGCTATTTATAGGGAATCCCTAATGGACGGCCGGGAGCACTAGTCAAAAATATCATTATGTGAACTGCAAATCACAGCCCCTCCTCCACGTGCCCCATGTTCATGTGAGTCAGACGGACATGTCCATATATCCTATAATTGCTACACCCCCACGTTTACCCGAACAATTGCCTACAACGTGAGAGACATGTCAACACATGGCTGTGCCAAGCATAGTGCCCTCAGTGCCATGACCGAACATCGTGAGTTATGAAGTTCATGAACCAGGATGACATGTCGACCGTAGAGGAGGTTTGGCCTGCTCTGGAGTCCTGAGCTTGGAAAAGTCCGTGGCATGCTAGACAGTCTTGTCGAACCTCACCTCACGGCTCAATATGAGTAAATCCATTCTTGAGCCTAACCCAGCTAAATCCCAGCACAGATGGGCTAAGCATCTCCATGGGCTGAAGGCCCATTGTGTTGCATAAATGGCTTACTATAGTAGACATAATCTAAAAACTTTTCTATACCAACCATGAGTTATGGATCTGTTTGTTATAATCCAGTTTGGAAGGAAACCTTTTCTTTATAGAAATGTCCATCGATCATGTTATTGTTGTTATTTGGTGAAGATATACAAAACTAAGCATTTCATCGGGATCAACATAATAAATGAATTCAGGTTGATGAAACACATTATTTTTTTATGAAACATCATTTTAGAAAATTCTGGCATGAGTCGACAACTTGATTGTTACCCAAGATGTCTCCATGCAGAGCAGTCGACCTTCATCAATGGTAAAAGTCTTGTAATGGAGAAGAATTCCACCAACATGACCTTAGACAACATCAACGCTAATAGCGTTGATTGTTAAAAACATTGTTTTTTGGATAAAAACATCATTTCAGGAGATTTTTTTTTAAGGGAAAATAAAGATTATATTAATATAAGAAAATTAGAAAGATACAAAGATTCTTGAACGAGTTAACGATTTGATTGTCACCCAAGGTGTCCACATATAGAGCGGTCCACCATTGACGTCAATGGTAAAAGTGTCGTAATGGAGGAAGAATTCCACCAACATGATCTTAGACCACATCAACACTAAATCCTTCCCCTGACATTGCTTATTCTCTGCCGTTGGATGATCAGTCTCACATCCATTGGACCAATACACATACTTGAGTAGCTTCTTTCCCTCTTCCCCAACAAACCTATGTGCCACAAACTTGTCAGCATCCTTAAAAACCTTTGCATCTTTAGTTGCAAGTGGCTGATACCCACTAAGACTCCATCTCCCGAACGCCTGCCTCACAATCTCCCCCGCTTAGGAACACACATCCTCATGTGGGGCTGAGATTTCTCACATTTCCGATTGGTGTAGGCTCTTATACTATTTGTAACGATCGACTCCCACCTTATACAATACTATTCGTTTTGGTTGCCCAAACCCCATGGACTTTTTAGTAGGTCACTCGCACATTTAACTGTGAAGTTTCAATAAATTTTGGCACCTTTACGGCTTTTTAAAAGGTTCATGATCTTATAAATACTTTCGAACTTATATTATTAAGCGATGTGAGACCATTGACCATCCATCTGAATGTCTCACTCAATGGTCTCACTGAGACTCCATCTCCCGGACACTGACCTAACAGCTAGTACCACAGCTTGGATAGGGTGTCACAGGCTTGCGCTAGGGATGGAGAATATTTGAGCCTAATAGCCCAGTTTATAAGTCAGCAGCTTGCTCTAGACAATTTCATCCTTTCTGATCTAATGTACTCCGTTCTCGTCCTGTGTAATATTGGAGTTTTAGAAATTTTTGCTAAAGAAAACAAATCCTCTTTTAAAAAATTGGGCAACGGGTCCGAGGTAGTTTCAAGTACCTCTGTCCCATTTCCCGATCATTTTTAAATAATTATTAAATATATATCATTTTATGTTTTACTCGTTTGAATATAAGAAATTACATAACAATAAGTTTGTGTAATTAAGTTTTTTCAATTTTATATTATATCCTAGTTTTTAATTTAAAGTTAGTATGTTAGTTGTTTAATAACTCCGAATTATCCAACTTACCTTTTATATTTGAGCTCCAGACTTTTGTTTCAAAAGTTAAGTTTCAGTCTGAATTATGTAACTTATGTTCGTTCAACTTATATAGTCTTGCAATTATGAATTTGCTATTAACTTTTACATGGAATGGATTTATCTTTCTTTTCTATTAAAAAACGGGACAGAACGAGCACAAGGATGAATAGTGGAGCTCATTATTCTTTCGAAAAATGGGACAAAAATAAAGACAGATTTCTAGTTTGGAGATCGGAGACAAAGATTGTCAAATCTCTCCCCAAATATTCCACTCCATTGACATCCCAACGTTGCACACTTAGGGCAATGAGGGCCCCCCTTTCAATACTAGGTTGTTTCTGGGGGCTCAAATCAAATCCTTATCTGATTCTTGGAACATATTATTATAACCCAGACTTGAGGAAGCCCAAATTGTCCATCTTAGTTCACGTTTGTGTTATCACAGTCTTACAAAGTGAGAGGACTTAGAAAAACAATTTAATGAGTAATGAGAGGATATTGGTTTCTGATTCTCCAAGATTTTTTTGCATTTTGATGAGCAAAATAAAAAGCCAAACCACCTACTATTTATTGGAATAGAAAAGATTTACTCGATATTGTCTATTTAATATTTTTAATTAGGAATACACGGGTACGTGTATTAATTCAGTATAATACATTTAAATAGCATATCTCGAGTTATACATCTGCATCATTACGCAGCGCACGGAGAAAAATATTTGGCGGTATGAGAGAGAGAGGTGTTACCGGTAAGAAAAATGTTGATTATAAATTGAAAATCCTAAACCATCCAAATTCCATATCATAGGACCCAATGTCTGCCACATCCTCTTCTTCTTCTCCCTTGTTAGCACTTCCACCGAAAGAAGTACCATCGGATTATCACCTGCCAATCATTGGTGATGTGAAATCAGGGTTCGATTATTTCAATCAAGGACCCGATGAATATTTTAGAACGAAAGTGCGCAAGTTTAAATCCACCGTTTTCGAAACCTACTTGCCACCAGGTCCCTTCACCATTGACCATCGCAAAGTCATTGTCGTCCTTGACGCCATTAGTTTTCCAGTGCTCTTCGATACGTCTAAAATCGACAAAAAAATCATACCTAACGCCTTACTGTGTTATGCCCCTTACACTGGCCGCTATCGCGTGTGCGCACATCGTGACCCTTCTGATCCCAAACACTCCCTTTTGAAACGTCTAATTTCATCTGTTCTCGAACTCAGGCATACCAATTCCATTCCTCTGTTTCGTGGTTGCTTGTCCGAGCTTTTCAACAACTTGGAAGACCAAATTTCTGACAAAGGCTGTGCGAACTTCATTTCACTTAACGATACCTTGTGTTTTGACTTTGTGTTCCAATTCTTTTGTGAAAGAAAGCCCTCCCAAACAGAAATCGGGTCTAGCGGACCAGAACTTGTCATGAAGTGGCAACACTATTATGTCGCCCCGATCATATCTGGGTCCACGCAGCTTTCGGAATTTGTAAAATTTTTTGGGCCTTGGTTGGAACCGTCAGCTTCATCCATACAACAATTTACTTATAACAAGCTTTACGATGCTTTCAAGGTTTCTGCAAAATCCATATTAGACGAAGCCGAGAAGATGGGGATTAAACGAGACGAAGCTTGTCATAACCTAGTATATTTTGCTTTTTCAAATGCCTACGGGGGATTCAAGGCTTGGTTCCCAGTTTTGATCAAGTGGGTTGGATTAGCAGGCCATGAACTGCACAAAGAGCTGGCGTGCGAGATTAGGATCGCCGTGACCTCTAATGGGGGTCTCAATCTGAATTCGCTTGACGAGTTGACTCTGACTGAATCGGTAATTTTCGAAGCATTTAGGATTGAACCACCGTTTCCGTTCCAGCACGGCACGACAAAGGAGGATGTAGTCGTTGAAAGCCACGAAGCTCGTTTCAAAATCAACAAAGGGAGGGTGATAATGGGGTATCAGCCACTTGCAACTAAAGATGCAAAGGTTTTTAAGGATGCTGACAAGTTTGTGGCACATAGGTTTGTTGGGGAAGAGGGAAAGAAGCTACTCAAGTATGTGTATTGGTCCAATGGACGTGAGACTGATCATCCAACGGCAGAGAATAAGCAATGTCTGGGGAAGGATTTAGTGTTGATGTTGTCTAAGATCATGTTGGTGGAATTCTTCCTCCGTTATGACACTTTTACCATTGACGTCAATGATGGACCGCTCTGCATTCGGACACCTTGGGTGAAAATAAAGTCGTTGACTCGTGCTAGAATCTTCTGAAATGATGTTTTCATCAAAAATCATGTTTTTATTTCTCTTTTTTTTTCCCTTCTTTTTCCTTTCAAACATGGCAACTAGATTAATGGGTAATAAAAAAATTATAAACGTACATTAATTAAATTAGATTTGAAGTGTGGGTTGAAATGTTAAAAAGTTAGAGCATTTTTCAATTTTATCTGTAAACTATTTTTACACCAAAAGCATACTTTACTTGTCAAATTTTTACCATTTCTCTTCATAATGCGGGCCTTCTCCGTTTTGATCTTCATAAATGTACACGAGTTGGAAGATTAATACGACATTTGGAGACTCAATTTTCTAAAATGGAGATTTTAAATTTTTTACGTTCCCCTTGTCTTTTGTCTTTAAATTAAAATACGTACGTTTTGGTTAATTTTTTCCAAAGTATGTTTAAGTTGAAGTACTTAACAAAATTAATGTTTTCCAAATTTACACCATCAATGACATCTTAATAATATCTTCCGTATGGATATTTGTTTTGCTTCTCTCTCTTTGTGTGTCATTTTTCCGGCCATCCCAAAGCATAGGCCCACCAACCAGACTATTGAATTGGGCCCTAGATCCCATATCCCAAAAACTATACTAAGTCTATAAATTAAATTGTGTGGTGCAGTGTTAGTCTATTGTTTTTGTTCCTCGAGGTGTTAAGTTCAAGACTTACCCTCTTCATTTTTTAATGAATAATGTCGGAACACATACACTCTGAACACAGATGTCATTGAATACAAATGGGGCCCTATATCTGTGTCCGGATGTATTTGAAGTGTATATGTTCTTAAAATTTTTGTTTTTAATTTGAAATACTTTTCAACGTCAAAAATCATAGAAAAAAACTATCAGCAAGGCTCAAAACAAAGACATTAATGTAACTGAGGTCCAACCCCTTTAGTCAAGGATCCAACATAATTAATTTATTAATTCTTAACAAGATTCATATATACCAATATAGATATGATAATTTAAAATGAATTTTAATTTGGAAAAAAAATCAACTTGAATATATCACACCAGTATTTTTTTTTTTGTCAAATGTTTTCTCATCTTTCAATTATATTTTTTTACTTTTTCTATTAGTTCTGAGTAGATTAATTTAGATAATTAAAAATAAGTACAAAAAATAAATTAATTTTTATACTAATGGTTTTTTTATTTACAAAATATTTATATTTTTCATTTTTCATTTAGGACGAATCAAAAGATTCATAAAATTTTGCTACTTTTAGCTGATAACTAATTTTCATTTCAAGATGAAAATTTTGTTAATTGTGTTATTAATGATGTACATGTAACAAAATATATATAAAAAAATATATTATGTATATGAGTAAAGTAAGTAAAAGTACTTCAATTTTTTAGTGTCATGTTTTAAATTTAATTAGGTAAATTATGAAGTAACAAAAAAATATTTAATATTTTATAATTTTATAGCGTTCTTATTTTAAGGTAATTTTTTTATGAAATTTTTAAGAAAATATAGACGAGCCTCTTTTTCTGAATTTCCATAGGATCCAAATATAAGGGTGAAATTGGTTCGGTCTGGTTGTTTTTTTTTTTTTTTGTTATGACAGACCGAACTGATTGGTTCGAGTTGAAAACAGTGATATCCGATCTTGACCGAAATTGTAGATAAATTGAAATCATTTTTAGTTGCTTCGGTCAGGTCGATTTTTTCAAGGATTTCAGATCAGGTTAATCAGTTTGGATTAATTCGGTCCAGTTGATTTTTTGGAGATTTCAGATTGGGACTTCAAAATTGGTTTGTTTTTTTTTTCATGTTCCAGATCAATTCGGTTTATATCGGTTCGATATTCTAAATTGGTTTGATTCGGTTCGATTGAATATTGTATCATTCGGTTCGATTCGGTCCAAAAGTATTTAGTAAAACTCAAGACCAAACTGGAAATTAATTTTTTTCAAGAAAAAAATTAAAACTAACCAAATATATCATGGTCGCCCTTTGTCATTCTCCATCCTTTTCGCGTGCTTATCTCTTGGGTTCCTTCGTGCACAAGTATTTGATGATGTCTCTCTCTCCCACTCCCGCCGTCGCTCTCACGCTCTCACTATCGCTCCGTTTTTGTACTTAATTTATTTGCATATCTTTCTCCCTCGTTTTCCTTTTTCGTACTTTATTTAGGCGTGATTGGTTCTAATTTCATAGGCTGACGTCAAATATCTAATTTAGACATAAGGGCCCGTTTGGATAGGATATACCGAATAGGAATAATTTTTGGGTGGGGATAAAAATGCTGACGTAATATATTTGGCATGATTTGTGAGGACAAAAATATAAAAAATAATTTTTTATTCTTTCAAAAATAATCTCTGTTAAAGGGATAGAGGGGTATAATGTTTGGGCACCCCTTGTCCAAAAGTTATCCCCTAATATTAGCAAAAAAATAATACTCTCTTTTCCTTATTACAGCTACAAAATAACATTATTTTTCATTTTATCTTTCATCCAAATCAAATTCTATTTTATTTCTTTTTTAATACCACATTAAAATCATCTACTCTTTTAAACATCACATTAACATAGGTCAAATCTTCAAAAATAGTACTCTATTTTATCTTATCCCTTAATAACTTTCTTCTGAAAATAATTTTTCATCCAATCGGCCTTTGGGAGCAAATAATTCGTGTACAAACCTGGCTTTGGGTGCTTACTTGGTGGCCAAGTCTTGTCTTTTCCGAGTTTCGGGTATTTGTGTTATGAGTCCCAATTTGTATATTGAATTTCAGAAGGGACCGTAACTCTCGTTTACGAATTAAAAAAGGGGTAAATTTTACATACCTCCCCTGAGGTTTCTAATAGTTATAGATAACTTCTCTTTAGTAACTAAAATTATTCTAAAAATTACTTACCTTCTCTTTACTTTCTAAAATTTTATTTACCAGCCCTCTGTTATGGATTTTAGCTTCATTTAGGCCCAAATGTTAAGTTTTTATTAAATTTTTGTCGTTAGTGCTGCTTTCAAAGCGTAAAAGGTTTTTACTGGGTTGAATTTATCTCCGATGTTAACACATAATTTTTTTATAATTAAATTAACATTTTACTGGGTAAAGTGTTAATTTAATTTTAGTTACAATTGAAGAAAATTTGTTGTTAAAAACGATAAGTTTTATTTGTTATTTCCTAATATATTTTTATAAAGTTTTAGTTGTCTCGACAAGAGGAATTGAAAAAACCAAAATTAAGAAAAAAAATCTAGGTTTATAAAGAAACTAAAAACAATGCAATGTTAAATTTTTAATTTTTTTCGTTGCTAGTGAATTTTTTATGATTTTTGGTCATATATCTTTTTACTTTCTAGGTTTATTTTTTCAAGACAAAAGATTAGTTCAAAAAAATTGTCACGAATTTTATTAAAATTTTAAAAAAAGAGAACACCCTGAAACTAAAATACTTCATTATATATATGTGGGTGGGAATAAAAGGGAAGAATAAAGAACAAGTGAAGTGAACACCACCTCAGTTACAAACCCAACAATACACCAGTTTTACAAACCCATTTCACCATTCACTATACATTTCTGAATTTCACGCACAAACTAATTCAATGCAAAAAAGAGAGCAGATATGTACCCATGGGTGAGGATAAACAGAGAAACGGCCCATAGGTAGACCTCCAAAATAAGAGAAACAAAGCCATGCATGCCTCCAAATACAGGCAGGGTGGAGAGAATTCTGAGAAGATTCATATGGGATGTGGGAGAAAGGGAGAAGATCCACCTAGTGAGCTGGGATTTAATCACTAACGGGAAGAAGTTTGGAGGTCTGGGCATCAAAAAATTGGTGGAATTCAATCAAATTCTACATCATGGTTCTCTTCCATCCCACATCATGGCTTGCTTCTAGTGTGGAAAGTCATCAACTGCATCTCACAGAAGGAATGTCTAGCTATTTCAGTTAAGTCAGAGAGAAATAGCTTATTTTGGGATCAGACATGGTTGGGTCATGATCAACCTTTGACGGACGAATATGCTAGACTGTTTCTACTGTCAAACCAGAAAAATGCACAGGTGGATGAGGTATGTGGTCAAGGGAATTGGGCGCAATGAGTTTAGACAGTTCAAAAGAGGACCAGTAGTCTGGAAATTATGGAGCAATGACAACAAGTTTGATGTTAAAAATGCTTACCAAGCTTCGCCTGCGACGTAACTCAGCTCGGTAACCTCCATTTTCCTGGGCACTTCGGCCTAACGTCTGAGAATCACCTCTTGCAGGCAGTTATGGAGAAACATAACTCTTCCTAAGACTGAAGTATTCTCTTGGCAGCTCATGTTAGATAGAATTCCAGCAAAGTCTATCCCGTGTAGAAAAGGCATAATCCCTTTTAGCGAGTCTCACGTGATCTGCTTATAAGTCATAGGCAACCCTGATTTTCAATGTTAAGTTAGACCCATGGGTTTCTAATATTGTATTAGAGCTGGGTAAACATAAGCGATCCCATTCAGCCAAGTTCTTGTCCCATCTGCAGCAGAGCGATGGAAACCCCTAAGATCACTTCATGCTTGATTAATGGATTTTTTCATGGAAAGTTTGGTCTCACATATTGAATTGTTGAGGAAAGGCAGCTCCGTTCAGAGTGCAAGACTTAGCCATCTCATGGCTAAATTCGAAGTACTTCAACTTGCAAAAACATATCTGGGAAGCCAATTTTTTTGCTGATAAAAAAGAAAAGTGTGTGGACGAGGGTGGTGGTGGTGGAGATGGTGGAGGAGTACAGGATAAAAAAGGGATTGGAGTATGAAATGTTTATATGTATATATATAAATACATATATTTATATGTATATACATAGCTATATATAAGTATGTGTATACTCATATATCATTCTCCTGCCTCTGGCACTTTCGAGCAGAGCAAAAGAAGCTGGTATGCTGCTAAGCGGCATTAGAACCGTCGATAGGAGATAGACAAGAGAAGAGAATAGCTTCGATACGACCTGCTAGTCAATGGAAATCCATTCCATGAACCCAAGTCCCGGCCCAAGCTAAGTTGTCACTAGATAAACTGAGAAAATCGTTTTTTTCTTCATTGAATTCGTAGTGGTCGTTTTTTTCATTCTATAATTCTCGTTACGATATTGATTTTTTTTTGCTAAGCCGAAGAAATATATTCAATAAGAAAAAGCTACAGGGGGAAGAGAAGGCCCTAGAACAGAACTGTAGGTGATAACAGATTGAAAACGTTGGTAAGATATACCAACGCGATCGAGCAAGGAAGAAATACAAAACACCAAATTCACCCACAATTATCTAAATCTAGCCGAATTGGCACTTCCACCTACTTTCACAGTTTGAATTCCGTCCAAATCTCTGACCATCTGCTCCACCAAATAGGCATTTAGTCGGCAATTAAGACGGACAGATAACAACTACTAGCCGAGGAAAGAGACACTAAGTCGCCAAGGTTTCTAGGGTCGCTAGACTTGTTGGGCGCTACACCCCCACTTCCCTCAAATGGCGGGGCCTTAGCTCAGTCCCACTCCGCCTTCTAACAAACAGCAACATCAAGGTCGATCAGGGGGCAGGTAATAGCGGACTAAGTATTTTGGGTGAGTCCTGAACTGGTTGTGACGATCACTCAGGTGTTGCCAAAAGAATTTCACAATGAGATTTTGTTCAAAATAACAATTTAAGTATTTTAGGATCAAATTCATTCTTATCTAATAGAATTTGAAATTTTTTAGAACAAAAAATGGATGAAAACTCGCACACTATATGAAATTAGAACCCTGATTTAAATAATCTAAATATTAAAGGTAAAGCAATAAACTATTCTATTTTAACAGCTGAGGGATGTTAACACCATTCAAATTTGAAGACTGTGGTAATGTTTTAGGTATTTGCTGAAACATGTTTAAGACATTAAAATCTTTATTTTTTTTTATTCTCTGAAATGGTGACGCGAATTTCTGTCGCTAAAATTGGGGGACTAATAGGAAATTTGGAGACTCAATTTTCTAACGGCATACAACATACAAAGGCTAGTTTTGCCAAGGGTTCTGTACCGATTATGTACATATATGAGTTAGGTAAAGGTCTGTTTGATTTGGAAAAGTCTATATACACAGATCTGAACACAGATGTGTCTGGACCGCCGGATGTACATGGAACCCTTGATAATTTAAGGGTCTTACGTGCATCCGACGGTCCCGAACACATCTATGTCTGGATTTGTGTATATAAATCTGTGTATGTAACATTGTTCGTTTGGTTTAGTGTTTTTTAAATAAAAAAATTAAAGTAATATTTGTGAATTATGTTTAAGAAAAAAAATTCTAGAAATGCCATTTGTACCGAACCACCACCGAAACAGGTGGCAAAGTGGGGTCCTCCCTGAAATTTTTTTCTCTCCCTCTCTCATTAGCAATCAAATTCAATAAAAATATTTTGATAATAAGTTTTTACATCAACAAATAAACATTCAAAAAATATTTTATTTTACTTCAATAAATATTTTTGCTTTTAGTATTCTATTATTTTGGTATCTTTCATAAAATATATGAAAATAAAAAATATATATATACTAAAATAAAATTTTTCTGAATAAAAATATCAAGAATAGAATGTTAATTTATCTCAGCAAACAAAATGTGAAAAGTAAAAATTTGTGACCGAAATCGAAAATATTAAAGACAAAAATATTTCGAAAGAGACATATTTATTTTTAGTATTTGTTCACAAAAATTTGCTTTTGTTAGTTTTTCGTCAAATATTTGTGTCAGTTAATTCATCAGGGACAAGAAGAATCAAAAAAATATAAACGAAATTTTAAAAATTTAGAAAAGATAAAAATAATTCAAAAAACTTATCTAATTGATAAAAATTATAAGCAGTGTGGGGTGCGTCCGTTTAAGGGCGTTGGAGAAAAGTACAGCATAAAGGGATTCAAATTCAAACTTCTGCTCTTAATCTGCTTTCTGCTGAAATATATGTGCATATGTAATGCAATACGTCCACCTTTAAAATGTTTCCAAAAATTACAAAATTTTATAATTTTCTCTCTGTTTTGAAGATGAATTGGCCTCCTAAAGAGAGTTTCTTGGAACTATGGTATAGATGTAGGGAGTAGATTCACCTTAAACTAACTACATTTTGAGCACAACTAAGGATTGGTTTACTTTTATTTTTTCAATCGGCAAAAAGTAAAGATACATTAATCTTTGAAAACGGAAGTTATAAAGATACAAGAAGAACAAGCACACAAGGTACCACTGTGACCAATTTGAATCTCGACCAATTTGAATCTCGATCAGGTCCGCACAAAAGAGAACAACTATCACACGCCACTTGAATTCCTTGATAAGTGCCAACTATTAAGAACAGAAAATGGACTACAGGGCATTCCCTTGGGCCAAAAACAAAACCTGTAAATTATCTCTCTAATGGTCTAGATTACAATACATACATCTTAAATCATAACCAAAACAACATCCAGCAATCTGCAGTATACACCTTGAGGAGAATACCTTCAAAAAGCATGAACACCTTCAAATGCAGGAACAGAGCCATTGTTAAGGAGCTAGGAACACAATTGATCATATAACCATCACAAGAGAGAACAAATCCTTTAAAGCAAATGAGAAGACAACTTTGCACTCTATCGTATCAACCTTCCAGATCATGAACATTCCTTTTTTTTTGGCTCAGTAAAATTGAGTGTATGAATCTGACGAGGGTAAAATGTAATTGAGAAAATACATTTAGACCCCCCGAGTAAATTCGGAGTTCGGCCGAGACCGAATAGCATACCCGGAAGCACGTGCTGATCACGTGAGATAACGGCCGGCACGAGAAGTGCCGACTCTACCCAAATCAGGATAAAAGAACCAGGTATTGAGGTGCCGACCTGGGAAAGGCGGAACGACGACCCGCCGAACTGAGAAAGTCGGTCAGGATTACGGGCAGCCCGTGGGAAGTGACAGATAACCGCTCTTCTGAAAAGGGTATGGAGCCCCGGATATGATGGGACAAGACAAGACTCTGTCAGGAGGGACATGGACGTGAAATCCATGTCCAATCAGAAGACACTTCGGTGGAAAAGAAGGTTCCAAGAGAATTAGAGCAGAATGGAAAGTCTATAAATAGAGCTGGAGATGAACAAAAAAGGTACGCCTGAATATACGGTTTTGGCTTGCTAATAGAGAATATTAGCCTGAGCTAGCATTTTCCCTGTGAGATTGTGCCTGACTTAATCATCGGAGTGTTCTCCTGCCACAGCGGCAGAGAACTCTTTGACAGGTTATTCTTTTGCAGATCACAGGTACACATATTGAGAGAAGCACCATTTCGGCTGGATAGTGAGTCTCTAGCTTTCCGTCCCGATTTTCAAAATCAACCCACTCACAATTGGCGCCGTCTGTGGGAAAGTTAAAGATTCATGGCTGAAACACCTAGGAGAGATCAGGGAAGGGAGAGGGATAACAGGGAAAAGTCAAGATCCCCCCCTCCGGTTCCACATAAATCGAAGGGTCCTAGGAGAGAGATCCCCAAGGTTCCCCCACCAAGGATAGTAGGAGAACAGCCCGGGGAACAGGCGATGCCTCCTACCGATCTGCCAGCTGCCAACACATTGGGAGCTCCAGCGCTACCCACACCGATGAATCTGGAGCAACGTACAGATCGTCCGCGAGAAGCGGAACGATCGAGAAATAGGGACAGGTCCCTAACTCAATCCCGAAATGAGGGAGGGAGAGAATCCCGAACTCATGAAGGGTCTCGACGACACGAGGAATACAACGACGCCGATCGGATCCGGAAGAGGGATCGGGAAATAGACGACATGAGGCGTTACATCCGACGTATGGAGAGGGAGAACCAAACTCTCCGTAAACGCAAAGATCCAGTCTACCATTCAATGTCCGGACGTGACGAACGATCTGAGACTGGACCATCTCGGCAAGATAGCCGACACGAGCCCAGTAAAAGGCCCCGAGGAGGGGAAAGGCAGATGGGGGCATCGTCTAAGCGAGCCGGACCACCCCAGGCTCGGCCAATTCCGGACATGAGGGAATGGTTAAATCAGCGGGCGGAGTCAGCCCCAGACGTCCAGCCGAAGCTCCCGCAACAGCCTTTGCCGCCGGTAGCTCCACCGACCGACATGAGGGCTTGGCTAAACCAACAATTGGGACTCAACCGCCCAGAGGACGATCAAAACCACAAGGAGTTGCAGCAACTGGCAGTGTCGCCGTTGTCGGTCCAGATAGAGACGGAGGACTTACCCAGAAAGTTTGTCCCTCCGAAGTTCACAATCTATAACGGACGAACGGATCCGATGACTCACGTCAAAGGATTCGTGAACTCCATGATGATCTACGTGGGCCAGGACAGCCTGTACTGCAAGGTGTTCTCCCTGAGCTTGGGAGAGATAGCCTTGAATTGGTTTCAGGCTTTGCCGCCGAGGTCAATTACAAGCTGGAGGCAGCTGGCGGACCAGTTCCTCAAAAGATTTGTGGCTAACCGAGCACAGAAGAAATACGTGAACACACTTCTGGCCTTGAGAAAAGGACCAGAAGAGGACCTCAGACAGTACGCCAGCAAGTACTGGGCCACCTACAATGAGATCGGGGACTGCACAGAAGCCTACGCCGTGGAGTCTTTCAGGCTTGGGCTATCATACCGAGATCGGCTCAGAGAGTCTCTCACCATTGATCCCCCAAGCACCATTGCCGACTTAATGAACAGAGTCGAGAAGTACGCCAAGTTTGAAGACGAGATCCGCCGAGACAAAGATCGGCCAGCAGCAAAGGCGCGCGGGAATGCGGTGATGGTGCCCGAGGCCAAGAGGCCCAGGGTTGAGGTGGCCGAAGTTACACAGGCACCAAGGGAGAGAAGACCGCTTGGGGCTCAGGCGTATAAAGCTATACGTACGGTTTTCAACACCCCGATCTTTCGGATGATCTACCCCCTGAAGAACGAGCCTTTCTGGAAATGGCCAGCGGGAACAGGAGAGCTGGTGAAGCGTGACCCGAGCAAAGATTGGTGCAGCTATCACCGGAGAAACGGCCATATGACGGAAAGGTGCAAGGCGCTTAAACAATTCCTAGAGGAATTAGTTGAAGCCGGGCATCTTCGACGTTATGTAGCCGAACAAAGGCAACAAGTGGTTCAGCCAGAGCCAATGGAAGCTGAATCCTCGGAGGAAGAGGTGATGGTAACTGGGACCGTGCATGTCATACACGCGGCAACCCCAGTTCTAGATGAAAGAGAAGCTCGGCTCCAGCGCCGCCGAGACGGACACGAGCACCACGTACAACATCTCGGGCAAAAAAGAAAAGAGCCCGAGACGCAGAAGGAAACAGTCATTTCCTTCTCCGAGAAGGATTTGGAGGGGGTAACACGTCCCCATAACGATGCTCTGGTGATAACGCTGCTCCTCGGCACCATCAACACGGAGAGAATCCTGGTTGACCAGGGCAGCTCGACGGAGATCCTGTACTATGATGCCTTCAAGAAACTCCGGCTGGACAAGGCGGACTTGAAGAAGGCCGACATACCACTCATCGGTTTCAGTGCCGAAGCGGTCTGGCCCTTGGGATCCATCACCATCCCAGTCCGAGCAGGGAAAATAACTTTGGATGTGGATTTCCTGGTGGTGGATGTACCATCTGCTTACAACGCCATCGTGGGGAGAACTTGGCTCCATAGGTTGGGGGCAATTCCTTCTACCTACCATCAGATGTTGAAGTTCCCGGGAAAGAAGGGGATCGAATGTGTTCGGGGTAACCAGACGACAGCGAGAAGCTGTTATGTCACCTCCATCAAACACAAGCCTAAGGCCGAACATGTGAAATCCATTGAAGTCCCAGATCGGCCGACGATAGAGGATATCGGGCGAAATCCAGCCGATCGCGTTGTTGAGAAACTCAAGCAGGTACCGGCTCACGAGACGGACCCGGAGCGGTATTTTCTGATCGGGGCAGAACTATCAAAGCAGGATGAGGAGGCCCTGGTCGCATTTCTTAAGGAGCATGTAGATGTATTCGCTTGGACACCACAGGAGATGCCTGGGGTGAGCCCGGATATCATATGCCATCACTTGAATGTGGATCCAGCCCACAAACCGGTGATGCAGAAAAGGAGAAGACCGGCAATCCAACATGTGGACGCCGTAACAGAAGAAGTAGATCGGCTGCTGGAGGCCGACGCCATCAGAGAGGTGCACTACCCCGAGTGGTTGTCTAACACCGTGGTGGTAAAAAAGAAGAATGGCAAGTGGAGGGTATGTGTAGACTTCACCAGCCTCAACAAAGCTTGTCCCAAAGATAGCTTTCCACTGCCCAAGATAGATCAATTGGTGGATGCCACGGCTGGGTATCGGCGCATGAGTTTCCTGGATGCGTATCGGGGGTATCATCAGATAGCCATGTACGCGCCAGATCAAGAGAAGACGTCCTTCATTACTCCTCGCGGACTCTTTTGCTATAAGGTGATGCCATTCGGCTTGAGAAATGCAGGGGCAACTTATCAGCGGTTGGCGACTCTCATGTTCAAAGAGCTGCTTGGGAGGAGCATGGAGGTCTACATCGACGATATGGTCATCAAGTCAGAAGAGGCCGAGTTCCACATAGATGATCTCGGCAAAACTTTCCAGGTGTTGAGGAAATACCAACTCAAGCTGAACGCATCGAAATGCGCTTTCGGGGTCAGCTCAGGGAAATTCTTGGGGCATCTGGTTACACGCAGAGGGATAGAGGCCAATCCCGATCAGATCGTCGCCTTGCAAAATTTACAAAGCCCCCGAACTGTGAAGGAAGTACAAAAGCTAACCGGAATGGTGGCAGCCCTTAACCGGTTCATCAGCCGATCATCCGATCGATGTCGGCCATTCTTTCAGCTGTTGAGAAAACGGTCCAAGTATGCGTGGGGGGGGGAATGCGAAAGAGCTTTCCAAGAACTGAAGAGCTACTTGGCGAACCCCCCGCTGATCATGACTCCTGAGAAGGGAGATGTATTGACACTCTATCTGGCCGTATCCGAGCATGCGGTCAGTGCGGTATTGTTGAGAAACAAGGATGGTGAGCAGACACCAGTCTATTATGTGAGTAAGACACTTCTGGATTCGGAGACTAGATATCTCCCCCTCGAGAAGCTGATCCTGTCCCTCATGGTGGCATCCAGAAAATTGCAGCACTATTTCCTGGCCCATACGATAGAAGTGCCGACCAAACACCCCATCAGTACTGTCTTGAGAAGAGCGGAACTGTCGGGAAGGGTAGCAGCTTGGTCTGTGGAGCTTGGGGAATACGACATCAGATTCCTCCCGAGGACGGCAATAAAAGGACAGGTCTTGGCAGATTTTGTTGCGGAATTCTCCCACGAGCCAGTAGAGAACGTCGCTTCAATCTCAGAGGAGGATGCGCCCGAACAGGGGGAAATAGTTCCCGACCAGACACCATACTGGAAACTGTTTGTTGATGGGTCATCTTGTTCGAGGGGGTCTGGAGTCGGCATCGTGATAGAAGAGCCAGGTGGGTGCTATTTTGAGCAATCCTTCCGGTTGAACTTCAGCGCTTCCAACAATGTTGCTGAATACGAGGCGCTGATACTCGGACTCAAATGCGCACGAAATCTGGGGGCGGAACATGTGGAGATCTTTTGCGACTCACAATTGGTCCTCAACCAGCTTAGTGGAGAATATGCCACCCGGGACGAGAGGATGACTGCCTATGCAGAAAGGGCCAAAGCAGAGTTGTCAAAATTCAAAAGAACAATGATGACGCATATCAGCTCAAGACAGAACGACCACGCTGATGCCTTGGCATGTCTGGCTTCGGCAATACCCAGAGACAAGCTCAGAACCATATATGTGGACTCCATCGAGAATCCGAGCATCGACATCCCAATTGCTGAGAAGGCTTTGGAAATCGATCTCGGCCCGAGCTGGATGGATCCCATTATCGCCTACCTCACTGGGGGAACTGTCCCCGAAGAAAAGAGAGAAGCCCACAAGCTGCGGATCAAAGCAACGCGCTTCTGGCTATCACCAAAGCAAGAACTTTACCGTAAGTCCTACACTGGCCCCTATTTAAAATGCGTACATCCTACTTTAGTTCAGAAATTCTTGTATGAAATCCATGAGGGGATATGTGGGAGTCACGCTGGGGGCAGGTCCATAGCCCATCGTGCCATATCTCAAGGGTATTGGTGGCCATATATGCAAGAGGACGCAAAGAAGTATGTCCAGATTTGCGAAAAGTGTCAGAAGTTCGCCCCGATCACACATCTGCCTGCAGCCGATCTGTCGCCGCTTACTAGTCCATGGCCTTTTGCACAGTGGGGGATGGATATCGTCGGCCCACTTCCTAAAGCAACTGGGGAAAGGAAGTACCTGTTGGTTGCCACGGATTATTTTACCAAATGGATAGAAGCCGAACCACTGGCTAAAATCACCGAGAAGAACGTCGAGCGATTCGTATGGCAGAACATCATCACCAGATTCGGCATCCCATACGCCATCGTCTCGGACAACGGGACCCAGTTCCAGGATAAGTTCAAGGCTTTCTGCTCACAGTACAAAATCAAGAACTACTACGCCTCCGTGGCGTACCCTCAATGCAACGGGCAGGCAGAAGCTTCAAACAAGACGATATTGGGAGGAATGAAGAAACGGTTAGAGAAAGCCAAGGGCAAGTGGGTGGAAGAGTTGCCACTCGTCTTATGGGCGTACAGGACCACTCCTCGCCGATCTACGGGAGTAACCCCATATTCACTTGCTTATGGCACAGAGGCTGTCATTCCACTTGAAGTCGGCATCCCGAAGAGAAACGGGAACGAGCCATGATCAGACTCGCTGCCTATCAATCAACTCTGTCTAGAACCTATAACAAGAAAGTCCATCAGAGGGAATTCAATCTCGGCGACCTAGTCCTGCGCAAGGTCATGGGGAACACGAAAGATCCAACTGATGGCAAGCTCGGGGCTAATTGGGAAGGTCCATACAGAGTAATAGGCCGACTCGGGAAGGGCGCCTACAAGCTGCAAGATCTGGATGATAAAGAAATACCAAGGACTTGGAATGTCTCCAACCTTAAGAAGTTTTATCAATAATTTCTTTATTCCAGTACTCATGTCTATTTCTCAATGAATGAAAGTTCCAGTTTCAATGGTTCGACTAGACATTCCGAAAATTTGTCAATCACGTCACTACTGGATTATAATGTTCAACACTTGAGAAAAGTTTGAACTCCTGGACACACTCGAGAAGAGTATAGGTTGAACAGCCGAACATACTTGAGAAAGGTTTGTTCGGCTCAAAACCTGAGAATTGTTGGAATATCCGAACATGTTTGAGAAAAATATGTTTGGACTTAGAGTACAAGTTAGACAGCCGAATAGATTTGAGAAAAGTTTGTTCGGCTCAATACTTGAAGATATTTAATACTTGAGAAAAGTTCAGTGCGTTAAGAGAAATGTTCACATCAAGACAAAGAGTTGCCGACGAAAGATTCAACTTGTATTCATTTATGTGTGAAGTACAAAAGCAAAAGAGCAGAAATGAATACAAAAGACTTGTGGCTACAAGGGAAAAACGACAGAATTACAAGAAGAAGAACACAGTCAACCGGGACACGACCCTTCCCAGACGTCCTTCAGGCGATGTCGGCGACGTCTTCCAGGATCTGGCCCTCTTCTGCAAAATTGTCTTCCGGGACTCGACCCTTCCCAGACGCAGAGCCTGCCCCGATGCCGGCTTCATCATAGTCTTCAACGGTCAGCTCGGCCTCGGGAATAGGTTCCTCCTCCTCGCCAAGATCAGAAGAGTGGGGAATCTCCTTGAACAGGGTCGAGTCGGCAGGAACGTTGCAGGCCTTCAGAGCAGCCTTCCAGCCAAGGGCCAAGAACTCCTCCTGCATCTCGGGAATCTGGTTATTGAGGAAGTCCTCGGCGGCTTCGTCCATGCCGAGCTTGCGGGCCTTGTTCTTCTCCTCGGCCATCTCCTCGGCATGCTTGGCCTTCAGCGCAACCAGCTCCGCCGCCAGCTCGGCAGTTCTTTTCTTCTCCTCAACCAGGAGATGGTCGAGGGATTCGGCTCTCCTGGCTACCTCGTGAGCCTTCTTCTTGTAGCCCTCAGCCTCATCATGAGCGATGGAGAACTTCAACTTGAATTCTCTCACCTCGGCTTCGGCTCTATTTAGTTTTTCCGCCCGATCCTGGCTCTGCCCAATGCAGAGCATGGCCTTCTGGATCGCCTACAGCATCAAAAGAAGAGTTAAGACAAACCCAGTTCAGGTATACAGAGGGTGTTACCAAAGTAAGAAACTTACAAACATGTTGTGAGCAATAGTTGTCCGAAGCATCACATGGTCTTCGGAGTCGTCATAGGGCGCAAGGTCCCTCGGCAGCATCACGGCCTCAGCCAGAGCCGTGGCAGTCCCCAGATCCATGACCGAGTCAGCGGAAGTGATCGGGGTCACTCCATTTATCAGCAGCTGCGGAGCCCAGATCTCGGCCTTTCTTGAGACCTTTGACTTGCCTTTCCCCTTGGAGGGGCCGACCTCATGAGCCTTCACCAGCCGCCGTTTTTTGTAAACGGCTTGATCCTCCTCGGCAGCAGCAGGGGTGGGGTTCGGCAGATTCCCCCCCTCTTCTGGCTTCCTTTTAACCAGAACGACTCCGGAAGGCTTCTTCGCCTCGGCTGGAGTCGACTTCTTCTTGGCCTCGGCAGCCTCCTTGGCCCGTTGCCTCATCATGTCCTTCAAACTCGGCATACTTGGATTTGCAGACATGATATCGGCGTCTGATTCCTCCTCGCCCTCGGCGTCCCAGGTGATTCGGGGTGGGGACCGAGTCCGTTCGGAAGAGGATGACGGTGAGGAGCTGGAAGATTCGGCAACCGCAGCGACTGTTACGCGGCTGGGTTCCCTAAGATATGGCAGAGGTATGGCCTCGGGGACAGCAACTATAGAAGTCTCTGCTACCGCCTCGGCCACGTATTTTTTCTCTTTGATATAACCCTTGTAGGACGGGTTATATCGCAGCAGCACTTCGGCGGACCTTGCTTCGGTTTGCCCTGCAACGCCCTTATATTGCAGAACTTTTTTTAGATCTTCGGGGTGTGTACCTTGCGAAGAGCGACCGCGGTTTGCGTTTTGAGCTGAAAATGACAAGACAAACACAGTTAGAAGCCTAAGGTCGGCAGAAATGCAAAAATCAGAAATAGAGGGGAAAGGAACTAACGGGGTTGCCCGAATCTACGGGGAACTGGTATCCTCTTGACCTCGGGCTCATCAGAAGAGAATTCCCAATTCCCCGAGACGATCAGGAAGTCGTCATCATTTCCTCTATTCGAATCGACAAGTTGGGTGACTATCTTCTCTCGGCCTCTCCGGGACTTGAGATACCACTTATCGTCTTTATTATACACCATGTCGTAATTATGGTTGATGTCCCAGAGATCTAAGTTCGTGTTGCATAGTTCGTTCAAACGAACTATGCCCATGATAATCCTATATGTGTTTATGGAAATCTGCATAGGATTCAGCCGATACCAGGACAGAACCCTACGCAGTAAAGGGTGGAGGGGGAATCTAACCCCACCCTCAGTGACGGCCATCAGAGGGATATGGATGGAGTCCTCATCCCGAATCTCAGGATGAGTCTCAGGCCTATTTATTTCTATTGCTACGTCATCTGGGATGTTGTAATGTCTACGGAACTCTGCTATGCTCGCCGGAGAGGCGAAGTGCTTACGGAAAATTCCCATGTTCAGAGAATAAGCGAGGAAGAAAGATGAAGAAAAAAGACAAAAGACGAGTTCTACAGGGACGACTTACGGAGGATGGGAGAACAGTAGCAAGAAAAGAAAAATGAAAGTGACGAAGTTGGTTTTATAGGGTTCAGGGCAGGTGAATCTGATACGTCGCACGATTTTCAACCCCAACCGTCGGATCCATTACTCTTGGACCAATCAAAGAAGCGCATCTGGGATACTGGAACGACACGTCAGAGCACGCGCCGGAAGAGGGCACGTCTTTCACCAGAAGGGAAACAAACGGTCACTTCGCATTTATGGCAAGACAGGGCATGCCTCAAACGGACCAGATACGGATGAGCATCCTCTGGATCGATACAAAGTTCATCATGAATACGCTAGATAGCCTCGCCTACTCCGACAGGTCGGTTCAGAGCAGCCGAAGCTAGGGGGCAAGGGGAAAGTCTGAGAACACCTGTTCGGCTCGACATTTGCTCGGCGCCATACTTGAGAAAAGTATGTTTGGCCCCACGCAGATTCGGCTCAATGCTTGAGAAATTCAACACTTGAGAAAAGTTTGAATCCCAGGACATGCTTGAGAAAAGTATGTGTTTAAGCCTAATCCGAGGTTAAACAGCCTTACAGATTTGAGAAAAATCTGAGAAAATTCAACACTTGAGAAAAGTTTGAATCCCAGGACATGCTTGAGAAAAGTATGTGTTTAAGCCTAATCCGAGGTTAAACAGCCTTACAGATTTGAGAAAAATCTGAGAATATTCAACACTTGAGAAAAGTTTGAATTCTAGAATATGCTTGAGAAAAGCGTAAGTTTAAGCCTGATCCGAGGTTAAACAGCCTTACAGATTTGAGAAAAATCTGAGAATATTCAACACTTGAGAAAAGTTTGAATTCTAGAATATGCTTGAGAAAAGTGTAAGTTTAAGCCTAATCCGGGGTTAAAACAGCCCTACAGATTTGAGAAAAATTTGAGACAGTTCGACACTTGAGAACGGTGAGAACATCCGAACAGACTTGAGAAGTGTTTGTTCGGCACAGAATCGAGAAAAGTTTGTTCGGCAAAAACTTGAGAAAAGCTTGAGTTTAATTTAGGACTTGAGAAAAGTATGATATTCAGAAGGTTTGAAGACATTCCATTTAGTGCAAACACGCTGTTCAAAGGGAGGCAATTACAGTCCAGATCCAGCATCATGCAATAAGAAGGCTATAAAGGAAGTCCAAGCCTGTTTCATTGATTCTTGAAAAAGTGGGTTACATACGAGTTACAGAAACCAAAGAAACAACAGAAATCCTATGGCGCAACGTCGGCAGCCTGAACTACAACTACGTCAGCATCGGCTGCCTGACCCGCCTCTCCCTCCTTAGCAGCAGCAGGCTGGCCTCCGCCGGCTTCGGGTTCCCTGTTCTCCAGTTCGGCAACGGTCGGAACCCTGGAGAAGAGAGGAGAACCCCTTGGCACTTGGGCGGCCTCCAGAGCGGCCTTCCAACACAAACCGACGAGGTCGGCCTGGATCTCGGGCATCTGGTTCTCCAAGAAGTCGGCAGCAGCATCCGACATGCCCTTGGCATAGGAGCTCTCCTGAAGCCGTCTCAGCTCGGCCTCATGCTGGGATTTGAGATTGGCCAGCTGCTCTTCCAACCCAGCCGACCTCGCCCTTTCAGCCCCGAGCTGGGACTGAGCAGTCTTAGCCACCAGTTCGGCTTCCTGGGCCCTCTTCTTGTGCGAGGCCATGCCTCCCTGGATTTTCAGGAACCTGGCGTTGGACGCCCTCAGCTCCAACTCGATAGTGTTGTATCGAGTCTCCAGGTCCTGGCAACGGCTCAGGCACATCAGGGATTTCTGCGCAGTCTGCAACAAAGTCAAGAAGTATGAAATCAGAAACGAAATCGCGAGTAAAACAATGGAAAAAGCCGAGACAGGATACTTACGAAAACTCCATGAGCCATCACAGATCGCATCATGGTTGGTAGGTCGAGGCCTTGGTAAGGCTCGACGTCCTTGGGCAGCATCAGCGCACCCGTCAGGGTTTGCGCGACGTCGAGATCAACCGCCGAGTCGGCGACGGTGATGGGATCGACCCCATTTACCAGCAGAGAAGGGCGCCAGGGGGCAGCCCCCTCGATAGCCTTGGCCTTATCGGCCGTTTTGCTCCTCTTCGGCGAAGAAGTTGTGGCGGCATCCTCTTGAGCAAGGTCCCTTTGCCTCCGCTTCAGGATGAGAGGAACGTCATCCTCAATCGGAGCCTCTTCAGACACAGAGATCGGTCCTCCCCGCGGCAAGCTCGGGCCAGTGTCAGGCTGCTTCTTCTTCTGCTGCCTCATCAGCTCGCGGAGATTCGGGACGCTGGGGTTACGGGCCATTATATCCGAACTCTGCTCGGACGCCGCGTCGTCTTCAGAATTCCAGTTGCCAGGCGACCGGGAAGAACTATGCTCCGAGCCGGTGGAGCTAAATCTTATCGGGGAATTCCCGATATCAGCTACTGTCACCGGAACTGGCCGCTGAGCTTGGGAAGTCGGCACTGCCTCAGGAAAGTATCCTGGGAGATCGGCACCAACAGTTGCGGCGTCAGGAATCGATTTTTTAATGTAGCCCCTGTAACTCCCAACGTATCTCAGGAGCACTTCGGGGGAGCGTGCCCAACTTCGGCCAAAGGATCCCGTGTATCGGGCGATCCTTTTAACAGCGTCGAGATTTATTGATTGTTTGCTCCGGCCCTGGTTGGCGTTGGAAGCTGCAAAAGGAATAAAGAAAAAGAAAACGTAGTCAGCTTCAAGATATGTACAAAATGAAAAAGAAAGAGACAAGAGACAAAGTCGGGGCACTAACGGATGGCTCCGAACCGGGTTGGAATATGGAACTTGGGACGGTCAGGCTCGTCTCGGCCGATTTCCCAGTTGCCAGTAACGATAAGGAAGTCATCGTCGTTACCGCGGTTGGAGTCCGTCAGGTAGGTGACGATCCGCTCAATATTGGGCCTATTCTTCAGGTAATAGGCATCAGAGCCCTTCCTGACCATGTCATAGCAGAAGCGAATCTCCCGAAGCCCTATATCGGTGCGGTTCAGCCTATTCAACTCTACTATGGAATGGATGATCCTATAGGTATTGATGGATATTTGCATCGGGTGAAGCCGATACCAGCAAAGCACTTCGCGGAGAAGGCGATTGAGCGGGAATCGGACTCCACCCTCGACGACCGCCATCAAAGGGACGTGAAGGGTGTCAGGATCATTCCCGTCACGAGGAGTGTGGGGGTCATTGATCCCGACGGCAACATCCGCGGGGATGTTGTACCGTCGCCGGAACTCTGCCATTTTTTCCGGCGTGTTCACTAATTGCCTAAAAATCCCCATTACAGAAGAGGGAAGGAGGCGAAAGATCAAAGAGAAGAGGGGAAACCTAAGACTCTGGTTGAAAGAACTTACAAAAGTGGTAGATTTCTTTCTCTGGTACGACGACGATGGAAAGTTGCAAAGGGAAAGTAAAAAGAGAAGGGCGAGCGAGTATTTAAAGGGGGAGAAGCCAGACGGATCAGACCCTACGCCTCCCCAATGAGGGTGCTCCACCTATGGGGACGCGCGAGAGGCGCGTGGCCCCAAAGCCATTAAAGCCAGCTGCACACCCTGCCAGACTTCAATGCGACGTCAAATCCAAGAGAGGTGGTTCAGAAACCGCCCGATCTTGCATAAGAGAGGGCACCGCGGGTATACTATATAGCCTCGACTGCTTCGCCGAGACGGTTCAAAGCAGCCGAAGCTAGGGGGCAATTGACGAGGGTAAAATGTAATTGAGAAAATACATTTAGACCCCCCGAGTAAATTCGGAGTTCGGCCGAGACCGAATAGCATACCCGGAAGCACGTGCTGATCACGTGAGATAACGGCCGGCACGAGAAGTGCCGACTCTACCCAAATCAGGATAAAAGAACCAGGTATTGAGGTGCCGACCTGGGAAAGGCGGAACGACGACCCGCCGAACTGAGAAAGTCGGTCAGGATTACGGGCAGCCCGTGGGAAGTGACAGATAACCGCTCTTCTGAAAAGGGTATGGAGCCCCGGATATGATGGGACAAGACAAGACTCTGTCAGGAGGGACATGGACGTGAAATCCATGTCCAATCAGAAGACACTTCGGTGGAAAAGAAGGTTCCAAGAGAATTAGAGCAGAATGGAAAGTCTATAAATAGAGCTGGAGATGAACAAAAAAGGTACGCCTGAATATACGGTTTTGGCTTGCTAATAGAGAATATTAGCCTGAGCTAGCATTTTCCCTGTGAGATTGTGCCTGACTTAATCATCGGAGTGTTCTCCTGCCACAGCGGCAGAGAACTCTTTGACAGGTTATTCTTTTGCAGATCACAGGTACACATATTGAGAGAAGCACCATTTCGGCTGGATAGTGAGTCTCTAGCTTTCCGTCCCGATTTTCAAAATCAACCCACTCACAGAATCTTTGAGAGAAGTTACAAAGATTAATATTGGATCAAAGAAAAACATGCCTACGCAAGGCCAGACAAAGATCTCAAATCCTAGAAAACAGGCCAGAAGATAGCCAGGAGCCATCTAAAAGGAAAAAATTAAGCCTAAAACAAAGACAAAATCCCTCCATAACAGAGGCTGTTTGGATTCTAAAACCAAATCAAAAGACACCCTGCAAACAGCTTTTAATCTGATCCATACGAGTACTCCAATTGATGTTTGCTTCTGGTCCGCCAAATAGCCTTTGTTTTGATGCATTCTACTGTGTCTTCTTCATTCAAAGGCATGGCTTTGAATATGTGGTTATTTCTCAGAATCCATAGAGTCCAGAAAGTTGCATAAAGGTATGTCTTCCAAAGTGTTTTAGCTTTTCTGGTTGGGTAAATTACCTTTATATCCCTTCGACTTTAGTTATAATTTCGATTTGGTCCTTATAGTTTCAATTTGAACACTAATATCCTCCACATTTGACATTTGGTTCAATGTGCCCCTGCCGTTTGTTTCCGTCCAAACCAGCTGACGGAAATTTGCCATGTGCCATTCACGTGGGCACATATATAGGGGTATTCTGGGCATTCTGCATGATGCATATGTTGGAGGGAAGGGATCTTACGTTTCCCGCCGAAACCACACTTGGCAGGAGTAAAAAAATGGAGATTGGTTTAGTATAAATTGAGGGAGGAAGAGTACGAAGTGTAGGAGTTACACTGCAAACTTTGGACCATGACTTCTAGGGTCTGTGACTGTGGCCTTCCAGCTCGAACAAGGACTTCATGGACTGCTACAAATCCAGGCAGGAGGTTTATGAGCTGTAAAAACTATGGGGTGAGTGGCAATCTTTTGATTTTTGAAGTTTATGTCTTTCCCATTTCCTCATTTTGTCCTTTTCGGCTGTAGGAAAGTGGGTCATGTGGATTTTTTGCTTGGTTTGACCCTCCTATGTGTGAAAGATCAAGACAAGTGATACCTGGATTGTTGAGGAAGATGACATCCCTGGAGATGAAGGTGGCAGTATACGAAGGGAGGGAGAAATTGTTTTTCGTGGCATTTTATTTTTGTTTGGTTATGCTGATCTTGGCTGGCTTCATCATTTACTGGCTGATGAAGAAGCGGATTAGAGCCATTGTGTAATGAAATCTTGGTTATGATGAAATCTTGTATTTAGTTTCTTAGCTATTTTATTTCACTCGTGTAATCAGAGCAGTAATGAAATCTTGTATTTAGTTTCTTAGCCACTTGTGTAATGAATCTATGCTGCCTGTTTGGAGAAGAATTTCTTTTATCTATGCTGCCTGTTTTTCAGACTTCGAACCAGTAGCAGTAAAGTCAAACCATTCCTGTTTGTGTAATGAATCAAACCATGGACTGATAAAGGCCATTGTGCTCACAAGCAGTAGACGAAATGGACTGATGTACTTTGAGTAGCAGTAATCAATCAGTAATCAAACCATGGACTGATAAAGGCCATTGTACTTTTGTGCTCACAAGCCATTGTGATCAATCAGTAATCAAACCAAGCCAGGCTTGCATTACCAGGCCACAATGGCTTGCATTACCAAATGGAACTGATAGCATCATCAATCAGTAATCGAACTGATAGCAGTAAACGAACTGATAGCTTGCATTACCAAATGGCTTGCAGTACCAAATGGCTTGCATTACCAGGCCATTGTGTCATAAGTGGCAAGCTAAAGCATGAACTGATAGCAGTAAACAACATCAACTTTTCATTTGCATTACCAAATACTTAAAGCAACATCCAGCTCTAACACCAAACACTTAAAGCAACATCCAGCTCTAACACCAAACATTTAACACATAAAAACAAATGAAAAGACACTTAAATACAGCAAAAACATCCAGTTCTAACACCACAGCAAAAATCCCCAGTTCTAACACCACAGCAAAAACATCCTTTTGTCCACTTTGTACAAACACAAAAACACAAAAATACAGGAACTGGAACTTGGTTCTGATCTGGTTCTGATCTGGTTTAGCTCATACTTGATCCTTTTGTCACCACTTTGTGTCCTCTCCATATGAAACTGCTTGGGTCTGATCTGGTTCGTGCATTGCCTCTTCCCCTTCCAACTTTGCTCCTTCCCCCCCTGCCCACTGGTGCCGGTTGTGGTTGGGTCTGACATGTTGACTGTGATGCGTCTCTTCCCCCACCAACAGAGCTCTGTGATGCATTGCCTCTTCCCCTTCCAACTTTGCTCCTTCCCCCCCTGCCCACTGGGGCCGGTTGTGGTTGGGTCTGATCTGTTGACTGTGATGCGTCTCTTCCCCCACCAACTGAACTGTGTGATGCATTGCCTCTTCCCCTTGGCCTCCCTCTTGGTTTCGCAGTTGGTACTCTAAAAACTAAGCCTCCACTTGGTCTCCTCCTAATGGTTGGATTTGTGGCATTCTTACAACTCCTCATGTTATGCCCCCACTCTCCACAATTGCCACATCTTAAAGAACATTTCACCCTTTTTAGTTTATGTTGGTTTTCATCTAATGCCTCATCTCTTCCCTTCTTTCTTGACTTCTTTGGCCTTCCACATGATCTCCCATAATGTGGGGGCAGGACTTCCATAAAGCCAGTCTTAGGCCACATTTTCCAGCCATTGATAGGATAGATTATACCCTTATATGTTCTTGCATAGGTCTCCTTCGAGTAACAGTCATCTACGTAATCCTCTATCCTCTTCCCAATGTACACGATTGCACTAATTGCATGAGGGCATGGTATGCCTCGTAAATCCCACTTCCTACAACTGCATGTTCTATCCCCCAAATTTAGGCTATACTGTGCTGGGGCAGAGCAGAAAACCTGAAAATGACCCTCCCCCGACCAAATTGGGTTACAACCACGACTTTGTTCTTTATATTTCTCTAACTTCTTCCATATGTTTGGACATAACGAGTTTTCCCAATGCTGAATCTTTGCTCTCCTACTCGTTAACCTCTTCATTAGGTAACATCTAATACTTTCAAGCAAACTTACTATTGGTTTATCCCTAGCATCTCTAATGTCAGAATTAAAACCCTCACAGAGATTGTTGACTAGGATGTCACACTTGTTCAAGCCTGAGAAATGAGACCTTGACCATTGCATTGGCGGCTTAGAGGCTAACCAGTTATGAGCAGCCACATCAACTTTCTTCAGGTCTTCCATTGCACTCTCGAAATCTGGCACTGTTGTAGCCCTAGCTGCCTCCCAAAGTAGGTTCCTCAGTTCCATCCCTTTGTGAAGCTCTCTAAAATTGGGGTACAGATGTCTGGTACAAAATCTATGCTCTGCATTGGGCACCAACGACTCCAGTGCAGGAACCAGGCCCTGCTCATGCAATGTTAGTGGTTAATTGAGGTGCACATTCTTGTAAATATATGTTCACGTATAAATGAAAGTTACAATGTACATACCTTTTGCTTGTCTGTCATGAAAGTCCATGAATGAGAGTTCTCAATCTCAAGGTCCTCCATTACTAACTCAATGAACCATTGCCACGAGTCTCTGGTTTCACTCTCCACCACAGCATACGCAAATGGAAATGACTGGTTGTTTGCATCTATCCCAACAGCCACTAACAGTTGTCCCCCGTGTGGCCCTTTCAAATGGCATGCATCCAAGCATATCAGTCTCCTGCAGCCATTTTTCATTCCTTCCTTGAGTGCACCCAAGCATACGTATATCCTCTCAAACACTGGTTGTTCATCCTCATTCGTAGGGGGTGTAGTTTTCATTATCATTGTTGTGTTTGGATTTGTTCTCCTAACCTCTGCACAATAGTCCCAAATCCTTCCATATTGTTCAACAAATGACCCCTCAATGAGCTCAAGTGCTTTCTTCCTTGCCCTGTAAGCTTGGCTCCTAGATATATTGACCACAAAGTCCTTCTTTGCTGTCTCTTGTATGTGTTCTAAAGGCATACGTGGATTCGACCTTATCTTGTCCATGTACTTCTTCGCAAGCCAATCGGAAGTTGCACCTCTCACATGGAATGACCTACCACATGTGTGCTTGTTTCTTAGTGATTTGACTTGAAATGATTCACTCCTTTGTGTCAATGATCCAAAAATATACCATTTACACTGATTATTGGCACATACAGCTTTCACTCTCGTAGTCTCATTTTTTAGAAATTTTATGTCCTTACCTTGTTGGACTGAGTACTCTCTAACCGCAGCCCTAAACTCCTTCGCATTACTGAATCGCAAACCAAGTTTAAATTCCACCTTTCCCATGTCTTTTTCAGCTCTGAATTCTGGAAACCTACAATCAATTTCTTCATCAGAATTGGAATGTGCACTATGTAGTTCATCACATGAGTCAGTTCCAACCTCTTCACCATCCTCTAAACCTACTTCTGGTTCAACCTCTGTCCTCCGTTTACTTCCTCCCCACTCAACTCCCACGTCAACATTCGTTTCAAATATGAAGTCATCATCACTCTGTTCATACTCACTATCCAAATAAAAGGATCCATCAGAATCAGAACTGCTGCTATTCACATCTTGTACATCATGACCTTCCACATCCTCCTCCTCCACATCTTCCACATCTACATCTTCTGCATTATCATGTTCTACATCGTCGTCCTCTACATCTTCTACCTCCACTTCTTCACCCCATGCACCATGGAATGAACTACTCTGACTTTCTATAAAGTCAACAGGCTCTATATATAAATCTACTACTCTACTAGCAGGGAGTTGTGCAATCATTTCCATCACATCTCTGTCACTTAATAACATTCTCAGTCCATTTCTAATTGTTTTTGTAGTCATAACATAATAGTAGTTAATCATCCCTCTATACCCTAACTTCTCAACAATGTCAGCTATCTCAAGCAGTGAGAACTTGTCAGGGTGACAATGATCTACATGGGCAGAAGTCCCACCTTCATACTTAATGAATGGTGTACTCACAAACTTGCCTCCATGGAATATTTGCATGCTGAAATACTCACTTCCACCTACACATGCACAAAACGACATGAAGGGACCACAATGTTACCCACCGAGAATAAACAATGCATTCATGATGTAAGGAAAAAACAAAAAAGTATAAAAAAGTTAGTGGTGGACCACTGTTATTAACATATGTAAATCCAAAATGTTAACCGTTACTCTCACCAGTATTCGCCATCACAGACGGTTGGTGGTACACAGCTAGGGCTTCGATTAGATCTTCAGTCTTCGTGCTCCACGATTAGGGTACCGATTACGGTAACGACGAAGTGGTGAAGACGAACTGGGTAATGATTTGGGGAAAATTTGGAGCCCTAATAAGAAATTTGACGAACGAAGGCATAATGCCCGGAATACCCCTTCGCGTATCCACGTGAATGGCACATGACAAGTTTCCGTCAGCTTATTTGGACGGAAACAAACGGCAGGGCCACATTGAACCAAATGTCAAATGTGGAGGATATTAGTGTTCAAATTGAAACTATAAGGGCCAAATCGAAATTATAACTAAAGTCGAAGGGATATAAAGGTAATTTACTCTTTCTGGTTTGATATTGAGAAAACCAGATCTCCACCCACCATACTTCTCCAGATCTTCCGGATGCTATCCCATGTTATTGGCATAAACATCAAGACCAGAAGGAAAACACCAAGCAGCAGCTATTCATCATTCAATGCAGCAAAAACCATATTGAGATCTTCCTGACTTTAAGCAGACTCGAGTAGCAGAACAGTAGCAGGGGTATGGGGTATGGGGATCCACAACAAAACATGGCAGCAGTATCCTTCTGAAGCCACCAAACAGCAGCAGTATATATCAAAAGTATATACACCTTTCTGGATCAGAACCTGATGAATCTTTCAAATGCAGGAACAGAGCCTTTCTTAAGGAGTTAGAAACACCATTGATCATATAACCATCACAAAAGAAAACAAATCCTTGAAAGCAAATCCGAAGACACCTTGATTAACTCTATCAGATTAACCTTCCAGATCATGAACATTCCTTTGATGATTAGTTTTATCAGAACCACCTTGGACCTGGTTTTGATTTCTTCCGGATGCTATCTAAAGATACGTTTGCATGACGAAATTAATATTTAAAAAGTATAAATTGTTAATCACATCGGATTAATAATAATGAGATTAACTATGTATTTGGACAAAAAAATTTAAAAGGTAGTGGGTATTCCTGATGTTTAGTGATTTTTTGTATATTGTTTAGTAAAAAATTTTAAGATTAATCATCCTTCTCGACAAAAGAAACAAGAAAAGTAGCGCCGAAATTGAAAAACTTTCATCTAAGATGACGGCATAGACAATAAAGACAGCAAAAAAACTGCATCTTTCGAACAGTTTTTTTTTTTTTTTTTGGCTTCCGTGGATTTTTTGAAGTTTTGACCATAAATTTTACTTTTTAAATTTCTTTCGTCCAGATTAATAATTAATAAAAATATATAATTTAAAATTGATAAAAATTCAAAATAATTATACCGTCTACACTCTATTTGGAACTTAGAGAAAAGAAGAGAAAGGAAAGGAAAATTAAAAAAAATTCCCTCCTACTTGTTTGGTTTTTAGTGTAGAAGGAAAAGAAAAAATACAAGAGGAAAATAAATAGAATCCTCTAGAAATGGCAAAAGAAAAAAGGAGAGAAAATTTTGAAAAAGTCTAAATGCATTTAGTTAATTTCATTTTTTTCTTCTCCATTTTCTTTTTGAAACCAAACAAAGGAAAACATTTTTCTCTTATATTTTCTTTCATTTTCTTTTCAAACAAGGGAAAATAGTTAATTTTCTTCGCACTTTTCCCCTTAAATATTTTCCATTCTTTTCCTTTTCTTTCCACAAGTTCCAAACAAAACCTTAATTTTGCCCATGCCCTCTTAGATTACAATTATGCCCAAGTGGATAATTCATGAGGGTATAAATATACGCACTGTTGCCAATGCCACACCAATATGCAATAGTTCGAAACCTGTTGCCACATCAATTAGGCAGTAAATTGAATACTCCTTCCCTTCTTCAACTTCAGCAGCAGAAAACCTTGTATTGACTTCATCAGCAGAAAAACCACATCAGCATCAGCAGAAAACCAATCCAATCCTTCTCTTCTTCTTTAGAAAAGAAATCCTCTCTTCCTCTACAACTATGCTTACAATGTATGTTTCGGTAGTTCGTTTTATTTTGTTTTTGATTTTTACTTTTGGGGTCCTTCTTGCTCAAAATCTGGAGAAGGTGAAAAAGGTTTTCGGTGAACACCCGTACATCTTGGCTAGTATTGTACTGGCCCTGATATCAGTTCATGCAGCCATATTGGCCTTTGTCCCCCATCAAACACAACCACAACAGGGAGTTACGAACCAAAGCGGCTGGCGCTGGCTCCATTTGACGATGGTTGACGGCGCAATGATGGGCTTGGGCTTTGGATTCAATAAAATGGCAGATAAGAGTTCCCAATTCCTTATAATCACGCTTTTGTCTGGTCTTTACTGCATCCTTATGGTGCCGGCAGAACTCCCGTTTATGGAGTTGGGCTTCATGGATGCAATTACGGGAGTTTTTCTTGAACTCTTGGTAGCTGATGCTAATTATTTTAAAGAACATGTGTACGTGCTAGGTGGATTTTGTTTTATCTTTCTGATCATCCGAGCTGGAATACATTATCGCAACAACAGGCTGGTTTCAGATGAAACGGTCAGTGAAAACACCGCTACATAGCCTCAGTATATAGACTTGTTTCTTCATTTTGTACATATAATTCTTAGTAAATATATAACTTATAGTTGTTTATGTCGAATGTAAATAGTTTCAAGTTTGTACAGAATATAAATACCGTTTAGTTGTTTAGTCTGAATGTAAATAGTTTCACAGTGTAAATAATGTAAATACATTTTAGTTATTACAGTTAGTTTTTATAAATTCGGTTTGTTTCTTACCTTTTCTGATATGTTTAGTTTTATTTCTGTTGTATGGTTTGTTTCTTGCTGACTTGAATGTTTTCTTCTTTTGTTGGATTCGAGAGGCGAGTGATTGTCGAAGGTTCGGACACTAACCTGGTTAGAACCCGAGCCTTTAATGATGTCGTACCTATTTTGACAATGAAAAATTGTCCATATAAATGGAGGGTGGGGAAAATACCTAAACGAAATCTGAAGCGGATCGAACCATAAGATCAGTGTAAGAAATAACATCATACCAAAAACTTATGTTCCCCCTCAGCCTCTCCTTGGCATGACATAACCAATTCGAAAAATCGAAAGGCATGCCAGACGTATGAAAGTATTTTCGGACAAGTGATATCGTACCTATTTTGATAACGAAAAATCATTGGTAACAATAGAGGAGGGGGAAATACTTAACGAATCGGAATCCAATTGGACTATAAGATCATTGTAAGAATTATCATCTTGGTTGTTTGTCTTTGAGTAGTGGTTTTGGTTGGGGTATTTTCTTGGTTTAATGTGGTATTTCCCTTTTCTGGTGTCTTTCCCAAGGCTCTGGGGGGTTTCTTGTTGTTTCATAGTGTCTACTTGTCTAGTGTTTTGAGTTTTGGGTTTTCCCTCTGTATTTTGGTTCCTAAATTTCTTTTTGAGAAGCTTGATTGGTTGGTGTATACATTTTTACAAACGCGGTAATAGTCCATACTGTTAAAAGTCAGGTCAACAATAGCGTCTTCCGAACTCTATTATAGGTTGTTTTTATAGACCGCTATAACAAATGGGTAACCTGCTAAAAGTCAGCAGGTGTGTGTTCTACTTGATGGCCTACTTTGCAAAGGAATGTTTACTCCAGAAACTGTATGGTCATGACTCATGCATGGTGCAGTCTAGCTAACCAAATGGATTCTTGCACCAGTTTTCTCAACTTCGTAGCAGATATGGTTTTGAGTATGAGGGTATCATAAAATAAACACTATGCTGAAATAACTGACTGTATTTGTGATACATCAAAATCAATAAATTATAAACTCAAGAATCGCTATGTACAAGATATTACTTTTATGATTTAAAATGGGTGCATATATAGATGCAATTTTAAGTACACACGATTTACGTGCAATTCGAGAAATAAAATTTTCCCCCTCCTCTATTGTTACGCAAGTTTTTCTCCTTTGCAATGTATTTTTTCTTGTTTCTTTTTAATCCTTGTAGTTTATCCAAAGATTAATTTAAAAAAAATTCAAGTCCCAAGAGTTCGATACTTATCCAACTCCCAAGTAAAAATCATCTAAATTTTTCGTAAACGCATTATTTACTGGGCTAGTCATGGTATATAATATTTCAAGTGAAAATGAATTCCTTTTTATACTATGAGAATGAAATGACGCCCCTGCTCGACTCGAGACTAAGACTCCTTACAACTCAGCTACAAAAAATCATAAATTAAAAAATTAAAAAAATTGTCAATATTGGTACAAATACTGGGCAAAATAGGCCGGAACGCACAATAGGCCGAAACAGGTTGGAAGAGTGTCCGAACATACAAGAGGCGGGGTCAGTACCGCTAAGTAACCGATATGGTACGTACTCCGAATTAAGACGAAAAAAATTAACGAACCACCTAAGCAAGAACTTCAAGGGGGATTAACCCCCAAAAAAAAGAACTTCGGATGATTCGTGACAGTTAAAATTCACCGAACTGAGAAAAACAACTGAAATTGAAATTCAAACGAAAGAACTTGACATGGATCTATCAAAAGTGAACTGCAATCAAGGGTACAATTTCCGATCCGAAATCTCAAATTCCGTGCCCCAAACTAAAGCCCTAGAAACTGAGTTGGCGTCGTCTTCGTAAAAAAATGACAGAGAACTGCAAGATACGAGTAATTACCTCTAGAGTGATGAGAAAATTTCAGTCAGGTACGTGATTGAGTTGAGCTTCTGATTTTCCACCCAAAAGACCCAAAGAGGACTGAACCTTTGGCATAACTCTTCATTCATAAGGAACATTGGTAAATCATAAGCAACGTACAATGTGGGGGCTGTTCATACTTTTTTCGAGATCGGCAGTTTTTTGCGACACCAGTGGAAGTGGGCAAGTGGTGGTGATAAAGCGGCGACACCGGCGGTGATGAGATGTCGGGCGACCCAGTAGCCGTCTCAGTCACAGAAAGAGACAAGAGAGAGAACATTTGGAGGGATAAGCGATACGTCGTTTTCCTAATAAATTCCATAAACGAATTAAGGGTATTTTGGTAAACTTGTTGCACCAGTAAATCGGGGCAAAACTTGCTGTCCAATCGAACGTATCCTATCTTTGTCTTAGCCTCAGGTTTTGTCTTATTTTAAGGACGCCCTGATTGGATGGTGTGTTATTGAATGTGTCAATTAAGAATTGTGTTAAATAAAGTTGGACTCACCTTAATTTAAGGTTGATTTGGCCAAACTAGATTATCCGGATTATCTAGATTATTTGGAGTTTTAATCTAGCCCATTTGGGCTAAATTATTTACCCAAATAATCTGGATTAATCTAGCTCCAAACACAACATAACCAACATATAAAAAATAATTTAGTCCAAACACTTTGAGCTAGATTATTCCGTCCGGCACCCAACATAATCCAACAATCCAATAATCCCATAATCTAGTTACGCCAAATAGACCCTTAGTGATTGGCAACCAAAAAAACACATGTGTCAACTAACTTGTTACATAAGGCAACAAATGATAGGTTTATTTGCCTCACCTCCCCCAAGGCTAAATAAGAGGGAATGTTGGGTTGTAAAAATTACCAAAAAATCAAGGGTGGAATAATATTCATATATTTTTTAGAATATATGTACATATATATATATATATATGAATACATATAACGAATATATGTATATATATATATATGAATATATATATATGTTATACGTATATGTATATGCAACTATATATATTTGTATATGTATGTGTGTGTGTGTGTATAATGTATGTGTACGTACATATATATATTATACGTATATACGAATGTATATTGATACACATATATATTATATGTATATAAGAATGTATATTCACATACAAATTATATATATGTACATATACACACACACGTATATACGAATGTATATTCACACACACATTATATATATGTACATATATATACACACACACACATTATATAGGTACTACACACATTATATACACACACACACACACACACACACACATATATATATATATATATATATATATATATATCGGGCCGAATCCAGAGACACATAAAAAAACAAACAAAAGAACACTTTATTTCAACCGTTAAAATTGACTGCTAAGATTAAAACACCCTCTCTTCCCCCTCTTCTTCTGTACATTTTAATCCTCTCCCTCTCCTCCCCCATTAAAGAAGTCCATTACTCAATCTGAGAACCAGTCTCGGCTTCTTCTTTTTTTCCAACAATGTAGACATCGCCATCACAAAACATATTCCAACAAAAAGCACAGCAAGCAAAATCGACACGCCGCCGAACTAAAACTCAAGAACTCTGAAATCTCTAAAAACACAAATAAAATCCCAATTAATTAGCAAAGGCACGTGAGTACCACCTGAGCAAACTTTGGTGTATAACTGTTAACTTAGTCTTCGAAATTCTATACTACAAAACGCTGAGTTGTGTAAGATTTCATACGTATAATTCCCTTCAATTGTCAGATTAGTACTCTAAGATTTTGTTGTAACCGGCAGAATTAAAAATAAAATTAATAATCCTATGATTCTTAATTTAGTCTTCGAAATCCTATACTACAGAATGCTAAGTTGAGATAGGTTCCAAGATTGGGTAATGAACGTTCTTCAATGGAGGAGGAGATGGGGAGGATTAAAGTGTAAAGAAGAAGAGGGGGGAAGAGAGGGTGTTTTAATCTCAGCCGTTGATTTTAACGGTTGAGATAGAGTGTTCTTTTATGTGTGTTTTTATGTGTTTCCGGATCCGGCCCGTATACATATACATATACATATACATATATATATGTATATATATATATATATAAGTATATATAACTAAAGTATATATTTACATATATTTTTTAAGTATATATAATGTGTGTTTGTTTTTGTGTTTGTGTATTAAGTATATATGTATATTACTTATTGACGAGGGTAAAATATAATTGAGAAAATACATTTAGACCCTCCGAGTAAATTCGAAGTTCGGCCGAGATCGGATAACACATCCAGGAGCACGTGCCAATCACGTGAGAGACCGGCCGACACGAGGAGTGCCGGCCATACGCAGATCAGGATAACAGAACCAAGTGTTGAGGGATGCCGACCTGAGAAAGGCGGATCGATGACCTGCCGAACTGAGAAAGTCGATCAGGATTACGGGCAGCCCGAGAAAGGCGACAGGTAACCGCTTTTCCAAAAAGGATACAGAATCCCGGATAAGACGGGACACTGTCGAGATTCTGTCAGTAAAGGTATGGACGTGAAATCCATAGCCAATCAGAAGACACTTTGGTCAGAGAAGGTTTTAAGAGGATTGAGGTCCAAGAAAGCCCTAAGAGAATTAGGGCAGAAGGTGAAGTCTATAAATACAGCTCCAGATGACCAAAGAAGGTACGCCTAAATACCCTAAGTTTTCGCCGACTGATAGAGAATATTAGCTTGCGTTATCTTTTCCCTGTGAGATTTTGCCTGACTTAATCATCGGAGTGTCTTCCTACCACAGCGGCAGAGGGCTCTTTGACAGATTATTCTTTTGCAGATCACAGGTCCACATATTGAGAAGAACACTGTTTCGGCTGGAAAGTGAACTCTAACTTTCCGTCCTGATTTCCTAAATCAACCCCCCTACACTTATATTATATTATAAGTATACATTATGAGGGCTACATATATATAAATATAACTATATGTAAGTGTTTGTAGTTATATACTTACAATATACGTATACATACATACATATATATATTATTTTTGAAATAATACATTAAATTTATGGAGAGGGGTAAAAATATCTTTTGATAATTTAATACACATTCTCCTTCTCTAACATACCCTTCATCCAATCACTATATTATTTAACGCACCATCCTTAAAAATCACATCAATATGGGTCACCCTATCTTATTTAACATACCCGATTATCTAACACACCCTCTTTATTTAACACACCAAAAATTAAGGCGGCATCCAATCGGGCCTCAGTTACTTCATATAAATATCGTTAATTTTAACTCATAAAAAAATAAAATTCTCCTCTTCGACTTGATCTAAAAATTCTAACCAATTCGATAATTTCAGTTTAAAATTTTGTAAATTAAAATTAAACCAAACTATTATGTTCTTATTTTCGGTTCTGATTTGGTTTAACTTCAATTTTGATTTGATTGGGCACAAGCTCAAATAAAAAAAAATTAAAAAACTAAGAGACCAATATTAAAAAAAACGATATAGTATCACATTTAAAATTCAAATTTAAACACAAATTTGGAGATTCGTAATAAAATTAAACTCATTCATCTAACCAAAACAATTAAGAGAAACCAAGTATAGAAAATTTCAAAAAACATGCTTAAAATAAAAAAAATGATTTTTTTTAAAATTCTTGACCTAACCAATCTGGCTAAAAAACTAGATCAAATTGTCAATTCTATTGGTTTACTGATTTGGTTCTGTTTAGTTTTTACTTACACTCCTACTATTTACTCTTTTATTTTCTTTGTATACATTTAGTTTATTTATATGTGTGCGTATTAAAATACATATACATATGTATATAATATAAAATAATTTTAAAAAGTAAAACTTAGAATATTAAAATCAAATTATATTTTAATCAAGTTTGAGCAAATAATTATGCATCTTATATATTGATAATTATTTTTCTTACAAAGTTATATTTATCATCTAATTTATATTGTTATATTTTTGTTTCCAATATATATTTTTCCTAATGAAAGCATATATATATTTTTAACATATGTTAAATGTAAATACTGATTAAATTTATTTTAATCTTTTATTATTAGTTAGAAGTTTGTTAGAAAGCTGTTAGTTTGTTAGAAGTTTGTATATAAAAAGATTGAGAAGTCATTAATAAAGTTAGTTATTCATTTACCAAAATTAACATGGTATCAGAGCTTCCACGTTTCTCCCCTTCGTTCTCTGATTCACCTTTCTTCTTCTTCAAGTTCTTCTTCCATTGCAATTCGTGATTCTCTGGTTTTCAATTTCTTCATTTCTCTTTGATTTCGCAAATTGCAATGGCTTCTTCTGGCCCTGATTCGGCTCAATCTTCTCCCGAAAACGTTCCAGATCCCAAATCTGAACCTAATTCATCATTTTCTTTGATTCCTTCGAATCAAGAATTTCTTAGCCCCTATTACGTTCATCCTAACGAGAATCCCTCTCTCGTTCTTGTATCTACTGTCTTGGAAGGTCCAAATTACCACAATTGGGTTCAAGACATGACTATGGCTCTTGAAATGAAGAACAAGTTTGTGTTCGTTAATGATCGCTTCGAAAACCTGCAGAAAGCGATCTTACTTATCAATTGTGGCGACGTTGCAACTGGCTCGTCCTTTCTTGGATTAATCGATCGGTTTCCACGGAAATCTCTACAAGCATTCTTTGGATCATAGAAGCTCATGATGTATGGAAGGAATTGAAGCAACGTTTCTCACAAGGTGATCACGTTCGCATCTCTCAGATTCATTGTGATCTGTTTTCTCTCAAACAATCTATGATGACAGTTACATCCTATTTCACTAAAATGAAAATCTTATGGGATGAACTATGTAATTTTCGTCCAATTCCTGCTTGCCAATCTTCTACTGGTTGTTGTTGTGAGTCATCGAAGACAGTTCAGAAATATCGAGAGAATGATTGCGTTATATGTTTTCTTCAAGGCTTGAATGAAAATTTTGCAAATGTTAAGTCTCAGATTTTGATCATGGATCCCTTGCCTACCTTGTCGAAAGTGTATTCAATGGTTCTTCAACATGAACGACAGTTAAACCCTGGAATCCTTCCATCTCCTGATGCATCTGTTCTTGCTGTGCAAACCAACTCATATCCTGCTACAAATCTTCCTTCTCAAGGCCGTGGCAGAAGAAAATTCTTTCCAGAGAAACCTAATCGATTGTGCACCTTCTGCAACCGCACCAACCACACTGTGGATACTTGTTTCCGCAAACATGGTTATCCTCCTGGATATAAGACCAAGAAAGCTGTCAATAATATCAATACTGATTACTCTCAAGACAACTCTCCCTTGATGAATCTTACCACGGAACAAATCAATGGTCTACTGGCTCTCTTACCATCAACTCAACCAACAGCCACTACTACTGTTGTTGCAAACTTGATCAGTGCACATCATTTGGATACTACTTCTGCCAATGCTGACATAGGTAATTCTCTTTCTCATTGGCTTGTTGATTCTGGAGCTACAGACCACATCACATCTTCTATCAATTTCTTTTCTAGTTACAAGGCTATCAAACCAATTCCTGTTTCTCTTCCAAATGGTAATGTTACATTTGCATTACACAGGGGTACCATTCCTTTATCTTCTGATTTGATTCTATATGATGTTCTTTTTGTACCTAATTTTTCTAAGAATATCATTTCAGTAGCAAAGCTTACCAAAACCCTATGCTGTCAGGTTTTCTTTACTGACATAGCATGTCTCATACAGGAACTTCCTACTATGAGGATGATTGGCAATGCTAAACAGAATGGAAGACTATATTCTCTGGTTGTTGATGAACATACTGTTAGTAGTTCGATTTCCCATTTTCATTGTATAAATCATACTACATCAGCCATAGGTATTGACCTTTGGCACCACAGGTTAGGTCATCCTTCAAATAAATGCTATTCCCTTATTCAAAAACAATACTGTAACATTCCAATTTCTGGTCAGTACAATTGTGATGCTTGTCATTTTGCTAAACAAAAGAAGCTTCCTTTTTCTCATAGTACTTCTATTGCTACTTCTCCTCTTGATTTAATTCATGTTGATATTTGGGGACCTTACTTTACTCCCTCAGTACATGGCAATAAGTATTTTCTTACCATTGTGGATGATAATTCTAGACACACATGGATAAAGTTGATGAAAACCAAATCTGAAACTAGGGATCATATTATGCACTTTGTTGCACTTATGCGTACCCATTTGGTCTAAATATTAAAGCCATACGTTCTGATAATGGTATGGAGTTTAATATGCCACAATTTTATCAATCAAATGGTATCATTCATCAATTGTCATGCACTGAAACCCCTCAACAAAATGGGGTAGTTGAGCGAAAACATCAACATATCTTAAATGTCGCTAGATCCCTCATGTTTTCCTCTCACTTACCCATTCAATTTTGGGACTTTGCTGTTTCACATGCTGTCCACCTCATTAATCTTTTGCCTTCCTCCAAAATTCATGGTAAATCTCCATTTTTTCAATTGCATCACAAAGATCCAGACTTGTCTTCTCTTAGAGTTTTTGGTTCCTTATGTTATGCTACTACTCATATAGCCCATAGAACAAAATTTCAGCCAAGGGCTAGAAAATGTGTTCATATTGGATTTTCTTCTGGTGTTAAAGGATATCTTCTACATGACCTTCACAATCATGAATTTTTCTACTCTAGACATGTTTTCTTTTATGAAAACATCTTTCCTTTTGCTAAATCTTCTCCAACATCAACCAACTCCAATTTTCCTATAATACATTCCCCTGAAATACCTAGACCAACCATTACTGATTTAGCTTTAGATCATACATCTCCTGTCCTATCTTCCACCACAAATAGTTCTCATCCTTTAGACCCAATTGCAGATAATTCTGAATCTGCAACAGCCATCAACTCTCCTACACCTCCTTCTTCATCTATTAATCCTGCTGAAAATACAGAACCTTCTGCCTCTGTACCTATCCCAATTCGGGTTTCAACCAGAGTTAAAACTACTCCTTCTTATCTAAAAGATTACCACTGTAATATAGTCTCTACTGCTACCATTGACAATACATCCTCAGGTACTCCTTATCCCTTATCTCAATTTATTTCTTATGAACAACTATCTTCCTCCCATAAATCTTTTGTCTCAAATGTTTCTAGTATTATTGAACCTAAAACCTATGCTCAAGCAGTCAAACACGACTGCTGGAAAGAGGCCATGAACCAAGAAATCACAGCTTTAGAACAGAATCACACATGGATCCTCACAGATTTACCCCCTGGCAAGAAACCCATTGGCTGTAAATGGGTTTTCAGGATTAAACTCAAAGCTTATGGTTCTATAGAGAGATACAAAGCTAGATTGGTCGCAAAAGGTTTCACTCAACTTGAGGGTGTTGATTTCTCTGAAACTTTCTCTCCCGTTGTAAAACTCACTACAGTTCGACTAGTATTGGCTTTGGCAGCTGCATCTAATTGGCATTTACATCAACTTGATGTAAATAATGCCTTTCTTCATGGGGACTTACATGAAGAGGTTTACATGTGCATTCCTCCTGGTTTTACAGCAGCTCACACCAATCAAGTTTGTAAACTCCAAAAATCTCTCTATGGATTGAAACAAGCTAGTCGGCAATGGAATTTCAAATTAGTTTCATTCTTACTTTCTCTTAGATATGTTCAATCTAAATCCGATTATTCTTTACTTGTTAAACATGTTGCTAGCCGAATTACTATCCTTCTCATCTATGTTGATGATGTTGTTTTGACTGGAAATGATATTGAAGAAATTCAGTCAGTCAAATCCTTACTTGATCAGCAGTTCAAGATAAAAGATCTTGGTTCACTTAAATTCTTCTTGGGACTTGAGGTAACTAGATCCTCAAAAGGAATAAATCTTTGCCAAAGGAAATATACTTTGGAACTTATTGAAGATGCTGGATTATTGGCTTGCAAACCAGCCTTTACTCCTATGCTTCCTGGTGCTAAACTTACAAATACTGATGGCATTCCAATTGCTGACCCTACTGTTTACAGAAGATTAATTGGCAGGCTTATCTATCTTACAAATACAAGACCGGATATTTGTTATGCAGTGCATAAACTCAGCCAGTTTATGTCTAATCCTTTGCATCCACACTTAGATGCAGCCTTGCACATACTGAGGTATCTAAAGTCCTCACCTGGGCAAGGATTATTCTTTCCTGCAAAATCTGATTTCCAATTGAAGGCTTTCAGTGACTCAGACTGGGCAGCATGTCCTGACACCCGCCGGTCTGTCACTGGTTTCTGCATCTTCTATGGCTCCTCTCTTATCTCATGGAGATCAAAGAAACAAGGCACTGTCTCTAGATCATCCTCAGAGGCTGAGTATCGGGCACTTGCAGTAACTACATCTGAAATTCAATGGCTCATATATATATTAAAAGATCTGCAGCAGCATCATTCCAAACCAGTGTCAATTTACTGCGACAATCAATCAGCCATATATATTGCTCAGAATCCCACATTCCATGAAAGAACCAAGCACATTGAACTAGATTGTCATCTAGTTAGGGAAAAAGTCCAGGCTGGTTCTATTCACTTGATGCCTATACCAACCAAGGCTCAACTTGCTGACATATATACAAAAGCCTTGCATCCTGCACCTTTCAAGAATCTTATGTCCAAGCTGAATCTCATGGACATCCATAGTTCAGCTTGTGGGGGGCTGTTAAATGTAAATACTGATTAAATTTATTTTAATCTTTTATTATTAGTTAGAAGTTTGTTAGAAAGCTGTTAGTTTGTTAGAAGTTTGTATATAAAAAGATTGAGAAGTCATTAATAAAGTTAGTTATTCATTTACCAAAATTAACAACATATCTCATCGAAAAAAATCATCATGACCTATAATTTAACTTATCTTCTTTTAACGTTTCAATTTTTTTTCTATTCAAGATTTAAATGTTAAAATTAAATTAAATTAATATTATATTAATCAAGTTTATAATGAAATGCTGGCCGAGAAAACGTAGCCTTCCTTTGTCTTATTTTACAAACTAATGATTCTCCGTAAATATCCTCCATTATCGTTGTAACGACCCAAGATTTTGGTGAATTAAAAATTTAATTAAGATTCCTTTAAATAATTAGTTCAAAATAATTTTTATTTTTCGAATAGACGAATAAGATTGAATGACTTGATGGGAACGTGTTACACTAGATAATTTTCTTTTCTTCCTCATTATTTCTTTCCCAGCCGTTTGGGGGTTTTGCCTCATGGCTTTTGATTGTCCATTCATGGCATTGATAAAATTTAATAAGAAATCAGTTTTTTGTTTTATGGTCAGTTCTTATTATTTAAGATAGTGTAATAGCTTAGGTTGAGGAAAATTAGTGTTGAGGCATATATACATATTAGTAGTCCACGTTACTTTGCATATTAACAAATTAGGGAGAGAGAGAGAGAGAGAGAGAGAGAGAGAGAGAGAGAGAGAGAGAGAGAGAGAGAACCTTGAAAGGGAGGAGAAGATTGCCTATGGTCGGTTTTCCTAGAAGTTCAAGTCCTTCCGAATCCACTTCTTTTTCTCCGATAATTTGTTTCTTCATCAATCGAGGTAGGATTCCGTACCTACCGCCCTTAGATTCATGTATTGTTTATTTTGTGTGCAAAGAAATTGGTTGTGTTCTTTATTTTTATTTGTTTTTATATATTATACGCTTATTAGATTGCATAATAATCAGTATGTTCTAACCGTCTTCCTAAATTATATATGGATATGTTTCGGATACACCTCGTAGGGAGTTTTACCTCCAACCCTTAGATTATATATTTTTGGTAGAAATTATTGAAAGAATTAAATTTGATTACTGTTGTTCTTGAAAGTTTAAATCTCATATTTGTGTTTAGTTTTGAAGTTTGAAAAGAAACATGACGCAAAACTCCAGTAACAAAGAAAACTGAAATAGAATAAAATCCCAACTGTAAATATTTCCCAAATCTGAAATTTAACGGCGACAAATTAGAACCAACAATCCAACTAGGACACATAATTCACTGGAGTCTCATACTCTCTCTCCTCAACGAAACCCGGCTTTCTATTTCATTGATTTATTTAACCCAAACATTTTGTATTTTTTTTAAGGCATTATGTGTGTGGGTTTTCTTTGCCTCCAATCTTGACAAATTGGTTAAAGCTATGAAGTGATAAAGTGTATTTGGTTGGAACCATTTATTTTGTTTTATCGAGTTACTGTATTATAAAGATGAAGAAATCCAATTAGGGCTTTATAAACCAATGTGATGGAATTATCAATCAAGGCTTTATAAATCAAACATAAGGGAATTATTTCTGAATTTAGGTTCTCATTGAAATATTCTTTTTGTTTTGGTGTTTTATCTAAAGAAATTTCTTGGATTAAGAAATTAAAGTCAAGTATATTTTGAAGCTTGTCCACAAAACTACCGCTTAAGATAACGATAGCTTTAATTTAGACATATAAGCTTTCGAAATTCGAATATATATGAGTAACTTGCTTAGAAATTGTTATTAAAACAGCCTTTGAAGTACAAAGTCCTAATCAAATAAATAAATTGATTTCTACAATTTATCACAGTAGATGAAACTATAATAAAGAATTTACCATAAAAAAAAAGATAAAATAAAAGATAACGTGAATTCTCTTTTATCGTTAAACACACTTGGCACTTGCATACACTTCTATACCGTAATGATTTTTATGAATTTCTGTGGGATTGTGAATGAGTAGGAATACTTAATTTTGTTGATTATATTTTGTTAAATCATTTATGCCGTTATGATATTCAATAGTGTTGTTATGGCGATGGGCTCTTATTGTAGTTGGTGTTGAACCTCCGAAAAGTTTGGTTATGCTTCAGTTGTAGTTGTTATGTTGTCCAATTTTTGATAATTAACATTTATTTGTATTTTTGGGGAAAACATAGATTGAACGTTAGGGACACCGGTTCGAATGACACTTGGATAAGGCAGCGGAGGGTGTCGAGTGTGCATTATAAGTAGTTGAATTATGTAGAGACAAATAAGTGAACGATAATGGAAAGAGTAAAATTGATTTGGATGGCCCGTCGTGGCAAGGTTATTGTTGGGCGTCGTCCCGTGGATATGTTGAAAGGACCCCAACTAGGAGTTGTTGGAAACGGTTGAGGGTGACTTTGGGGACGTCTGCGAAGGCAGCTCCGGACCCCGAGGGAGTGACGGCCAGTGTCTTGGGCGTCCTTGAGCCGATTAAGGGGAAGCGGCTAAGGTTCGTTGGTACCTGACCTGGTGACGCCACGTTCGGTCGGATCTAACTAGGGTGAGGTAGTTATTGACCTGAGTGAACGGTAGGAGGTTCCTTCCTTATCGGGTCAGAATTCAAGTCGGGTACATAACCTCAGACTACAGACCCTGGGTAGGTAAGGACTGGTCAATATCAACTGCGTGCCCTATGTTAGATAGTTGGGTAAGAAATGGCGTTCCTCGGTGGAATTCCTAGAAACTTAAAAGAACAAATTTATAATATACCTTTGTGTTTATCTTTTGGTATTTAGCTATAGTTTATTCTGTTATTATTTGCGTTGACCATGTATATTCTGTTGAGCATGCATGTTATCTTTGGGTTTGGTTGTCGGGTATTGTTTCCTACTGAGTTTCATTACTCATTTGGAGCAACTTCTCTGCCCCTGGTGTTTCATACCAGATTTCGATGAGCAATTGGAGAATCTACCTAAGCGGGAAGAGTTGAGAGTTATTGGAGAAGATTTTGATAACGTTTGGCTGTCTTACCTCTAGATGCTCTGTTTATCTTATTTTTCAAATCAATGTAAACCCTAAGAGATATTTTTGTCGATTTCACTTCCGCACTTTAAAAACTCTGATTTATCATATTTCCTTGTATTTGAAATTAGTGACATTTTTTTTGATTTATACTTTAATAATAAAATAAAGAAGAAAATATTTTAATTAATGTCTCGAAAAATCGGGGCGTTACAATCGTTAACTTCATAAAATATCATTAGTTTTAACTCATAAAAAGTTAGAATTCTCCATTTTAATAGAGGTGTAATCGATCCGGTTTGGTCTAAAAAATTGGACCAAACCAGTATTTCAGTTTAAAAATTTGTAAACCGAAAGCAAACCAAACTATTATGTTCGGTATTTTCGATTCCAATTTAGTTTAGCTTCAGTTTCGATTTGATTTGGCACAAGCTCAAATTTAAAAAATTAAAAAACTAAGAGACCAATATTAAAAAAACAGTATAGTATCACAAACAAAATTCAAGTTTAAACACAAATTTGGAGACTCGTAGTAAAAAATTAAATTCATTCATCCAACCAAAACAATTAAGAGAAACCAAGTATATAAAATTTCAAAAAACATGTTTAAAAACCAAAGCAGTTGATTTTTTCTAAAAATTTCGGACCGAACCGGTCTGACTAAAAACCTAGATCAAATCGCCGGTTCGGTTGGTTTATTGATTTGGTTCAATCAATTTTTACTTACACTCCTACTATTTACTTTTTACTTTCTTTGTATATATTTAGTCTATTTATATGTGTGGGCATTGAAATATATATACATACATATATAGTATAAAATAATTTTAAAAAGGGTAAATTATATTGACCTCCCCTGAGGTTTCTACCAAATACAGTACTCCCCTTGAGATTTTTGAAATTAATATACCCTTCTTTATTTTTTAAACTATTATGCAGTTATCTTCCTATTGTTAAAATCAGTCAAACATCCTAAGTTAAGTTATTAAAATTTCAAGTTTAATATTTTTTTGACAAAATAAACTTTAACATAATTCACATCACATTTGAAATAGCCTATTTTAAATTTTTTTGAAGCTGAAATTCAAACAAATTTTAAAATTTTTTGTCAGAATTTTGACTTTAAAATAATTTAAAAAATTTAACATAGATTATTTTCGATATGATAAAAATCATGTTATAATTTATTTTATCAAAAAAATCTCAAACATAAATTTTTAATGGCCTAATTAATTATATTAGACTGATTGTAATGATAAGGGAGGTAACTGCATAATAATATGAAAAATAAGGGAGGTAATTATAATTTTAAAAACTTGAGGGGGGCATTGTATTTTTCACAAACCTCAGGGGAGGTCAGTGTAAATCACCCTTTTAAAAATTAAAACTTAAAATATTGAAATCAAATTAAACTTAAATTATATTTTAATCAAGTTTGAGCAAATAATTATGCATCTTATGGATTGATAATTACTCCTATTTTTCTTACAAAGTTATATTCATCATCTAATTTATATTGTCATATTTTTGTTTCCTATATATTTATCATCTAATAATTTTAATGTATCTGATCAGAAAAAACTTATCTTCTTTTAACGTATTAATTTTTTTCTCTTCAAGATTTGAATGCTGAAATTAAATTAAAATTTTTATTATATTAACCACTTTGTAAAATTAATTATTTATTTTATTTTGATAATTATTATTTAGTTATATAAAAATAATATTTTTACTTAATAAATCATGTTATTTTTCTTTACCTAATTAACAGAAACAAATTTATATTGACAAAATGCTCGTTATTATAAATTTGGCACAAGTAGAGATGGACCAATGAGACAACTTCCATGGCTTCACGGTGGTGAAGAAGAAGGGGAGTATCTATTGTTCCCTTCTACTCCATTCGTCCTAAATTTATAGTCCCTCTTCGGGATTCTAACTTTTTAGGGGAACATAATAATTACTCCAAAAAGTATTTTTTTCCAAATATGTCATTGAAGTAGAATTTTAATGGGTCTTTTCTAAAAAATTTGATTAATGTGTACAATACAAGTTTTATTTAAACAAATGGGTAAAAAAAAAATTTAACCAAATTTCAATTGTTATTTTTGGAAAGTGAACTTTTATTTTGAAACGTCCAAATTAAAATAATAAACTATGAAAATGGAACAGATAGAGTATTTACAATATTAAAAAATTAACAAAATGCATAGTCATTATCCTTTGTTTCCTTCCATTTATGGTATAAAAAGTTAACAAGATGCATCATCATTATCCTTTGTTTCTTTCCATTTATGTTATAAACAATTGACAAGATGCATCGTTATTATCTTTGTTTCCTTCCATTTATGTTATAAAAACTGTCTCTCTTTTCTCAAGTAACTAGAATACTCTAGTAGTCACAACTGATTATGGTTTAGAAAATATAAAGACTAATTTCTATGATTTTAAAGATTAATTTCTTACCTATATCATAAATGAAGAAATACAAATTATTCATGCACATCTACACACAAATATGTCCGAAACCGTCGAATTCACGTGGAGTTCACAAGATTATAGAGGACTCTATGTATATCCAACGGTTTCGGACACATCTATATTTGGATATACACAAATGATTTGTGTTCGTAGATTTTTTTATTATAAATATAAAAATATAAGTTGCTCGGGTGCCAACACCTAGTTCGGATTCAAGTATGATCATTGTGATACCATCATGCTGTTGTCCCATAATTTTTGTACTATTTCAAAAATTAATAAAATCATTAAAAAAAAAGTAACTCTAGAATAAAATACACAAACTAATTAATTCGGAAACAATTATATATAGTAGATTGCTCTTTCTTTCTTTTTTTATTAAAAAAGCGAGCCAGAGCAGGAACGGGGATTGATAGTGGACTTCATTACCCATTGGATAAACGGAATAAAAATGGAGACAAATTTTTAATTCAAAAATCGGAAATAAGAGTAGACAAATCTATACTATATATTATTGCAGGGCGACTTTTCGTGAGAGTCGCCCTGAACACAACACGTGGCATCACCGTATGACATGTAATTAATAAAAAAATTAATATCATAATCAAATTTGTAATTACGTAGATTTATATTTTCAAAACAAAAAGATTTATAATAGCTAAGGTGAACACTACTTCTTTAAAAAAAAAATATACACAATCAAGATAAAATATTATGTAGATTTATATTTTGAAAAGATTTGTAACAGTTAAAGTTAAATTTGTTAATTTGTTACATAGTTAGGAATGAACAATATTAACAAAATATCCTCTCCTTTCTTGGAGGAATTTAGTAACTTTTTTGGGGGGAAAATCAATAATTTAAGTAAACACAAATCACTTTGAAAAAAACTTAGGCAAAACAGTAATATTTATGGGAATTTAAGAGGAAAATTAAGTTTTTTAAATAATTTTTATAAAGAAAACCTAAAATTATCCTTATTTTATTCCTACATAGTATGATATAGAAATCATAAATTACTTCATTTCTATATATTGCTAATGATTTATATTTTTATAAATTGCATGAAACTGATTAATGTATGGGTATTAAAATCATTTACTGCTTTCGCTTTATAAAAAAAAAAAAAGACCACTCCATAATATGCACAGAATACGGATTGCACGAAAGTTATTCTACATGCACATTTTACTGCATTCGGTTTATAGATTGCATGAAAGTTACTCCTTCCGTTAGCACAAATTAAGAATTTTTATTCCAAAAGAGAAAGTGAATAAATTAAGGATTACTTTGTTTTTGCGCCATATTCAAGAAGTGAAAAGCAAAGAAAACATTTCTTTCTTCAGCATGTAAATTAATTCAGTAAAATTATGGTGAATATTCAATCCACATGAAACGTTTCTTTTTTCATCACATAATAAAATTTGTAACCATAGATTCGGCACATAGGCAAAAAAGTTTCTTTATTATATAAAGTTCATCGGTACATTTTTTTCTTACCAGTGCATACTATTTTCACAATTTGCTTGGTGAAATTTCATCTTTATTTTAATATTTTTACATTTCTAATATTGTTCAAGTTTGTTCTCACTTCCAAACACATTTTTACAGGGAATTTAGTTCAGCATATTCTAAGAATCTTTCATCGAGTTTTGGATCACTCACATTACCGGTTGAAGGTAACTTTTCTTTCTTTTCTGATTATTTGAAGTGGTTCTTTTTTCAGTTTTGAATTTTTTCTCACACCATTGTGAGCTTGTGAGTTGCCATGGGAATAGAAGGGAAAAGATGACACTAAACTCTACCTTTTTTTTATTATGATTGTTTCTTTTTTACTCAAGTAGCCCAAAGCTCAAAACAGCTATAGAAAAAGGCCATAGAAATACAAGGTCAATAAAAAAGGCCATAAATTTTTCTGAACAATATTGGAACATTATTTACAAGTAGCAAAAATCAGAACATTAGTTACGAGTAGCAAACATCCCGTCAAATAACAACAAGAATTCGGCTTGAAGCACGCCATAGAAATTTTTGAGCAACCCCTTAGTTAATTTTATTGGTCATTCACACCACATACCTGATAAAAGTCAAATGTCATGTCAAGCTTCCCCAGCTTGCACTATTTTTTCATGAGTATTAGTAATGGAACATGATCAATGGATTAACAACCTCTGCATCCAAACGAAAAGCTTTTCTACCTTCATTAATTACTTTACCTTTCATATTATAGCATTTGACGAGTTTAGTATAAGTTATGATATCTAGGTCATAACCTTGCCTCAGTATTTCATCATGTAACTATAGTGCAGAAAGAAAGACGATTTTTTTTTTTTTGAAAAGCAAAATAAATTTTATACAACGATGTACAAAGAATTGTCTAACCTGGGATCTCATGGTGGAAGAAATAAAAATTGGGTTTGGAAGTAACTCAACCCCCGCCGGGAATAGTGCCACGATTACAAAGTGATTAAGACTCCAAGACTACCCTTATAAGCCCTAAACACCATACTTTTCAACACTCCCCTGATTTACCATGACTGCCACGAAATGACTTCCGTTTTACAACAGCTGACTGACGGAGATCTTCACGTCCCTGTGGTGGGACGAAACCGACATGAGCCATTTGAACTTAGAAGGCCTCTGCTAGCTTTCCTCACTCCGGAGTCACATCGTTGAACAGAGCATTATTCCAAAAGACGATTGTATTTACCATTTTATTTTATATGTGTAAGGATTTCAAGGCAAGGTGGACGAGTACTGACGTCGTAATTATAAAACTTGAATTTGTTATCATGACTTTTAGACATAATTTGTTTTGTTTAATTTTCTATCGTATTTCGTTGATAGTATGAATAATAAACACATTTTCACTATTTAAAATACTAAAATAACGTAAAAATACAAAAATTAAAGAATTCATGGCAAGTCCCGAGCCTGTGGAAATGTGAAATATTATTGGGTATGAATAATTTGCCAACAAATTATTTACATGTGGACAAGTAGTAGTCATCTATTATATATTTTTATATAATTTATTTAATATTTATTGATATCTTGCAAAATATAATTTTATTTATTAATTCATATTATATGTGCAGGAATACAAGGTAAGGCGGACGAGTATTGACGTCATAATTATGAAGTTTAAATTTCTTATCATAACTTTCAAATAGAATTTGATAGGTTTAGTTTTCTACAATATTTGTTTGATGGTGTAAAAAAAAATATATTTTTCACTGTTTAAAATACTGAAATTACGTTTGGTTTTGCATTCATATCAATAAAATATGCTTCTATGTGTCCCGTGCATAACACGGGATTTTTGCTAGTTTATTCTCATTATGCTCCGTTGTCATCCCCACTTTGCATACTTACGACAATGAGGGCCCCCTTTCACTACCAGGGTGTTCCGCAGGGTCCAAATCCTTGCGTGATTCTTGGAGTATAGGATAAACCTACGACATGCCATATCCTGAGTTCAATTTTATTTACTCTAAGATGAACAAGCTTTATTCATTTTCCGTCATGTGAAGTCACCTCGAGATTTTATTGTAATGATCAAAATTGTCTCTTTTATTTTGATTAATTTCTTTAGTTATCAAAAAAAAAAAAAAAATACAATCCGATATCAATAAATACTTGACCTAAAAATCTTGTTTTTTATTTGAAAACTTTAAATTTCTAAAGCTCAAACTAAATTTTTATGTCAAACACCTAGCAATATCTGATTGAGCTGAATTTTTTTGTGATAACTAAAGAAATTAATCAGAACAAAATATACAATTTTAATTATCGAAATGGAATCTCGTGCGAAAGTGTCCCACTCTGAACTCCCATATACTTGACCAATGCAAAACAAGAGTCATCTTGTGCCGCTTTTGTTTTCAGACTTTGAAGGGATGTATTCAAATATTTACATGTCGTCGCTAATGCAAAGAAATGACCCAACTTAACAATCAAGAAGTAAAGGATTATTGGTAATATTGAAGCAACGTGAAACCTACAATAAGGTTTATAATTCTAAAACTAAGTCAGACATTTGTATGTTTTGATTTGTATAAAAGCTGAACGTTGAATTTACTACTGGGATAAGGTTGCGGAAATCTGCGTGCAGGAGCAGAAATAGAGTTTTAGTTTAGAGCAATGCTACAATCCTCGTAAAGTTTCCTCGAAAAATTTTCGAATTCAAAATCAATAGTGGGATTCACTTAGATTTAAAAACCACTGCACTTAAGTGAATTTCATCCATCAAAAGAGAATTTGCGGATCTTTTCTTGAAAACATTTTGGGATCAAAGAATTTCTCCTTAGTTAATGTAAATTCTTTTAAATATCATACAGAATATAAAAATTGGTAATTTCCTAAATGGAGCATTAAACTTTAAATATGGTAAAATAGTTTTTTTATGATCTTCATTGGGGAAAACCCTTTTTAATAGGGTGAAGACAAGCCAATAAATGTCCAGCTACAGGATGTAACTCCAGGGCCTGAGATTTTTGGGCCACAAGTAAAATCTCAAAATGAGGCCTTGTAAATTTTCTTTCAAAGTTTAAATTAATAAAAATTACTTATAAAAGAAAACAAGAATAAGCATTATACAAACAAAAATAGGTTTATGTCCTTTTATATTTATATTATTTAAAATAAAATTTAAAATTCTATATAAATAAAATTAAAATTTTGAGCATTGTACATATGTATTTGTTAATTACACTTAAAAGTTATTTTAGTACACTATTTAGGTCTATTTTGACATACATTAATAACCAAAATTTTAAGAAAATCTTAATTTTTTGTTCGTGTTCAATGGTAGAATTGAAAGAATAAGAAAATCTTAATTTTTAATATTTTCTTAAAATTCAGGGACCATAAAAATAGGACCTAAGATTGGAGGTCCAAGACGGTGGCCTCTTGGGCGCCTTGGGCCTGCTTGTGTAACTCGAGTCAAATTTTATTAAAAAGTTTTCTAAGGCATGAGCAATTTTTATAATCAAATAAGTAACTTATCAAAATCATCTTATTATCTTTATATTTGAAGCAAATCAATGAGATAGCAAACTAGTTAAACTCTAACTAGGTGAGCTTTAGTTGTTTTCTTCTAGTAAGTTATTTTTTGTTAAGTTTTCTTCCAGCAAAATATCTTTATAATGGGCTTTTGGGTAGAAGCGAAATACAACAATAAGACTATTCTCTCAAAAGAAATACTAGTCATACTAATCTCAAGCGAGAGAATTATCTCATTCGGAATTATAGCCTGAGTCGCAGGATGATTCTATTAGTTAACTCTTATTATAGTAAAATGCACCAGGCAAAGGGAAAACTAGCCCACTACTGATGAAGCTTAGCACCAAAACTTCCCAAATCAAAACTTGGATTATAAACAAGTATACAAGGAAAACTGCAAATTAACAGACTAAGAAGCAGTAACTTTGTTTGCAAATTAACAGACTAAGAAGCAGTAACTTTGTTTCCTTCACACAACGTATGGCTTAGCATACTTCCTGTGACATTTATGAGGGCTTTGCATTATCGTGTTAGGATGTTGTAGGCGGAATTAGGGGACCCCTCGTTGATCATTTGAACAACCACTACTTAATTAGATTTTGTCTGAATTTTTTACATCTTCCGATCTCTAACCAAATCTAAACCTCTTCTTAGTCAGTGGCGGATTCACTGTGAGCACAGAGGGGTCATGTGATGCCCTACCACCCTAAATTCTCTCTTCTTCATTTTTTTTGGTAAGTATATTGTGGGAATGGGTGGGTGCTGACCTCTTGTTTGTGCACACATACTGTTAACAAAATTTTATTTTAAAATTTTGAGTTTGCGGTTAATTCGAAATATTTTTTAAGTCAACCGTGAATTTTTAGAATTTTTCAAAAAAAGAATTTCGAAATTACGATCGAAAAAGGTTTAAATGAGCAGTGACAGTCATTTTTTTTAATCCGGCAGTTGAAAATGGGCATTTTTCTTGCTATTTTTTTTACTTTTGTTACCGCCACATAAAAAAAATGACCGACACCGCTCATTTGAATCTCTTTTGGTCGTGTACTCTAAATTTTATTTTCAAAAAAATTATAAAACTACCGTTTACTTTTAAAAATACTTCGAAATATGAAAATCTGTCGAGGTCAATTGTAAAAACTTTTAGGGAAAAATGTTCTATGTTTTATACTTATGTTTCTAAGCTTTTGAAATGTTTAATGTTAGAATTTTTTTGGTTTGATGATGAATGTTTAAGTTAAATTTGTTTTCATTATATTGCAGCATGAATTTTGTGAATTTTTTAAATTTATTCTAAATAAATAACACTTTTATATGAAATTTCTAGATTGCTACTGCTCTTAGTAGACCCAATAGTTCAGTCTCAAGACTGGTGCAATCTTCCAGATGAACATAGAAACCCCAGAATCCAGTACCTTCTTTTCTCTCTGAAAATGTCTCCAAACCCAGACGGCCCAGAGTTTCCAAGACTAGTCCCATCCGTGTTTAAGTTTCATTTTAACAGTATTTGGAATAATTTTAAAAACAAGTCTCAGCTTCCTATGATCAGGAGAAGTTATAGTACGAAAATTATCAACATTTTTTTCGGTCCGGTTTGAAATTTTAAAAAAAATTCAATTCAATTTTCGATTTTAGTTACCCAGGAATCAAACCAAATCAAACTAGACTGAGCCGATTCCTATATTAAACCCTAAAAAACGAAAAATCTAGGTTCTTATACTATTTTTCTTTTTACTTTAATTTTTTACTAAGCTTTAATTCTACGATGGTTTACAATTTTGTATATCAATTCTATTGAGCTTCAATTTTTTAGAAATTTTTTTTTGTTTGAGGTTAGGCAGAATCAAATAGGAAATAATTTTAAAATAAAAATAAATTTGGCTTGGTTCATTTAACATGAACCTCTTTATTATTTAGAATTTTTTTTTAAATTTTGTGCCCAAGCCCAATCAAATCGAAAACGGAAAAATCTAACTGAACCAAGCTAAAATAGTTCGGTTCGGTTTTAATTTACAACAATCCAAACCGAAATTACCAGTCTCGTTCAAGTTTTTTAGCCAAATCAAACCAAACTAAATCAGACCGTTGACCCATAGAAATAGGGATTCGGAAGGCTATAGTGCACTTTCTTGTAGTGTACATGTAGTGCAGGTAAAACAACCTAGTTTTATTTGCACCCTTTTTCAGATGCTGAAGACAATCACAAGTTTTAAATTCTATTTATTTATGAAGATAATAATGTAGATTTTTTTTTTGTTTGCAAATTTTTTAGTGAAGCGAAGTAAAGAAAATGAACATATTTTCTTTCATGTGTTCATTTAATAAAAAAATTATCGGCAAATTAAAATCAACAATCATGTGAGAAAATAGTGTAACAGTAAAATTTTTGCAAAATTATGCATTCATTAGAGGACATAATTTGAAAGAAAAATAATCATAAAGAAAAAGTTAGAGACGACCATCCCATACTTTTCCTACTCTAATTGAACACATAAAATGTACTAGAAAGTTAAATATTCTCGTATTTTTCTTTTATGTCCACCTGACTAACAGAGATTCAAACTCCATACATTATTACATTGTGGGAGCCTAAATTGTCCATCTTAATCCACATCTGTGTCATCATGTCTTACAGGTGAGAGGACTTAGAAAAAAATTTAATGATAGTAAATTTTAGATCATATGAGTAATGAGAGGATGAATTGGTTTCTGATTCTCCAAGATTTTAGCATTCCGACGAACAAATAATTCCGAATGATATATCATAAAGAAAAGTTTCATTAATGCGTATATTGTATAAGTGCACGGGACAAATTTAGGTTAGAAAATATAATTTGCATTGAAATTAAAAGGGCATTATCATGAGTACTCTAACTTAAATATTAATTAATTTATATTAATATTTTCTATACATAAATCGACACATAAAAAGTTACTTTCCGATACTAATCTAGTTACCAAAATAAAAGGCCAAATCATCTACTATTTATTGGAATAGAAAAGATTTACTCAATATTGTATATTTAATATTTTTAATTAGGAATACACGGGTACGTGTATTAATTTGGTATAATACATTTAAATGGTATATCCCGAGTTATGCTACCGGTAAGAAAAATGTTGATTATAAATTGAAAATCCTAAACCATCCAAATTCCATATCATAGGACCCAATGTCTGCCGGATCCTCTTCTTCTCCCTTGTTAGCACTTCCAATGAAAGAAGTACCATCGGATTATCACCTGCCAATCATTGGTGATGTGAAATCAGGGTTCGATTATTTCAATCAAGGACCCGACGAATATTTTAGAACGAAAGTGCACAAGTTTAAATCCACTGTTTTCGAAACCTACTTGCCACCAGGTCCCTTCACCATTGACCATCGCAAAGTCATTGTCGTCCTTGACGCCATCAGTTTTCCAGTGCTCTTCGATACGTCTAAAATCGACAAAAAAATCATACCTAACGCCTTACTATGTTATGCCCCTTACACTGGCCGCTATCGCGTGTGCGCACACCGTGACCCTTCTGATCCCAAACACTCCCTTTTGAAACGTCTAATTTCATTTGTTCTCGAAGCCAGGCACACCAATTCCATTCCTCTGTTTCGTGGTTGCTTGTCCGAGCTTTTCAACAACTTGGAAGACGAAATTTCTGACAAAGGCTGTGCGAACTTCATTTCACTTAACGATACCTTGTGTTTTGACTTTGTGTTCCAATTGTTTTGTGAAAGAAAGCCCTCACAAACAGAAATCGGGTCTAGAGGACCAGAACTTGTCATGAAGTGGCAACACTATTATGTCGCCCCGATCATATCTGGGTCCACGCAACTTTCGGAATTTGTAAAATTTTTTGGGCCTTGGTTGGAACCGTCAGCTTCATCCATACAGCAATTTACTTATAACAAGCTTTACAATGCTTTCAAGGTTTCTGCAAAATCCATATTAGACGAAGCCGAGAAGATGGGGATTAAACGAGACGAAGCTTGTCATAACCTAGTATATTTTGCTTTTTCAAATGCCTACGGGGGATTCAAGGCTTGGTTCCCAGTTTTGATCAAGTGGGTTGGATTAGCAGGCCATGAACTGCACAAAGAGCTGGCGTGCGAGATTAGGATTGCCGTGACCTCTAATGGGGGTCTCAATCTGAATTCGCTTGACGAGTTGACTCTAACTGAATCAGTAATTTTCGAAGCATTTAGGATTGAACCACCGTTTCCGTTCCAGCACGGCACGACAAAGGAGGATGTAGTCGTTGAAAGCCATGAAGCTCGTTTCAAAATCAACAAAGGGAGGGTGATAATGGGGTATCAGCCACTTGCAACTAAAGATGCAAAGGTTTTTAAGGATGCTGACAAGTTTGTGGCACATAGGTTTGTTGGGGAAGAGGGAAAGAAGCTACTCAATTATGTGTATTGGTCCAATGGATGTGAGACTGATCATCCAACGGCAGAGAATAAGCAATGTCAGGGAAAGGATTTAGTGTTGATGTTGTCTAAGATCATGTTGGTGGAATTCTTCCTCCGTTACGACACTTTTACCATTGACGTCAATGGTGAACCACTCTGCATGCGGACACCTTGGGTGAAAATCAAGTCATTGACTCGTGCCCGAATCTTCTGAAATGATGTTTTCATCAAAAATCATGTTTTTATCTTTCCTGTTTTATCCTTTCAAACGTCGCAACTATACACCGGTAATAACTAACAAGTAGAATGCAAATTATGTCCAGATCCATGTAGTGATATAATATGCATGACAACAGGTTTAATATACAAATTCTAATCAGAATGTAACAGAGAAGGGTAGTATTGTATAATGTTGTGCCACTACTATAGTCGGAGGCTAGGGAGTATCAGACTTGTGGGCCACATACTCTAAGTAAAGATTTTCTCATAATCAAACATATATTTTTCTATGCTGATTCAGAATTTTTTGTTCAAATTCATTGAACTCTCTCCTGAACGTTGTTCCTTCAAAATTCGAGGATTTGACTCATCAAATCTTTTGATCTGCTTATCGGAATCCTCCTAAAATCAATTCCCAAGTTACCTTTGAACTCCTTCAATGTTCTTCGCAAGATATATAAAAGAATGTGAAGATTCTTGAGATTATTCAAGAAGATGAATCTTTACTTCATAAGCTACATTAAAATTTAACCCACAAAATATAAATTGATTTTTCAAAGATTTTCTCCGTCTAGAATTGCTCTAGGTGTGGTGAAATCTGCTTTGGACATTCAACGCTTAATTATTTATTTTTTAAAAATTTTCTTGAGCTCAGTCAAGCAGCCCTCAGCTCGCTCAAGCAGCCAAAATACACTTGTATTTCGGTTGCAAGCTGAGACGATAAGGGTCATTTTTTCGCTTGAGCAACTTCAAGCTCTCTCGAACAACCTTTCAACTAATACACGTTAGTGAGTCTCGTATCAGCTATGTTGGTCCTCATTCATCTATTTATAAGCCTCAGATAATCTTTATCTTTTTTTTTTTTTTGCTCAGCCAGATAATCTTTATCTTATAAGTCGGTTTTCAAAGTTGAGTTAGGCCCATGGATCTATAACATGGTATCAAAACTAGATCTGTTACATACTCATTATGCACTCGGATCCTCTCATCTAACGCTCTACCCTGCTCACATCGACAAACACGCTTCGCGTCGGTGAGGAGAGTGTAAGTGAGTCCCACATCATCTATGTTACCTTCATTTATTTATAAGTCTTGGACAATCCTTATTTTACAAGTCGATTTTTAAGGTTGAATTAGACTTATGAGTTTCTATAACCACTTTGTTCGTCATCTCTCTCAATCTCTCTCACTTTCTCTCTCACACACACAGAGAATAAGTCTAAAAGCATCACCAAGAAACTAGTTAAATGACATTTTTAACTATTTTAGCTATTCAAAACATAAAAATTGTGCTCTAAGAGTAAGCCCAACAAACTCTCTAAATGATTAGTTTTAGATATTTTACCAAGCCAACTCTAAAAAATAGAGCTCCAACAAACTCAACATATAAAAACTATTTTAGTTTTATGAATAGTAACTAGCTATTTTTACCTAGCTACTATTCACCATGTATTAGATTTTTTTATTGTTTCTCACTCTTCCATCTCTTTTGGAATGATGATTTCAATTAAAAAGAAAAAAAAATAAAAATAAAAAAATATTTTAATGGTGAATTGGTAAAATAGATGAGATTATTGGAGTATTGAAAAAATTGTGATTAGCTTAAATGAAAAATTTACATTGTTGATAAGTAAATTTACCTATTTGTTGTTGTAGATGCTCTAAGAGCCTCAATAAAAAGTTAGGCATTTTAGTTTTGTAAATAGTGCCTAGATAAATCTATTGAGGCACGATTCATTAGGTATCTCATTATTTATTCATAAAATATACATATTTATTCAATCATTTCTCTCATTTTTTTCATCTTGTCTAATATATTAATAAATAAATAAATTTGAAAATACAATAGAAATAATAAAGATGTTGGAATGAACAATAAAAAATTACTAGTTAAAATGAAGAAAGTTGAATTTTAGATAGGTATTATATCTATCATTGTTGCACTTGCTCTAATAAGATTAAGGCTTGAATTTGATTGGGAATTAAGAGGGTTCTCCAATTACTAGATTAGCGAGCTTGAAGCGAGACTTTTCAAGGCTGATGTTCTAGAGTTAGGCTCTCTATTTTGGCGAAAATGAGGGGCAAAAGGGGCTGCTGCACATATTTTAAGATTCATCTACTTGTCAAAAAATTGATGTAGAAAAATTATTTCCAATAAAATTTTAATGAAGTCAAGTAAAACAAATAAAACAAATTTTCTTTCATATATTCGTTTAAAGGGGTAAATGGGTAAAATCAACTAGCAGCCCAGTGATGTGGCAACCCCCCCCCCCCCCCCCCCCCCCCCCTCTTCCTCCTCCTGGACACACTTTTATTTTTTATTTTTTATTCATATAAATTTTTTGTTTTATTGATTTTTTTAATTTCTAGACATAAATTTTTACTTTTTTGAAGTATCTTGATGAATCAATAATTAGACAATATTATTAATCCGTTTCAATTTTTTGTATTTATTTAATTCTTCTTTTTCTTTTATTAAATTTTTTAATTTTTGAACATAAATTTTTACTTTTTTAAAATATCTTGTCGAGACAAACTAATAATTAAACAATATTATTAATTCGTCTCAATTTTTTATTTATTCAATTCTTTTTTATATTTACTGAATTTTTTTAAGTTTTGGATATAAATTTGTACTTTGTTAAAATATCTCGTCGAGACAAACCAATAATCAAACAATTATTAATTCGTCTTTTGTTTTTTGCATTTATCAGATTTTTAAAATTTTTGGACTTAAATTTTTACTTTTTTAAAAATATTTCATCGAGACGAACCAACAACCAAATAATATTATTAATTCGTGTCTCAAACTCTTTACATGGCGGGAGCCCAAAATGTCCATCTTAATCCATGTATGTGTCATCATGTGGTACAAGTGAGAGGACTTAGAAAAAAAATTTAATGGGGGTAAATTTTAGATCATATGAATAATGAGAGGATGAATTAGTTTCTGATTCTCCAAGATTTTTGCATTTCAATGAGCAAATGAGAGATTCTGAATGACATATCAATATATCATAGACAAAAGTTTCATGAAGGTGTATATTCTAATATATAATGCAAGGGACAGATTTAGGTTAGAAATGTCATTTACATTGAAGTTAAAAGGACATTATAAGAACTATAACTTACATATTGATTTATTTATATAAATATATATCTTCTATAACCGACACATAAAAAGTTCGTTTCCAATACTAATCTAACTAGCAATAACTGGTGCTATGCACGAGACTTGAAAAATTAAATCAAAGATATTTCATTATGTCAGTCTATATTTTTGTTAAAATTTTAATAATAAATACCTACAGCAATAAAAAGTTGGTTTCCAGTACTAATCTAATTAACCAAAATTTAAAGCCAAATCACCTACTATCAATATAATTTGAATAGAAAAGATTTATTCAATATTGTCTTTTTAATATTTTTAATTAGGAATCCACGAATACGTGTGAATTAATTTAGTATAATTAATACATTTAAATAGCATATCCCGAGTTATGCATCTCCATCATTACGTAGCGCACGGAAAAATATTTGGTGGTGTACTGAGAGAAAAATGTTGAGATTATAAATTGAAAATCCTAAACCATCCAAATTCCATATCATAGGACCTGATGTCTGCCTCTTCTTCTACTTCTTGATCCTCGTCCACTCCCTTATTAGCAATACCACTAAAAGAAGTACCATCGGATTATCACCTGCCAATCATTGGTGATGTGAAACTAGGGCTCGATTATTTCAATCAAGGACCCGTGATTATAAGGAATTGATGAAGACTCTTATCTGCCATTTTATTCAATCCAAAGCCCAGGCTCATTATTGTGCCGTCCACCATCGTCAAATGTAACCAGCGCCAAGGGCTGCAGCGCGTAACTCCCTGTTGCGGTTGTCTTCGCCAGGGGATAAAGGCCAATATGGCTGCATGGACTGATATCAGGGCCAATACAATGCTAGATAGGATGAGCGGGTATTTACCTAAAACTTTTTTCACCTTCGCCAAATTTTGAGCAAGAAGGACTCCAAAACTAAAGATCAAAATAAAACGAACTATCGAAAACAAAAAGGATTGGATTGATTTTTCTGTTGCTGATTGCTTGTTCTGCTGATGTACGTAGTTTGTTGATTTCTGATTATTTTTTCTGAAGAAAAACCAATCATCAGCAGAAAACCAATCCAATCCTTCTCTTCTTCTTTAGAAAAAAATCCTCTCTTCCTCTTCGACTACGTTGTGTGATACTTCATCAAACAGCGCACAATGTATGTTTCGATAGTTCATTTTATTTTGTTTTTGATTTTTAGTTTTGGAGTCCTTCTTGCTCAAAATCTGGCGAAAGTGAAAAAGGTTTTAGTTAAACACCCGCTCATCCTATCTAAGCATGGTACCGGCCCTGATATCAGTCCATGCAGTCATATTGGCCTTTATCCCCCGGCAAAGACAACTACAACAGGGAGTTTCGTGCTATTGGCCTTGGCGCTGGTTACATTTGATGATGGTGGATGGCGCAATGATGGGCTTGGGCTTTGGATTGAATAAAATGGCAGATCAGAGTCTTCAATTCGTTATAATCATGGTTTTGTCTGGTGTTTACTGCATCCTTATGGTGTGGGCAGCACTCCTGTTTATGGAGTTGGGCTTCATGGATGCGATTTCGGGAGTTTTTATTGAACTCTTGATATGTGATGCTAAGAATTTTAAAGAATTGTGCTAGGTGCCTTTTGTCTTATCTTTCCTATCATCCAAGCTGTAATACATTATCACAACGAAGGCCGGTTCTAGATGAAACGATCAGTGAAGACTCCACTGGATACCCTCGGTATATAGACTTGTTTCTTCATTTTGTACACATAATTCTCAGTATAAACCCACAAGAACCAAATACTAGTAGAATTACACTCAATTAATTGTAAAGAATGTAAATATATAGCTTATAGTTGTTTATTTTGAACGTAAATAGTTTCAAGTTTGTACAGAATATAAATAACGTTTATTTGTTTATTTTGAATGTAAATAGTTTCACGTTGTAAATAATGTAAATAAATTTTAGTTCTTACATTTAGTTTTTGTAAATTCGATTGTTTCTTACCTTTTACAATATGTTTAGTTTTATTTCTGTTGTGTGGTTTGTTTCTTGCTGACTTGGATGTTTTCTTCCCGTCGTACTTATTTTGACAATGAAAAATCGTCGATAGAAATGGTGGGGGGAAAAATACCGATACAAATCTGAAGCGAACCATAAGATCAGTGTAAGAAATAACATCATACCAAAAACTAATGTTCCTCCTCAGCCTCTACTTGGCATGACATAAACCAATTCGAAAAATCGAAAGGCATGCATGCCAAATGCGTGAAAGTATTTTCGGACAAGTGATATCGTATCTATTTTGATAACAAAGAATCATCGGTGACAATGGAGGAGGAGAAAATACTTAACGAAATCGAAGCCGATGGGACTATAGATCAGTACTGTAAGAATTATCGTCATCTTGGTTATTTGTTTTTAATTAGTGATATTGGTTGGGGTGTTTTCTTGGTTTAATGTGGTATTTCCCTTTTCTGGTGTCTTTCCCAAGTCTCTGGGTGGTTTCTTTTTGTTTCATAGTGTCTACTTGTCTTGTGTATTTGGTTTCGGGTTTTCCCTTAGTATTTAGGTTCCTAAATTTATTTTGAGAAGCTTGATTGGTTGGTGTACACATTACACCAAAAAAACACATATCATAGCATTCCAAAAAACGCTATAAAAGACTATAAATAGCGTTAGTAGCCCACGATATTAAAAGTCAGGTTATGAAAATAGCGTTTTCTGAACTCTATTATAGATCATTTTTTATAGACCGCTATAACAAATGAGTAACCTGTTAAAAGTCAGCTCGTGCAGTCTAGCTAACCAAATGGATTCTTGCACCAGTTTTCTCAACTTCGTAGCAGAGATGGTTTTGAATCAGAGGGGATCATAAACACTATGCTGAAATAACTGATTGTATTTGTGATACACCAAAATCAATAAATTATACACACACACAGATGCAATTTTAGGTACACGCAATGCACGTGCAATTCGAGAAATAATATTTTTTTCCCTCCTCCATTGTTATGCGGGATTTTCTCCGCTGTGATGTATTTTTCATTGTTTTCTTTTAATCTTTGTAGTTTATGCAAAGATTAATTAAAAAAAATTCAAGTCCCAAGAGTTCAATCCTTATCCAACTCCCAAGTAAAAAGTATCTAAATTTTTCTTAAACACATTATTTCAAGTGAAAATGAATTCCTTCTTATACTACGAACTAATTAACATTCATCTAAAAATTGGTAATTTCTTAAATGGTGCATTAAACTTTAAATATAAAGTAGTTTTTTTTTTTATGATATTCACTGGTGAACCCTATTTCAATAGGCTGAAGACAAGCCCATAAATGTACAGCCACAGGATTTAACTCCGGGGCCGGCGTGAGATTTTTGGGCCCCAAGTAAAATCTCAAAATAACGCCTTGTATATTTTCTTTCAAAGTTTAAATTAAACAAATTATTTATAAAAGAAAACAACAATAAGCGTTATACAACCTAAAGTATGTTTATTTCCGTTTATATTTATTTGATTTAAAGAAAAGTTAAAATTCTATATAAATAAAATTAAAATTTTGAGTATTGTACGTATATATTTGTTAATTACACTTAAAAGTTATTTAGTACAATATTTAGGTCTATTTTGACATACATTAATAACTAAATTTTTAAGAAAATCTTATTTTTTTTGTTCATATTCAATGGTAGAATTGATAGAATAAAAATGCATTGATGGTATTAGTAGAACAGTTTATTGAAATTCGCTTTAAGTGATTCTTTTTTTCAAATAGCAGTATTTTTTTAACTATTATGATAAAATTAGTAAAGAGAAAGAAGAAGAAAACTGGAAAAATAATATAAGATCTTTTTTTAAATGGAAAAAATGAGAAAATTTCTTAAAATAAAAAAAGTAACATATAACATGCCTATAAATATTTATTTGTGACTGCACAAAATAATGTCATATGTAACATATATTAGACACGAAGGTGGTTGGAATAATTTTCTTTATTTCTTGATATTTATATATAATTCATGGAATTATTTTAATACGCTTGTAACTTATCAAAATCATCTTATTATTTTTATATTTGAAGCAAATTAATGAGATAGCAAACTAATTAAACTCTAACTAGCTAGGTGAGCTTTAGCTGTTTTCTTCTAGTAAATTGTTTTTTGTTATGTTTTCTTCCAGCTGAATAGTTTTATAATTGGCCCTTTCTTCTTCTTTTTCTTTTGGGTAGAAGCGAAATACAAAAGTAAGACTAGACTATCTCAAAAGAAATGCCGGTCATATCACCCTCAAGCAAGGGAATTATCTCATTCAGGTTATAGCCCGAGTCACAAGATTATTCTATTGGTTAACTCTCATTCTAGCAAGAATATCAGTAACTCTGTTTCCTTCATGCAACATATGGCTTTGCGTACTTTTTGTGATATCCACGAGGGCTTTCTATTAAGTCTTGCGCTAGGATGTTGTAGGCCAAATTAGAGATCAGATCCCTCGTTAATCATTTGAACAGCCACTACTGAATCAGATTTTGTCTAAACTTTTTGCATCTCTTGATCTCTAACTAACTCAAATTCTCGTAATAGACCCAATTATTCAATCTCAAGACTGGTGCAATCTTTCGGTCGAACATAGAAACCCCAGAACCTAGTACCCTTTTTTCTCCTTGAAAATGTCTTCAAACCCAATCGACCCAGAGTTTCCAAGACTAGTCTTATCCGTGTTCAGTTTCAAAAAATAGATGTTCCAAATCTTTCGTAGCATTTGAGGATCTGGGCGACAAGTCATTATGAGTTTTGAGTTTCTGATCAATCTCTCATAGTTGGTAAAGAGTTGACCTTACATGCAAAGTCAAAGACGAAATCAAAAGGGTGTGACAAAATCAAAAAGGTGTTATTTGTTTCCTAGTGTTTGTTAGCTGGCGCATCAATTCTCTAATGATCTTCCAAACCTAACTTAATGATTAAATCAAATCCTTTTTCAAGTAATTGTATTGGAGTAATTATTCAGTGCTCTCACAACATCGTTTTGTAGCACTTCATGCTCTTTTTTCACTACAAATTGTTATAGATTTTATATACAAAAGTAAGACTAGACTAGACTAGAAGCGAAATACAAAAGTAAGACTAGACTATCTCAAAAGAAATACCGGTCATATCACCCTCAAGCACGGGAATTATCTCATTCGGAATTATAGCCCGAGTCACAAGATTATTCCATTGGTTAACTCTCATTCTAGCAAGAATATCAGTAACTCTGTTTCCTTCACGCAACATATGGCTTTGCGTACTTTTTATGACACCCACGAGGGCTTTGTATTAAGTCTTGCGCTAGGATGTTGTAGGCCAAATTAGAGATCAGATCCCTCGTTAATCATTTGAACAGCCACTACTGAATCAGATTTTGTCTGAACTTTTTGCATCTCTTGATCTCTAACTAACTCAAATTCTCGTAGTAGACCCAATAATTCAATCTCAAGACTGGTGCAATCTTTCGGTCAAACATAGAAACCCCAGAATCTAGTACCCTTTTTTCTCCTTGAAAATGTCTTCAAACCCAATCGATCCAGAGTTTCCAAGACTAGTCTCATCCGTGTTGAGTTTCAAAAAAATAGATGTTCCAAATCTTTCGTAGCATTTGAGGATCTGGGCGACAAGTCATTATGAGTTTGAGTTTCTGATCAATCTCTCATAGTTGGTAAAGAGTTGACCTTACATGCAAAGTCAAAGACGAAATCAAAAGGGTGTGACAAAATCAAAAAGGTGTTATTTGTTTCCTAGTGTTTGTTAGCTGGCGCATCAATTCTCTAATGATCTTCCAAACCTAACTTAATGATTAAATCAAATCCTTTTTCAAGTAATTGTATTGGAGTCATTATTCAGTGCTCTCGGAGCATCGTTTTGTAGCACTTCATGCTCTTTTTTCACTACAAATTGTTATAGATTTTATATAATTAGCCTTGAACTCCACAACAAAATTATAGAAAGAGGCGTCAAACATTACGTGACAGTACTCCAAAGACACTAAATCATTTTTCATTCTACTGATAGTTTTGCCTCATAACACGAACTTTTAGATGGAGGTGGCCCCATGCTTTTAACTATTTCTTACTTCTCAAAAGAGCAACACTATTCTTGCTATTTGTACAACTTAACTCGTCCTTTAGTCTCCTTTGGGTTGTGCGTAGTTAGTGCAAATTGTGCACAATACACAACAAAGTGTGTTGTACGTCAAAACATTATCAATATTTTAGCTACTTAAAAATTGTCCAAATATTATTCAACCGTTTAGGCAATATTTTAGTAGCCAAACTAATATTGTTTTTTAGGTGCATCACACTCTGTTGTGCGTTATTAAGATTCCCGGATTTCAAGTTGATTAGTGTGTTTCAAAGTTTACCTAACTAGTGTACACACTGGTGAAAATTTGAATTTGATGATATTAGACCAAATCACATGAAGCTCAAGATTAGTATCGTCAAAAGTCTCATATTTCTGGCTTTCCAAATAATTCAACACACTTATACAGCCGACATTAGAAGAATAACTCGTTTTGTGTACATCAGACTGGTGAATGATTTAGTAAAGTCATTCCTTCCAGACCTGGATATCATCTGTTTGAGGGCCCTCAACACTAGAAGATAAAGTCAAAATATCGTTAGTGCTCATAAGACAATCAAAAAACAGATGTTTCGAGTTTTTCCCAGCATTTAAGCATCTAGGATATAAACCATTAGAGTAATGCTATGCCTATGCACATAATTTTTCATCAGTAGATTCAAACGTAGATGTGTCCAGAATCGTTAAAAGCACGTGGAGCCCTCATAAATCTAAACAGGATGTGTCCAAAACCGTTAGATGTACATGGAGCCTTCATTAATTTGTGAGCTCTACTTGTATCCAACAATTTCAAATATATCTGTCTGACTGTGTCTCGATCGATCTATTCATGAGTCAAGTTTCTGGTCAATCTGTGATAGTTAATAAAGATTTTTTCATGCATTTTCAAAGTTAAACAAAACTTTTGATCACCCTTGGTGAATTGGTTAATGGAATTCATAGGATACAGGGGCGGAACCAGGAATTGAAGTTTGGGGGGGCGAGAATTGTAAAACTATAAATAAATAAAAAATAATTCAAAAATACCGACTTGTATATATGAAAGTTATAAGTCGAGTCTAACATTAACATATCTCCAATCTCCAAAATGCCACAATACGGAATGAATAAGGTAAATAAAATTAAAATTAAACTAAGCACACCCGCTAGTGCTCTGCATTTACAATCTACTAACAAGGTAAATAAAAGTAAACTAAGCACACCCGCCAGTGCTCTGCATTTACAATCTACTAACAAGGTAAATAAAAGTAAACTAAGCACACTCGCCAGTGCTCTGCATTTACAATCTATTAACAAGGTAAATAAAAGTAAACTAAGCACACCCGCCAGTGTTCTGCATTTACATACCTAACACCAGAGTGAGAGTTTGTAGCGTCCGACAAAAGTAGGCAAATAAATAATCCCTAGGTTTTCATAAAGCCAATCAGTGAATCAACAATCTGTCAATAAACAATCAAATATAAGCAATATGTCCATTAAAATATACAACTTTTGACTTTTGAATATAATACAACTATACAACAAAAATAAAACCACATTAGTTATCTTTGTCCATTATTTATATATATAAGTATAAAGCAACCTATATAATATCGCTCTCCAAACCAATAAACAAATATCGCTTGATTCTAACAAACAGCATTAAAAAAAACCAGATTATCAAAATTCTGTTTTGCAAGATCAACAGAAACGCAAGGCACAGAAACAGTAGTTAAATCGTAATCAGGTACGTGATGACCAATTCTAAGGAGGAATGAAAAAGCCAACATATGGCAGAAAATTGAAAATAACCCAAAGTCCAAATTGAAATAAACCAAGAACCCTACAGAAAAAGGACACATTATTTGACATTCAGGGTTTGAGGAAATACTCACATAGGTATTGAGCTGACGCACGAAGCTAGAGAAATTGCTGTGCTTGAAGTACCTAGGAAGCAGAGAAGTGGAAAACCGGTGAGAGTCCCAAACGACGAAACTGTTTCTTGCTTTGCTCAACGACACCACCGAAAATGCCCTAATATTATTTTGGGGGGGGGGGGCAAAATACAGTTTTTTTTAATAATTTTCAAAAATTACATGTAGGTCCTAAATTTTTTTTAAAATTTTGGGGGGGCCCGGGCCCCCAGCCCCAACACAGTACCGCCCCTGATAGGATATAAAAACGTGCTATAAAAACCTTGGTGACTTGGTTAATGGAAGAAAAATTGACAAGTTGATGGATATGGTCAATGTTCCCCACCATTGATTAATGCATGGGTTCTCCCCACTAATACTAGTTATAGAATAAGTCTATTAACACATTAAGTTATACATTAAATAGTACAATATTTCTACGTGTCATGTCACTTTAAGTATAAAATATAAAAACAGATCACATAAATTTTAATATATATTCAAATTATTAAATATCACATAAATATAATGTATAATGTGATATATTAATAACATTGCTCATAATTATAATACATTGATTAAAGCTTAGATTAAGATAATGTGAAAAGTGGTCACCGCCATCATATCTTTTCACGAAAAAGGTGTAATCTGTCTCCCTGTGTTAGCTGGCTCACCAGTCATCAAGTCTGATCTCCCATACCTAACTTATTGGTTTAGTCAAATCCTTTTTCAAATAATTGTATTGGAGTAATTATTCACCTTTTTGTTGCATTTCATTCTCTTTTTCACTTCAAATTATTATGGAATCCATTTAGTTATGGTCTTGAACTCCATCCACACAATAATCAGAAAATACTTAATAATTAAAAATTGGCATTAATCATTAAAAATATGAATACAAGAACCAAAATATTAGTGATTAGAGATAAAGAAAATAATTTATGAGATCGACAGAAAGCACGATAAGTCGCTGTCCTAAAGTCATATTTGTCTCTCTTCGTGTAAGTACTGACGGATGAATACCGTTGCAAGATACAACTCAGGATCTCATAAGATGCCTTCACATTACACGATGGGTGAAAAATAAGTCATATTCTAATTTGACTCGTTTCAAATGTGTATTAAATGAGTGGATTAAATGAGTATATAATTAAAGTATCTACTATTCGAAATAGTTTATGAATATATTATCGTACTAAACTAAAGCTGCAGAAAAATGAAAATGGCCGGCTAGATTTGGCCTAATTTTTTTGGATTTTTTTTTTGTCATTATTTAAATTTTTTCCGTTTGTTAGTTTTTCACCAAATTTTTATAAATTAGTATTCATCTGTATGAGAAGGTCCAAAACCAAACCATAGTTAACTAAAAAAAATAAAGAAAAAATAAGGATAAGATACAATTATTGTAGGACCTACACATTGTGTATTTTATTATAGCATAAAGGGTAGCACAGATTAGTTTATTACCACAAACCTTGTTTATTATACTTTATAATGCCGACATAATATATATGAATTAATTAAATCAGTCATTATCATTATAATAGTTTAACACATTGATTAAAGCTTAAATTAAAATTTTGTTAAAAAAGTGTGACCATCATCAGATCTTTGCAGGAAAAAAGTGTCATTTGTCTCCTAGTGTTAGCTAGTAACCTAGTAACCTAACTTATTAGTTTAATTTATTCTTTGCTTTTAATAATTGAATGGGTGTGCTTCAAATAATTGAATGGGTGTAATTATTCAAAGCTTTCCGGGCACCAATAAGTAGTGTGCTTCAGGTCTCCTTTTCACAACACATTAGTATGGAGTTCATATACTTAGTAGAGATGAGAGAGAATTATCGAGAAAATTAAACCGATGGAAAAAATCACGGTTCGATTGATCCGGAATATGGCTCGGCCTATTTCGATTTAAAGTTCAAGGTTTTTTCACTTTTTCTGTTTGGTTTAGATTGTCTTTATTATTTTTTTGTACCAACCGAACCGAATATATAAGGATATATCTTAATCGTTCAATCTTACTCTAATCCAATGGTCCAAACAAAATGCAGGAAAAACAAAATCCTAATATCTAGATTTTTTTACGTGGTTTTGACCCAAATAAAAGAGTTTTGTGCTCTATATTGCTAGTGCTCTAAAATGTGATTTATGTGGCTCAAATTTAAGTCTATTTTTTTAATTCGTGTAACCTAAAATTAAGTCAACTTTGATCAACCAGAAAAAATTAAAATTTTCAATTAGATCCATTCTACTTTGTACCAAATTTTGGTGGCAACATAAAATGGGTTCGAAGCGGTATCCGAAATCTCCATCCCGAATAAATCGGGTTCACTTTTTTTTTGCCTGCAAACCGACCAAAACCAAACCAATTTCACCCAAAATATTTAGTCTGAATCACAACTAATGTGATGAAAAGAAGTCTAAAGCTCGACATAACAGTGGGCCCACGCTACTCAATCTCAAGAGCACTGAATAATTTTTAAATGTATTATTACCTTATAACCCGGACTTACAAGAGGGAGGTGGGCCCTCGCTTTTGACTATTTACGACTTACCAAATAAGTAACACTATAGTTCTTTCTTTGCTGTTTGTAAGACTTATTAAGTCATCTTTGACTTTGTTGGATTAGGGTTGTTAAGAGCTAATTCAAGTTATAGTATTGTGTTTCTGAAGTTGTCGGCAAGTTTACACGCACAAACTCGAACATAAACGTGTTCATAATCGTCTGATGTACATAAAATTCACATTATTTTGAAGGTATATGTAACGTCCCATGTAAATCACTGACCCAGCAACTTGTTGAAACCCAACCACGTGGCTCAAAATGCTTAAGTTCAAGTTGTTAGTAGTACGTAGTTTACATAGTTCCTTATATATCCAGGATCACCCATGTAGACTTTCGATGTGGGACAGGACATCACAATCTCCCCACCTTTAAGACATTGCGCCCTCACAAGGGGTTCACACTAGAGTCACTACGGCCTAACCCCGGGTCTGTTCCTTAGTGACCAAACAAAGTCTCGTCCTCACACTTGATCGTGTACAGAGGTCGCTCTGATACCATTTGTAACACCCCATGTAAACCACTGACCCAGCAACTTGTTGAAACTCAACCACGTGGCTCAAAATGTTTAAACTCAAATTGTTAGTAATAATTTACATGGTTTCTTATATACTCAAGATCACCCATGTAGATTTTTAATGTGAGACGGAGCATCACAGTACATATGCGTCAAAGGACTCTATGCCCATCTACCTTCAAATCTATGCATGAGAATCTTTGTGTATAGACTTTATCTCTAAAGTTTACTTTAATTTAATTATTGGTCGAGTAGATCTCAAAGAAATTTTAACCAACCAAATAACGAATGAACTTAAATAACTAATGTACACATTGGTGAAAATTGGAACCCATCATATTTGATTTGGGTAATTATTACGACTTCATACTCACTTATCGTGATTAATTATTTTATTAGTGAAATTTAATTAGGCACTACTTGAGAAGGAGACTCGAAGAAAATGATTATCGGATTTTATTTTGTTTAGTATTTCACAACTATATAGAATTTGCCGCCGCATATTATTTTTGAATAATCTAGTATTGTCACCTATTAAATAATTTTATTTTGAGTTGATTTCTCGCGGGTACCCTTAAAAACATGTTTTAAACACATTGAATGGTTCGGATCATTAAAATTTAATCAAGAATGAAGAGTTTAGATATTGGTCTAAAAAAGTGTTAGTCCATTGAGCTGGCCCCCTTACAATTTTATGGGTCTAACTCACCTTAAAAATCGATTTGAAAGATAATGGTTGCCCAAGGCTTATAAGCAGAGAAATGAGGACTAACACAAGCGGTGTAGGACTCACTAACACATTCCCTCACACGAAGTGTATGTGGATCGTAGATGTGAGAAAATGACGGAGGGTTAGACGAGAGGATCCAAGTGCGTAATGAGAAGGGTCAATTCTGATACCATGTTAGAAACTTATGGGTCTAACTCAACTTTGAAAACCAACTTGAAAGGTAAGGGTTGCCTAAGCCTTATAAACAGATGAAGAATGATCAATGTAAGCGACGTAGGACTCGCTAACAAATCCGAACACTATAAATTATTAAAAATAAATAAAGTGATTGAGGAGGAGCACAAAACTCAAGGGGATGGGTATATATGCTGAAGAAAGGGAAGAAAGGCAACACATATTGGTTGCCCATTACACTACTACTTCGAGCTGACACAACACCACATGAACAAAAAACAGGCCCATGTTACCTAGCAATTAATTAATTACCATACAAACCCAATCCCAATGGGAGGTGAGATTATTTATTATTAATCTTGACCCATCATTACGTAAAATCTTAATATTCTTCATACGTGTATATATATGATTTATACACTTATAGTGACTCTCACAATGTAACTGCGAAAAGTGTTAAAATATTGTATAACTGTATTCGAGAAAATCAAAACTAGCGAGAGTGAAGCGACATGCATTCGCACTAATTTTAATATTGCTCATCTCTTATAAAAACAAAAAGAATATCAATCAATATGCAGAATAAAGAAATATTGGTCCAACCTATAAATTAATGTGCCCTTTTAGAAGTCTAATTATCCCCCATGCTCTTTCACCCTGTTGGGGAGAGAGAGAGAGAGAGAGAGATGATCCCCTTACAAGACAAACAAATAAGGTGTCATTTTGTATTTCAGATAGTATTTATTTTTCTCTTTAGTAAACCCATTCTTTATGATCGGTCAAGAAGAAAAAGCTAAATAAGAAAACCTGGTAGACAAAATATTCATTACAAAAAATACAATTCTTCCTCGAGTGAAGTGCGGAGTCAAAATTTGATAAAATACGAGTATGTGTGCACGCACATACGCTGTTGAAGTATTTTTTGTGGGAGTGCGAGACTCAGCCAGCATTACTAGAGATCTCGTGTTTTTTTTTTTTTTTTTGCAATGAAATATTTGATGTCCCTAACACTTGTAAGAAAAATCATGAAGGCGATTGTCAATAGCTTTAAGAATATAAAAATTAAAAAATCAACTCGATCTAGATAGTTTCTCAGTTGCCCCCGCTTTTGTCTCTATCGATCGGCGAGGCGGTGACAAGCTCTACCTTTCCAACCGGGCCCTTTTTCAAGAATCTCTTTTTCAATATTCGACTAGCCCATAAAAAAAATAGGGATCATTCCCAAACAAAATTAGGGAATGTGCCATCTACCACCCCACGGTCATAGAGTGGAGGAGCTGCTCCTTAATCCATGATACAACCAATCAAAAAATTTTCCAAATCAATATATGATGATAATTAAACCTGAAAGAATTAATGATCATGATAAATTCATACAGAGAAAAGGAAAATTATTTCAAGTAGAAAGAAAGCTACATCTCTTCTTTCATTTCATTTGGTTAAGAAATCGTGAAGAAATAGATAAAAATATATCAAAAGGTTTGATTTTTATTTATATATCCTAATCATAAATCTCTTTCTCACTCCCACTCCACCAATATGTGTGAAAAAATCCAAATCGAGATTTGAAATTTATTTTTCTCGATCAATATGAGGGACTCTTACTGTAGAATCTATTTATAACATTCAAGGTTAAACATATGACTTATTGAGAGTTACCAAAATACAATGTTCAATTCGTCGTTTATTCTCTTCTTTCTTTTTTTCTGTTATTCGAAGGTACGATATATTTCCCTTTTCCAAAGTAGATGAAAAAGTTGACGGATATTGAATTATTTTTAACTTGATGTGCTTGCTTCCCTCAATAGAAGCACACCGTAACGCATTCATGCAATAAATCATGTTATTCTCATTGAATTATAAAAAAATAGATGGTCAATTTTTATCGTATGTCTTTCTTATTATTCATAAGAAAAACATGATATAACGAGATCATTACAGTTATACACTAAAAAAGATTACGTTTTTTGAATGATCTATTTGAAGAACTCTACAAAAGATTTGGGGGAGTTTTAGCGCAGTTTCATGTAGTGCGCATATAGTGCAGACGAAACGACATAGCTTTATCTATTTTGCTCTCGAAACTACATCATTTTAACTTATCACGCAAATTGTTATCGAAATGTATAGAAATCAAAACGATATAATTTCAAGAACAAAATGAACAAAATTATATTGTTTTACGATACTGCACACGCATTACTGAAAACTACAATACAGCTCCTCCAAGTCCATAAAATTAAGAGTTTAAATTAATAAAATAAAGCACATAATAGAATTGAAGAACCCCTCAAATATCCTCATCCCACTTGAGAATTGAAGTCGTATTTATATCTTTTGCTTTCTGTTTTGTGTAACCAAATCAAACTGGACATTCCATCAAAATTATTGGAGTCGACAATCCCAAACGACAATTGTCTATTTTCCTTTGATTTTGGCACAAACTTTTATTTTTATTTTTTCTGTATACTAGATTTTTTGTTTTTTTTTTCTTTTGATAATCGAGATATTCGGCCGGATTTGAAATTATTCTCAACATAATGCCGATTAGTTTTTGGAGAACCATTCACACCGTCCACTTGCAAAGGCTCCACTTAAAGTTAGGATTTTTGCCTTGTATAAATTGACCCTATAAAAATTGATACCACCTAAGAGATTTCGAACCTAAGACTTATGAGGGAGCATAACCCTAAATCTCAAGTCTTAACAACTAGACCACCCCTCGGGATTTTTGTTTACTACTACTTATAAAAGCGGATACTCATACTACATATAGAAATACAAAAATCACTTCTTGAATTCTAATTATCTTGACTTTAATTAGGATTTCCGTTAGTAGACGATAGAATTAGTGTCCGAAAAATAATCGAGTTATAACAGACTATTTGTTCATTAAAAAAATGGCACAGATGTTGGGGGCTTTTTTTCCAGCACGGACGTTATTAGAAAATTGCTTCCAATCAAAATCTGTATTAGTGACACTTACGTAAGGAGTTAAGTATTGAGTAATTAAACAGGTATACTTTATGATTATTGGGTTAATTAATTTACTAACCCTGAGTAATGGTAAGCTTAACCAGTGGATTAGCGTAATTGATAGAGTCGAAAAATGACATCAATGCCCTATTCCAATGGAGAAAGTCTAGGAACACATTTACCATGTACAGAGATTCGGACACGGGTGTGTATAGAATCGTTCAATACATATAAGACCCTCCAAAATAATGTGAATCTCACTGTATCAAACGATTCTGAACACATTTATATTTAAATCTGTGCATGAAAATAATGTAATGCTAGATTAATAAAATAACCAATTGCGTACACCACTCGAAAAGATCCCTTGGAATGCTTTGGAAAATCACTCCAAATCTTTTAGATGATGCCTTCAGTGATGGACCGTTTTTTAAACAAACCATATGCATCATCAGTGTCCATCAGGTCCTGAAAATCATCCCCCACTAGGCTCTATTTGGGCCCCCCAGTTTATTTAGTTTATTTTTTTTTTATCTCCATTCATTTTTTTATTTGTATTTGTTGTTTTAGTCTCGATATTTTGTGAATTATTGGTCCGTTTTTGATGAAAAAAAATCTAAAAAGTATAAAATTATGTTCAAAAGTTAAAATAAATATCACTAAAAACGACGAATAAGTTCAAAAAAAATCTTATTTTTGGATGAATTTTGACTTTTCTAAAAGCTCTTGTCGAGATGAATCAATAATCTACAAAAAAAAAATTAACAAAAAAATTATTAAAAAATTCACATAAGGACGAAAAAGTAATCTAATAATTTAGTCGGTCCAAATGGATGTCATTTTTGTTAAAGGTAAAAAGAGGTGTAAAAAATTTAGACTTTGGAAATTTAGATTGTCATATCCAAGAATTATTAGCAACTTTGGCACAACTTTGGATGCCAAATGCGAGATCCGAGGTCCAAATTTTATCCACGTGAAGGAGTATAAAATTTGAACAACTCTCTTTCTATTCATATTTTATCTCCTTTCTATATCACATTTTATTTACACAAATATTATTATTAATTATGAGAATGTCATTTCTATATTTATATCTATCATTTTTTTTTTCAAAACATACTAAAATAAACCCTGTACGACTATTTATTCTTTTAATAAATATATTGTGTTATTATATCTCCTTTCTTATTATATTTATCTTATTTCTTCCATAATTTTTACTGAATGATGGCTAGTCCTATAAGTACCATAAACCATGATTAATTCACCAATACACACTCTCATATTTTGCTACGATGCGAATTTCTTATTTTCTGATAAATGTTGATGATCAAAAACTTTCGATGTGTTTAAAACATATTTTTAAGGGGTAACGTAAGAAATCAGCTCAAAATATTATCCGAAAAGGTTTGATTTATTTAATTTTTCATCAAACTGTTCCTATCAGTATTTATTAAAAACTGTTTAGATAAAATCATTCTCGATATTATTTCGAGCCAATTTCTTGCGGATATTCTTAAAAACATATTTTAAACCTATTAAACCAAAGTTATTAATCCCGTACCGTATACATCCCGTATCGCCCTCGTAACAGTACCGGACCATCGGAGTTCTGTTTCGGAAACTATTCCGGGATGTTCCAGACTGTTTCGGGGGGGTTTTGGGCTGTTTCGGCGTGTTCCGGCCAATATGGGCCCGTACTGTACTGTACCGATCCATATTTTAAAAAATAAAAAATTCAATTAATATTTTTGTGGGCAATTAGACATAAATAGAGGCTAAAATTATTTTTTTATATTTAATGATTTATTTTTAAATTGTGATGCTATATTTTACATGTTTAATATGATTTTTTTTAAAAATATTATTTAAAATATGTATATTAATTTTAGAGACAAATTTGAAATAGTAAGCCAGTACACACCTGTACTGGTACGTACCATACTAATAGCAAAATCGATACGTTTGCCGATACGAGATTGATAACTTTGCATTAAATGGTTCGGATAGATAAAATTTGATCAAAAAATAAAAAGTCTTACTGTAACAAAATAAGAAATTCCTTATTAAAAACTTGTTTATATATATTTCTATCCTCGTCAATTAACTTAATTGTCAAATGGTCAACTATTGAAAACACAACGGATCCATGGTGCAGTTTTAAACATCATCAACATATATATGCATTATCAATTTTGCTACATGTACAACACAATGCATAACAACATAAAAACGACGTTGTTTAAGATAAAAAAAATCAAAAATCAAAAGTAAAAAATAAAAAATGAGAGCACAACTCTCTCTCCTCTCTTCTGCCCTCTCTCCGTCACACACATCATCTTCTTCCCTAAACCCTCCTCCCCCAACCCCTCGCGCGCGCCACCAGTCAAAATAGAGAGAGACCAGTGGCTATCATGGTGGTGGGTTTGGCGGCGAACCCAATGGCTGTCGTTGTGGTGGTCGTCGTGGGTTTGGCGGTAACTCCAGTGGTTGTCGCTGTGGTGGTCGTGTGGTAGCCAATTTGTGGTGGTCGGTCTCTCTCTATATTTCGATTGGTGGCGCAGAAGGGTGGGGGCGGAGGAGGAGGGTTGGGAGAAGAATAAGATGGGTGAGACAGAGAGAGAGAGAGAGAGAGAGAGAGTTATGTTTTGATTTTTGATTTTCTTTTACTTTAAATGACATCATTTTGAAGTTGTTGTGCGTGTTGTGTGTATCAAAATGCATATGCATATATATATATTTTATAAAGTATGATCCACCGTAGGTATTATTTCCTCGAACCATTGTCTCTCTCTCTCTCTCTCTCTCTCTCTCATAAACTCAACCCACAACAACCTTCGCGCAAGATCATTACCCTGCTTTCTAAATTAAAGCGTGGAGACAAAAACCCAGATGAAGATCCAGTGCGACGTCTGTACCAAAAACGAAGCGTCGGTGTTTTGCACGGCCGACGAGGCAGCCCTCTGCGACGCCTGCGACCACCGCGTCCACCACGCCAACAAACTCGCCGGGAAACACCACCGCTTCTCTCTCCTCCTCCCTGCTTCCCCCAACCAACCCCCCCTCTGCGACATCTGCAAGGTAAGCAATCCAATCAATCTCTGCGAATTTAATCCTGATTTGAACTAGAAATGAAGCAATTAACTTTTGAATCATGAAGGATAGGAGAGCTTTCCTATTCTGCCAACAGGATCGAGCGATTTTATGCAGAGACTGCGATTTGCCGATACACAAAGCGAACGAGCACACTCGGAATCACAATAGGTTTCTTCTCACCGGAGTTAAGCTCTCCGCAACCGCCGCCGTCTACTCTGCCACCTCTGATTCGGTTCCCAATTTCAAGTCTCAAAAGAGTGGTCAAATCTCAGTCGAAAAGCTCGTTGCTGTTAAACCAGCGATTCCCAATGCGCCGACCTTCGCCACCGCCATCTACTCTGCCACCTCTGATTCGGTTTCCAATTCCACGTCTCGAAAGAGTAGTCAAATCTCAGTCGACAATCCCGTTTCTGTTAAACCAGCGATTCCCAATGCACCCACCGCCGCCGCCGCAGCAGCCAAACCAACCACGGCGGCAACAAACACCAGTAGCATATCGGAGTACTTGATAGAGACGCTACCGGGGTGGCGCGTTGAGGACCTTCTCGATTTTCCTCCACCCTCCTCCTCCGGTTTCTCTAAGGTTTGCAATTTTCCAAATTATTTTTTCAATTTTCTACATGATTGGTGGATTGGGTGATTTACAACTGCATTAATGGGTGACGATCACAGGGTGTTGGTGATATGTCGCCGATTTGGGATGCTGATCCGGAGAACAATCTGAGTTGTTCATTCTCCTCCCCAGAAAACATAGGGATTTGGGTCCCTCGAGCCCCGCCGCCGCCGCCAATGCCAATTTATCCGACTCAATACCCACCTTCAACCATTGCATTTGGTGGCCAAACAGGGTTCAAGGAGTCCAAAGAGTTTACCAACAACAAATCTAGCAGAAAGTGGAGAGACGATGCTTTTTGTATTGTTCCACAGATTATCCCTCCTCCTACAACCAGCTCCAAAAGATCTAGAACCTTCTGGCAGTAGTTAAGCATAGTTCTTTAGACCCAAAAGCCTTCTCTCTCTCTGGTTTCCAGTTGGTTTTCAGTTTTTTCTTGTACTGTTTTGTTTGGGTTTTTTTGTTCTGATCATGATTTGTCTCTCATGAATCTTCATGTACTTTGCAAAGGGTGGGTCTTTGTGCTTGTAAATATCTTTTTGAGTAGTTGAATCCCATGAATGAAAAACCCAAAAAAATTCAGAGGATCTTGGATCTGGCACTAACTGTAAGCCGTGTTTTTTATTTTTCTCTCTCTTTCCATTTATTTTCTTTTCTTTCCAAGTAGCTACAAAGAAAATAAACATAAGGAGAGAGAAAAATAATGGACGGTTTCCAAGAGGGCGTGCTCCTCTTCTCCGTACTCCTCTTCTTTTCCTTGGTCAAATATAGATAAATTAAAATAATCATAAACCACCCCTACAACATCAAGATTTAATAAATTACAGACAAATATAAGAGTAAGGGTGTGTTTGATTAAGTGTTTTTTTTAATTTAAAATAATATTTGTGAATTATGTTTGGAAAAAAATTTCAAATATTGTTTGGTTTATTTGTCAATCGTTGATTATTATTACATCATCATGTTTGTCAATAATTAATGTATTAAATAATCACATTTGATCTCTTTCTAATTGTGTTCGACATCATTTATTTAATCCCTTTTTGTTCATATTTTTACATTTTATTTTCAAAAAATTTTAAAAATTTATTGTTGAGCTAAAAAAATATTTCGAGATTAACTGCGAATTTAAAATTTTAAAATAGAATTTTTTTAACAAAATATGAGCCAAAAGCACATAAAAATAAGTTTTGTTTTATACACAATATTCATTTCTCTATAAAAGAAGGGAGATAGCGCCTTAAAAATACCAAAAAAAAATGAAAACACTTACACCATCTCAAAGTATTTTTCTCTAAAAATTATTTCAGAAATACTCAACCGAACATAGCCTAAAATTCAACATTACAAAAGAAAGATCAAACTCCAAAGCATTTTTTACTATAATGTCCGTACATTGATTAGCTTCTGGTAGAACATGGTCAACCTAACATGGTTTAAGGATGACGATATTTGTTTAACAATTGATCAAAAAGGATGAGATAGAAACACAATTTTTGTAATCAATTTGACCGAAATAAGATTCGGGGGCCAGTAACGAAAAGGGCCATTGAAAGATGGAATGATTCCGATTAAGCCAGCAAGTCCAACACCCGAATAGGAATAGAATGTGCTAAAGAACACCCAAAGAGTGAAGGATCTTGACTTTACAATTTGCCAAAAGCCAGTCTGTAATGGATGAAAAGTGGAAAAAATTAAACGCTATGGAAGTTAAACATAAAATTAATCTAGGAGGAGGAAGATCTAGGGCAATCGCGGAGGACATGGAGAAGAGATTCGGTCGGGTTAGGGCAAGAGCCGCGACTATTATCCAAACTAATGTTTCGACGAAAAAATGATGTCCTTGGTAGGTAATTGATTTATGACACACAGACCACAAGAAATATTGGAGTGCCTATTTTATCGATCCGAGTTTTGTAATCTTGCTCGTCAGAGATCCTCTAATACCTCTAATACTAGCCCATGCCAGCAAGATATCAGCTGATACCGAATTTTTTTTTTTTTTTAAAAGTGTTGCGGAATAAATTTTTTTTTTTTTTTGGTTCTCTCTATGGTGTGTGTATATATATATTTATACATATTGAAAGTTGCGGTAAATCCGATACAGTATCCGGTATATGACCGATACTAGTACGTACTATACCAATAAAAAAATCGGTACTCAAACCGATTTGATATTTAGAACCTTGGACCTAACATACCCCACTATCTTAAGTTAACCATTGTGGATCTCACCATAATCTCAAAATGAGGCTCCCAGCCTTTTATCTAATATGTCTCACAAAAACTAATAGATTTTATTAAATCAGAATCGAATAAATTTTTAAATGAGTAATTTTAATCATGCAAAAGAACTCGTTCTGTTTCGAAATGGACCACTATATAGTGCAGTCTAATCAACAAGAATTCAGAAACAAATGTCACCTCAAAATAATAGAGATTTTTTTTCTAATTAGACTTCTATCAATGCAATAAAAAAATCATTAAAAATATCAAGAGCGGTCTAATTTTTTATTTAATTAACTGTTATAAACTTGAAACGAAAGCAAACTCACGTAGTTCATAGCCATATCGATGTCTAATTATTGTCCTAGAGACCCCACAAATTATAATTTGATGGCGATGCAAAGGGGAGCTGATACCAATAGGGAAGGAAGTAAACAGTAGGGAAACAAAAAGGGGAAGTAAAAGAGGTGCAAGTTTGCCTTTGTATTTGCTTTTAGAAAAGTCCGCACGCACAACTACCCGTATACAGATTTGGACGTAGATGTATTGGAAATTATTAGATACACATGGAGTTTACAAATTAACGAAAACATTTAAGTGCATCCAATGGTTGCAAATACATCTGTTGGACTTAGAGGCTTACTATGCGTAGCGCATAGCAATACGTGTTGTGCACCAAAATGACGCTATTTTAATGTACAAAATACTGTTTGGGTAGTTAGGTAGGGGTTAAATCATAAATCGAAAAACCGGACCAGATCGGTAAACCAAACCAAACTGATGGTTCAGTCCAATTTTTTACTCAGATTGATCCGATCCGGTCCGGTTTGTATTTTTTCAAAATTTTCGGTTCAATTTTCAATTTTTAACCCTTAGGCCCTGCACCGGACCGGTTCAGTATATATAAACCTTATGAAATTTGTTCCTTAAAATTAGGTTTAACAATGGGCTTAAAAAACTCAGTTTATTAACAATCAATTTATTAACAGTGATCGGGCTATTACAATTAAGCTTATTCATAGTACTTAAAAAATTCTTGCAAAAAATTATGAAATCTATTATGATACTTGACCCATTACAATTGGACTTCTTTTTTTTACATTTTTTTGGACTATGGACTTAAACCCAACTAGATCGAAAATCGGACCAGACCGAACCTAAACTAGTCAAGCTGAATCGGACTAAATCGATAACTTTCGGTTCGATTTTTGGTTTGTAAATGGCCAAACCGGAACGACCGGTTTGGTCCAAGTTTTTTGGTCAAATCGGACCAGTTTCACCCCTAGTTAGAACAGTATTTGAGCAGGATTTTTCATGTCAAAACGACGTGAACAGACTCTTCTTTTTTTATATTTGTGCACAAATAATTATGTTGCATAGCATTACTCTTTGCTTTTGGGGGGCTACTGAGATGGTCTAGTGGGTGAGTGACAGTTTGCAGAAAGAGGGAAAAAGGATGAAGATGAGTCATACAAATGACGATGAGGAGGATAAACACATAGGATAAGGAGGGCAGGTTCCTTAAAAATGGTGGGGAGGTGGTTGCCACCATTTCCATATATAACTCCTTTTCCAAATGGGAAATTTGTTTTGATTCGTTTTCCCAGCTGTCCACTTTCCAACACACAAATAGCAGCTGTCTCTCTTTTACAATAAAACAAAAACAACCAGCTTGAATCTCTTATGTAAGAATCTTCATGACATCTTGGCTTTGTTTGGCAAAATAAAATTTGTGAAAGTCTGCGCACACAATTTTTGTGCACATATTAAAATATAACTGTGTTTGAAATCGTTAAATGCATATAGAGTTCATAAAATAATGAGGTTCCCAAACGCATTCATTGGTTTCAAACCCAATTGTGTCTGAATTTATGCACTAAAGATTATGTGTAGCTTTACTCAATCAAATTATTGACTTATTTGCTACTTTGTTCTAAAAAATATATGCCTATTTGGGCTAAATTGTTCTAGGTAAAGTAAGATTTTAGACTTTGATTTGTACCACATGGCATGAGTGTACAATGAAAAGTAAAAGACGCAAGAGCCTTCGATTATTGGCTTATTGGCTTCTATTTGAGTTAAACTGTTCCAACTAAAGTTGTGTTGGAGGGTAATTTTTTCTTTTATCTTACGGAGTCAAACAAAATCCTACATTAAATTCGATCAAAATGCACCATAAATAAATTAGTCCAAACGGATTGATTTTGTAACACCCCAATTCTTTGGAACATTAGTTAAATCCTTTAATCCAACTATTAAACCATTTAATTCATAAATTATGAAAATCTCCTTGTTTATTAAATTGATAGAAATAGAGTTAAATCAGAGTTTAAGTGTGAAAATAAAAATTACACAAATACCCCATATGATTTACATTTTATTCAAAAAAATAAAGTAGAGCTTTTTACAGGTAAGGTAGCCAAACGCCACTATTGTCCTCCTCTCTTGGTCCCTTCTCGAATTGCTTCACAACATTTGTTATGAAACACTAGGAGCAAAGAAGTTGCACCGAATAAATTGTTACACTCAGTAAAAAAAAGTCATTGAAAATTTAACCCATAGATGTAGATATACAGCAAGTCACAATGTTCATGAAAACGTTAAAGTACTTAAAGTAAAGTCACGTAAGTTTATTATGCTGTTGTTACTCTTTAAGTTTTTAAGAATACTCTTCTCCCCCGGTTTTCCTTCTTACCCAATTGTCTAGCATAGAGTACGCAGTTGATATTGACAAGTCCCTACCGAGGCAAAGTAAAGACGTTTTACTGTCTACTCGAGTCAATACCTACTTCACTCTAACTAAACCCAACTAAAAACGTGGCTTCGCTGAGTTAGATACCAATTATCCTTAGCCGCTTCCCTTTTACCGGCTCAAGATCGCTCAAGACAAGGTCGTCGCCCCTTCGGGGCCTAGAACAATAGACACAAACGCGCTCTGAAGTCACCTCTAACTGAATATACCCATCTCCTAGCTGAGGTCCTTAACAAACGGAACGACACCCGGTGGGACTCAAACCCACATGGAACACAAACTTGGCATGACGGCTAGAACTACAAAACTAGGCGCAACAGCCAACAACACTTGGCACAACGGCCACTAATTTCATTTATTCATTTAAGGAACCTACTTGTTCACTACATGTTCCACTACTTTATAATGTTCACCTAACACTCTCCGCTACCGTATTATGATGGCATTCGAACTAGTGTCCCTAACTGTGGACTATAAGTTTTTACATAATTACCAAATCATGTCATAATTCAATATCTACCTTTTTAATCACGTCAACTCATTCATGTTCAATTGTTGGCACGACGGCCACATCAACATTTATCAACTTTTGTTAGCACGATAGCTCATTCTATACTCCACTCTTATCACACATTCTATTCTACACAACTTTCAACCACTATCATATACTCAATCTCATAGCAGCACTAACATGTGTTAACAAACAAAATCTTGATCAAAGTATGGTCAAACCTTCACATGGAGTCACGAGGACCTGTGAGCATATATAACCTGTTTTTAGATATTTGTGCTGTGTGTACGTGCAATACAATGGAGTTAGTGGACTGGATCTATGGCCCGAAGTCTGAAACAATAAACTGTCAATATTCTATATTTTGATATAAAGCTCTCTCGAGGGGTCTGCTAATTTTTTGAGTTATGTATTTTGGTTTCAAAATTGTCGAAATCCATCAAAAATATGTCAGGTTGGTCAAGCGGTCTATAGGTTGCTCGAGTGAGCCTTCTTTTCCAGTAAATTCTAGTTTAGGGCTCTTGTTACAAACTTAATTCGAGCCAAACCCTAGGTTGATGATTCCAGCCTCGAAACAGAAATTGAATACATAGACAGGAACTTTGTAAGATGTCACACCCACAATTTTCAATCTATTATTAATACATTTAAATATAGCAAAATCCTCGTAATTCTCAACAAATACCCAAAATAGGTCTCTCGCGATAACGATCTCGAGGTCGACCCAATCTCACCCTACATCTTAGAGCCATAATACTACAATGATAAAGAGAACACTATCAAAATCAAGCAACTATTGCCCTCACAAGGCCAATTATCCAACAGAAATCCCTAACAAGGGTCAATCAATCACATATAAGTCTATTTATGTAATATGCAATACCGTTGCTGCGTTGCATGTCAAGCACACAAACACACAAATCATGTCTAAATGCAACGAGTTTTGAACCCAATGAGGCTAAAAGCCTCTCTACGGTCTCAAGATTTTCTAACCCAAGCTCTGATACCAAGTTGTCACGCCCTCAACTTTCAGACCTATTTTGGGTATTTGATGAAAACTACGAGGATTTTGCTATATTTAAATGTATTAATAATAGGTTAAAAATTGAGGGCGTGACATAAGATCTAGATTACTTCCCCTTATCAATTTCGTAAACACAAACAACAAACAAAAACTAATTTCATGCTTCAATAACTAAGAACAATAAAATCATAACCTCTAGCATGCTTCTCAAAATAAAAGATGAATAAACAATCCCACTGCAATCTAGCAATCCGAGATTAGTAGTGATGTTCTCTATCTTGAACCTGACGATTAGCTACCAAACAACTTCAGATTTGATAATCTTCGAATGGGCAGAGCTCAAAAGCTTTAAGAACTCTAAAGAACACTAATTTTCTCTCTCTAAAATCTCTCTGAAAAACTTGCAATAGATTTCGTGTAACTTCAAAATACCCCTAACTACGTTTATGTAATAAAAATCGATATTATTTGTGACACCCCAGTTAGGCCGTCGTGCCAGTTGTGAGGGCGGCGCCTGGGAGATGATGTCTCAGTGGGATGTCCGGATGGGTGGTCAAGGGTCCCACATTGATTGGTGGATGTAAGTTCGATAGTATTTATAAGATTATGAACCTTCCTTGTACAAGGCCTTTTAAAGTCATGATGGCGCCAATACCAAATGGAACTTCACAGTTAAGCGTGCTCACCCTAGAGCAATCCAGGGATGGGTGACCTACTGGGAAGTCCATGTGGTTTGGGCGACAAAAGCAGACAATATTGTACAAGGCGGGAGCGGGTCGTTATATTATTTGTGACTTAAAAGCCATGATTTCCCGTAAAGAGAAACGATCGAAAACGGATCCCTCCATAAATGTCACGATCGCAGCAGTTCTGAGATATAAAATTTGAACAAGTCAATCGAGCGACCTCGAGCTAGTTTGAGCGGTCTACCAAAAACAAAGGTCGTTGAGCGGTCTACAACTCGCTCGAGCGGTCTTCCAATTTCAAAGCCGAATTTAAAAAATTAAACTATTAATAGAAAATTATTTATTACTCATTAAAAATTCAGGGGTTATTACAGATTTATTTGTAGGAAAAAATTGTGTGACAAGTTGATCGGATTTCTTTCCAGAAAATAATTTCATTGAAACGATAACCGAATATTACAGAACGAAATTACAATGTGAATTCGGGAAATAAAAATACAATACCGAACCGAATCCTGTGTATCACAGTCCCCTTAAAACAGATTCGCCGCCTCCCGTGGGTGTTGGAGAATCACTCCGGCGCCTGTCTCCCAGGGTAAAACGGCTCACTCGGCCGATGGAACACCACCCGATCGACCGCTTGTCGAACTAACTGTGTCTGCCTCTTTCTCCGTAAAAATCATACGAAAATCATTTGGTCTCTTCATAACCAAATACGGATTCACTATTTATATAATCCATAAACCTCGAAACCGCTAAAAACATAAAGAATGGGGTTAATAGGGTCATTGATGGACATCAATGGGGCTATTGATGGACATCAATGCGACCATGAATGAGTTGTAAATGTGGAGACCTTCCGGTTGCCTCGTGAGACCCTCCGATGTCCCAATTTCATTCACAACCCTTTCAAATTTTCAACATTATTATGTACATATAATTTTATTAGTGATAAAACGGTCAAAATTGGTTCGATTTGGAAAGAAAATTCAAACGAAATGGAACTCGAACCGAATGGTGGGCTCGATTTAAGAACTTAGAAACTGAAATCAAACTTACATATTGCAAGTTTTTTAGCCCAATTTTTATGATTATCAAACTAAAACCAAACTGAATATTTTAAAAATAAATCAACCTGAATCAGATCGATCCAAATTAGTTTAAAAAATTAGAACAAATTGTCCATTCAGTTCGTTTTTTCAATTTTTACTTACCCTCCTAGTCTTGATCACTAGTTAGCTACGGACAAGTACTTGGGAATTGACATATTACACACAGTTCCCATCATTCAGAACATACTGTCGTTTAGTTATCTCTATTTCTTTTCGAACTTATTCAACGAAAGAATAATTTCCAAATTCAGTTCAGATTTTTTTTTTTTTGTTACATTTCTGATTGCTGTCTTGAAATGAATTTAAAACGCCAAATATTTTGACCAAAAAATAAAATAAAATAATCACTAACGATGACAATATGTCAATGTTTAATTTAATCTTGTGCTTATCAATACTCGATCAAGTTAATATTTTGGAAGAGACGTTCTTTGCAACTGACTCACGACGAGAACTGTTTGTATCAATTTTTAGGCTTCGAGACGAGTTAGAAAATAAAACTTGAAGAGGTTTGGAAGATTAGCTTATGAAGAGGAGCTTAACCCTGAAGGCTACACTAGATTGAATTGCACGATGGAAATACTAGTCTATGACACGTAGGGATGACAATGAGACGGATCAAGATGGATGTTATTGTCTTTATTCTCAATCCACTAACCTATATTCAATCTTCATTTCCGTCTCAATTCCCAAACATGAATTGTTTTTGTCGCCCACCTCCGTCCTGAACGGGGAGCGGAGCTCCAGATGGAGATTGGAAATCTAAAAATAAAAAAATTACATTAGTAATTAATTAAAATTTAAATAATTCTCATTTTCATTAAAAAAATAACAAAAAAAAGAATAAATAAAAACATGCACACTCTTAAAGAAAAGTCATTCATTTTTTACAATTTAAAATATTCAAAAATAACAGCAATAACTAATTAAAATATAAAGTTAATAAATTAAATAACATCGTTTCATAAGTTTCAATTCATAACAACAACAAAAAAACCCTATTAATCAATTTTATTGAGATATTTAGATGGTCACTTGGCACAAAAAAGAAATCTATTAAGTTAAAAATTAAATTTAAAAAACTATAAAAGGGTTAAAGGCATAAGGAGATACACAGGTAAAGTGCGAGGCGGGACGAGGATCGGGTTGGAGATACACAGACCCGAATCCTACCCATTCTTTTTTTTTTTCAAAATTCATCTCAAATCCAACTCGATCCCCAAAAAAAATTTCCAAATCCCTAATCCATTCGGGACGGGAAATGGGGTGGGGCGGGTTGGATCGGATGAAATTGTCATCTCTAATGACATGGAGACATTATTGTGCACATCAGATAGTAAGTTGTGCAGGGCATCAAAATGCCATTTTGATCACAAAAATGGCTCAAATACTGCTCAAATTACTGTCCAAATATTTGAGTAATATTTTGTGACCAAAACGACGCGATTTTAATTAACAACATACCCTAACGTGCACAACGCCAGGCAACCTATTTCCCTTGCAGAAACACAAACATCACAAAAAAACCTTAATGGTTTACCCAAGGTTCTGAATAAAGAATCAGCTTGCGTACCGATTTGTCTAGTGATATAATACGTACCGGTATCAGTCATACCATATCAATTTTATCGCAACTATATATATATATAGAAAGAGAGCCAAAAAAAATTCTTTTTTCACAACTGAAAAAAAAATCCAATACCAGTCGATAAGACCAATATTTAAAATATTGGTCTTATTAAAGAAAAGTCATTCATTTTTTACAATTTAAAATATTCAAAAATAACAGCAATAACTAATTAAAATATAGAGTTAATAAATTAAATAACATCGTTTCATAAGTTTCAATTCATAACAACAACAAAAAAACCCTATTAATCAATTTTATTGAGATATTTAGATGGTCACTTGGCACAAAAAAGAAATCTATTAAGTTAAAAATTAAATTTAAAAAACTATAAAAGGGTTAAAGGCATAAGGAGATACACAGGTAAAGTGCGAGGCGGGACGAGGATCGGGTTGGAGATACACAGACCCGAATCCTACCCGTTCTTTTTTTTTTTCAAAATTCATCTCAAATCCAACTCGATCCCCAAAAAAAATTTCCAAATCCCTAATCCATTCGGGACGGGAAATGGGGTGGGGCGGGTTGGATCGGATGAAATTGTCATCTCTAATGACATGGAGACATTATTGTGCACATCAGATAGTAAGTTGTGCAGGGCATCAAAATGCCATTTTGATCACAAAAATGGCTCAAATACTGCTCAAATTACTGTCCAAATATTTGAGTAATATTTTGTGACCAAAACGACGCGATTTTAATTAACAACATACCCTAACGTGCACAACGCCAGGCAACCTATTTCCCTTGCAGAAACACAAACATCACAAAAAAACCTTAATGGTTTACCCAAGGTTCTGAATAAAGAATCAGCTTGCGTACCGATTTGTCTAGTGATATAATACGTACCGGTATCAGTCATACCATATCAATTTTATCGCAACTATATATATATATAGAAAGAGAGCCAAAAAAAATTCTTTTTTCACAACTGAAAAAAAAATCCAATACCAGTCGATAAGACCAATATTTTTCGATACAAACCAGTATTGAAAACAGTATAGTATTATAGGTATTTAGTAATATTTTTATGCCAAAATAATAAGTACTAACCTATACTGTACTGTATTGACAACCTTTGTTTCACCCATAAGAAAAGACATTTAAGTGCTTACGAGCCCATTCGGTATAACTTATTTATATTAATTATTTTTTATCTTTATATAATTTTTTTTGGATTTGTTATTTTTTGCTAATTATTGATTTATCTAAATAATATAAAATTATATCTAAAAGCTAAAAAAATCATTAAAAACGAAGATAAATCAACACAAATGCTATTTTGAACTTATTTTTTGTCTTTTCTAATAAAATTTGAGTTTTTGAACATAATTTTATACTTTTCTAAAAAAATTTATCGAGATGAACTAACAACCATAAAAAAATTGACACAAAAAAAATTGCAAATTATTTATTTAAAAATAAAAATATAATCAAACAATAATTCAATAAAATCTGAAGGTCATAAAAGCCACCCAGATGGAGGTTGAAACTTTGAGACAAACAGTTCTAGCCAGAAATTAAACATTTTGCTTTAAAAAACACACTTTTAAAATTAAGGACTCGAGGATGCTATAGTGCAACTCCACGCTACAGTCCTATAGTGCAGCCTGCATTACAACCTTAAAAAGCTTTGTTTTGTCCGCAAATTATTAACAAAATGTAAGAGGTCAAAACGACATAATTTGAATGGGTTGCATTTTGATAACAATTTGCAAGCAAAAAACAACGTTATTTTGCTCGCACTACAAGGAACCGCACTATAACTCCCAAACCCGAGCAAATGATGACAAGAAACAGGTAAAAGAACAGAAACTACAGTAAACTACTATAGAAAGTGCAAAAAAAAAGAACAAATGGATCAAGGGAGTCCGTCCTTGCTCCAATCATATGAACATGTATTAGTTGTGTTCATAAATAAAAGAACACACTTTTCACTCAAGCAGAAAATCAAGCACTACAAACTTCAGGAACAAAATCTTAGGGATTAATTAAAACACTTCAGCCACCTTGCTTGCAAGAACTCGTTCTCGTCTTTCTATGTATCCCACTGGGAACCAGCCTGCGTTCCCCTTGCATTCGCCTTCAGCCCAACCGTTACTCGACACCTGTCATCAAACGGAGAATCAATCTGAGATACCAGGTAAAAGAGTTTCCAGAATGTGACAGGAATACATGACTGGAGGGTACAGCAAAAGCCAGGGAGTACATAGCAAACTAAATAAGAACTTCAATATTCCTTTAATCAAGGATAGATGTGACAAATTGCAGAAAGAGTGTCAATATGGGCAAACGCGGGTCCACAATTTTTTTATGTAATAAATGAATACCCAGTCACAATTATATTAGTTGTGCAGATGAATTCTTCTTCATGCGAAATTCAATCTACTTAACCACCCCGGGTTGGCAGAAAGAGACTTCCAGCCCTCTAGATAGAAGTGCGGATAAGGGAATGCTGCAGGGGTCATTCATCCCAACAAACTAACAACCAGACTACATTCAGCTACAGCCAAACACCGCCCAATTTAGAGTAAACCGCAACCCCTTCAGCATAAATAGCTTAACAGTATATCTTGATTATAAACACCAAACACCCTATCTCCTATATTTAAGACTACGCAAAAACATATAATTGACTGAAAAATCAAGAATTCAAAGTGGACAGTGAAAAAGGAAAACAAACTACAAGTGATAAGTAGCAAAGAGAATTGACAGAACCTTGCGGACAACAACATAATCACCAATATACAAAGTCAACTCCACGTCGGACTCGGCTTGATATGAATGTACGACCTGGAAACAAGAGAAAATACTGAGACATCACCAACTATGGGGAGTGATACTTTTTTTTTTATCATACTTGCAGAAAGAATACTAAAAGGAGCAAAATATTTCATCAAATTTTACATAAAGATTGAATGTCAACACAAAATTTACCTCTCCTAAAAAATAACCCATGCCATCTGTTGACATATCGTATGCCTGAGAAGCAAATACACCATTGACCTCCTCATAGGGTGGGGGAGGAGGCATATTATTCATGGCCGGACTTGGAGAAGCTTCAATATGTTGACGCTCTGACGACATCTATCAACGAAACAACCAATCATGTTAATAGAACCTCTAACATACATAACAGTTTTAATGAGGATCTAACTTAAATCAAAGAGACAAAACATTCCATAATTCCCTAAGAAAGACAAGTCCAAATCAGCTCATACCTGGCCTTCAAGTTGATCCAGTATCTGTAGAACTCTCTGATGATAATTGCGCTCTGCATCAACCTTCAACAAGGAACCAAATAAAAAAAAATGATACTAAATCAACTTTCTAAATACTTGGTATTGGAGTGAGAATTCCATAGTCCTAATAACAGGAAAAATGTAATAACCATGGTTATAAGTCGCTGGAGTGTCAGCCTCTGTTGCTGGGCCTCGACAGCGGCCAATGCTGCAGCAGCTTCCTTACCCAATATTACCATGTTTGATTTCAGCTCGTTAAGCTTTGCTTCAGCAGCTTCCAACTTCAAAATATTTTCAGGGTTCCCATTGGATTCCACTACTTTAGCTTGGCGCCTTGAAACGTCAATAACCTGTCTGGGTCCAAAGCAGAAAGTAAACATGGGCTGGTAAACAATAATTACACAACCTAGAGTGTCTTGTTATAGTTAGCAATGTTGGCAAGATTTAATTAATGTTTATTACTTGCCAAAAACTGAGTATCAGAAGAAATATACTAGACCTCTCTAATATGAGTCACCTGTGAGGTAAAGAGCAAGCTGAATGAACGAACATGGAACAAGTAATTTAAGTACACATACATAAGTATATACAATTTTACCTGAGCTTCAGCTTCCTGTCTCACTCTATCATATCGTTGAGCTAGATGTCGAGCATCCTCCAATGGAGCTCCCACTACCATTGCTCTTAAAGGCTCAGCAACCTGGATATACACAAAACAGATCACAAGAAGAAAACAATGTGATTAAACATTTGTAGAAGTGAAAACTACAAATGAGAGAAACTAGAATCATGAATGCAAGGATCTAACTTCCTCACTCCAAAGCCAAGTTACGAAGAATTCATGCCCATAATCATGAAGTTTATGACAACAGAAAAAATGCAAACCACTTGCATAAAGGAGGATACTGTAACCATACGTAATTGAAACAAACTCATGCACAAGCAGCAGCAACTGCCGAGGAGCTAGATGAAATAGCAAGCCTAAAAACTGAGGTTGAATGGAGCCGTAACAGCCAAGATTTATCAGAATGAACTTTACTCAAAATTTACCTACCAGTGTGTCGAGGTCAAACCAATTAAGGGCATTAAAACTTGTATATAAGCTACACTCGAAGCATTGATGGGGCAGAATGGGGGTTCAGAGTCTTCAGACATTGTCTAAACAGACAAGTTTTGAGATACCATATCATTCATTTACAAGGAAAGCAAACAATGCAAATGAAAGCTGAAAGGATTTCATTGTTCTAAATTGAATACAATCCCAAGTTTTGGACTCAGTTGAAAATACTACACCCGTTATGGCTAGTAATGGTTCTTAAAGTATATAGAAACCCATATATCTTTCTCCAACTAATGTGTTGCGACTTTCTTTCTTACTTGCTGCCCTTCGTACTGCAACAAACAAATCTCGCTAACTTGCGGAAAAGTCAGTTTATATTATATCCTCAAGCAAAGGGTGGCATCCAGAAATGAAAGATGACCACTGGATTCATCAAACGTCAACAATCAAATCATAGCAAAAAGTTACCAAATACAAAAGGCTATAAACCAAGGTTATTACATCGTCTTTAACAGATTTCTGCAAGATATGGTACCCAAGGATGCATATTATCACCTAAAGGATCGCACCCATACAACAGAGAACTTAGGGTATTACTTTATTCTTTTTATGAATAGTGCTCAAACCTGTGTGCCAAGGGCTTTCAGTAGATTCCCACGTTCCTTTTCCATCTGCGCACAAGCTCTACTATAACTCAAGGCAGTTTTGGATAGGGTACTACCAGTTGTGCAAGTGTTTTCAGAACCATATTTTCTACTGTCTTCTGACAACTTGGTACCTGTGGAGTAGTGAAGCAGTATATAAAACAACTGACACAATATGAAAAACCCATGGGATGAGAACGTTCCAAAATTTACCTATTTCAAGTTGCTTGGATCCAATAACAATATAACCTTCCACGCCGCGAACAATATCTCTTTGGAAGTGCTGGTAAGGCAAGGAGTCAGAACACACAGTTCAAGAAAGAATAACATTGAGTTGCACGCAGGAGTATGGCGGCTAACCTTGCCAGCACGGGTTGATATGTATAGTTTCTCAAGTTTTTTATGCTGATAAACTTCATCAGCTATGATATTATCTGAACCTCCAAGTCCACCAGCAAACTGCTTGAATACAGCCTAGGGGAATAGAAACCAAAATTCATTAAGAAAAAAAAGATCAGCAACCTCAGCATGTGAGTTTCAAAACACGAAGGCTGAAACATGGTTTCCCAAGCATGAACATGCAGGACTGCTAAGATACAAACACACAACTAAAGCTTTAACAGTAGGGGACAGAGGTCAAACAAACATTTTCAGATCACGCCTGTAAAACGAGAAAACATAAGAAACCATAACCTTCAAGCAAATCTTGCAACTAAAAACACAAAGACCACTATTGACCACTAAATTACAAAGAAGCCTCTTGCATGCATTCTCTTCTAATTCTTGTACTTGTTTTGCCCCACTATAGTGGGGAATGATCTAATTTGATTTCATCAGTGACGTGTAAAAGTAACAACTCAGCACCAATAACACAAAACTTAAAAATTTTATTTAGAAAAACCTTTTCTCTGTCAGAAGCAAAATTCATGAAACACTAATAATAGGCAAGAAAATCCAAAGCTACGGTAATACTGAAACAGAAAGTGATACAAAGGCATAATAGTGGAACATTTTTACTAAAATTCAGTTGTACGGTCAGTTATGAAGATGGCATGCCGCCACTTGGACTTGAACCGAGATGCTCTAGCACTGGTTGTCAAACGAAAAGCATTGCAACGAAAAATTAGAGCATTATATTTAACATCTTATGTTTTACTTCCTCAGAAATCAACAAAGATTTGCTACCTCAGTATAATAGTTAGATATCTTAGATTGACTTGGTAATCCTCATCTAATGGAGCTTCTTGATATGTTACTAGCAAACAACAATGCATGCCAGTAATCTACAAAGTAGACACAACATCCAGAGATTGGCATATTAATCAACTAGTCACTGCCTTCATGTCCACAAGCTTGATATTTCTTCTACTTTTATAGAAAATAAAATGAACTCCAAATCACTCCTCAATCTCTACAATTACACGAGATGATCGTGAGCCATGTGAAGGTGAAACCATGACATCACATTCTTCACTAAATTGTTCAGTGTTACATGGAATTCTTGGACAGGTTTGGCATGGGTATAAATGTGTCAAAGACTCAAGAATCCCTAGTACTTGACACAAGGAAGAGATGGACGAATGACTATCTATGGATTTATTTCTAACTAACTGAAGCTATTCAACATCTTCTTAATGCTATATACCTAGAGGTTTCACACTAATTAAGAAGAAGAAGACAAGTTTCAGAACAGCAGGCTATTACATGGGCAAACCACACCAAACAAGTAACTGCATCATTAACTCACCTACCCAAAGGAGGTAATGAATGTACTTTCTTGGAATAGATTTGAAATAAATTGAATTTCAGCTAATCAGAAGTAAAGCATGATCCAGAATCTCAAAAGAGTTTTGATTGCAAAAATAAATCAATCACAATATCATAAGCAGACATAACTAAATTATCCTCCCGACCATAGATTTTCCAGTTATTTTCCATTTTTTTATCCAAAGGCCAATTAAACTGAACCTGAATCTATAAATCTTTGACTCAAGCCTTTATTCTACTTTCGTTATACATAGGAGATTTAAAACTCAAAGATAGCAATTCCTTTCTAATACTCAGTAAAAGAAGAGAGAAGAAAAAAGGCACAAGTTCATATTCCCTCCGACCCATCAACATCCACTGAGATGAAGGCAATAATCACCAACAAATCACACATTCTCGAATACCATTCTCTACTCACTGTATGACATTATTAAACAGCAAATAGAAGAAAACATCATCGAAAGAAAGGACGACCCATCGATGATCAAAATTACAATAGGCGATACAAAGATAGCTTTGACGTACGAATAAATCGTACAAAGAAAACAACACAAAGTAGGAAACACAATCGATCCCAAAACAGGAAAGGTTTGGTCTTTCTCAAAACTGGAGCATGGATTAGGGTTTGGCTGTGGGGGAGAGAGAGAAAGAGAGAGGAGTACCTGTTGCTGCTTAGCGACCTGTTCTCTGAGCTTCGTGGCTTGTTTTCTGATTGTATCCATCTCTCATTTACTAGATGTTTTGCAGTTCCGAAGTTCCTCGTCTCCGATTTGGAGGGAGGTGAGAGAGGAGAGAGAGAGAATAGGGGGAGGAGCTTCAACTTTCAAAATTGGAAATGGTATGCTTTTGAATTTGTTTGGGGTCACAGGAAGCTCAGTTCTCCTGCGAACAAATGTCAGCCAGCGGGTGCGTGCTTTGACTTTTGCGCATTTCAATTGCAGTGGAAAAAAATACAGTTTATTACACGAAAAATTATTGGGTGGTATTAGCCACACCACAAGTAATATTCTAACAATTTTTTTATAACTTAATGCCAACTAATTTTTTGGGCCCGGAGCTTTGAAGTTAATGACTGAGCAAACTTGACCCCTAGTGATTAATTCCAACGAAATTCGATCTCCTGACCTTAAAAGCAAACTCCTTCATTCTCTATTTTTCTACTGAACCAATCTCTCGAGTCTCGAAATTATATATCTCTAACACCTTTTAATACCATACATTTTTATTGGTTTCACCACTTATGTTTAGATGTCATAAATATAGTATGTGGTTTGAATGATGTTGCGCACCACGGAGGGTGCACGCTTATGGGCGTGCTATTGGGATTTCATGGATTTAAAGTGAAGCAATTGACATAGGAAATGTAGAACGGAATAAAGCATCAAGTACTATTGGCTACATCAAAATGGACATCAGCACATGAGAAACTCCATCACTATAACTCTAGCATCTTCGTAAGATATTAAGATGTCGTCTATGAACACAATAAAATTCTCATCCAAGTAATTTTTAAAGACGAGATCATCGAGTTCATTAACACTATTGACACATAGGACATTAAATTAAACTCGAAGTTCAGCGTTAGATCTGAGTTGCATTAGCCCAACAACTTAGCAATCTCATGGGCTGGACCAAAACCCAATATGGCCCAAAATATCTCGCGTAACCATCAAAGATTATGGACACGAGTCATTTGGGTCGACCGAAGCCACTTCGTTCCAATCCATTTCAACTTGGTATCCAGTATGTGTCTCAAGATCGGCGCGCATCATCAGAGTTAGAGCTCGGTACGTCATGCATGACGTTAGGCTAGGAATGTTTATTTTTGACGTTATTGGAGATCGAGCATGCTCTGCAGATGAATGCTAGTTTGGAGACCAAGCTAGGTTCAATTAGGATATATAAACAGTGATTTCAAGTGAAAAGTACCGTACACAAAGGTAGAATTAGAAATTTTATTTATCCTGGACTAACGTGAAGTGGGCTAAAAAATATATTAGAATGCAAATAATAGGGAGCTAAAATTACTTGAATTAAAATTTTACACACAAAAAAAAATCACCAGGGCTATAGCCCAATACAGGCACACTGTACGTCCACCCTTGACTATACACAGTCTATGCCTTCAACATTATTTTTCTAAAACTTTTTTGTTCATCTACTGATGTAAGTACCGGAATACTTTTCGGCTGACACCAGACAGTGAACACTATCTAATTCTGACAGTTTATAGAACAAGAGAGACTAAAAAAAAAAATATGAATCGAAGCCTTAACACAAACGGCATCTAATTAAAGGAATCAACACTCGTAACAAATTTGGAACGCTATTCCCTAAGGCATTGTCATCAAGTTTGGTTGATTGAACTTCTTTGAATAGGGTCTCCAAGAGGAGTAGTAACCAACTAAATAAGATACTCTAATTAATATTGGCAGAAAATAAATTCAAATTTGTTAAAAAGTTGCAGTGGGTGAGATATATATGTAGAGAAATAAAAAACTGAACCAGAAAAGTAAAAGCAGAAATTGCGGGGTTTTTTTTTGGCAGAAGATTATTCTCACGTATCTGAGTTCTCAAGCAAATTCCAGCAGTGTGATTATGGCCTCAATCTCAATCTCAAACAAGCTGCGCCTGCTCATCGGACGCAACCCAATGTTTCCCTCCTCCACCAAATTGTTGGTGCTAGTGGCGAGCATGATTAATAACTTGGCATGCGCACCATTAGAAGAAATATATATATGTGTGTGTGTGTGTGAGAGAGAGAGAGAGAGAGAGAGAGAGAGAGACATTCATGTTGCCCACCATGCACGTTCAAGAAGAAAGCACGACACATTTATCTAGAATTGTCGAGTGAGACTATGGCACCGAGTAAGGGATGCCACAAAGGAAAAAGAGTTTGTGTCAAGAATTGGTCGTCGCAAAAAATCTTTTGCGATGGCAATGAGGGACACACAATTGATAGGGTGTCAAAAGATTTTTAAAGGCCGATGAGTAGCCTTTCCAAAGTTTTTGCGACGGCAAAAACTATCTTCCACATCGCGTGTTTTCACTGTCGCAAAAGTATGGACTTATTCGTGTCGGCTGAAAATGTCGTTGCAAAAAACATTGACTTATTAACATCGTCAAAATATTTCTTTGCAGATTTCATTGTCCATAAAAAATTCATGGTACCAATGCAAATTTTTTCGATCGATTGTTAATTTTAAAGACCTTGAATTGGTTGAAATATACGTAAATTGAGTGAGTACACTTGCTTATTAAAGAACAAATAATAACACTTTGTATCAACTGCACATGATGTGTTGCTTTATTGCTCTGGAAGTATTTTCTAGGCACGTTTGGGCTTTGATAAAACCTCACTGTCACATCAAAAGTGATCAGGATGGACATGGGATAGCCATAGTAGATACTAGCCAGGTAACATTAGAAGAAAAGTTACAATATCCCCAGGTAGATTAATTTAAATACGCGTAAATTGATTCAAATATTTTAAATTATCAAAAAAAAAAAAAAAAACACCTGATGTGATAGCTTCGTAGGAAATGGATTATTCTCATATTTGAGCATGAAAGGTCATATGTTCCAGTCATTCTATTGATGCTTCTCGACCCTATTCTTCAATTCCCGCTTATCTCGGGTGAGACGATAGTTGTTATGGCTCTTTAATTTATCAAACGTGGTCGCACAGTTACGAAAATTAGTTTTTATCTAGCTAAATTTCAAAATGCATCGAATCTAATGCCAAGTTAGCTGATGTAAATTTAGCTTCAAAGTGGTAGATCATGAGGACATTTTCCTAATTAATTTTCTTGTCACAATTTCATCGAAAGAGACGAGGCGAATGGAGTGATAGCCGAGTAGTAGGCATCTTATGCTCCTCGCAACAAGTTAGCGTCCCGAATTTTATCTGTTTCTTTGCTAACTAACACTCTAATTATTGTTTTGTCCAGAAAAGAAAGTAGCAATTCAATCAGAAAAACATTCCTCTTGTATTAAGAAAAATTAGAGAATTACACTAACACGAAACATAATTCTTCATCGAGATTATCAGAAACCACACAACTTAGAAACTCTCCACCATAAAAATTAGTAAAATTTTTGATGTCTTTAGGGGCGTCGACAGTGAGCCTTGCACATATATATGCAGTCATAAAAACAATGTCCACCACAGTGAAGTGGACAATCTAATCTCAAACCTCTGCACCTCCCTCTAACCATGCATTCTGCATACTCCCCAACCTTATAATCTCCACTATTCATCAATCTCTTCTTGTCTATTTGGTGGTGTTTACCCCCTCTGCCTCTCCCTCCACCTCTGGTTTTTCTTGGTCTCCGGCATCCCCACCCACCTCCACCGCCACTGCCTCCGCCCCCACCACCACCACCACCACCACCACCACTACCACTGCCTCTGCCTCTGCCTCCACCACTACCCCATCCCCATCCCCATCCCCATCCATAACCACCGCCGCCGCCACCACCTCCACTGTACTTATAATTCTTGTTATTGACTGCAACTTTGGTGTAATTTTTGTTGCCTTGATCAGTATGGGCAATGCTAGTGTTCTCCCCATCGACTCTTAGGCCGAGAACCACCACCAAGAGAATGAAGAGGACCCATAAACTTCTTGCTGTTGCCATTTCTTTTTGGTGCACTCAATAAGATCCAACTATGGTGCAACCATGCATTCTTTGGTTTTATAACCAACTGTTCATGGATATAAACTGCTAGCTATACAGCTAGACTTTTGCCCCCACTTGATCAAATCATCTTCAAGCTACCATGCGTGAGAGAGAGAGAGAGAGAGAGAGAGAGAGAGAGAGAGAGGAGTCTTGGGGTGCACTTTGTCCCCACCTACGTACGTACAGTTGCAGTGATGTGTTAAAGCCTGAAGAACAAGATTCCCTTTAGATTTCTAAGGAGATTTGTGCTTACAAAGTCCATGTAAAACGAAATCAGCAGTGGATATAAGTTAACAAACACTAAAAACAGAAGACGCCATTGAAAAAAAAGAAGATGTCATTAGGTACAAGCAAAAGGATTCACATTTAATTAAGCTCTCTCAGTATTCTTCGGCTTCAAGCTTTGATGCTTGGCTGGTCCTTGTACAATGACACCCACACACACCCACATAGACATGATACATATATATGTACACACACATATATATATGACGGTCGGTGCTTAGACGATGTGTGTACTCGTAAAGTTAGACAAAACTATAAAATCAGTAATTCGGGGAGAACTTGTCGTCGAAAAAATTAAATCATCTCGCAATATATTACAACCGAAGAAGCAACATACAGTCTGTTCTATTTTAGAACATTATTGGAAATAGAAAAAATAAACAACGTGGAAGAAGAGATAATAAGGGAGAGAGTTTGAGGAGAACTCGTGAATTGTTTGAGAGACGGATGAATGAAATGAACAGACATTGACAAAGAGAATGAATGTTGATGGAGTCTCCATGTGAAACTTCTATTTGGGAACTGATAATTGTTCTGGGACTCGTGGAATTTTTAAACGTAATTGTGAATCTTGACTTTTCAAATTATTCCAATAGTTATTTGAATTTTGGACAACAGAAGGTTGAGATTAGTGAATTTGTTTAAACTACCCTTCTTTCGGCACACGCCAACACGTGGACATCCGTTGCTAGTGTATATATATACACGCACTTCCAAGACAATGACAATACATGGCAACGTGAGAGGAAAAGCTGTTGTGTGGTTATCATTATAAACCGGCAAGTTGCAAGAATTGCATCATATTTTACTCAAAAGTACTAGTGAAAATGCTCTACACCATCAAGAAGCTAGCATTAATTCATTACAACCTACCATTGCTTTACCCCTTTCTCCATACAAGAAAATTGATGAAGATAAATTGAAACCGTATATGTTAAGAGAGTATTATTGTTCTCCGTAACACATGATCCTCTCATGGGATTTAGTACCGTAACTCACCACGTGCAACGGTTGAACTGAAGAGCAGCCCATCAGGGTTGATGTACCTTGTATATTGAGTACTAAAGGAAATAAATTTCAAAGTGGGAAAAAGTTAATTGCAAAATTTAAAAAAAAATATCTAGTCTTGTTAAAATTAATGACATTGCATAAGTGGAGCAATCTGTCATTGTTCGGCAAAATCGCATTTTAGCCAGCCAAAAAGTAACTTTGACAATATCATTTTGACATTAACCGATAATGCTTACTCTAAATTTCATGAATAAATTAGTATGTGACGCTATGTTCTTCTGAAATTTAAACATCTAAATTCGTCAAGCTTACAAACAAAATAAATGGAAAGACTTTGTCTAGTGATATAGTGTACATGTGTGTATATATATAGTTCCCTTGTAACGAGAGATCCCTTATTTTACTAAAATGTGGACTTTTTATTTTTAGATTATATTTTAATGATCCGAACCGTTCAATATTTTTAAAATATATTTTGAAGGGTACCCGCGAGAAATCAGCTTAAAAAAATATCGGGAAAGGTTTGATCCAAACAGTTTTTCATAAATGCTGACAGGAACAGTTTTATGAGAAACTGCTTGGATCAAGACCTTCCCGGTAATATTTTAAGCTAATTTCTCGCAACTATCCTTAAAAATATGTTTTAAACACATTAAACAGTTTGGATTATCAAAATTTGATTAAGAAATAAGAGGTTCATTTTAACAAAATGAGGGATCCCTCGTTACAAAGCTTACTCATATATATATATATATATATATATATATATATATATATATATATATATATATATATATATAAGAGAACCTGGTTTGAGGAAAAAAGGTCTAGCTCTCCCTCCTAATATATTATGGCCTCGTTTGTTAAACTTCTTCGTACATTGGGATTCGTAAGGTGATGGGATTAGAATGGAATTTGTAATACCAATGGATTATTAAAACTAGTGTTGTATGATTGTTTGTACTCAGAATACGATTAATAGTGAATAATTGATGTTTGTGTACCAAAAAAAAAAAAAGGGATATTAAAAATCATGTTTTCCCAATTTATCCTCACGTTGATCGTTTAAGCAGTGCCCAGTTAGAAGATTATTACCAGAAGTGAACCTCTTGGGTCTGGGGCTACTAATATTGCTGCCTACTAGGGAGAATATGTTGACGATCAAACATTTGAAACATATTATTTGTCTTGTCTACTAATGCTCACAGATCTATCCTTAAATCCCCCAAACTCCAGCTAATTATAGGTAAACAAATTAAAATTTAATATCTATATATGGAAGCAGATTTAGAGGTTTCACATGAGAAGCCAAACAATGGCTTCTCTCCAGAACAATAGGAGAGGGTACCCAATACCCATTTTTAATTTGCAACCAAAACCAACAGTTCTCATTAATTAACCTTAGCTTCAACAGAAGCATAAATGTTCGGAAATCTCTTGTTGGGTTGATGAAGGTCAAGAAGTTGGTAAGAGTTTGAATGAAGATGGTTTATGTGGAGGGTCAAATAGTTATTCTCCACTGATGATCAACCAACGGATTGGTATTATAACAAGCAGGGCTTATAGTTCTTCACTTTAATTTTATCCTGAAACACGAACTCATTCAAAAATAAAATAGATAATAGTTTGAGGGATTTTTCTTCAAGTAAGAGAGGCTTAAGAAAGTTGCGGTGAAGATAAGAATTACAAAAAGTTGTCATGATCTCAAATTACTATAAAAAAAACACCTTGCCCTTTTCCTTCGGCACTAGGAGTACACCAATCTTATCTAGATTTAAAAATGTACAAAACCTTGAGTTATCGAGAATTACTCTCCCCATGCCCAGGGGCAGAATTACATAGAGACCGAAGAGGGACTTTCAAAAAAATGTAAAAAAAATTAGGACTACGTACATATAAAATTTAAAAATTATATAAAAAAATATTTTTGGAGGTTTAAAAATGTGAAATTTCAGTTCCGTCCATACCCATGCCTCCACAGAATGGCGTTATATTATCATGAATAGATTAGGTAGATTACATCTATATCTTCCATTACAAAATCCGTTGTAGTCTAGTTGGTTAGGATACTCGGCTCTCACCCGAGAGACCCGGGTTCAAGTCCCGGCAACGGAAATTTTTTAACTTTTTTATCCTTTTTAGCCACGCGTCACGTTCTAGTTGGGTAGGATTTAATGAACCCCAAAAGAGCTACCCAGAGAATTCGGGCCAATCTCAGGCCCAAAGTAGGTTCCTTAACGAATGAGACGACACCGCTTCGAAGTGCGAGGGCAGGTCCTCTCTCTCTCTCTCTCTCTCAGACTCTCTCTCCTAAAACCCTAATCTCCTGCTGCGACTCCGTAGCCATTATCAATCCTCTTCTAATTCGCCGCAGGTTCTCCTTCACTCTTCTCAGCCAAATAATGGGAAAGAAGAAGTTCATCGACAAGAAAAAGTCGGCAACTTTCCAACTCTTCGCCCGGGACTCGTCGGATCCGAACTACGCCGATGGGCCCTCCGGTGACCGAGTTTTCGTCAGAGTAGACAACAACCAATATGGAGCCGATAGTTTCTTTGAAGAACGAAACGAATCAGTTTATGGAGACGACCCCAATTCAGTGTTCGCCGACGCAGCGGACGACTACGATGACCGCGGCAGCGAATTTGGAGAGCGAACTATGTCCAGGCAGCAGAGCGCGGTGGCGCCGTTACCTGATCATGTGAGGAGGGAGATATTGGAGCTAGGTTTTCCGGACGATGGATATAACTATTTGGACCATATGAGGGAGATTAAGAACACCGGCGGCGGTTCGACGTACTTTCATAATGAGAAGGCGAAGCTCGATCCGGTTCCTGCTGATGTGAAGGTTTGTGTTTTTGTCGATTCCTTCACTCCTCTGCCTGGTTAGGGAGAAATTGCTGGCAAAAAATTCAATTTTCATATGCTTCCAATTATTCTTATTCATCACCCTTCAACATACTTGTGGAATTTTGTATCATTCATCAACAAGCGTTCGAGTCAACAGGCAAATGAAGAAAAATGGAGAAGATATGACTTTAGTCTCAAAACCAGAGAACAGAGGAAAAAATGAAGAATAACCGTCTTCCCCTCTATTCATGTTCATCAGGTTATATATGCCTTACAATCAACATGTGCTCAATTAAACTCAATTTAAACAGTGAAACTGAAAAGAAACAGACTTAACTTATATTAACTGAAAACCAAAACTTATTAGACAAAGTTCACTTGATTTTTCATTCTCTTCTGATCAACTGACTCATCACTCCTGTATGTACAGCAGATCAAACCCCTCTCATAAGCTGAGATTGAGCTTTCTGTGATTGAGCTTGAATCTCATCTTCATTCTGATATTGAACTGCATTTTCATTCTGATTGGCACTTGAACCATTTGAACCACTCTGGCTTACAATTCTTATATAAGATATATTGCTGTTTTACAAATTTATCAACGAAGCTTCTCCTTGTTAGGCATGAACAGAAAATCTAGGCCATGTTTGATTGTATGTTATCCGGTTTGATGGACATATGCTTCACTATCCTTTGTGACTTTACTACTGTATGTTGTTTTTTGTCAGGCATATGATGCTTCAAGAGTAGAAATTCCAAAAGGGGATCAGGATTCTAATGAGAAATTGCTATACAGTGTGGCATCAAAGACTGTAGGTGTTAGGATTCAGAAAGCAGTTGATCCTGACGTAGCTGCTTTGCTTGATGACAGTGACTTGTCTCGCTTTGATTCTGATGATGAAGACTTGGAAGAGGATTTTGTGGTTACAGCCAACCTTCCTGTTGAAGTGGAGGATGTAGAGCTTGATAAAAAGTTGAATTTAGTTGAAAAATCTGGGTTGGACAGAAAAGAATTTGCCGAGTCTAGCAATGCTCATTCTCAAGAAATTGTATTCAACTTTGTTGGTGCGGGTGAAGTCAGAAATCAACAGCCGGTTGCCGGGGCATACTGCACTGATGAGAAGGCGAGAAGTCGCCGCCTTTTAGATGAGCAGTTTGATATGGTGAGAAAATTTATCTTTTTCTTCTTTAAGGTTCCGTCAAAATCCTCCACTTTGTTTCTTTATTTCTCACTTCTGCATCAAATATTTTGGTTTTAGTTGTGGATGATACAAGCACTTTGCTGAAAACAAATTGTTCCATAGAATATAGCAAAAAGCTCGTCCTCGTCTCTCGGCTAACACAATAGCGCACTCGCACAAACTCTATTTTGTATTGCCTTAGAATTCAGGATGACCTTTCTCAAACATTTGAAATGGAAATCCAAGTTAAATATTACTTAGTATACAAAAACGGTCTTCTGTATCTAATGGTGCATTTTTTTCCCCATCTAGTCTGTCCTACCAGCAGTCATGGTGCTGAAGAACCAATAAACAGGAAATAGGGGCAAGCTCAAGCACAAGAGTGAAGAAAAAAATTAAAAATTCTGCTGACAGAAGTTGTGTGTCTGAGCTGTCTCGGAGATTAACTTCTCGACTGTAGTCTTTGAGTTGAGTAGTTGTAGTTTGAATTATCTGATCCTTAAGGATCTTTCTTATCATTCATTGCTGTTATTGTATTTTTAGATGATCTTATCTTGTTACCTTCAGGTAATTTGAAGGGAAATTTTCAAAAAAAATCCCTCAACTTCCACACCACTGTCCCATAAAACTGCCAAATTTCAATAAAATTCATTTCCTTCAACATGCAAAGTTCAGAGGTCTCATTGATACTTATTGAAGTTTGGGGGGTTTATGGGACTTTGGACTGTAAGTTCAGGGTTTTTTTTTTTTTTTTTAAATTTTCTCTAATTAGAATGTTAAATTGAATTTTTCCAAATTTTTGTTCTTGAATGAGCATCTAAACTTTGCGAGCAATGAACCAAAACTTGACTAAATTTGGGACCCAAGTGTGCTCCAAAAAGAATTCCAGATATGTCTGCTTGGATCTCTAAGTGTGAACCTAAGCGTGCTCCAATGAAAAATCCAGATTTGTCCTCTTTCTCTTGCGTGTGTGTGAGTGCGCACGTGCGTGCGCCTACAGGCCAAAACCGTGGCAACATCGGTCATCCTTCCTTCCAGGTGGAAGGAGTAAATATTACACCTCCCCTATCTATTTGAGTATTCAAACTCTAGCTATAAAAAGGATTTGATCTATTGATCATCACCCTAAACACACACACCGATAGAGAGAGAATTCAGCCATTCAAAAAATACCAATTATTATTCTTTCTGTCTTGATTTGCCCATTTTCTCTTGTATTGAACTTCTCAATCATTTACCTTGAATTGGTTACTACAGCTTGAGCTTCAAGAATATTGCACAGACAGTGAAGATGAGTTCAATGATTTCATAGCTGAAGATGAAAGTCAAGAACCCCTTGCAGAAAAGCTCAATCATGCCCTCAAGCACCGTGTGAAGGAAGACTTGGACCTCGATGACGGATACAAAGTTCCTGCAGATCTCTTGCATAACAAAGAGAGACCAGAAAATGCAGAAGCAATGGAGACTGCTGCCGAGGTTATCTCCCGATGCATGGAATATGCCGAGAAATATGAAAATGATGATAAAGATGAAGATGTGGTTATTGCAGAGGAAAGTAGTGATGATTCTGAAGTGTGGGATTGTGAGACCATTGTTTCAACTTATTCAAATCTTGATAACCACCCTGGGAAGATTGGAGCTCCGGAAGGAAGGAGAAAGAAGAAGTTGGCTGAAAAGATCTTGGGAGCCTTGACTGCCCCCAGCCATGTAATATCTCTTAAAGGGAAAGAGAAGCTTCCTGTGGACTATTTGCCTCATGGTAGGAAATCTGTTGCGGAAAAGGTGAAAGATGTGACTACCTTGAGAAAGGATGAGCTGAACAGGAAGCAACATGGTCAGGAGTCAAAGGAGGAAAAGAAAGAGCGGAAGGTATTTGCAATACTCTCTCTCTCTTTCTCAAACCCACGACAGACAAGAACATCATTTTGGCCAGTCACTGAATATGGGAGTGAAATGAGAATCATGTTGGCTTGAATTTTCTTTTTCTTTTATTGTTTGGTGCTTACATAACTTTGTACTTGGCTTTTCTCATTATCTGATTTTAATCAATGTTTAAATACTTTCCATGTAGGCTGCTGTAAAGGAAGAAAGGCGTGAAGCGCGTCGTGTGAAAAAGGAAGTGAAGGGACTCTACAGGTGTGAAGGGCAGCGTGCTCAGAGAGTTGCTGCCTTTACTGGTCCATCTGCCATTCATCTTATGTAAGTTGCTGACTGTTGGAGATCATGTCCAGAATTTTTAGTATGAGAGATGAGTTCCTGATGCTGTTATGTATAGTTACGGTTCTTGTTGCATTTACATCTTATTTAATTCGTCATTCGTAGAACTTTTCAGTCTATTGTTTTGTAAGCTGCTTGTCACATGTATATGTGGAAGTTTTTGAATTTCAATTTGGTTTCAGAGCTAAGTTTTGTGACATCCGAAGCAAATGAGATACTCTCTAGGCCAGTACATCAATTCTTATTTTATATTCAAGCCAGCGTATCAAATCTGGGGATTGTATGGATTGGCCTTTTGCCTTGGTCACTTACTGTAGAATTGCTTAAAGGGTTTATGATCGGCTAGTTTGAAGTTTATGTTTCAAGGTTTATTATTTTAGTATTCTGAATTGGTCAAATATCTTCATAAATCTTTTAACATATCTTTGGATTGAATTGTTCTTTTGTTTTCATTCAACACAGGTAACAGACACTCATTTTGGTGTCCTTAATGATTTTTACATATCACGAGGAACTATTGAATTATCAGTTAGCACTTAAATGGTGCATCCTTTGAACGCTGCTTAATGAACATTACTGGCTACTGGAAACAATCACAATATGGATATGCATTTTGAGATTGTGAAGCAAAGCTCGCAAATATCACTGCCTTTCGATAGCGTTGCACCGTCAAGAAAATTGAGTCCCCCTTATGCCACTGATTATTCATAACTGCTGCTTCCCAGAATCCTTCTGAATGAGCAAGGTTTTTAACTTTACAGCCCCTGTAAGATGATAGGATGGTGTTATGCATGAGCTCTGAATATGCCGACAGCACTTGATTGGAATGATACCCAAAGAGGAACTATCATAAATAATCCATTCTTAGATCTTGAATTTATCTTTCCCTTTCCTACGTGATGACTCGTGTATTAGTTGTACTTATTGTGACTTGTGTTCCCTTTCTTGTTTTTTCTTTTCTTCTCCCTAAATAGGTAATTTTGACTTCAAGACAATGGGGTATGCCATCTGGATGTCTCTTGCGAAAGGGCTATAGTTCGGACTTCTGGATTGCTATGACACTAGAGCAGCATAACATACATGGGATATAGCCTTGGCTTATTTGCACTGGAGTACTTTTTTTGGTGATACTTCGGCTACTGGTAGGAAGTTTCACATGTTCTAGTGGAAGCATGAAATTGAAGCATACATCGTGTCCATGCTGCTTGTGTGCCTTCTGGTTAAGTATACATGACTCTGCTGTTACATGATTAAAAGGTTTTTGTTAGTTTTTTTTTGGTTTGATCGGCAACTTTTTGTATTTGTACTTTTTCATTGCTATATTGGAAGGGTAGTATTTATAAGCACACTCAATAATAGCTCACCACTTCTGTTTCTTGCTTAGTGCTTGGCCATTCCACGGGATTATGACCTTTTTGGCCAGGTTTATAGCATGAACTATATAGCGAGTACTTCTCAAATCAATCGCGACACATTTTTTCGCAATCGCTTGGTAGCTTAGTATCACTAACACTTTTGAGATTGACATCCGCTTGTATTTATGAAATTTTGTTGGCAATATGGATAGGTTATAAAACATACAACTTAGTATTTATTCGAGCATCTGTAGCTGCATTGTGTATCATATGGGGACTGAATGCTGGTTCATAGTAAAGTACCTAATACAGAAGGAAAAATTGTCACTATTTAGCTGGAAACCTGATACCGCACCGGTTTTGATTCGGGGAAGTGACGTTAGGATACTTTTCCATGAGGAATTGGTGCGGAGTCATGTCCATCAAAATACGGTGTGGGATTCCAGAATCCATAATCTTCCACTTTGATCCCGTCTTGGTTTCGATTGTCCTGCTCTCTCTGCTGCTTTGCAGGCGAAGTGAGGAGATCATTATCATCTTCCTCAATAGTAGGTTGAATCTGATTACTACCCACCTGCTGTTTAACTGCACGGAGGTGAAGGAATCCCGGTGATGATAGTGGTGACAAGAACAATTGCGATGATGATGGCGAAGCTTTTTTCATGGGTAATGCTGTGATTATCATGACCATTATCATGCATGTTGTGTGCATAACCTGCCTTCCAGTTTTGGTTGGCATGTTTAAACTGTTGCCTGTGTGCTTAAATCCTCGCAGAAACTGCTCTATCCTTTATTTGGGAGATATCCGCAACTTAAGATCAATTTATGGCTAATTCGGGTGTATTGAGGTAAAGATTATGCTAATAGATTTAGCAAGAAATAGTGTTTCGATCAAATTGCTTCCTTGTTTCATGCCTGAGGGATGATAGCATCATGATTCTTGCATGTATTTCAACAACAAGAAAGCTCACCGGTGTCGTTACCAAGTGGATAACTTGTTTGTGACCAGCGCAGGTGTAGCTGGTGGGGATACGAGGAGCTTGTTGTGCATTATAAACATTGAGGTGTGCTACGTGCTAAAAACGATGCTCAAAAACTATCCAACTGTTTAGGCAGTTTTTGGGGTGTTAAAATGACATCGTTTTGACGGCACAACACATTGCTGTGCGCAGTAAGATTCTTGAATCTGGATCTTCATGTGGGGTGGTGCCATGAGACACTCAAATTTTGATTAGTTTTCTACTTCAAAATCTAACAAATTTTGCTGTTCTTATCAAATTCAAATAATTTTTCTATCGACCCTTATTTTGCAAAATTCTTGCGTCCAAATAATAACTTGGTTTCACTTAAAACACTGTGAAAGCAAAAATGAACAGCTGTATCTAATCTTTTGCATTCAAAACTTGAAATCAGTGTGTTATTGGCAGCGTTGTAGTGTGATAAAATGACGTAGTCTTGTTAATATTTAAAGTTATTTAGAGACCTTTTAAATCAATATAAATTAAATTGAATTCTAAATAGCTTTAACTAGAAAAAATATGTCGTTTGTTGTATTGCAATATTCCTGACCTTCGCGTTATCTATGTTAAAGTTTAATCCATTTTGAAATTTGTCAAATTTTCTAGTCATTTCAATAACTATCTAGAAAAACAAATCAAGATGCCACGGGATGGTCTTGAGCAACATTATTAATCTTGTCCCGTATTAGTTTCAAAGTGGCACCGGCTTATTGTCCTGGCTAATGTTTTGGCCGATACCAGTTGGTACTAGCCGGTACCGTACTGGTCCGTAAATATATATATATATATATATATATATATATATATATATATATATATATATATATATATAAATTTCAAATAATGGTTTTTAATAATTAAATATAAAGTGGGGCTAAAATTATCAATTTTTATATTTGGTAGTTTATTTTTAAGTTGTGAGATTTTATTTTATATGTTCAATGTGATTTTTGGTTAAAAAATATTATTTAAAAAATATATATTAATTATAACAGTAAATTTGAAATGATACGCCAATAAATTCAAAATAATACGCTGGTAGATACTAGTACCGATACATATCATACCAATAATAAAATCGGTAGACTCGCTCGTACGACAACTTTAGTCTTGTGAGCAATTGAAAGAGAACAAGTAAAAACTATACGTTTTTTGCAGTACATTAAAATATTCAACCCGGACATTAACTGGCATTATGCTGACAGTGAGTTTTGATTTGTCTTGCATACTTTCAGGCTCAATTCTTGCTAAAAGTAGAAATTTAATCATCAACGAATTTCCTTTTAAAAATACTTCTTGTGAATTTATTTATCTTTTTAATCGAGCTATTAACCAAGGTTTTCTTTGTTTAAAAATTTTCGATTGTAATGTCACTATTAACTTTATACAACGGTTGGTCTCAATCTCACTAAGTGGTACCCCTCTCAATGATTATTGACTTAACGTTGAAGACGACTTTCGGAGCTCAGTCACGAGACAGTAGGTTCTTTTTGACTTTTTATTTTGAATTTTTATCAAATTAATGTGACTGTAGGCTAAAAAATTGCTGGTAGAGACAGTAATCATGGTGATTGGCGACCAAATGCCAATTATGATTTAGTAGGCATAAGAAGTCATTATGCCCCCCTTAAACTCTTCATTATTGTAACATAAATTGATGGTCCCACATTGCACCAATGCCACTCAATAACAGTCTTGCAAATCAATACTATACTCTATAATTGTTATACAATTGCTATCATTATTATCGATGCATCATCTTGTGAGATTCTTCTGTACACGATGCATAATAGAATGTGTTACGCATTAAAACACCAAAATATTGTCCAAACAGGGATAATTTTTGGATAATATTTGAGCAGCATTTTACTGGTCAAAATATTCACTCTTGTAGCCCTTGGCCAATCGGCTCTTTTTCTTTACTTCATGTGTTCAAGTCAACTTATGCATAGCCATATCTGAACAATTTTTTTGTTGATTACTCGAACCTGCAAATTTGAGAAAGTAACTCATTAATTGATGTTATGCTTTTGTTCAGCCAACTCTTTGAAGTTACTCTTAGCCAGTCAGTCTTTTTGATAACTCATAATGTCTGAAACCAATTTACGCACATCTCGACTAATCTCTAAAAATCCAATTTCACTGTCCACTAACAAGAATTCCAATTAAAGTTCGGGCAAATCCCTATATGGACTGGTCAGCCTCATAAGAGTTAATATAACCTGAAACTTTTCGAACCTGGGACATTAAGAAGAAGCAAACCTCCAAATCTCGGACCTTAACCACTAGGGTACTCTTAGCCAGTCAGTTGTATATGCCTCTCTGTCTTATTATCCATTACAAGCCATAAAGTTTCTAAACTAGCTATCCAAGTTCATGGTAAATCACTTAGCTGCATATGTTTCTTCTTTCGTCGCCTTCGAAATCCTGTATTTTGTGCCCTCTTGAATGTCAATCTTTTCAACTTTGGTTCCTCTGTTTCATGCTTTCTTGAATCATATGCGTTCGGCACAAAAACAAGAGGGGACGCATAGAGGATGGAATAGAGAATCCGCGAAGACACAGATGAGTAGCGTGGGACTCGGCTAACGCTCTTCCATATATGCAACATACACGCAGTCTAATAGCACGCGAAGATAATAGAGAGAGACGAAAGAAATAGGCTCGTGTAGAGACTTGGCCCCCAGACACATAAAACCTGACTGATAACATGTTCAAAATTTTAGAGGTTTGCACCAAATCTTAAAAACCTGTGGCCAGATGAAAGTGCATTGTATATGTACAAAGAACATTAGAACGTCCTACGTATGGCCTTATAGGGTATAACATAAGCCCGGGATCTCATTTCGATCACTTAGGTCTAAAGCAGCTAAAAGATGATGTAATTTTTTTCATCAGAGAAGCTACCTTCCCAAATACACGAGTGCATCTATACATACTTTCGGCCAATCAAATGACTGAGGAATCCAATGAGTTCCTGAATTCCACCAGCAACACAACAGAATGCATACTTTCCAAATGTACAAGTGAACAAGCACCTATTGTCATGGCAGAAGAATTCTACTACTTGGGCTTCATGCGGCATTTAGGCAAATAGCTCCCAAGTTGGCAGTCCGTGACACTATGCACATATTCTCTACCAAGCAAATGACTCCTAAACTACTAGTGGCAACGAACATAAATTTAAGCTCCACAATTGGTATCTGTTATGAACATTATACAGAGGACGTGAACAAAAGACACCACACAACTCTTTTACCCTATGGAAAAACAAGAACAATAAGAATGACAGCTGACAGGAAATCTCTACAAATGCAGTTAGAAACTTTGAAATTAGAGTGGCAACTTCGATTTTTATTAAACAAGGGCACAAAAGCCCACGTAACACATTTATGGGCTATGTAATGCACACTGAACAACTAAAATCAACGTAGGGGGATATTACAGGAGAACCCAAAACAAAAAAAAGAATATACCTAGCTAGGGGAGGAGCTCTTCGAATGCAAGCCGAACCACATACACTTATCCTTCATTGCTTCTGCCTCACTAGCATACTCTTTGAACTTATACTCATCTAGCTTGAAGGTAGGAGGCACCTTTCCTTCACTGTAGCATTGACTGCACAAACTGAAATGAGATTTCATCTCCTTGAACCGTGACCCAATGACAGGGTAGCGGCAAACTGAGCAAACATGATTACCATGGCGATTCCTATCCACCAATTCAAGCTTCAATAAACCAGACATGATACCGAAGCCCCAATCAGGATCGTCAAACATCACAAGGAATTCTCCGAAAGACACCATAGAGGAATCTGTTTCTCCATGGATTTCCAGTATCTCACTCATACCGTGGGAGGGAATGTAGATGGCCCTTAACAGGTTGATGTACCGTGAAGCATCGACTTTTTGAATCTGAGTGGAATCTTCATTCACAGGTCGCCACAACAAAGCATCGAATGCAACCCGTTTTCTTTTCTCAGGAGCACCACCACAAATTGGGGCAAGAACCGCGAAAAACATGCCCAAATCCACTCTACCCGATTCTGATTCATCCAAGACAGAAAGGATTTTCTGGTTTATTGCTTTAACAGCTCCAACAAAAGTTTCTGGCTTCAAGAAATTGAGCAACCGGCGGAGAATTACCTCCAATGCAGCCTTGCGAATAGATTTCTCAGGAACACCCACACCAGAATAGGACACTGGTGCATTGCTTTCAGTCATCTCCTTCTTCAAAAGTTCAACATCGCACCGACTCAACCTAGTTATCCTCTGAAATGCCCTAACATCAAGAGAATTGGCCAACTCCTGCCTCAATGTTGTCCTCTCAGCAACCGTCTTAAATTTTGATGGTTCTATAATGATAAACGGCTCCTCTCCATTACCCCCTCCATTCCCTTTCAACCTTTTCTTCTGTAACTGTTTTAAGTGCGATATAGCATCGTGCAACTCAACCCTATTCGTCATTTTCAATGCTTCCTTCAAAGCCTTCTTAGCTTCCTCAGTTTCCCCAGCACCCAAAAGCGACACAGCCTTATTAAGCTGTGCACGCCAATGGTTCGGCCAAACACCCAAAACCCTAGTATACATCTCTGAAGCTCTCTGATACCTACCCATATCCATATAAAGCCCACCCAAATTATACAAAGCATCCACATGACCAGGCTTCAAATCAATAGCCTTTTGAAACTCCTTAATTGCATTCTCATCATCACCCATAGCATGTAAAGCTGAAGCCAAGTCACAATGGGCATCAGCATAGTCGTTTTTCAAGTAAATAGCCTCTTCTAAGGCTTTCACAGCCGCTTTATATTCGCCTACTCCGAACAGAGCACTACCCAACAGTTTCAAAGCCCTAAAATGCGTAGGACACAGAATTGCAGCCTCTCTATAATGCTCACAAGAACTAATAACCATACCTTCACCTTCAAGTGAAATTCCCAAATTTACATGGATTTGTGGAAGCAAATAAGACCATTGGTTTCCCCCAACCTCAGCCGCTTCCAATGCCAAAACAAACTCCTCTTTTGCCTCAATGTGCCTACCAAGGACATACAAGCAATTCCCAGCCCTAAAATGTGGCCTCACATCAGTTGGTTGAAGCTCACAAGCTCTCTTGAAACTAACCAAAGCTTCCTTATACAACTGGTGTTCATACAAAACCCTGCCAATGGCCATATGTCCATCAAATGCCTCTTCTCTCGATCTTGCCCCATCTGCCCTTGATCTCAAAACCCCCAATTCTTTAACAAAAACAGCATAATCATGTCCCGATTCTTCCCATACTATCCTTTTATCTGAAATTTCAGAAGACGGTCCCAATTCTCTCGACCACCCAGGGTCAGAATACATATCATTATTGTTATTATCTCCCTTCAATTTCCCATCTTTCACTTGCTTTGCCTTCAACCGTTTGACCAAAATCTCCAAATCGTCCACGACTTTCCACGTGTCATCGAACACGATCCCGTGGTTCGGCGACGCCGCCCACGCTGCCGTCCGCTGCTTCTTGTGCGGCTCCACCACCGCCCTCTCATCCGCAATCGAAGACGACGACGCAACGTCATCCGCGATGTCCGGTTTGAGCTCGAGCCCTAGGGCATCAAAGTCTCGATCGACGTCGCCGGCGCCGTCATCGTAGGTCCGAAGGAGGCCGTCAAAGGTCAGGCCTTTCTCACCGTCGATGAATTCTCCGTAGGTCTTGAATACCTCGTCGAGGATTGCGTTGATTTGCTCTTCGCTGAATTTGACCCTAGGGTTTACAGCAACGACGAGGGCAGCCATTTCCTCCCTGTTGAGACCTCCATCTCTGTTAGAATCAAATTGCTGGAAAATCCTCTTCACCTTCTCTGATCTGCTACCCCTGGTGGCCATTTCCAAATTAGAATTCTGGTTATCTTACTGTTTCAGAAAACCAGAACAGCATGTAAGTACTCAAACGAGAAGGCCAAATTCCACCCAAATTACTAAAGTTGGCTCTTTTAGGGTTTGAATTTAGGCCTCTTTGGATCTGGAGAGAGAAAGGAGAAAACAAGGAATGGGACACTCTCTCTGTTTCTCTCTCTGTTCATCTTTCTTTTTCTCTCTCTCTCTCTCTCTATTTCTTTATACTTTTCCTGTATTTCTGGCTGTGATCAATGATGATGGTGTGGTGGGGCTAAAGCCTCTCATCATATCCTAATGGCATTATAGTTAATATCTATAGAAACATATCTATATATTTGGGACTTTTTGGTGGATGATTTCTTCATGTGCTTGGATTATTATTTGGGATTTTTGGGTTTTTCTAGCTGTTAACAGTCACCAACTGCAAGGAATTGATGGATTCGATGGATGTACTAATTTAACTTATTTGGTCCGTTTATTAGTTGTCAAAATATTAAAAAATATATACAATAGTCATATAAATTGTTAGAACATGTTTGTTTAGGTATATTTGTATGAATAAAAATAGTATGATAGACATAAATTGATAAATAATACTTTTGTAAGTGATAATAATATTAATAAAGAAAGATAAAACAGGTGATAAGTTATAGATATAGAAAAATGGAAGATAATTTTATAGATTTCTATGACTTGTAATAAACACGACGTTATTATATGGGCTCATGTATTTTACCAGATTGATATAAGATGGTAAGATAGTTGGAAAGAGAAGGGTATTGTTGGAAAGTGCCTTGAATTTGGAGAAGTAAAGTATTTGGGTGGTAGCTGGTATTACCAGTAGTGATTTTGGAACTACCGGTAATAGGAAGTTCAGTGTTTGTGCAATGACCAGTACTACCGGTAATAGTGTTGGTACTACCGGTAGTAAAAGTTACTGATTTTGGACAGCTTGTTTTACTACCGGTAATAGGGCACCTATTACCGGTAATAAGGTGTATCCGCGAGAATCCTAGAAAAGTTTGGGAAATTTATTTTCCTAATTTATTTAGGATATTTTCCTACTATTTAGGGATTTATATTCCTATTCTTTAGGGATTGATATTCTTCCATATTTTTTTGGATTTCCTATAAATATGATAGACATGGTTCCCTAAAAGATATCCCTAGATTTCTAGTTGAGATCTAAATTGATTGGGCACCTCACATTAGGGTTTCAGAACATAGCCGGCCCTTGTAATCTCTCTTGATCATAGTGAAAGAAATCTCTCTCCTCCCGTGGACGTACGTTTAAGCTATTGCTTATTCGGAACCACGTAAATCTCTGTGTCTTTCCATTTTTCTTGTTGATTATTTCTTCTTTATCGTATTTGTCGCAACAAATTGGTATCAGAGCTTTGGTGATCGATCCATCGATTACGGTTATGGCGGCCAAATACGAAGTTGAGAAGTTCGATGGGCAGAGTAGCAGCTTCAGTCTATGGAGAGTGAAGATGAAGGCTTTGTTGGTTCAACAAGGGTTGCAGAAGGCTTTACTTGGATCTGCCAAGAAGCCAGGAACGATGTCAGCAGAGGATTGGGAGGTTGTTGATGAGAAGACACTCAGTTCGATTCAGTTGAGTCTAGCAGATGATGTGCTTCGCGAGGTTGAGGAGGAGACTACAGCAGCAGGATTATGGTTGAAGTTAGAGAGTATCTATATGACCAAATCACTGACAAATAGGCTATATCTGAAACAACGCCTCTACACGTTTCATATGAGGGAAGGTACGCAGTTAAAGATCATCTTGATGAGTTGAATAGAATTATTATGGATCTAAAAAATATTGATGTTAAAATTGATGATGAAGATTAGGCTCTAATTATTCTGTGTTCTCTACCCCCATCTTATGAGCACTTTGTTACTACTTTACTCTACGGAAATGATACAATCTCAATAGAGGATGTAAAATCTAGTTTATATTCTAAAGAATTGAGGAAGAAGGTATCTGGTGAGAGTGAGGAGTCCGGTGAGGGGTTATTTGTGCGAGGGAGAACAATGGAGAAGAATAAGGAGAATAGAGGGACATCTAGATCGAAGTCGAAAAACAGGAAGAAGATTCGTTGTTTTAACTGTAAACAGAAAGGCCACTATAAGAGCGAATGTACAAAACCGAAAAGGGATAATAAGGAGGAAAAGGTAGTTGCTGGTGTCGCTGAGGATTCTGATGGGCTGGAAAATGTTTTATCAGTTTCAGCTGGTGATGTTCTTTCAGATACAAAGTGGATTTTGGATTCTGGTTGTTCCTATCACATGTGTCCGATTAAAGATTGGTTTAACACTTATGAATCGGTATATGGTGGTTCAGTTTTGATGGGCAATAATATGGCCTGTAAAACTGTTGGGCTTGGAACTATTCGGATTAAGATGCATGATGGTATTGTGAGGACACTATCAGATGTTCGGCATGTTCCGGATTTGAAAAAGAACCTTATCTCTTTGGGTACCCTTGATTCGAATTGCTGTAGGTATACAGCTGAAGGTGGAGTTCTGAAGGTCTCGAAAGGTGCGCTGGTTCTTATGAAAGGTCAGAAGGTGGGTAACCTCTATGTTCTACAGGGCAGTACAGTTTCAGGTGCTGCAGCAACAGTCTCATCATCAAAGGTATCATATTCAAATTTGACTCAGTTATGGCATATGCGCCTTGGGCATATGAGTGAGAGGGGGATGACAGAATTGAGTAAATGGGGTTTACTTTGTGGACAGAAGACGGAGAAGCTAGATTTCTGTGAGCATTGCGTGTATGGCAAGCAGTGTAGGGTGAAGTTTAGCACAGCCGTTCGTCGAACTAAAGGTACGGTGGATTATTTTCATTCAGATCTTTGGGGTCCTTCTGTTGTTAAATCTAAGGGTGGTTCTCGATATTTTATGAGCTTGATCGATGACTATTCCAGGAAAGTTTGGGTGTATTTGTTGAAAAACAAGAGCGAGGCTTTTGTTACATTCAAACGGTTTAAGGTCATGATTGAAAAGCAAACAGGTAAGAAGATTAAGAGATTGAGAACTGATAATGGACTGGAATTTTGTTCCGGAGAATTTGAAATATTTTGCAAGGATGAGGGCATCGTGAGGCACCACACGGTGAGGAAAACCCCTCAGCAGAATGGTGTGGCTGAACGGATGAATAGAACTCTTTTGGAGAGAGCTCGTTGTATGTTATCCAATGCAGGTTTGGGTAAAGAGTTCTGGGCTGAAGCAGTTTCCACTACTTGTTATTTGGTGAATCGATCTCCATCAACTGCCATTGAGTGCAAGGTTCCTATAGAGGTATGGTCTGGTTCTTCGGCTGACTACTCAAATTTGAGGGTGTTTGGTTGTCCCGCTTATGCTCATGTCAATGAGGGTAAGCTTGAGCCTAGGGCCAAGAAGTGTGTCTTCTTGGGTTATGGATCTGGGGTGAAGGGATACAGATTATGGCTTTCTGATGGAAAGTCATCCAAACTTCTTATCAGCAGGGATGTGACCTTTGATGAAAACTCTATGATCAAAGGAAAGGCAAGTGCAGATGTTCAAGACAGTGATGAGAGGATTTTGAAGCAGGTGGAGCTAGAATGTGAAACTTCCGAAGGGAAGAAGAACAGTGATCAGCCAGTTGAGGAAGAGGTTCATGATTCAGACACAGAGAATGGTGCAGAACAAAAACAACCATACAGTATTGCAAAAGATAGGCCAAGGAGGGAGATCCGTCCACCTCAGAAATATGCTTATGCAGATATGGTTGCTTATGCGTTGTCTATAGCAGAAACAGTGGAGTATGAGGAGCCTTCTTCCTACCGTGAGGCTGTCACGGGAAAGGAGGCTACACAGTGGACTGTTGCTATGAATGAAGAGATTGAGTCTCTTCATAAGAATCAAACTTAGGAGTTGGTGAAACCGCCTAAGGGGAATAGAATTGTTGGCTGTAAGTGGATTTACAAAAGGAAAGCAGGTATCCCGGGAGTGGAAGATGCAAGACTTAAAGCTCGGTTAGTGGCGAAAGGCTATAGTCAACAGGAGGGAGTGGACTTCAACGAGGTATTCTCACCAGTTGTTAAACATAGTTCTATTCGTGTTATGCTTGCCATTGTTTCGCATTTCGACTTAGAGCTGGAGCAGCTTGATGTCAAAACTGCATTCTTGCATGGTGAGCTTGAGGAGCAAATTTATATGCATCAACCGGAGGGATTTACAGTTTCTGGTAAGGAAGATTTCGTTTGCTTTTTAAAGAAATCTTTGTATGGCCTTAAACAATCACCTAGGCAGTGGTACAAGCGGTTTGATACATTCATGATGGGTCAAGATTACTCTAGGAGTGAATATGACAGTTGTGTGTATTTTCGAAAACTTCCCAATAGTTCATTTATCTATTTGCTGTTATATGTTGATGACATGTTAATTGCTGCCAAGGATATGTCGGAAATCAACAGGTTGAAGAAATAGCTTAGTGGAGAGTTTGAGATGAAAGACCTAGGTGCAGCAAAGAAGATTTTAGGTATGGAAATCAGGAGGGATCAAAAGGCTGAAAAGTTATACTTGACTCAGAAGGGTTATCTGGAAAAAGTATTTGAACGATTTGCTATGCAAAATTCTAAGCCTGTGTCTACTCCAATGGCTGCGCATTTTAGAATTTCTGCAGACTTGTCACCACAGACGGAGGATGAGATGAAGCACATGTCAAAAGTTTCATATGCTAGTGCTGTTGGGAGTTTGATGTATGCTATGGTATGTACTCGCCCTGATATTTCACATGCTGTTAGTGTTGTTAGTCGGTATATGGCAAATCCGGGGAAGACACATTGGGAGGCAGTGAAATGGATACTGAGGTATTTGCGAGGGACTGCGGATGTTGGTTTGGTGTTCGACAGTGGTGCCGATAAAGGTGGACTTGCTGTTGGTTATGTGGATTCTGATTTTGCTGGAGATCATGACAAGAGAAGATCCTTGACGGGATATGTGTTCACTCTTTCGGGCAGTGCTATTAGTTGGAAAGCTACTTTGCAGGCTACAGTTGCGCTGTCCACTACAGAAGCAGAGTATATGGCGGTGACTGAAGCTGTTAAGGAAGCATTGTGGATGAGGGGACTTCTTGGGGAACTTGGTCTAAAGCAGGATGGAACTATCGTTTATTGTGATAGTCAAAGTGCTATACATTTGACTAAAAATCCTATGTACCATGAGCGGACGAAGCACATTGATGTGAGGTATCACTTTATTCGAGATATCATCTCTCAGAAATAGGTTGAGGTGAAGAAGATAGGTACAGCAGAAAATCCAGCAGATATGATGACTAAACCAATTCCGGTTGTCAAGTTCAAGCTTTGCTTGGACTTGATTGGTGTTCGCAGTTGTTGATTGCCCTTCGAGACTTTAGAGGAGAGAGAGGTGCAAGATGAAGGTTCCTTGTTGATTGAGTTCGTTGGAATTCAAGTCAAGGTGGAGATTTGTTGGAAAGTGCCTTTAATTTGGAGAAGGAAAGTATTTGGGTGGTAGCTGGTATTACCGGTAGTGGTGTTGGAACTACCGGTAATAGGAAGTTCAGTGTTTGTGCAATGACCAGTACTACCGGTAGTAGTGTTGGTACTACCAGTAGTAAAAGCTACTGATTTTGGACAGCTTGTTTTACTACCGGTAATAGGGCACCTATTACCGGTAATAAGGTGTATCCGCGAGAATCCTAGAAAAGTTTGAGAAATTTGTTTTCCTAGTTTATTTATGATATTTTCCTACTATTTAGGGATTTATATATATTCCTATTCTTTAGGGATTGATATTCTTCCATATTTTTTGGGATTTCCTATAAATATGATAGACATGGTTCCCTAAAAGATATCCCTAGATTTCTAGTTGAGATCTAAATTGATTGGGCACCTCACATTAGAGTTTCGGAACATAGTCGGCCCTTGTAATCTCTCTTGATCATAGTGAAAGAAATCTCTCTCCTCCCGTGGACGTACTTTTAAACTATTGCTTATTCGGAACTACGTAAATCTCTGTGTCTTTCCATTTTTCTTGTTGATTATTTCTTCTTTATCGTATTTGTCGCAACAGGTATGATTTATATTCTGTATACATTTGCCTATTTCTTATTGGGATAGTATATAAAATGAGATAAGAAAAAAAATAATTAATTTAATTTATCATTCTTCGGGCTTATTTATTTTGCCGGACTAGGATGGTTGAAAAAATTAATATGGTGAGATATACCATGTTTTATGTGATGCCAAGACATAATGGGTATGATTTATATACGTATAAATTCACATGTACCGTTCTATGTTATGATGGTATGATGGTATATAAAATGAGATAACAAAAAGATAATTAATTTACTCCATTATTATGCTGGCTCATTTATTTTGCCGGATTGAAATAAAATGGTAGGAAATAATATATAATGTGATGAGATAGACGATTGGTTATGTAATGCCAAGACATAATGAGTATAAGTTGTATACTATAAATTCACATATCCCGTTATATATTAAGATCGTATATAAAATGAGATAACAAAAAAATAATTAATTTACTCCATTATTATTTGGGCTCATTTATTTTGCCGAACTAAAATTCAAGGAAGATATTAGCTAGAGTCAGTCGCAGAGAAATAAAAATAAGGCTTTATTCTCCACCGTATGTATTTATTTATATTTCAATATTTTTAGAAGAAAAATATATCTCCAATTTAATTTTTTTTTCTATTTAAAACGATGACATTTGATCCTCTAAATATGAAGTATAAAATAATTATAATTTTTTTTCCATTTTCACTATGCATGTTTTAAATTTTTCTTTTTATTCATCAGGTGTATCTGTTGTACATTTAATTTTAATAATATTGGTATAATTAAATATCTTTGATAAAAGTCTTAAAAAATAATTTAAATTTTAGAAGAAAATATCGAATGTTTGGGGATTGAAATAATTTTTTATTTAATAAAGTATTAAGTTCAAGTTGGATTGAATGTAATAATCTTTCAAATTTGCTTTTTGATGAAATATGAGATTTTGATACCTTCAAACAAAAAGAAAAATAAAGTATTAAATTGGAGATGTTCTTTTAATTAATCGAAAGACGAGTGGACACGATACGATCTCTAACACTTACGGTGAGACGACGAATTTGTTTTAAGAAGACTATGATTTTACAAGATTATATTCGGTATTATATTCGTTATGCATATGCCCTGTGTTTTTTTATTTCCCGAATCTGTTTCATTATACCAGTTTGCAATTTTCATTTTGATGTATAATAGAAATGGTTTTCTATAGAGTATCATTTATTTCCCACAAGTTTTTGTACTTTAACCATATTGAATAATTAGGTGATAATAACCCCTTGTGACTTTACCTTGGACAATAAAGGCATTTGCAAACTATTGTATAAAAGAAAGGGTAGACTAGGTATATTATGACAAAAGAACTTGAGTGTTACATAAAATAAAAAAGAAAAAGTACTTAATTAATATGATTTAAAAAAATACAAGAATATGCAGTGTGATTCTACCAGAATTAAGGGGGTGCTTCTGAAATTTACCCTTTCCATTATTCTCAGTATCATTGGTATCAATTTGTGACAGTATTATAAAGATATATGTATGTATGCATATGTGTGTGTGTTTGTATGTATGTATATGTATATAATATAAGCCAGCATGCCTATCATTAATAGTGGATTATAATAACAAACACAAGAACTTGTATACACATTAAGAATATATAAATTTGATTTAAAACAACCCTAATTGAAACTAGCAAATGAATAGAGAGTCTTCTTCAGAACGGTTTACCAGGCACTCATCTCCGAGTATATGCTTCAACATGAATTATATATATAAACGTAGATTAGAAACCCCGACGATTTTTCATATTTAAAAAACGAAGCATAAAAGATTTATTTGTTGTACAAAACGTTACGATGTCTTTGTTCCTTATAAACACGTAAAATATCATTTATCAATTGAATATACTAATAGAAGTTTTTTTTCCCCTAATGTAAAGCTATAGTAGAGTTGCATTTATATAACTACAAAAGAACGAAATATTATATGAATCCTGTGAGGTACGTTCTACAATAACTAATCAAGCGGGAAAGAAATAAACTAATTAATGACGAAAGACTCTTATACATGAAAATTAATAATTAGCTATTACTTTCAAAAATATTTCATCTTTTGAGCTCGGAATGAAAAACGTATGACGGTGACTAACTAAGGTAGCCCTAATTAGTTATTGTTTTCTTGACAGATGATTAAGAAGGTTGAGCAAATTTCATGGCACCTTCTTGACTCATTTGCCCTATTTTCTCCCTCTAATTTAATGGAAGACTTTCCCTCTTATTCGATTGACTCTCCTTCTCCGTCTTCTTCTAAAGGGCGGCATGTTTTTAGAGTCGATCTTTTAGTTTGATAATGATTGGAGCAGGAAACTCGGATTCAACTAGAATCATGTTTTTTGGTAATATGGCAAGAGAGCTGGCCCAAAAATTGGATAGGGATCAAGATGTTATTGGGTTCCAACGATTAACGAAAATGCTCCCAAACCATTGTTCGTCTTCGATTTGTCAGTCGATAATATCTATTGAAAAAGAGTCATTTGTCAGTCGACAGAGTTGTTGAGTTTGAACCCAAGCCGACTAAGCTAAATTCGACCTAAATTTTTTTAAATTAATATTTTGTCTTTATTTAGAAAAATCGTATCTATTAGGTTTGCGTCAAAGACAAAATAAAGAACGAGAAAAAAAACTAAATAGAAAAATCTTCAAAAAAAAGAAAGAAATAATTTCTTCTCTTATATGTCACTAGTCTTTTCAATTTAAATAGATATAAGTGACAGTCGATTGTTGGTTCATTTCGATGAAAGATATCGGTAAAAAAATTAAATTTGAATTTTTTATTAAAAACAAAAATTATTCATAACGGACAAATTATTTAAAATATTTTCTTGACTTTTTTAGTTTTTGCCAGGATTTTTTATTTTTTAAATTCCTCCCATTGATACAGATCAATGTTTCATATAAATTTAACGTAAAATTAATAAATAAAAAATCGAATAAAGTCAATAAAACAATAAATAATAAAATTTGCCCAAATACTTTTTTTCTAATTTTTTTTATGAAATTCCGTTACTACTGGTTTAGTCGTTGGCGGTGGCGGGTCTTATTTCAAACTAACCCAAAGGAAGTGGGGGGAGAGAGAGAGAACTGGGTCTGCTCTTCCAGCTTTTCTTCTCTCTCATTTCCCTCCATCCCATTTTCAAATTCATTTCAATGTTTTACCGATTTCTCGCCGATTTTCTTTCCAGATTCTCAAATGCTCCGACTTTTCCGCCCTTCGAGCTTATCCCCTCTTCTTTTGCCTTTTTATCGCACAAGCGAACCGTCAACTTCAACCTGTCTCTTCCCCTCTCTACATGTCCATTTTCCTGAGGCCAAAATTCAGCTCGCATTCTCTGCAAGGTTTCTGGGTTTTGTTTGCTTCTACGTAAGGTGAGATAAAGTGATGTACAAATCTTTGTAGAAATAGCATTTTGGGGTTCCGTCTTCTCTGAAGAAGAAGGATAGGAAAGTTTCAGATGACACAGTTGGAAATTTAGGGTTTACTGGATGAATAATTCTAAAATTTGGGCTGAAATTCTTATTCAATTGGGTGATTTTAAGATCAATGCATATACAAAATGAAAGAGGTTAAGGCGTTTGATTTGAATGTATTATAAAGTTAACGACTTCACATGTTTTTGTTTTGGAATGCGTTGAATTTCCTTTCACACATAATATAGACACGTAATTGTGGATGAATAGAATACTAGGTAGATTTATGAAACATTTGCATTACCCGCATTACGTATGTTTTTCTATATATGCATGTATATAAAGGAGTTTTTGTTGGGTTTCTGTTGTCTCATAACAGAATTAGAAGGCATAATGAACCTTTTCTGGGGCTGATAAGAAAACACCTTATCACATTGAGTTGCAAAAATAATCTTGAAGTTTCACGAAAGCCGGTGAGAACTCCAGAGGTAAGAACAAAAATACTCCACTGGAATTTGGTCGCTTCGATATAAACATCCACGACCAAGAGTAATATGTAACAAGTTTCAATAATTAATCTTTGTCTCAGGTAAAAAGGAGTTGAAAGGGCATTCTGTCCAAGGGTATTCTGAGAAATCTGAGAGCCTTTAAATTTTGATGCTTGTACCCTCTCATGTTTTTGCATGAGAGGGCTAAGTGTGATGGTTTTTTCAGTATCTGGTTTGTTTGTTTAGAGCTTATATCAAGCGTCTTAGAATTGGCAGAATAGAGTGGGGGAGAAATGGGTTCAAGTAGCGGGGATGAGCTATCGCAATGGGATGTACAATCGAATGCCCAGGACGAGAAGATATTTGTTTCAGTCAGATTGAGGCCATTGAATGACAGAGAAACGGCAAGGAATGATGTTTCAGATTGGGAATGTATCAATAATAGCACAATCATATACAAGAATAGCATGGCGGAAAGGTCAATGTTTCCGGCTGCTTATACGTTTGGTAAGCAAATATTCAGGCTTTCATTTGGTATAGAACATTCAACTTGGTTTTGCCATGGTTTTATACGTGTATCAGTTCGTTCATCGAATATAATGCTTTGATCTTTTAAGCACGCTTGCATTTGGTTTGGATCTCGGAAAGTTTTGCTTCTTGAACAACTGGGATTTGACATTTGTTTTCAAATAGGTTGTTGGTAGTTTGTTTTCGAATAACCATAGAATGGTCAAGCATATTAGATAGGGTAATACATACGAAAAAAGTATGACAATGATGGAAGTTTTCCATAAGCCATGAAAAAAAGAGGGTGCTTGTGTTGCTTTCTAGTCTCAAAGTTTGTTTTTTGTTCAATTATATTGACAGTGGAAAGGTGTTTAAGATCAAACTGAGATTTTAACAAAGTGCATACTTCTGTGTTCTCCTATCAAAGCAAGTTGGTTCACTAGATCTCTTGCCATCAATTTTCCTCTCTTTGATCATTTGCTTATGCCAATGTTCCGGGAGCAGACAGAGTCTTCGGGTGCGACAGCTCCACAAAGCAGGTGTACGAGGAAGGAGCCAAAGAAGTTACTCTTTCAGTTATCAGCGGCATAAATGGTGAGTATTCATTCTTGGTTCCTTTTCTTGTGTAAAATTGCATCACCACACCAACTGGTAATCTCACCAGAAAAATACTTTCCCCAGCGACTATTTTTGCATACGGACAGACCAGCAGTGGAAAGACATACACGATGTCTGGCATTACTGAACATACGGTGGCTGATCTATTCGACTACATAAACAAGGTAATCTAAGAATGTCGCTCTTTCCATTTACATTTCTGAAATCCCTAATGCTTATTTTATGACTCCTAATTCATGACATTAAATCTTTTTTTCCTGTAAACATCTAGCATAATGATAGAGAATTTATATTGAAATTCTCTGCGATTGAGATTTACAATGAAGCTGTCCGAGACCTCCTAAGCATAGATAGCACTCCACTTCGGCTCCTTGACGACCCAGAGGTGAACATTATACTTGAAAAACAAAGAAAGTTGAACCGAACGAACACAAATATCATACTTTGGTCTATTGTTCCTTCTGCAGAGAGGAACCATAGTTGAGAAACTTACAGAGGAGACTTTGAGGGATTGGAGCCATCTAAAGGAGCTCCTTTCTGTCTGTGAAGGTGAGAATGAATGGTCAAAGTAATCGTGTACATCATAACTTGTCTATTGAGTGTTTTTGCATTTGTGCAGCTCAAAGACATACAGGGGAAACCTCTCTGAATGAATTGAGTTCCAGGTCTCATCAAATTCTCCGACTGGTATGCTGTCATTTCAAACACTAGTTATCGGCTAACATGTTTGAAGTGTTTCTCCTCTTCGTTAATTTTTTGACCTAATCATGGATTTTTGCAGACCATTGAAAGTTCTGCTCGTGAATTCTTAGGCGCTGGAAGTTCGAGTATTCTTACTGCTTCTGTGGTACGTGGTATTACTATAACTGAGATTTAGTGGCTAGTAAAAAATTATCAGGCCAAAGAGACTTTCTGGTTGTTCTTGTTTTAGAAAGACGGTAAGTTGTTTTCTTTGTCCAGAACTTTGTTGATCTTGCGGGAAGTGAGCGCGCTTCTCAAACATTATCAGCTGGTTCAAGATTGAAAGAGGGTTGCCATATTAACCGTAGTTTGCTTACCCTTGGAACCATTATTCGGAAATTAAGGTGAGTTTTTCTTTCACATGTCCTATGGTCTGGCTTTTTAATTGGTAGACATCCGTATCAGAGTTAAATCACCAGATTAGATGTTATTGCTGAAACCTTCTATTATACATATGTTTTAGAAATTGAGGTTCTATTATCATTCTGGCATTACATATTTCCTGCATCCTTTTCCATTAACAAAGAAAAAGACTTTTATAAAATCCTATGAATACAAATATTTTTAATAGCCTAATTTCTTGCTTTTCAAATTCCTGGCATGATTCGGTACAGCAAAGGACGAAATGGGCATGTTCCGTACAGAGACTCCAAGCTGACACGCATACTACAGAACTCATTAGGAGGCAATGCAAGGACTGCCATAATTTGCACTATAAGCCCTGCGCGCAGTCACGTTGAGCAATCAAGGAACACCCTCTTGTTTGCTAGTTGTGCCAAGCAGGTAAGTGTTAATGCCCAGGTCAATGTAGTGATGTCAGATAAGGCATTAGTAAAGCAGCTACAGAAAGAGTTGGCCCGACTGGAGAGCGAGTTGAGGAGTTTAGGTTCAACATCTGATGTGCCCAATTCTGCAGCATTACTGAAAGAGAAGGAACTTATCATTGAAAAGGTAATAGAACCAATATATTTTACTTTTATGTACGCAAAAGCATGCTAATTGTCCAGTAGAAACATGAATGTCATTACAAGCCATAGTATGCCTTCTTTATTTTCTTCTTCAATTGTTTTAGGCAACTTATAGGAGGAATTGTGTACAAAGTTTGTTTGTAATAGTGGTCAGTTAGTTTCATGGACATCTATGAGCAAATAGTGGAGTTAGATTTTCATCATGACAGGATGACCTTTAGATATAGTGGAAGATCATGTATCCTCTTTGAAGTGTAGTTCATTATGTTGTATGGCTCCTGATAAAGCTAATCATTTGAGTTTTATAGTCCTTTGCTTGCTTTAAATTATGGGGATCTTAGTGAATAAATACGTAACCTGATCCAGTCTATTCTTAATTTATTAGAGAATGATGAGGCCTCTACATGAAGTCCATGAAAGCTATATTTTTTGAAAGATTGCCAACTCATCTAGAAAATTTGTCAAGACTCCGCTTAATGATAATTTTGGTTAACGATAATTTTGCCCTTTTTTCTGTTGGCTAATGCAAGTTTTATTCTCCCTACAACGTGCAGATGGATAAAGAGATCAAAGAGCTTAAAAGACAACGAGATTACGCTCAATCTAGTGTTCAGGATTTGTTACACTCAGTTGGTGAATATGAAGTTTCAAGGTCATTGGTATGGTGGTTACCTCTCGAATAAAGATCCATTCACTGAATGTAGTTTGAAAGTTGCACGTTCATGGTTCTAATTCTTGTTACTTTTTTCCTTTTTTAAGGCTGAACATGATCAGCTTGTGGAGCCTTACATCCCAAATGCGCCGTTAAATGAATATTCAACATCAGAATCGTCAGAGGTGGTAGATCCTCTTCGCTCAGATATAAAATCAAACGCATCTCATCTCTCTGACAGCTATGACCTTAATTCTAACAAGCCCAATTTTGACCTTCTTGAGCAATCTGAAGACCAATTTCTGTCTAATGATATCTCTCCACGAAGGGTTATTGACCAACTTTTTGGACCTGACCCATCACAAGGTTGGGAAATGACTTCTCAAAAACATGAAGAAGATTCCGAAGATCAATGCAAGGAAGTTCGGTGTATTGAAGTAGAAGAATCAAGCGTAAACAACTATAAACTTGCTGCACCATTATCGCCACAAAAGAAAAATAGGGATGTGAGTCATGTTCAATCTGACACTACTTGTGAAGTTTTGAAGAAAAAAATTCAAGAAATGCAGAAAACTATTGACTATCTTGTCAATTCTAACTTAAGGCAACAATATACTAGCTCCTCTGAATCGGATTACATGTCTCGCTCTAGAAGCAGGAGGTTATCTAGAAGCAGAAGCTGTAAAGTAGATCTCATGCCTACTGCTTCATCTCCTTGGTTTGAGAATGCAGAGAACAATGAGAATACACCACCAAACGGTTTTGAGAAAGATTTGCCTGGAAGACAAGTAGTTGATTATAAACCGAAGCTTTCTGGATTAACAAGTGTTTCTAGTCTGGCAAAGTTTAGCGGAAAAGATCCACAAATTTCTCTGCAAAAAAAGGAGGAGAAAACCGAGATGTCACGTGAAGGTGATGTCTCTAAGATCCAAAATTGCGCCACATATGGAACTCGCGATGTAGTCATAGATTCGGATTCTTCAACGCACCCTCCCTGCATGTTGGTGGTCCTGCCTAATTCAACATCCCGATCCATCAATGATGTAGCAAAATCTGAACCTGAGCAGCAATCTGGTGATGACTTGGTGAGCATCCAAGTTCTACCTCTCTTGACATTCTTCGTTTTTCCCCTTTTAGAATTTAAGAACATTAGCTTTCATCACCGTAGCATACTGGCACTCAGGGTTAAGGATTTTTCAAACAAACAAGGCCCTAAATCTTGAGCAGTTAAAAAAGGTTGATACTTCACACGGGGATAAAGAAGGATAAGAGACATAATCCTAACGATTAGCCTACATACATTAATCGATAAACTGTCAAATGAATGTTTGTTTGAAAGTTACTCGAGTGTAAATTGTGCAAGAGACAGTTTACATCTAACTTGCTACAAAAGTACTTAATATGTATTGGTATGCAAACAAGAGAAAGATGATTGGCTAGAAACCAGCTCAATTTGTAATTGTATGCAAACAAGAGAATTCTTTCAAAGTAAACAAATTGATTACGGTTTAGATTTTTCTGTGAATTTGGTTGTGATATCTATCGTTGATTATGCAATGGATATGCTTCTTATGTACAGGAGCCTAATTCAGAGATAGCTGCTGATTCGGAAAAAATTGTGGAAGTTAATGTTTTGGACTCGGTACAGGACTGTCTGCAGTCTCCTTCAAATTGGCCTTTGGAATTTGAGGCTAAGAGGAAAGACATAATTGTACTTTGGGATGCATGCAATGTACCATTGGTCCGCAGAACCTATTTCTTCTTGCTCTTTCAAGGTGATCCATCCGATTCTGTTTATGTGGAGATAGAGATCAGGCGATTGTCTTTTCTCAAGTCTGCACTATCTAATGGAACCAAACTTGTGATTGATGGTCAGATTTTCACTGAAGAGATAAGGTACTTAGTTTTCTTTCCTTTCTCTCACCGTTCTTGTGCGAAATGTTGTTCCACCATGTCCATCTAGTTATTGTGAAGGAACTCTAGAACACATTCATGCCGACTCTTTGGTAGAGTAGAAAAATGGAGGAGAAGGCTTGAAAAATGTACGGGTTGGTTTTAGAGGCATTTCTCTAAGCTTTTGAAAAATCTCCTTTGAACTTTCCTTACTTTTCTTTTTGAATCTAAGTTTAAGGGCATAAAATACTCTTATCAAGGGATAGGCACATGATCCTAAAGTCAAGTTCTAATCTGAGTGGTAATTAAGGCAGAAAATGAAGCGATTTGGATTAATTCTGTATATGCTGGCCGATACTAACTTGGAATTGCCTTTCAAGTCCTTTTATTGCACCAAATGAATCAAAATGTACACATATATAGGCATCAAAAAATAAAACATTTCAGACCTATCCTTAAGACAACAGAACTGAAATGTTTGGTATGCCAGTTCTCCTGAAATAATATCATGAACTTATTACTGTTAGATTCCAGCTTTTCTAGCATAATAAGGGGATTCTAATATTGTTCTTTGTGTGACAACAGCAAGAGTGCTCTCAACGGAGAGAGGCGGATGCTTAGCAAACAATTCCTTAGGAGGTTCTCAGCCAAGGAGAGAGAGGCCCTTTACCAGAAATGGGGTATTGGGTTGAAGACAAAGAATAGGAGGCTGCAATTGTGCCATCGACTATGGACCGATACGAAAGACATGAGTCATATAAATGATAGCGCTGCCCTTGTTGCAAAACTGACCGGATTCACACTGTCAAGTCAAACCCCTAAGGAGATGTTTGGATTGAGCTTCTCTACTCGGTCCAGCAACCGGAGGTCCTTCAGGTTGAAACACAGCATGTCGGCTCTGGCGTAAAGCTTTTCAAGCCATGAGTTCCATAGCTGAAGCATTGTCATCAGCTACAAAACACAAGCAAGTAAATAAGCAAATTTGGAACAATGAAGACAAAATGTGATTCAACTAATCAACATTCTGATAGTACTTGTACATGAACAGTTTGTAAGGTGGCTCCATTGGAGTTGAATTTGGTTTCTTTTTTTTTTTTTTTCTTTTTGTTCTTTTCTTGCAAATTGCATTAATCCATTGAAAGATTATATAGAAATCCTGATTGTTCTCTTCAGGAAGATTTGATCTGTACATATTTATGGTAATGCTCGTCTGTCGACTAGGAAAATAACTCTTCTTAGTCTGATCCAGGCACTCTAGACCTCGATTCTTGACTTTGATCCAATTTCGAAGTTCATTTGCTCACTAGCTGATGTCATTTTTTTGTTACGATATTGTCGAGAAGGATATAGGGGGAAGACAATTTTGGATCGCTAAATGGCATTGTCACATCTTTCTGTTGCAAAATTTAGACCTCGATTCTTGACTTTGATCCAATTTCGAAGTTCATTTGCTCACTAGCTGATGTCATTTTTTTGTTACAATATTGTCGAGGAGGATATAGGGGGAAGACGATTTTGGATCGCTAAATGGCATTGTCACATCTTTCTGTTGCCAAAATGTCTGTAATGTCACTACCATGAGTCAGCAGAATTTTGAGTTAAAACTCCACCGCGTGTTGGAAAAACATACAATTTCAAAATTTGGACCCAAAAAAAAAAAACCTCTCCCAAAGTTCAAAACCAAAGTTCATAATGAAAGCTCGTGATTTGCTGAAGTGAGTAGATTTATAAATCTAAGTGAATCGTAACCTTAGATTTTTAAATTTAGAAAGACTTTCCTGGTCTTAATTCTAGGACGGTAAGTCTGTAGAAAACCAATTATGTGTGTGCTAGTTTTAAGCCATTTTTTATTTTGATAGAATTTTATTTATTCATTTACTTGGGGGATTATTTCCTGATGGGTTTTGAAAGAAAATTTTAGCTCTTCTAAAAGTTGGTGAGCATTTTTATGCTACAAATTATAAACTTAAAATGAAGATGAGACAATCTCTCTATTTTTGTATCGTTGACATAACAGAAATGAAATTCACAAACGTCAAATCAAATTAATTTACAACAACAATAACTTAACCAGATGTTGAGTTTCAATTCTGAATATATTCATTACAATGTAGACAACATGCTCAAACCATAGCCCACAACCTCTCAAATAATCAGGTGTTTGTACAAAGATACATATCATGCTACATACATGGGAATTATATCTAAAAGAATGTCTCAAGTGAGGCTCACAATTAAGGATGTAATGATACCCCATTATTCACCCCTCCAAAAAAAATACTGATGCTAACAAGATCCCCTTCTTTTTAGGCAGATGTCAAACCTTCAGGAAGAGAGTCGTAATCCTGTCCACGGGGGAGAAACCCGCGGCTACCATATAGTACGGCATCGTGGAAGCCATTTGGGTTGTCTATGAATACAAAGTGGCCACCCTGCAATCATACAACAAAAACTTCTTAAGTTTAAAACTAGCACCACCAGACAACTTTTTCGCTTCATATTTGGGGGAGGGAGGGAGGGAGAGAGATACCTGAGGAACCCTAATAATTTCACAGGGGACCTTCATATGCTTGCGAGCTTCTTGGGCCCCTTGATATGACATCCAATCATCGTAGCCGTAGATAAAGGTAGTTGGCACTTTCCATTCAGATGCACTGCACCCAAAAACAATAAGCGTTACCACCTTCCAACCCTTCCTAGGTGGAAAATTTAATGCAAAAGTACGAATGTCATGCTACTAAAGATCGAATGCAAACACTATATAGTATTGCTTGAGAAATTCCGTCGGGACAAACAGCCACTACATCAAACCCTATGTCTTATTTCTTTAGTTCGTCCTTTTCTTCTTTTATGCTTTTTGACATGGGTGATAAGTACTCAACTAAGTTATACCACTTGCTTCGCGACGAGAAATGCCCAACTACAGTGAATTCTCAAAAATCAAATACCCTCCCATTTCTGCAGGACAGATACATGCCATGTAGCAGTAACAGGTACCTACTATCTCAATAAGAAATTACTTTTACATATTTAGTAAACCATTTTGCAAATTGTATAACCATACCTTTTTAAAAGAGGCTCCCGAGCAAATGCTCCGAAGGAAAATATATATTTTAAGCACAGCTCTCCACTTGCCTTGGCCGCCAGAGTATGATAGACATAGTCTGCAATTGGAAAAGAATCATTAGATTATTGTAGTCACTGTGCCAGAAATCAACAGCTAAAATCTTTTTAAGTACCTGTCACTAATTTGGATTCCTCTTCAGTCAAAACCTCGCCAGTTGAATATGATCCAAATCTAGCACTAGTATACTTGCGGACCATATTTGGACCAAAGGGACCAAAACCTCTGCATAACAAATCCCCCGAAAAGGCCAAGGACAAATAAGTTTTACTGCTTAGAAAGTGCCATCTGAACTAGAGCACTCAACAAACGCAGAATAGGTACCGATACCCAAAGTAGCGCAGGGCATTTAGTTCACGTATTCTATAGTGATGCAAGTACCAAGATACACGACGGGCATTTGCAGGGCCAATGGTGCAAAGTTATGCGTACTTGCTAGTGGGGACTTAACATCACTATAGATTGCACGAATTAAAGGGCCAGCACTAGCTAGCAACTGACATCGAGCATAAAAAAATACCTCTCGAAGATACCATGATATTGTTTCAAACAAATGCTTAAAAGGAAATAAGTAAAGAGCAACAACAATAATAATCACCTAATAATCTTCTGAGGGGTAAAATTAGACTCCCATAAATGCTTTAACAAAGCTCCTTTCCAGGTTGCTGTAAAACGGACAAAGCGCTCTGACCTACCATCAGTCTCTGATTGAAAGCCAGCACTTCCCACTAAAATCAAGTGTTTTATGTGCTCAGGGTGCTATAAAAAGATGCAATCGACATCAGTAATTTGAAAAGCCATGGCACTTGCATTAAACTTCAAACATAATTATGGGAATTCAATCACCTTGAGAGCATATTTAGCTGCAACATAACCTCCAAACGAATGTCCAAGTAAAATAAAGTTGCTAAGGTTTTTGGCCCTCCTCCATTCCTCAAATGAGTCAATAAACCATGCTTCAGTTTCTGCAATAGGAATTGCACCACGGTCGTAGATGTTACAAGGGTGGTCTTTATCATTCACATATTTCAGCACATTTGGAGAAAATGCACGTATTTTAGTAGGTGTGCATGCCCAAGTGTCATTGGAAGGACTGCGTGTCTAAAAACAGCTCAACAGAGTGGGGCACTAAGCATAATGTTGCAAAACACAACTGTAATTCAACAGCAAATAAACTCATCGAAGAAATCTATATTATTGTCAAGATGAAAATGTAAGTCGTCAAAAAAATAAATTTATTTGATGTAGGTCAATGACAACATGGGTAACATTTTTCCAAGAATTCCACTTTCACTTGAGTTCTGTCAATTATGTTAATTGATAGCTACGGGAAGTGGAACCAAAATATGAAATTAGGTAAACCTAAAGACAACTGACCTTCAGTGCTTTTGCATGTGAAGTCAGGCCTGCTTGATCCGCCCCAGCTGCAACAAATAACAAGGGGAGCTCAGAACATTAGGATCCTCCTACCAGAAACAAAATTGGAAAAAAAAAAGACGGCAAGAAGCTCCACCAACGCGGAAGGAATGCCAAAATAATAGGAGGGAAATTTGCTCTTCATAAAAAGGGGCGTGAAAAGGACCAATTCGAAAAGGTTTGCAAATAGGAGAAGAAAATCGGAAGAGACTGGAGTAATTTAAAACCATAAATAATAACTGACTGAACTTCCTTCCCTTAATGGTACTGGAAGCCTAAATAAATGATAAATAATAACTGACTGAACTTCCTTCCCTTAATGGTACTGGAAGCCTAAATAAATGATCAGGACAGCTATTACTTAGCTGTATTCCTTCAAATCTTTAGTCCGAGGACCTATGGACAAAAAATTTAGAAAACAAGAACACTATTGCCAGGTCAACTACTATCTGTACATTAAAGCATATTGTTAAGAGTTATTGCTATTTTCCTTGGACATATGTGTTTAGTATTAGGGTCATAGGGTGTGAGGATACCTTAGTCATCTACACTCTTTACATCCTTGTAAGTCTCTATATATATCATATCTGTGTTAGGGTGAACCATAATTCCCTAAACACTTCTCTAACTCTGTTTACACATATAAAAGGACATCATCACTCCATCTTAAACCCAACTAACAGTTGCTCTACGTGAAATGACAATTTAATCAAAATAGCTTCTAGTTCATAAATGGCAGCCACAGTAACATTCACAGTCTTGGCTCCTACTATTTGCCTAAGAAATTCATTGTTCCTTGGCAATAAGCATCTGTGCAATCAAAAACAAAATGCCAAACATACTTGCAAGCTAACCTTATGAACACGTGTTAATCCTATAAGACTTACAAACAAACTAAACACAGATTTATGTCAAGAAAGGCTAAAGAGATGAAGTACTGTTTGCATCTAATCTCTGTACTTGAACTATGCATATCCAGTAGAAAAGCTAAACCACACGAGGGACTGAAGACGGGTCCATACTCATCACTAATGACTTCTCCAATGTGATTAAGCTCGGGATATAAATTATAAAATCAAACTGGCCCTTCGGGATATCAAAGTTCAAGCAACAACAAAAGCAATAGCTAATCAAACACTTACAACTACAGCCAATTGATCACAAAAACTTAAAAAAGCTCACCCAAGCTGATCAATGGCGATGATTCTGAAATGCTTGGCAAGAGCATCAAAATTACGAAAGAAGAAGCCTTGAGAAGCACCATATCCATGGATCATTACAAGAGTGGGAGAATCCTCTTTGCTGTCAAAAGTAACGGTATTGATGAACCTGTCCTCATCGCTAGTGGAACGAAACCACCTGATTTTGGAACCCGGTGGGCCGGGTACCTATATTAACCTGCTCTTGCTTGTACGGAGTCCTACAATTAAAAAAAAAAAATACTCAAAACCTGCGATGATAACTGCAAACAAATTGCCCCATTTCAGGTATTTTCACTAATTAAGACGTAGTTTCATCAAAAGTTACTTCCTTCATACCGATGATGCCAACAGAAGCGGGGGGGAAATTCAGAACTATCCGAAGAGCACGGACCGAAAAATACACATCAAATATCGAATACACGACACACATGAAATTTGATAATCTTCCTAACAATAATTGAAACCCTTACAACTGAATCTACGAAAGTTCAGTTGCATCGTGAAAATTAACTGCAAACTTCATAAGCAGAAGACATACATTGAGGGGAAATAGAAGAAATCAGAAGGACATTAACATAATCTGACGAACTGGGAAAATAATTCACCAAAACATAGTTTGATCAAATATAAGAATTCAGATCAGATTAATTCGAAGAAGCTAAAAAAAGAAAAGAAAAGAGGTAAGGGTTTTTAGAGAGAGGGAGAGGGAGAGAATGATACTTGACTAAGGAAAGAAGGCGCTTCTCGGAGGCGATGATGTGGTCAGTGGAGGTAGGAATCCAACGAAGAAGGGGCCAAAACGATTTCGAAGAAGGTCTCGTTGCTGTTGATGTGGTTGTTGTAGTCGCAGCAGCAGCGGTGGCGGCAGCTGATAATTCCCCCGACATCGTCGCCAATAAATTCGACCACCTCTGGCGATGGGGAAGGCGAAAGCTCATGCGATTTCGGATTCAGATTTGAATTTCTTTGCGATTAAGGTTTCCGGGAATCAGGCATTTATAGGCGTCGTGGAGAGGAAGTTTCTGCAACAATGAATTGCAGTGTGGTTCGATGCAAGAGGCCAGATGTTGCCAGAGAGAGAAAGTGATAAAAAACAATAGAGAGAGAGAAACTGTACCAGGAACATTTCTTTGACCCAAAATATGACGATTGACGAAGATCCAAATGTCTCAGTCGAGCCACGTCATGCATGACCATAGTTCGAATCATGTCTCACGAGTGCCCAAAGAAAAAAATCTTGCCAACCCCGTCAATTAGGCTATTAACAATAGAGCACTGCTACCATATTAGAAAGAAAAAAAAATTCAGAAATTTTTTTGAATTTAAAATCAAAGGCCATAATTCACTTAAATTTATAAAAACCCCACAAATTTAAGTGAATCATGGCTTTCAGAGACATTTCTGATTTTTTTTTTTTAGTTTTGTAGACTTTCTGTTAATAATATGCAGATAAAATGAAATAAATACGAATATTAATATATATTTTATAAATACCAATGTATATTATAAGGGTAAATTAAATCAGGACCATATTTATCTTTACAACATAGAATTTTATCTCATATACTTTTTCAACTTAGGTTTTCATCCTATTTTTACATGGTTTGACATTTTTTGCGCTTATTTTTTAGTGTTAGTTTACTCTCTTATCTATTTTTAAGTCAGAACATCTATTCTTGATTTAATATGTTTATAATCGTAGCAATAAATTTGGCTAGAATTATGAAATTAATTCTGGCAAATGTTAACTGAGAAAGGAATTAATTAAGCGAAAGATTTCATGTTTATACTACAGAATATCTATGCCGGAATCTTCGACTGAATATTTGATATTCAAGTGAAACTTAATGATTCACTGGAATCTTTATCATATCATTGGATTTTTTTGAATGAAATCTCATAAAATCTTAGTGATTCGTTATTCTTATATTACTCATCAGGTATCACATAGACCCACCACTTTTACGTTCTTCGTCACCGGAAACTGGGTTATCGGAGTTAGGACGAATATTTTATCGTCAAACCTAAAGATTTTTTTTCCAAGATTGTTTGGATTACAAGATGAGTGAAGAATCTTTTTATTTTGTCGTTTTTAGTTTGTAGTATCCGTTTTGAGTATGTGGATTCTACATGATATGCCGAATCTTTTTTGGATGATCTGAAATTTACTATGTTTTGACAATTTATCATAATTTGAGAATGATTGACTCTTTTGTTATAGTATCAATTTTGAGCGTGAAAAATGTACTATGTGCAAATTGACCATAGCCAAATAGTTGTAAGAATTTACCATAATGATGCAAATATATCATTATACGTAAGTTACTATTGCAAAATATAGTAAACTGCCCATGAGCATGGAAAATTTACCATTTGAAAATTGACCATCGCTCAAAAGTTGTAGAAATTTACCATAATGATGCAAATATAGCATGACATGTAAGTTACTATCGTAAAATATAGTAAACTGTCCATGATATACAAATTAACTATGACATGCAAATTGACCATCACTAAAGATTTTAAAACACTTAGAATCAATGTTGTCATTACCGTACCGTACCGGCCGGTACGTACCGTTTTGACATAAAAAACGGTACCAAATACTCCTAGTACTGTACCGCCTTCAATACCGGTCGGTACCGGCCGGATACTGGCCGTACCGGCTAATACGGCCGTACCGGCCGATACCGGATTTTTTTTTTTTTTTTTTTTAGAGTTGCGGAAAAAATTAATTTTTTTGGACTTTCTCTCTATAATTTATATATATATTGATAGTTGCGATAAATCCGATACGGTACCCGGTACATGACCGGTACCAGTACGTACCGTAACAGTAAAAAATCAGTATCCAAACCGATCCGGTATTCAGAACATTGCTTAGAATTATAAAAAAATTTGCAATAACAATAAACTAAATTAATCATTGCGAAATATAAGAATATGTACTTTTTTTTTTATAGTTATAGCGTAAGGAATAGACTGAATTTAAACTAATAAAGAAATGTTTGAATCAATTCATTTTTCTTAGGGATAAAAACGTTGAAATTGGAATAAATAGATTTTGAGGTTAATTTGGATATTTTTTAAAAAATAGGACAAAAAATTAACCTTCAAAAGTGTATAAGATAAAATACTAGGTATCTATAAGAACTAAACAATAAGTACTCCTATTCATAAATACTGATACATATTCTATAAATATCAATGCATTTTTATTTATTCATCGGCCACTGCGCGTTGGTTAGTATTTTTTTCTTATTAATAAGGCGGTGAATAATATATAAAAAGTAATTGAGATCCGTAAAATATGAATCGATATAACTGTGTAATGAGTAAAATATGTATTGAAGTTCATATTTATTTAGCATTGTGTTTATGTTATTCACCGACTAATGAGCGATGATTAACAAGACTCAAAAAAATTCAAGGATGGAGGTTTCTTTTACAAACCCAGGATAAGAATTTTAATGTGGCTTATCTTTGTTATTGTACTTTTATTTTTTTATTTAATTTAATTTTTTTTTTTTACTCTGGGCTCTAGCATAACAAGTCTATAATAACCAAATAACAGTCTATGAAACAAACAAATTAATTGATCGGCTTGGTTAAGCTATTAGTAATTTTTCAGTATCTTTCAATAAACAACCACCATTCGATATGAGTAACCAAAGTATGAATGAGAAACTATCAAAAGATGAATATGTAATATACATGGCAAACCGTAAAAATCAAATGAAAGAAATCAATTCATTATACGCAATGTATAATTATAAGAAATCTTACTTGACAATTTGAATCCTTATAATCGTTCTAAAACTTACTTGCCGAATTCTTGTTTCACCACATCTAGTGCTTGACTGTTGATGATGCCTTGAATTCACAAGCCTTTTATTTGGAATCGGACTTTATGTTGCTTACATTCTCATCCTGGGATTTTTCTCAAATCATGGTAAAAGAAATAATAAAACTTGTTTGAAATTCTTCGATACACTTCAAAATCTCTAAATCTAAGTCAAATCTCTAAGAATCGTAAAAAAAAAAAACTCTCAAGAAAGAGTACTTCGCTAAAAGTAGGTTATGAAAATGACACTTCTTTATATAACTTCTGAAAGCCACTCCAATTCGATCAATTGAATTTAGAACTCATTCAATCAATTCCAGATTTCGATTGATTGATTCAATCCATTTTTCTTCAGCGTAGTTCGACCAATATCCACCCGACAACCAATCGAGCGACTTCGAATTCCACTATGATCTGACTGAAATTCGATCGATCATGTTAACTCAACTAATCAACATTCAAACTTGATCAATCAAGTTATCCTGATTCAAATTTCTTTCTTCAACACTTGAGAACCCAAAACCTAATCACATACTCATCCACTCATCATTTAACCAATGATTCTTTTCAACAAATCCTATGAAACTCTGTAAACTCAAAAGAAGATAAAATAAATTACAACTCATAATAAACATTGGGAAACAACGATTGTGTTTTCTGATTAGAATTGCTCTGAGATTACAAGAACAATAGTAATTAAGAAGATAACTACGGGCGAACCTACCTTCTACCATAAACACATAGCGACCATGAACCACCCAATCCACAACACAAAGCAATGCCGAATCAAATAGAAAATGTTTCTAGGACCATTGCAGAGAGAGCATCAATATCACTCTCAAACAACAGGAACAAACACCACCACCACCACAAATGAGAATGCCATGTTTTAATCAGCTCTTGATTGACCAGCTCGAGAAGAGAGGATAATGCCAACAATTAGGCCATAGAGAGCAAGAGCTTCAGCAAAGATGAGAATAAGGATCATCCCGACGAAAAGTTTTGGCTGCTGAGCATTGGCCCTGCGAGATAGAGATCATAGAATCAGAAAACCCTAAGATTCACTCCACTAAACAATACAGACATCGAAAATCAATTACCATTTCCAGACCAAATTTTAGCCAACAATGATGGTTCACAGCAAAATGTGACACGTAGGAAAGATCCTTCCAGTTACACAGTATGTGCAAGAGTAAGTGCAAGCAACAATGAGCATGTGAATTTACCTACGTTTTGCTATGTAAAATAGCATAGTCATTCATTTGAGCTTACGAATTGTAAGATCTCGGTGCCATCCCATTTAAATCGGAATACTTGCTGCTGTAAAACCTAGTTTCCTTTTATAATAACGGCAATCTTCTAGCATATAGAATCCTGATACAGAAGGCAGACTTCACAGCAAAATATGACACATACGAAAAATCCTTCTAGTTATAAGGAACGTGCAAGAGTAAGTGCAACCCACAATGAGCATGTAAATTGACCTATGTTTTTCTATGTAACATAGCACAGTGACTCACTTGAGCTTATGAATGGTAAGATCTCGCTGCTGTCTTGTTTAAATGGGAATACTTGCTGTCATAAAAACCGGTTTCCTTTCAGAATCCCGACAACTTCTAGCATATAAAATCTCGGTACTAAATAAATTGGCTTTTCCAGTTCAGTGACTCCAATACAAATTGGGAGGTTCAAGTGAACCCACTGGACCTCCACAATAACAATAGGAAAATTACATCTAATTGCTTTAGACGAATTTGGAGTGGCTTGTTCAAATTAAATGACCCCATAACCTTTTGGACCGACCATTAACAAAGACACGACTACATAGCTCTATTGTAACATCTGCGTATAAGCAATTCTGCAATCATACACCCTTAAAATCATCTATATTCGTCTTTTTTCCTTTCTGAAACAACAGTATCAATGAGTCCATATATTAGCTCAGTTGCTAACTTAGCTTATTTATTGATCTGCTTCAAGTAAGCAACTAAGCAATACACAAAACAAGATCAGGTTGCTTGGTTAGCACTAGCTTAATTGTTGTGGGTCACGGTAATCTAGTCATTGTTAATGATGTTTGATCTCGAAGAAAAGAAAAGAGTTTTTCAGAAATTGGGTTATTGTCATCCGATAAAGGATCAAACTTAAATCTAGCTTATTTGTTTATTTCTCAAACCATATTATTTGCTTATTTCCTTGCTTCCTTGCTTCGAATATCAATAAGCAGACTAGCCCTAAAGTTCTCTTTTGCTTAAAATTTGCTAATCAATCAATTTCCCAATGATCCATACTACACAAACAAACGTATAACAGGGACAGAGAGGAAGAGGAAGGAGTAGTACCTAACACCTGCATCGCCAACGATACCAATAGCCATACCAGCAGAGAGCCCAGCGAGGCCACAAGCAAGTCCAGAAGACAGGTGAGCGTATCCGTCAAAAAGGTAATACGACTTGGCCTTAGGGTTAATCCCGGTACTAATAATCACAGCAATAATCAATCCGTAAATACCTAGCACACCAGCCATAACCACGGGCACGATCGACTTCATCACCAGCTCCGGCCTCATCACCCCCATCGACGCCACTCCTACCCCGCTCTTCGCCGTCCCGTACGCAGCTCCCATACCTAAAAATACCCAACACATATACACCCATACACATCAATTATGCAAGCGTTATAAGTTAAAATTGCAGATCTATTAAAAGAGATTATTAGATCAAGTTTGGATCAGGTTACATGAGAAGACCAGGGCAGCTGCAGCGCCGAGGAAACCGAAGAACGGTGCGGTTTCATCGCCACTGAAGGTGGAAGACATTGTTCTCTGCTTCTTAGGGTTTCGTTTCCGATTAGATCTGGACTTTCTTCTGGTTTTCTCTCCGCAGAGGGTGGAGTTGTTGTTCGATGGCTGTCCTCTTTGTGTCTGATCCAAATTCCAATCACCACCTTTAAGAATCGGGAAGACGAAGAAGCAGGGGTGATTCTAATTACACCCCTTGTAGTTCTACTTCCGCCCACCCTCCACTCTAATGGTGCGGAGAGAAGCGTGCCCAATTTTGCCAAAATTATCTTTTTTGTTTTTATTCGAAAACAAATCGCATTTATATTTTCCATCAAATTTTTTATAAATTAATAGTTCTTCTTAGAAAAAATAAAAAAAATTATTTTATGAATTATTTTTGTCTTTTCTCACCTTTTAAGAAATTTAATTTATATTTTTAAAATTTTTTAAAAATTCTTGTTGAAAATAACAATAATCAACAAATATTGAACGTAAAACTAAAAAATTTGATTTTTTTGAATTAAAAAAAAACTTGGTCCCTAGGCCTCCACGATTGCCTATTTGCCCATTTGTCCCTGACTGTTTGAACCCGAACACAGAACAAAGAACACTGATCAATAGATAAAATGGGGTTAGACAAGTTGCTAGTCGAGATTGTGGAACTCTCGCTGGCCCATTAAAAATTTATATATGCTGAAAAGTTTTTTCTATTAACATAAAAAAAAATCTGTGAACTGCACAACAAAATAGTATTATTTTGACCACTAAAATGTTATCAAAAAGGTGACACAATATTCTGACAATATTTAAACGACCAAAATGGTGTCGTTTTGGTACGCACCATAGTGTGCTATCCAACCAAACTCAAATTTGCACCCCTTCGTTCCAAATCCTCATATGTGCCGTACGCTCACTTGCACTATTTTTTCTCACTTGGGTGACCCTTTTTCGCGCCCTCCTACTATTTGGTGACAAACAAGTCAAAAATATTGGGATACAAAGAGCCAATATGTTCATACTGTTCGATCCTGTTTTGTTGAACTAGAGAGAGAGTGTGTGTTTTGTTGAACTAGAGAGAGAGAGAGAGAGAGAGAGAGGAAGAGCGCTTAATTGCCCACGCTAGTGTTAGCATAGACAATCTGAGCCAAAGGAAGTAGTGGCGATGGCGGTTTTGTCGGGTATGGTATTCAGGTTTGCAAGGCTATGGTAAATTCAAGATGGAGGTACTTTTGCGCGAGAGGAGTGAAATAAGAAGATTTTAAAATTTTGAAGTATCTCCTATATATTGTGGAGGGAGGTTTATGAAAGAAAGAATTGATTTGATTTGATTTGTAGATTAAAACATGTAATATTAATGATTTTGGAATTAAGATTCTCTAAACTATTTGTACTTCCCTAGAATTTTTTATGTTTATTGTCTAGGGAAAATTTAAGGCTATTCTCATAATTTTTTCATACCTCTGTTAAAATAAATTTTCTCCGTCCGCCTCTTTGATCTCATTCAATTCCATCTTTGTGGGATTATATATAGTACCCCACATATAGGAAAAAAAATATGCAAATTATTAATCCGACAAACAATTCGGGAACCAAACGCGAGATTAGACACATAATCTTATTATACACACTTAATCTGCGAATCAAACAAGATCTCATGATATAAAAGAAGTTTCATACGTCGGGGCTGATAAAATCACGACAAGAAAACAAAAGTTACGCAGATCAAGCATCCCATGCAAAGCTTGGAAAAGGGAGAAAAAAAACACTTATATTTCTCAGTGAATATCCATAATCAAAGAAATCTAATATGGTGGATGTTACGGGTAATATTTCCCTCCTCTCCCAAAGCATCCCTTCCATGAAATACTTGAGAGAGAGAGAGGGGGGGGGGGGGGGGGGGGGGGGGGGGGGAGGGAGATGAGAGATTAGAGGGGTAGAGGCTAGGGTGCATACCTTTCATGAGCAAGACACCCAATAAACTTCTACTGATCTGACAACAACAAAAACACAGATGTGAGCTGAAGCAAAACTTGTGCTGCAACCAAAATGGGTAGAGAATTCACATTGTTTTCTAACAGCATATAGTTCTCGAAACCCACACGGGAGTCCTCTTGTCCAGCAAATTGTGTCGTTTTGGCGTGCTTCTGAGTGCCCAAAGCATGGCGTCTGGTCGCCCAATGCATTGTGGGTGCTAAAACGACATCGTTTTAGCACACCACACACCCTATTGTGTGTTGTGCACAGCTGATCTCCGGTTCCCTTGAAACATTCATACGATGTGAAAATTTCAAATGCGGTTATTTCGCTCCAATATGCCGGGGAGGTCAGAGAATATGCGAGCCACATCACCAGTGCCATATATAAGCAGAAATGACAATAAGCGCAGTAATGTATTCAATCAAATTAAGAAGCTGATAATAGATTAAGATGATACCTGACGGCTGAAGTAATCGTTCACCAAATGCCTCGCATAGCTGTTGCAAAATGGAAGGAACCTTTTTACAAACATCATCCAAAATAAACAATGATACAAGCCTCCAACGTTTTCACTTTCTGCCGTGCACATACCTTCATATAAATATCGTCAATATGCATATACATATATTCGTCTATTCGAGAGGTAGGGAACTAGATTACAGCCCTCTCAAGTCTAAGAGCCTATAAAAGTACGAGGTGGTAACAAGGAAGACAAGCTAAAAATTGGTATTCTGATATTAGCAATCAGAAGAGCATTTAATATCTCCGGAAAAAGAAAGCTGTTCTGTAGTTTATTGAAAACGAAATAACCCTAAGCTGTACATGTTGTCATTAACCGATTGAAAAGGGGAAAAAACAAAAAAAGCTGTCTCATCTATGAAGAACCCTCAAACAAAAAAGAAATGGTCTTGATATCGGCTACCCCGAAAGTACAACTTAAATTGATGACCAATCCATGAAAGTAACCCGACGCCTTCAAACAGGATTGATGTCTATAAAGCAGATGTCGGAAACAAAACAAAACAAAACAAAACTTGTCCTTAGTTAAGCTTTAAAATGTTTCTAGATGGAAATTGTTAGGCCTCCAAAAGTTGAGAAGGCCCGACCGAGCATTTGTTAAATCCACATGAAGATCGAGTTTGTTTCTGTGTATCTTCCTACTGGGAGCATAATGGGTAGTTAAATAAAAAGATCATTTCGATTGATGAACTTGATCCAAAGCATCCACTCTGGCATTTCACATCCACCTTGCTGAGCTATGAACTCCACGCAGCATGTACAGTGACAGTCTCATCTGTGACTATTGAAAAGAAAAGGCAAGGGAAAATGTGACAAGTTTGTCCTCGGGGCCATCACTTTTTTCCAGCTGATTTCATAGCCATGTGTCTGTCAATCAACTTGTCCACAAAGGACCGAATCTGCATATTACAAGGTGATGAAAGTTTTGCTCAGACGCATAAGCAATCAATGAAGCCAACTTAGAGAATCTAAGGCAAACAAATAATGTTAGCCGTTATTGAATAACAGTAACGCTTCAAAGATGAGATAAATTACATTGAGCACATGAGAAATAACGTGCAAACCTTATTTTTACGCTTGAAATCAAGAAACTCATATACTGCCATGGCTTTCTCTGCATCTGTGGTCTGCTCCATGACCTGAAATCAGAGACAAGATAACATTGAATAAGTAAGAGTGGCAATGAATGGAAGAACATAGCAATGACCTCGTGTAGCCGACCAGGCTAAATTACAAGGACAGTTCCATATCTGGCCACATCTGTTATTTTGCTCAAGTGACTTGGCAAGACAGACATGCAGCATCTACTTTGTACTGCCATGAAAGCAACCAAACAACTGTGGATTGACGAAATATGACTGAAATGGCACCAAGTAAATCTAAATAGAACAAGAAACAAGAAAAAGAAGAACAAGAAGTAGATGATGATGATAACGACCTTGGTTGCTGTTTTCTTCATAATTGACTTGTATCCTTCTTTGTCAATTTTCTTTGCTTTATAAAGAGGCATGAGCAATGATGCAACATAATCCACAACAGCTTGTTTAATATGATCTGCCCCTCTGGGTTGATTTCCAACCAATTCTTTGTTCACCGTAACTTGAGAAACAGAACTCTCGTTTGGTAACGGTTCACGTTTCCACAAAGGCGGTTTGGAATTCACGTTTGAATCCTCCTCATCTCTTATCTGCATAGTCCGATGGAAGAAATCAGACTCAGCTGCAGCTGCTTGAGATTGCCACCTGTCAATGGCATTATAGTCTGTAGTGCCAACGCTACCAGAAGCATCAACCCATGCTTTGGTAAATAGGCTGCTGTCTACAGCTGCACTTTCAGCTGACTGCTCTCTGAAATTCAACTGGCCTGCGATTTCATTCGAATGGCTCCGCTGAGAGAGATTATCTACAGACCTTTTTGAATTGTCAAGGTTGGCACAGGCAGCAGAGAAATCAACAGACCATTCCCTAACTCTGCAGTTCCTGGAATCTATTTCTGACGTGCAATCCTGTCTTCCTAAAGCACCAGCAGACCACTTCCTTCTCATATCAGGCTCATCCATTTGTGGGTGTTGTTCACGTCTTGCGAATTTGTGGAAGGACAAAATCTTCGGAAGTGGCAATGATGTATTGCATTTAGCTTCAGAAGATGCATACGCCTGCAATGTAAGATAAATAACCATCTAAGTACTTCGAACAATGCATTTAGCACTCCAAATAAACCAGAGAATAAGTAAGTGTGCAGAAGAGTGAAAGATACACTCGTCGCAAAATCCATTTCATTGAAAAGCCAAGGTCGCAATTTTGTTACTTCAACTTATACCCTACTCAAGTTTGGAAAGGAATCAAATCGCAAAACCCATGAACCCGAAAACTTTATATAATCAGGGGTTACCAAAAATCACACCACCTGGTTGCCAAATGCTTTTCAAATGGCACTTTCAAATCCATAAATCAGATAACTGAAAGTCAGCACGCGAATTTCAAACCCCATGAAACTAAAACTACATGTTAAAAACGCTTGCAAATTATCACAATGCCTGGTTGCCAAATGCTTTTCAAATGGCACTTCCAAATCCATAAATCAAATAACATGGTCAAGAAAAACAAACCTCAGCAGCGGCAAGAGCTGCAGCTCGAGCTGCTTCTGCAGCAGCAATGGCAGTCTGTTCCTCATCAGACAATACCACTTTGTGGTCCTCCATGTTCTTAGCATCCTCCCTGCCCTGATACTTTGAAGACTTACCCTCCGATTTCAAGTCACACCCTGTTTCCAACTTGACAGGCTTGACATTAACTCTCGTAACATTTGCATTTAGAGGCAAATGACTCCCAGCAGATGCAGAAATCTGCCCACTTCCTCTACTATCTGGTTGACCATGATGGATGTGTAGAGGTGGCTTTGTCGAAGCTAGAGATTTGCCTTTCAAAGATTCAGAACCAGTTGATTGCCTCAGTAGCTTCAGACGACCATTAGAAGCTTTTTCCTTGCGAAAAACTTCAATCCACACGTTAACCAATTGACTTGCTATGGCACGTATATCACGACTAGTATGCACACAGACTTTTTCTTTGACAGTTTTTCCTATCCCTACACCAACAAAAGATATACAGAATAAGACGATATCAAAGAAAATAAATATATTCTATTGCCACATGTTACCATCCTGTCATATAATTAAACAGCTCCCAAATGGACACAAATTAACATCTTGTCCATAGGTAAATAGCTGCCCGAAGGACAACAGCTAATACATATGGCTGACTGTTTGATAATAACAGTTATGGATGTACAACTTAATCATATTTGTTATAGCTCACCACTGGAATGCATGGCTAAGGGAAAACAGCAACCAAATACCTGACACCAGAAAAATTAAAGGGAAAAAATATATCTAAACAGGGCCATCCAGAAGAGTTCCAAAAGTGAAGGAGATAATTCAGTAGCATACAGTTTAGCCACCTTCACTTTTCCATTTTCTGAAAAGATGTTAAATAGTTACCATGTTATTGGTGTCTGGAGGACTATCGCATTATTTGTCAGAGACGTTCCTCAAATCCCAAGGCTTCAGTCTCTAGATATAAAGAGAAGTAAAACCCAACTAACTTTGTTTATATATCTCTTTTCCATATGACAGCACTCCACACAAATAACGGAACAAGATGAACAGAAACAGAAACAGAAACAAGAGTCAATACCTGACAAACGTACTGCAAGTAGATCGGTTGAAACGAGAACAAGTAGACGAACACAATGACGCAAAAGTTGGGTCCCATCCTTCCCCATTGAATCCTGTTACAAATTAATCAAATGGTGATCAGAAATTTCCAAGGCAGAACTAAAAAACAGATTTACTCCAAAGGTTGAGTTTTTTTCTCATAAGCAACTGACAGTATGAAATTATGTCCACGTACCAGTATCCATGAGTTGAGAGTGCTGAGCCCTTCTTTAGTCCCAGCGAAGGACTTCACAGCTTGTACAGGAATATTCAACAATTCTTTGGCCAGATGCAATCGTCCAGCAGTAGTTTTCGCATTACAGAACATATCCTCTAGTAAAGCTTCCCTAGTCAAAAGCTCAGCCCCATCCAAAGAGTTCTTGTATAGGACACTAGAGAGCTCAACAGCTTCAAGTCTCTTCACAATATCGCGAACTTCGTCCCTTTCACTGTCTGAATGTCTTTGTGCGGCTTCCATTGCTTCTACTTCTCCCATAAAATCATTTCCAGTATTCAATATCTCCATTATACGCACAGCTTCTCGTAGACCACTCATCATTGCACCACCAACCGTGTCTGGATGTTCCTTGCAAGTAGCTTCACCAGCAAAAAATAAACAATTCGCGACTGGCCTACCCAATATATCATAGTCGTGTCCAGATGCTCCCAAAGCAACATATGAGTACGCACCGTAGCTAAAAGGATCATTTCCCCAGTCCGTCACAACTGATGCAACTGGATCAGGGACTTCAGCATCCCCAAAAAGTTTACGCAGAACGGTTAAGGCATGGTTCACATGATCGCATTGTGTCATATTTTGGGGGCCATCTATAGCTGCCTTACCAACAACCAAAGCAATAAGAACTGGCGCCGCAACAGTTTTCTTCACATTCCAGAACATGAAGCACTTTCCCCTTTGGTTTGTCTCTTCTGCAGTTGCACCAAAGTAATCAACAGACTCATCCCAAAATACTTTGGGAAATTCCAAAACCACTTTATTAAGTACGCCAAAACCAAGACGCTGGATGGATAAGTTTTTCCAATGGGGTAATGGTGGCGAAAACTGGATGGCTTCTGCTTTTAGGCACCCAAGGGGCACAGTGATCAGTGCTGCATCTCCTACAAATTCTCTACCATTTGATGTTGAAATTTTGACTTCGCTACCCTGGTCATCATTTCCTCTGCAATCTGTGTAGTATGAAATATCTGTTACCACATGGTTCAAGTGGATGCAAAGTCCTTCTCCCAGAGATTCAACAACGGTGCTGTAACCCCCTTTAATCATACAATGAGCTCCTCCAAAACCTCCATAAAGATCGTCCTGATTCCAGTAAGGAAGAGACACCTCTTTAAGCACAGCAGCACAACCATACTCCAAATTGGCAAAATGCCAATCCATGACCCTCCTCTCAAGGGGACTCAAAATACCCTCTTTGAAATGATTACTCTCAGAAACTTCGCCATCAACACTAGATTTTGCAGAATCAACTAAAAGATCTGCGGAATTATGCAGTTCACTTTCCCCGTAATTTCTGCCCGATCGAGCCATGTGACGTCTTTTAAGGGCGTATTCTAACCCTTCTTCAAGGGACATTTTCATCGCTCGTTCACCCTTGTGAGCAACAAGAAGCAATGTATCGTCAAGAAGGCTGTTGAATTCTGCTTCCAAATCTTCATCCAAATCTGCAGGGACCTTTTGACCTGAAACAATATCATAGAGAGGGCAGTCACTGTTCAATACAGTCAACTCAAGTCCCAACTGAGCACAAACCAATGAAGAAGGGTCTGCTCTCCTTTCTGTATCGACATCCGCCTCAACCCCTGTAATAATGCTAGCCCCAAGATCCACAGGAACCGAAAGAGATGACCGATCTGTGTAGACACGACCCCCAACTCTATCCCTGGCCTCAAGCACAGTAACAGAGAAACCCTGCCGCTGCAAGTGGCGTGCTGCTATCAAGCCAGCGGGACCCGCTCCAATGACAATGACTCTCTTTCTGCCCTCTGAATCACACTGCATACCATGATTCCTGTCCATGCTATCACTATCCAGTACTCCACAGGATGGATTAGAACTCAAAACATCAAAATTGATCTTTCTGTTAGGAGATTTTGGATCACTGGAATCCTTTCTGTACAATTCATCTGCTTGACATTCATTAGATTCTGTAATAGTGGGTAAATCCATGGTGTGCAGAGTAACAAGGTTTCCATCTTTTGCGACTTCTGCTGCCCAATTTTTGTCATCTAAAATGTTACCAATCTTTTCCTCCATGCACACCTCAGAACTCCTGGCCTGCCCAAGGATAAAGGAAACACCATCGCATGTATCAGCATCAGGGGCCGTGGCTTGTTCCCCAATGTTTTTCTCCTTTAAAAGTTTGAGGTTATGCAAGGATCCAGGTTCTGTTTTATCCTTCTCTGAAGCCACCCCCACATTGATATAGCCCTGTTGAAAACTTGTCAGCAGTGGTGGGGAAAATTGCCAACATAAACCACTGAGAAATGGAAACTAATAGGAAAGAAACGAGTAATACATCAACCAACAGAAAAGGGATGCACATACAAGAGAAGAACAATTGAAATAAAAAACTCACACACTGGTCAAGAAATGCATATATCTCCCTAACTAGAGAAGCACGGGATGATTCATCCTCTGAAGGATTAGTAGTGACTCCACACTCTGTGAGAGGCAAAACCCGGCTAACATCTCTATTCCAAAGACCCAAGATCAGATCCCTGCATAATAGATAGCAGTTAGTCAACCATAGAACCAAGAGGCACTGCTTTGCAAACAGAAACGTCAAATCATTTCAAAAGGCCACAAAATAAATAGTTTTATTTATTCTCTTATTCTCCTATCACAAATGCACAAGTTGAATTGAATGAAGAATTTCCAAAAGATGTACATATAATCAAAATCTCAACACCCAACAATTACCGAGGGTCCGAGAGGTTGAAGGCAAGTGCTTCAATGGGTTACAGGGCGTAAGAGGAAATTAGCCCAGTCCATGCCTCCACGAGAAAGATATTTGAATTTTGACCAGAAAGCATTAAGACCTGAAATTTATAAACATGGAGATGTGGTCCCCCTACACCCTAGCATGTCTTGTTGTCACCCGATAAATGAGCAATTTATTCACCAATCATGATATAGCTTGGCCGAAAAGAAACATAATGGTAGGCTGAATTTTTATTTCAGCACATACAACGCAATTCTGTGGTAGTGCTGAAGAAAAACCCGTATTTATTGTGTACGACAAAACACAAATAAAATTTCATATTTTCCTGATTGGCGTATGCACGTCCCTTGCTAAAGAAATTCTATATACCCACCTAGAGCAACACCAGCCGGCAGATTTAAGACCATTTACTCGTAAAAACTATTCAGTTAAGACATTAATTCACGTAATGCCAGCATGTACATAAAGTTTGGTGTCATCTGGTATGGGAAACCAAGCGTCTTATTAGGTAGGATTTCACCTAATAATGAGAGTTTGATCTTCGTCATCAAAAGATTGATGTTATGTATCTCTCTCTAATACTTGATGAAGAGATCTGGAGGATATTAATTTCAGACGATCAGTAGATATCTACGGCATGGAAAAACTAGGAAAATGGATTAGCATAATTCCAATCTCAACCCTTGATGTTGTTCGATCTACATATGGAATGATGTAAGCATTTGTCATAAACAAGGAAGGTTCCTTTTTGCATAATGACAATGCATACAATGCAGGGATGAGAACTCACCCTATGACAACTTCGATACAGAAATATTGGTAGTACAGTTTCAAGAGACCAAAATACATACTTGAGTTGGACATTAAGTATCAATGTACCACAGAAAATTACCAAAAAAGTATGAATAGAATGTTAAAAACAATAAAATGCAGATCAGTACATTCTAAGAAAGTAAGAATCTGGTAATATCTGAACCTCATTTTGTAATGCGCACAATATTTGTCAAAATCAATTATTAGATCTTACGATACCATTCAATATCACTCGTTTATGGTACATCACCATGTCGTATCTAAGTGTCTAACCAATGAAAAAACTACTAATTCAGATTCAAAGATGATTCGTGGGATTCAAAGGCTTTTAATTTCTTCCCTGATTTTTCCCTCCCTCTCTGAGAATCTTTGCAACGCCAGACCCATGTCGAGCGGCCCCTTGACACCTTGTTTTGTAAGTAGACTTCACTCTTGTTGAGAAAAAGTATCATAAAAGTTACCATCGCTAGGCATCACCGTGCCGCCTCGACTCTGCATCTAAGCATTTTTTGAGGATTAGTCAGAAATTAGTCGGCCTAGTCGAGGATTAGTAAGCCTAATCAGGACTAGTCTGCGTAGTTGGGGACTAGTCGGCCTTGTCATTTTCAGAAGAAAAAAAAAGGAGTAAATGAAAATCTTTTCAAATTTTGGATTAAATTATAATCATTTTTAAAATTATAGGGTTTAAAGTGTAACGCGGATAGGATAGCTTTGCATAGCAATGCTCCAGGGTGGGGAAGACCCAAATTGACATTAGATGCGGTAGTGCGCAAGGATTTAAGTCTACTAAGGCTAAGTGAGCAAGCTACACTTGATAGAACTCTTTGGAGGAAAAGGATTCATGTAGCCGACCCCAATTGATTTGGGACATAAGGCTCAGTTTGGTTTGGTTTGGTTTTAGGGTTTAAAGTGCAAGCTATAACTTATAAGTCTATGATGTTTGACTATTAGAGATTTTACGTATTAATTTCTTAATTTCATTTGGTTTTGAACTTTGTACACTGAAAAAGTGAAAACCAACTAATTTCAAGTCCCCAACTAGTCGGCCAAGGCATTAGGCACCCCTCTCTGTCCGACTAGCGCCTAATGACTTAGAACATTAACGACTTAAGCTTCTAGACATAGAGGTCAACAATTTCATGGAACAAGTTGAATTGCTTCTGACAGCTTGCAATTCTACAAGACATTAGAAAAGTTCTTAACAAAAGACTTAAATGAGATAATACTGGAAAGAACAAACAAATCCACAAAAAAGTACTTGTTAAAAACCTAAATATGGAAGATAATCAATCTAACAACAGAATACCCCCAAGGACTTGGTATTCTTCAACGACCTTGGTTGCCTCGATTTAATTCGCAGTCATATCTCTGCTGCGGTGATGGGACCACTTGGTAAATTGGCAAGAATTCAATGTCTTCCCATAATACTAGAGACATTTTTTGGACAAAAAAAGTAAGGACTTCAATACATTCTCAGAGTTGTTTTTGTGTGTGTGTGTGTATGCATGTGTTTAACAAACTATAAAATGATGAAAAGAATGATGGGTAAATATGTCAAGCGCATTACCGACGAGATGATGCAATCATCATCACCAAACAAGGATGAGTTCAAAACACAACACTCACATGGACATCAAAAATTTTCTGCATATTTCTAACCGTAAACGTTGAGGAATTCAGAACAAGAAGGATCGTGATTCACTACTGGAATCTTAATTTGATCTGGCTATGCTGGTTTGGACATGATATGAAAAAAACTAAAAGCTTAAAAGTGCAACCTCACAAAGAAATAAGCAGCAAGGCAAGAAACTAACCTGCATTGCAAATATTCTTGAAGCCCACCTTTGCGCTTCAATACTTCCTTAAACTTAATCTTCTCAACTGGACCAAGTGCACGAGCTTTCAATCCAGCTGATACTGCTGCGGCCCTACCATTTTCAGCCTCCGGAACTGTATTTGGAGAGAAATTCAATTTTTCTCTTGCTCTCAAGGACTGGTCACTATCTCCAACCAGGCGACTTTCAAGGAAACATTGCTCATGGATCAGAACCTCCCAATCAGCATCCCCCTCATAAGCCATGTCCCAATGCCTGCGTTTTCTAGCCTTCCGCACAGAACGTTGGACTGCTGATTGTTTCTTATCTTCCAATTCATTATCAGGTAGATGCCCTTGGCCTTCTGCATAACTTCCACTTCGATCTGGTGCCATGCTGGATAGAGAAGAGGCTCTATTAGCCTCTCTACTGACCAAAAGATAATCATGATTTGGAACACCTGTCTCTTTGGACATATCCTCCATGGTTTGACTATGAAGGACATCGGAGCAACACATCTGAACTGAGGTAGCAGGCTCTTCAAGACAAAGTTCTGGGGAGACACGGTGACAATCACTAGACATTTCTTCCTTCGTTTGTATTCCTAACACAGAGTGCGACAACGGAAACTGAGAACCCTGGGAACTTTTCAGGGACGGTTGAAAACCAAGCTCAGCTTTAGTTTCGGAAGGTAAGTCCACCGTCTCATTGTCTGGTGAGGAGTGCGCGGACCGTTCCAAACTTGTATGGGTAATCTGGTAAATGGTCCCTTTAGATGTTTCTTCACATACCCTGTTTAAGGAATTACCATCAAAAGAAGCTTGCTGACCTTCTTTTTGGTCCTTAATTGAAGTGTGAATAATAGGAAGGCTTGAAGGTTGTATATTTACTGCACTATTGAAGCCTTTGTTTGACACATCTGCACCAAACTGATGGATTTCCCCCATTTGAGAGCGGAGATTTGTCGAATTCCGCATGCCAACAAAATCATTCACCGCATTAACTTCACTCAACCCACCCATAATATTCTGGATGGCCGATGTGGTCTCCTGACTCCCACCTATCTGTCCGTCCACTTCACCATCTTCAATTTTAGCAGCCTTACTTGAACATGCACTTAAGTAGGATTGAGACCTTTGACTGGAGGAGACTGGAACTGAATCATCCAAAACAGCATCAGGATACTCCCCATGCATCTTATCACTAGATGTCCTATTCACATATATGGTTCCTGGGGTGGAAGAAAGCTCCAACTTTGCATGAATGGGTGATGCGTTATTTTGCATGGTCTGATTTATCCCAGAGTTACTCTGACTATGGACTGAACCTATTGGAATTCTAACAGATGCCAGACATGATCTGTCATTTTGTTCAGGAAATTCCCGAGGCAAATTGGAAGAAGATTGAGATCTCCTCGTAACTTTCTTGGTAACTTGAGTTTCCTTTCTCTTTTTCGGTTTCAAATAACTGGGATGCTTCCTAGTCGACCCTGATTGTGCCTTTTGGAAAAAGACAGACAATGAATCTTCTGATTTATCATCCAGACAACGATTAGATCCTTCATCCAACTGTTGTACAGTTTTCTTTGCCTTGGAAAAACTCTTGAGTCTTTTACTTTTGTGTTTAACCCCGTCATCTAGCTCTTTACCAATAATCCCATCAGATCCACCCTCACCAATCAGCAGACCATTCCCCACAGCTTCTGTTTCCATTGTCAAACCTACTTCCTTCACAGTCTCGTTCAACAATAGGCCTGCCGGCTCCGCCAAATCTGTACCCAAGTTCCTCCCCCCAGTTATCCCAGATCCACTGCCTTTCTTTGGACCCTTCAGCTTCTTCTTAAAACTGGCCAATGTATCATCCATACCCCCCAAACCTTCATCCACAACTTCCAATTTTTCTGCCCTAACCTCAACATCCTGGCCTTTCTCACCAACCCCTTCTGATCCCGTCTTAGCCTTCTTAGGGTTTCTTTTGCTTTTTAACTTGAACAAAGACCCAATCGGCTCGTCATCATCGGATTCGCCCCCAACCTGAATGGGCTTTGAACTTTTCTTACAACCCTTCTTTTTCTCATTCTCCAATTCCATCTTCTTAACCCTACGTTTTGGAGAGACACACTCCACACCTAACCCTAGCTCAGGCTTTTTGACAGAACTAACATGCAACACCATGAAACGAGATCCTCAAACCAACTGATCACATTCCATCAATCAAACGTCAAATGAATAACCCGCATGTCTCTTTCACAAAATTCCTCTCCAAAACCAAAAAAAAATCAAAATTTTAGCTAACCCAGAAACGGATATCTAATCAAAATCCTACAATTCAGATACAAATGTAGACAATCAACTATATCAGGTATCAATCAGCAAGTTCTGTCAATGTTCTCTTTACTTCACTCCAAGAATTTCCTTTAACCAAACTAGGGTTTTCTAGCAGGCTGAGTAACGTTTTGATAGAAGTATAAGGAAGATCAAACCTGTGTTGGTGCAAACGGAATCGGCGAAGACTGAGAGATGCGCAAGTTAGCGACGTCAAGGTCGGGGCATGGCCCGTAATGTTGTGCTTTTCTAGAGAGAGAATGAATAGTGAATTGTTCAAGTAACGAACCTATATATGCATAGAGAGAGAGGACCCCGCTCCGACACCTAGGGGTGAGAGAAAGACAACGGTGAAAGAGCAGCTGGATGAGAAAATTTTCAACAAATGGGGGAAAAAACGGCTAGGGGACAAGCTAGTAGTCATAGTATATGCTGCACAACTTCAATATTTACACAATATGGTAGATATCTTGAGATTTGTTTCTAAATATATCAAAAGTTTCTTTTCGTACACTGTATTTTGTGTGAGATTTTCTTTTCATGTGATTATATGACTGTATCTAGATATAAAATTTAATGAGACGAACCGAGTTAGATGTTTAGCGGTCTCTGTTATTTTTGAACATTTTGAATGATGTTCGAGATTCATCTTGAACTCAAGTCGAGTAACGCATCGTCGAACGAATTATTTATTCAGACGAGCTTGAGCTCAGCTCGATTAAGCTAACTGTTAACTAAATAAGTGCAGAAGTTGAAGAATGAAACAGTTCAAGTTATTCAACTCGCATTTGATAAGAAGAGACGTTGATTCTTGTTGTAACGATCATGCGCTTATTAGGAAGAGCTAGTAAAAGCAAATTTAAGGTGTCACCCAATGAGCCGGGTTTTGGCTCCCTTCGTCTTGCTGACTCTCCAAATCATTAGATCTCATCGGAGCACTTGTGGTAAGAAAATTGAAATCAATTAATATAAATAAACTGAACAACCACTTTCAGTTCTTTCGCTTTTCCTTTCTATCTCTCTAGATGGCATGCCTTATTGACTGTCATACCTTCTATTATCATTAATCCATGAGAGACTCTCCAAGTCACCAGATCTCATCGGAGCAGGTGTGGTAGGAAAATCAGAATCGACTGGATAAGCGTTTTCAATCCTTTCCATTTCCATTTCTATCTAGATGGCAAGCCTTATTGATTGTCTTACCTTCTATTATCATCACTCTAGGAGAAAGGGAAGTTACTATTTTTTATCGACCTTACCGGTCAGAAAAGATAACTTATTATGCCAACCTATAAACATATCATTCCCTCATTTTCAAAGAGCACTTTGCATTTTATCTATCCATCTAAGCATATACTTTTTTTTCATCTGAAAATGGAGCGTGAATGAAAAAAAATACAGATAGTTCACTAGTTATAAAAAAAAATTTACGGTGTATTGTGATTCTGATATAGAAAGGTGCACGTGTATACGCTCACATGCACCTGGCAAACGGAATAAACATGTACGTAAAGTATCCATGGTATAATTGCTTTTGTTCGTCACTCTGTTATAAAACGAGAATGTTCTTATAAATGAACATTGACCGAGTTGAACTTCATAAAGATTGGATGAATCCATGACTTGCGAAGAGATAAAAGTGTATTATTTGTAAAAGTGTAATAAATTCAAACATTTATAAATTATATTGTGGAGACACATACGAGTTCTTTGTTTGAGGCAAAACACGAGATCTATCAATGATCAAGAATTCTCACATTTTCTTCTTCATGTGGGTGACAGTAATGACCTTAATTACATGCTGAATATTCTGGCACCAATGGTTATAAAGTGAGAGAATGACAATTCAACCGATAAATTGATTGAAACAAGTATTTTTTACCCTTGAGAGGTGTATCAATGACTATGCATACATGGTTGCTAGAGGTTTCATAACTCAAAAAATGAAGATGTCGAACATCTGAACAAGAGGGTCAATGAAAAAAAAATGATGGTCGAGAAAGAGTCTACTTGTCATTGATAAAGTGGAAAGTGACACTCACACATTTATACCAAAAAGAGTTTTCTGAGTAGGGGGAGTACCTAGCATGAATTGCGACTAAATGAGAGTGTGCCCACTATGCTTCCACAAAAATTTGCTCCAAGAGATGCTCTATGCAATGTCACAAAGACTTTTTTGTGGTGTTTTGAATGATAATTTTATCGATACTGAGATATTAATAGATGCTTTTAACGGTAATGTTAGAATATTAGAGTTAAAGTATTGATCATGTGGAGTCTTGTAGTTCGATGGTTGTTTATATAAATCAAAGCTTTTATGTGATAGGGTAACTTAACACCCCATACACTTCTATTTGTCTCTCTTTTCCTCCTCAATAATAGGTAATATTACTTTTCCTTCTCGATAACAGGTACCATTACTTTTCTTCCACCAGACTCCATTGAAAGCTTGGAGAATATCCAATTTTCGCTTGAGACGATCCAATGTCAATTTCTAGTTCATTTGAGTTTTGCCTTAATTTCATGAACTTTTCATTGTGAATCATAATGTTGTGGTCGTTTTCCATGTGTTTACATACTCTTTTGTTCTTCGATTAAACAACAGTTTGTTTGCACAATACATATCATGAACCAATGATAATATTTGGTGATCTTAATTATAAGTCGTCATATAAACATTTAAGTTATTCTTTCTAATCTCTTTCTAATCTTACATTATCGTATAAGAATGCATTATCCTATAACTAAGTTGCATCTTTGGAAATATGGTCAATCTGACGATACGACAACCGATAAAGTGACGATCGAAATCAAAGTACTCATCAAAATTATTTATTGTTCGTGGTTCTTTTTTTGTTGCATTAGTCAGAAGAAAACTATTTACTTTCACTAACAATCCATCAATCTACAGTTACACTTTCTTTATCAATTATACTGTGTCTACTACAATATATACTTGGTAGTCTATGTAGGTGAAAAAGATTGAAAATTATTACTGAAAAATGGACGTGCATGATATAAGTGAGACGTTAAATTATAAAAAGCTAATACACAAATATTTAGTTACAACAGGCGCCAATACAACATTAGCATAGTACATAACTACAACATCTCACACTTATAGTTTACTTGGCAGATTACTGCATGACATTAGATTCATTAAGTGAAATATGTGAGGATATGTCCATATGTTATTATCACAATTTCCTTTATTGTGTACAAAATACATAAACAAATTAAAAGTTAATTATATATATTTGAGGATATTTAACTTGTACATGCATCACGTGTGTCTCGATCTCTAGTAACTAGATCTGAGATATAACGAAATGAATCAAGTTTGGATGTTCAATGGTTTTTGTTATATTTGGACATTTTGAATAATGTTGGAGATTCATCTCAACCTCAAAACGAGCAAAACATTATTGATCAACTTATTTATCTAGGTGATCTTCAGCTCAACTCGATTAAGTCAATTGTCAACTAAATGAGTGGAGGAGTTGAAGAAGGTAACAGTTCAAGTTTTTCAACCCACATTTGATAAGAAGTAAAAAATATATATATGACGATTCTTGTAGTAGCGGTCATGCCCTTAATAGGAAGAGTTGGTAATAACAAAGTTAAGACGTCACCCATTTGATCTATCCATCTACGTATATTTTTTTCATCTATAAGTGGAGTGTGAGTGGAAAAAAAATGCTGACGTTTTCCCTATTGCAAATTTTTCTTTACGATGTATTGTGGTTTCGATACAGAAGTGTACATGCGTGTACGCTTGCATGCACCGAAAAAATAGAATAAATAAAGTATTAACAGTATAACTGTTTTGGTACGTCACTCAATCAGTTAGAAGATATGAAACAAGAATGTTATAATAAATGAACATTAAACGAGCCAAACTTCTTAAAGATTGGGTGTATTCACAACTCGCGAAGAGGTAAAAGTATATCACTCGTAAAAGTGTTTGTAGTTAATGGTCGTGTTACCGTTTTTATTATGTATACCTGCATGGATGTCATATTACTATAAAACTTATAAGCATGATGTTTAAAATTTAATCTTTACATGTCGTAATTGAATTTATACGGAGTTTAATGAGCAAATCTTGAAAGACATGCTTATTTTAAGTTCTATTATGATAGTTAAATTATATAGTTTATCGTTATTCAATTTTGGAGATTATAAAAAAATTCAACTTAAGTTTTTGATTTAATGTTTTAATTCTTTTTATTTGAGAATTACTATTTTTAATTAAGTAATTAATTAGATGGCTCTAGAAAAACTGTAAACAGCAGACTCTCCCAGGGTAACAAAATACTTATGGAGATTATGAAAAAATTCAACTTAAGTTTGTGATGTAATATTTTTTAAATTTGTTTTGACTCGAGAATTATATATTTTAATTAAGTAATTAATTAGATGTGTCTAAAATAAGAAAAAGTCTAGGCTTGTAGAAAATTTATCCAAATTTCTTTTAAAATTTAAAAATTAACAGTTATAATTTATTTGAATTTGTGGTCCAGATAAATTTATTAATTCGTAGAACTCCTCCTAAAATAAAATTAAATAGGTAAGAAAATTCGTCACGAAGTTTCGGGATATAAACTTTCTCGCACGGGGCGGCCGACAATTCCAAAACAACTGTACCTTCCCATGTAAGTGAGTCGTCGCCGAACGCTACATCAGTCATCTGACCACTTTCCGGCGCCGGCGACTAATTCCCGGCTTCGTTTGGTACCATCGTTTGTTCAATTGTAAAGGTAATTGTTTCTGCGTCGTTTACAACTCTATTTTATTGTTTTCTAAATGGGTCGAACTTGATTCTCGTCGGTTGTTTGTTTACATGGTGTGTCCGTGTACCCACCAAGTGGTTGATAGAATGCTCCAGCTAAAGTCGTCTTCTTTCTTTTCTTATTTCGTTTTAGTTGGCTGATGGAACTTTGAGCGCCCATTTTTTTGGCACAATTCTGAGGAACCAATTTGGAAGGATTTAAGTTGAAAAGTTGGCGTTTCTAGTTACCGGGAATTATTTCTTGGATGTTTTAGTTTATTTTTTCCCCTTTTCCAACTCGAGTAGTTGATTTAATTAGCCAAAAAAGGGAACTTTGAGATTATCTTTTGAGAAATTGATATTTAGTTTGATTAAGTTGCTTATGATTCTGTTTTGGAACTTTCAGTAACCAAATGTTGCAAGAATTTTAAATTGGAAACATGGTGTTCCTGCTACATGGAATTGGACTTGAGTTGAATAGGCTTTCTGGGTGTTTTTACATGTGTGATGTGTTAATGGCAGACTTATAGCCCACAATGAGCAAGAGACCTCCTCCGGATCCTGTTGCTGTGCTAAGAGGTCACCGTGCTTCTGTGACTGATGTTTGTTTCCATCCACATGAAAACATATTATTCACAGGGTAGACAATCAGTTTGAAACTTCTTATAGTTTAAAGCGTTTGCGTGGAATGACTTTGGAAAATTTTAAAGTGATTTCATTTCAGTGGTGCAGATGGTGAGTTGCGCATTTGGGATACCCTCCAGCATCGGACCATATCATCATCATGGTAAATAGTATCAAATATTGTTTGATGAATTATCATCTTGTAAATTATGAATGACCCTTTTTGTGGTCATTCTATCCCGGATTATTGTGTGATATATCTCAATAAATTGGTTACAGGGTGCACAGTGCGGCACATGGGATCATTTGTGTTGCAACTAGTCCTTCGATTGGAAGCAACAAAGTTATCAGGTGCCGTTGTCCTCACTGCCTCGTGGGTTTTGATACTCCAGAATCATGTTGTAGAAGTCATGCTCAACCAAAGACTTGAACTCATCCTATTGAGTAATAGTTGCTTTGTTAATCACATGCAGCCAGGGTAGGGATGGAACTGTGAAGTATTGGGACATTGCAGACGGAAGTTTGTCCAGGTATTCAGCCGTGTTTTAAGGTCAACTGTTGGGATTAGTTATTGCATTCTTCTGTATAGTTTTTGTAAAACAGATTTTGCCCAGACTTTTGCTTAAGATGGCTTTCACTGGCGATCAATGAAAACAACTTAGTACTTTTATTTTTGAGAAGTCAATATACCTATTCCATTAACGAGTGTAGTGGGTAGCTTCAATAACATTTTAAATCAATCATGTAGGCCAGTCGCTTCACAGGTACGTATTTGCCTATATAATGTGCAGGTGGAGATGTTTTTTTTTTTTTTTTTTAAAGGCAAAAAAGAAGTGTATTGAATAAAAATAATTACAAAATGAAAGGGGAAAAATTGGAAATGGAACACCTATACTCGAAACTTCCTCGGTACAAATCCACCCTAAGTTAACGAGCTGTCTAGAATGCTCCAATACTATCCTTAGACCCAACAAAATTGAGGGAGAAAGACATCCCTCCTTTTCTCTCTCTCTAACCGCGATGATGTGGCTCACCAAATTATCTAACATAATTAGCCTCACTGGCCACCACCTACACCCACAAGGATGCACATCAGACCCCAATTTTTCCCTTGATCAGCTGGAAAAACGATGCTTCAAGGCTTGAAGACACCGCATTGCAAGATCCCAGCTGGATTGTAGAGAACACTGTCCAGTAATGACTGATCTTGGTTTTGCTGAGAAAAAGCCCACCGAGTCCATCTGAGTCGAATTTCGTCGTGAAGATCAACCAAGAGACTGCTCTTTGATTGAATCTGAGCTGATTTCATGCTATCCAGATCGAATAGAGGATCATTGAAGGTAAGGTCATCCATAGTGTTTCGGTAAGGTTGTTGGACCCCGAGTTAGCCTCCACCCTGACCACCATGATAGGAGATGATTAACAGAAGCGGGGGGTAGCCCAGTCTATGTTCCATAATTGCAAAAAATTTAGATCATATCCCCCACACCTTTGGGCAGTGAATAGAAAGACGTGCTTGAGTTTCTATTTCAGAAACACAAAAAGAACACAAAGCCTCTTGGAATCCCAACAACCCCATAGAAAACAACATACTGGCCACCTTCACTCTTCCTTTCCAGGCTTGGGGGGGTGTTTGGGGGGGGGGGGGGGGGGGGGGGGGCGCGTCCGTCCTGATTTGCTCCAAACACGATGTGGAGGTGGATCTTCCGTATTGATGTTGGAGTGCAGGTGGAGATGTTGATACCAACTACTACCTTCGTCCCATTTTCATAGTCCATTATTCCAATTTGGGACGTCCCGAAATGAAAGTCCACTTTCCAAAAATAACAATTGAAATTTGGTTAAATTTTCCTTTTATCCCTTTGTTTAAATAAAACTTGTACTATACACGTCAATCAAATCAATGGCATATTTGGAAAGAAAAATACTTTTTGCAGCAATTATTATGTTCTCCTAAACAGTTAGAATCCCAAAGAGGAATTTTGAATTGGGACGGAGGAGTACTATTTAATTATTATGATTTGTAAGGAAACCTGCCGAAATCTAGAAGACAAAATGCGAAGGCGTTCATTATCTGTCACCTGTTGCATCTGGCATTTTAGTTTCTAAATCGTATATGCATCAATTTTGTGAAATGATTTTGTAATGATGTTTATTTCTTCTATTGTAAAACAACAAAACGGAAATGGCATGAAAAGCATTTGTGTTCACTGTTCAGTTGTTATCAGAGTGGGAGATTATGAGACTGGATTAATCTATGGTCCATAAGATCTACTGCACTTTGCTACATTATGACACCATACCTGATCACCTTTCCTCCAGTGTGACTGTATTTGTCGTCTCTTCATAATATTGATTTTGTACTTGTTAATTCTCAAAGATGCTGCTATCTCATCAGTGTTTATAGGCCTACTAAAATATTTCTTACTTTTATTACCAGGACACCTTTACTTACAATCCAAACGAAATCTTACCACTTTTGCAAGCTTTCTTTAGTGAAGAAGCCTTCTGCTTGTGTGAGGCGAGGGGATTGGACTGAACGTGACTATGTTTCAAAGGTCGGGGAAATTGCTGATGCAGAGATTTCAGATCATAGCAAAACAGTGGCTCAAGAAAGTCCAACGAAAAGTTTGAGTCCACCTGAAGGTTTGTCCGACAAGGCTTTTGATAGAGTGGATGTTTTTAATGTATTTTGTTGTACCTTTAGTGCATGTTCTTTTTTTTTTTTTTGCATATTCCACATATTGATTGTTGAAGACAACTCAACACTTGTTTGTTCCAACTTCCATTTTCTGTGTTGAGTTCCTTACCGGTTCTTATGGGATTTGATTTTTTGAAGGCATTAAATTGTACATAACAACAGTTGGAGGTATTTGAGCAATTAATTTGCAGGTTTTCTGTGTTGGCTAAGTTGATATACATTGTTGGGTTCATTTCTTGACAGCTAGCTTTTGGGCCAATTGGTAACTTTTGAAGGTATAAGAGATTTGGCATACGAGCGGTCTTGGGGTCAAACCTGTTTGGGTTATTATTCTTTGTTTGCATTCTACTTCACCTTATGTGTGGATGTTATACATTTCGCGTACAAGACTAGGTTGAACTCGAGGGCGGTTGTTGGATAGTTAGATATAGAGTGTTGCTTTGTTGACCTGCATTTGTTATAGTCGTTATTGTTTAAAGATAATGGAGAAGATAAATCATGAATGTCTGTATTCGCAGATGGTCTACAAGTTGAAGGACCAAAATATGTTGCTATAGCTGGGGAGCAGCCTTCTGAGGTTGGTATATAAGTTGTTGTGTTGCTGTTGTTTCTTTTCATTAATTCTCTTGCTGATATGATGTAATTGCATTACCATACAATTAATATGCAAAAAAGGTTGAGATATGGGATCTCAATACTGCAGAAAAAGTTGCACGATTACCTCAAAATTGCTCTGGTGGCTCCCTGAATCAGTCAACAAAGGCAAGAGGTTTGTTACTCTTCCTTAGCTTAGGTTTTCAAGAGATTTGGATTCTTGCTGTGTGCGCCTGTTGTTGGACATAGGAAGGTACAAACCTCACATGATACCTGCAGTGAGACCATGTATTAGACACTGCGTATAACCTGCTTGATAACCTACTTATCTAAGGATATTCCTGTTTTTCCTATATTTATCTTTTTTTAAGGTTTTAGAATGTGAAGATGTTTCTGTTACCTTTTCTTCCTTTGTTCGATTCATGTAATTATCTTTTTAGCAGGAATGTGCATGGCTGTCCAAGCTTTTTTACCATCTGAATCACAAGGATTCCTGAGTGTCTTAACCGGGTTAGTTCTTATGCTTCAGTTGTTGAGAAAAGTCAACTTTATCCTCTTATATAATAAATTTCGAATGGATTGTTGAAACTGATGTTTGCTCTCCTATTCGATTGCATGAGCCATGACATTCAAAAGGATATATAGAATTTAACTTGGTGGTGTATTGGGATTGCTGTGCAACCCCATTTCATTAGTGACTTCAGTAAACAATTTACCTCCTTGGAACTCGATGCGTTTTTATCCTCCTCTGCATTTTGTGTGATCCTTGATATCTAAATGTGCAGAACTTGGTGGTTGAGTCACTTCTGAATCATTTGTACAGGCTTTGTATATTTGTGTCTATCCATCATTTCCAGCCTTCTGTTGCTAATTCTGAGAAAAATGTTGACAAGACTAAACCACTTTACTGAAGTCATGTAATGTATCTGTTACCTTGATGACGCAGTTACGAGGATGGGAGCATGGTTTGGTGGGATTTGAGGAATCCTGAGGTTCCAGTGACTTCCGTTAAGTTTCACTCAGAGCCAGGTGTGTGACCTAGCATCTAGAAGATATTCTGTACAGTCATTTTCTTGAGAACTTCCTCAAATCTTGGGCGTAATCAATTCTGTATGTGGTGGACAGTTCTAAGTCTATGTGTTGATGGGTCGTGCAGTGGAGGTATCTCTGGAGCTGCAGATGAAAAAGTTGTGATATTCAGTTTGGTTCATTCAATGGTAAATTAATCTTGTTGATGTCAGAGTTTCAGTAATTTGCTAGAAACTGTTCACCTTGCACAAACGCACTTGCAAGTTGGTCATAGTTGCATGCTGAGTGTGAATTATAAGTAAGAATGATACCTTATGTGGTCATATGGTTCCTTCCAAACTTATCCTTCTTCTTTGGAGGTATTTACGTGTTTGAAGGTAATCAACCTTAAGGTTTTCCTTACACCCTCATCTAGTGGCCGTATTGGTTCCATCGACAGACAGGCCTTTAGATGTTCTTTCATCCTTTTTAACCTTTTACAAGTTAGATATTGCGTTCCTTTGTTTAGGAAATCATTTTGATAATGTTTATTTTTTAGAATTGTATCTAACCGATCTATGATCGGTTCAGAAGAAAGTTTTTGCTAGTTGTGAGTGATGGGTATGTATATGAAACCAAAAAAAACTTGTTGTCCTTGCTTTTTGATTTCGATAGTGAGTGTTCTTAATATGTCATTGCTATGATGTAAACCATTTTGAGAAACTTTATAAGGTATATGTAACAGCATCCGCGCGAATCATGGTCCATGCGCAATAGATAGAGCATTACCAACTTAAGGGCATTTGAGAGTGGTCAGTTAAATTCTATCGCGAGTTGTCTGGTTCTATACATCCACCAATTGTTTGTTCTTCTATACATGGTCTATAGATCTCAAGAAAGAGTTCTCTTTCTTTTTTCTGTTTGATGTTTTAGATTGAATTTGTTCAAATTCCAGATTGTTCTCTGTTGTATAACACAGGGTTCTTGTGTGGTCAAGAAAGAAATTAGTTTGGAGAGACCTGGCATATCTGGGATCTCAATTCGACCAGATTGCAAAATCGCTGCAACTGCTGGCTGGGATCATAGGTTGGTATTCCATACTTTTTAGTCTTCCCCTTTCTCCGCCTTTTCTAGACTAGCTGTATGACCCTGTGGAAATTCCTCAAGACAAGTCATTTCAGTTGCAGTTTACTCAATGCTGAACGTGGGATAATGATAATACCGAAGTTTAGATAGCATGCAGATGGTTTTGTTGCAAAGGATTATCTGCTAATAGGGGTTTGGTACTATAGTATGCAAATAGGGGTTCGGTACTATAGTCATGCAAGATGGTATTATTGGCAGGCAATTGCCCGCTATGCGTGGTGGTTTTTTCTTTTTCCCCTTCATATTTTGGTTTGGGGTTGGGGGAGGAGGAGCCCTGATTTGGCATATCTCAAATGTGACTTCAAAAGATACCCAATATTATTGACACAGAGTTTGAGAGATTTACTATTTTTTTTTAATAAAAAGCCGATCAGCATTTTTCATGCAGTTTATTAGTGAGATCTTTAAGGCTGCGTAAGTAGGTTTTCCAAACCCAGGAGCTTATAATTCATTGCTACCAGTATTGCACACGCTTTTTGTGTGTGTGTGTGTTGGGGGTGGGGTTTGGAGGGAATGTGCTGTATGAGTAATTTTGGCCTGTCAAATAGAACAGTCCAGGTTTTGATTTAAACCTCCAATACAACAGTGGGGGGAAAAGATCATAGATTGGTTTTTCTTCTTCTTGTCTCTTTACAGTGATCAAACTAAGGGAAAGTACTTGGAAAAAACTATGGAATTTCCAACATGTGGAACACAGATTCCAGTCTTATATTTGTGACAACATTGGCTATTGGTGTTATCTCATACGATGACAGTACGACTGTTGAACTGTAGGTCTTCTGAAAATGCTAGTTTTATTTCTGAATGGTTGAAAATAGAAATTTGGTGATGGCAACCATGCAACTCTCTTTCTCATGGTATAATATGTTTTGAGAAGCTCTTAGTATAAAAAGATGTTTTAAGGAATAAAAGAGCTGAGGCGTATAGTCGACATAGATGTCTTAGTTCTTAATTCGTGCATTCTTCATGCTAATGGATCATTAGCGTGAAGAAAATAGCTTTGCAAACTTCGGAATTTTTAATCAGCCGTCTTAAAATATCACAAAATTTATGCTCTCCATCTGATATACTGTCCCCCCAATACTACTGAACCTTTTTCTATTCTCATTGGTGCAGACCTTTTAATGGCTCGTTATAAAGGGAAAACTGAGGGGGTTATGGTGCTGTGGGACCTATTAAACTTCATATTTATCTAATTATCAGAAGTGCTCCATTTAATTGCATAAAAAATGGCCACTCTACACTTGCCAGTATCGGATATCTCAACTGTGCCTATTATAACATTCTGACACCCCTTCGGACATCGAATAGAACTGTAGTTTTGACTTTGTTGACATAAACAAGAAGACATAAACATTCTGCTTATTCCTCATCTTTCCAACGCAAAACTTCAGCATTTATCTGTTTGAAGCCTGGAAGTCAGTAAGGTCATACTGTAAAGTCTCACTAATCAGTATCGGAACAGATATTTGCAGTTTATTTTCTGGTTTTGAATTGATCCTTTTTTCCTCATCTGATGGCAGAGTAAGGGTGTATGATTATCGCAAAGGAAATGCCTTGGCAGTACTGAAATATCACCATGCGACGGTAAGTCAATATTCTGTTTTGGTTGCAGCGAAAGGATAAATATCTCCAAATTAACTGGTCGTCTTTTTTTTTTTTTTTTATGGCAACATTTGTTGTCTCTTTGAAATGATTCCAGTTTCTCTCAGACATGTCTGCAAGCCCAACACATCGACATTTTTCTGTTACTTTTTGCATCTTTATTGTTTATATGTGCTCTCTCGGCTGCAAACTAAACCTTTTGAGTTTCATATCTCTCTCTTTTCTTCGTCATAAGCACATTTGTACTAATTTTGCAGTGCAACGCCGTTTCATTCTCACCTGATTGTAAACTAATGGCCTCTTCATCGGAAGATACTACTGTGGCGCTCTGGGAACTTTATCCTCCTAGAATGTCTACTTGAGTAGTTCCGTTACTCGGTCAATACATGCCCTCCACCGGTTTTAGTTTCTTCTGGGTACCTCCATAGTATGCTTTTGATCATGCTTATAAAGGATAACAGAATTTTCATTTCCTATTTGAAGTTGCTGGAAGTGTTGAAAGAGGACAAATGCATGTTGATTGGTACTGTCATATTAGGCTATAAGTTTTGTTTCCATCATTTATGCATACATAAACTGCATTGTGCTTTATGAGGTATTTTAGAAGAATCTTTGGGTTTTTTTGGTTAAGCATGGGAGCATATACAAGTGTGCAATTATTCTCAACTCTAAAGGGTTGGCCCAGTGGTTAAAACCTGGTTTAGGAATTTGTTCTCTCTTAAAGTCTCATATTTGAAACCTCTCTAGTATTACTAATTCTTATGAGTCCAGTCTATACAGGGCGTTGTCTTATCTTGGCTTTAATTGGGTCTCCGCTAGTAAACAGTGAGATTGGTCTCTAGAAATTAGTCAAGATGTATGTATCTTGGCTCGAAAATTTTGAGTTATCAAAAAAAGTGTGCGATTGTTCTCATTGGTCAAGTCTTGTCAAGGTCGGTTATATAAATGTTAGGTGTATGATTAAAGGTCCTCCCGCGGCGGATAGTGGTCTTTTTAATGTTATGTGCTCCCTCTTCCATCCGATGATGGTTATGTTTTGTTGGTACCACTTCAATGGATGATGTTATTAGTGTGCATTTTTTTTCTCTTCCTTTTTATGGACTTTGGTATACCTTTTGTGCTGGAGAGAGAATTATGGGGGATTTGTACATGACACAAGCCAGTTTCGCAGTCGAGGTCGGAATGGGATTAGGTGTTTTCATGATTCTAATAGCTTGTAGGCTGAAGTCATCCATGGACATTCTATCCAACTTAATCACAAGTGTGAAATATGTGCTTGGCTATAAAATGACAAAAATGACCTCGGGTTGCACAATGAAAGTATATTAGCTAGTCACCATATGAAGGCCTTTGTTGTACTCAATCCTCCTCCCCCCCCCTTCCCCTCGTCGTCTTGATGTATCCTTCACATACATATAAGGTACAGTATTTTATAAAAAATTATTGTCCGTGTATTTTGTAATTGAATTTTGTGATTTTGTTCATGATTTTACCATTTTTTATATAGCTTATGGTGATACTAATAGTTTAGGGCCGGCCCTGAGTTTGGGAGCAGTAGGCAAATTCTCAAAATGATGTCCTTCGCAGCATTACTTTATAAAAGCATCAGCTTGTTAACCTCAACCTTCCCATTGTGGAATAGGGAAAACATTCATTCATCCTTCTAATCAAATGGAGAACTACATAAAGTTTAGTTCTATATAATGTACAAATACGATTGTGGGGGTGTAGCAAAGGGGTTTTATTTATTGAACATGTACACACTAGGAGAGAAAATAGTTTTTGAGGCGGTAACTTAACGTCGCAAAGAGCATTTAAATTCATCGCCGCAAGTACTTTTTGCAACGGTGTTAGAGAAGTCTTAACAACCGTGGTGGCAAAAGTTTTTTCTGCAACGATCAGTTACCGTCATATTGTATTTGCAATAGGAAGGATAATTATTAGTGATGGTGCCAAACCATTAAAAAAGAAAATTCAAAAAAGATATAGCATTTTGCAATTGTTATTGAACCGTTGCAAATGTTGATAGTGTTTGGCTAAACTCAATTGCTACGGAATTTTCTGTCTTAAATAACTATTTAGTGTTTTTAATTGCCACTGGATTTCCATAAAACAAGCAATTTTCTAAAATAACTCGTCATTCAAAACAAAAAAGTGAGGAAAACGTCACAAATATTGGAAAACAGCTGCTAATAAATGTGTTGATTGCTACGTCGCGACTATATGGGTTGCGATGGCATCAAACCGTCTCCAACAATGTTTTTTTTTGCGACTGATTTGAACGTCGCAATATTCTTTTTTTAATGCATCGGTATCTTCTATATCACTTTTGTTACAATTTGCGACAATTTTTACTACTGTTGCAAAAGTCCATATAGGTATCTATAGACTCTTATTTTTCCGTATTGTGACAGCGTGAGTGGTGCTCTATTCAAATTTTAATTTTTTATTCAATGGAAAAATTGAAACATGCTAATTTCCTAAGAATTCTCAACAAATAGACATCATATAGAAATGAAATCCCCGACTCGACATGTGATAAATAGTTGGCAGTCGACGCATAGATTGACATCATGCATGAATCCTTTAAGAGACGGTTGCGACTGACATTGTACTCATGAGGCCGTTAAAAGGCACAAGGTTCTTGGAGGCCAAGTAACTTAGAGTGCCTTCCGGACTTCCTTCGTCCTTTAGACAGTACTAGTTTGCTCATCTTGCCGTTAGACTTCGTCGAGAAGGTGACAAATCTAAGTACGTACGCGAAGAACAAACAACCCCTCACTTAACAATCTAAAACAAATAAAAAATTCATAACTACTTCAATAGGAGTTGAATTTAAGACCTCAACGACATTTATCAATGACCAATATATATTATTAGTATCCAATTAATTTGGTGATGCGCATAGGATCGGTGTGCCATGATTAGTTGGGGGAGGAGCAGATATTATAATTTGGCGCATTACACCCTGGGATTATTCCAAACGGAGGGTAGAGGAGATCAAAATGAAGACTAAAAGGCAGAGGATATATATATATATATATATATATATATATATATATATAGAGAGAGAGAGAGAGAGAGAGAGAGAGAGAGAGAGACTATATGGACCAACACTTATTTAGACCAATATTAGACCAACATCTAAACTCTTCATTCCTGTTTAAATTTTAACGATCCGAACCGTTCAATGTATTTAAAATATGTTTTTAAGGGTACGCGCGAAAAATAAGCTCAAAATATTATCGAAAAGGACTCTATCTAAACAGTGGTTCATAAAACAGTTCCTGTTAGTATTTTTAACCACTGTTTGGATCAACCTTTTTCCAATAATATTTTGAGTTAATTTTTTGCGGGTACCCTTAAAAACATGTTTTAAAAATATTGAATGGTTTAGATCATTAAAATTTAATTATGAATGAAGAGTTTGGATGTTGGTCTAATATTGGTCTAAAAAAGTGTTGGTCTATGGAGCCTTCCCCATATATATATATATATATAGAGAGAGAGAGAGAGAGAGAGAGAGAGAGAGAGAGAGAGAGAGAGAGAGAGAGAGAGAGAGAGAGAGAGAGACAACTTCTAATAAGCAATCTCTCATTTGATAAAATGCGGACCTCCTATTTTCTGATCAACTTTTGATAATTCCAACCATTCAATGTGTTTAAAATATATTTTTAAAAATATCGGTTTGACCCAAGTACATGAACAGTTTTATGAAAAACTACTTGGATCAAACTCTTCCTGATATTTGTTTGGGCCTATTTCTCGCGAGTATCTTTAAAAATATGTTTTAAATACATTGAACGGTTCGAATCATCAAAATCTGATCAAGAAATAGATTCACATTTTAGCAAAATAAGGAATACCTAGTAAGATTTTATGAGTCTCTCTCTCTCTCTCTATATATATATATATATATATATGTATATATATATATATATATATTTGGGCCTATTTCTCGCGAGTATCTTTAAAAATGTGTTTTAAATACATTGAACGGTTCGGATCATTAAAATCTGATCAGGAAATAGATTCACGTTTTAGCAAAATAAGGAATACCAGGTAAGATTTTATGAGTCTCTCTCTCTCTCTCTCTATATATATATATATCACAACTAACTAACCTACTAGGACATAATCTGAGTAAAATATAGGCTACACAAACAAGTTTAGTATTTGTGAGAACATGACTTCTTGTTTCGAGAGTTCTCTTTTTGCCAAAGAGTGAAGGGAGATGGAACCCGTGGAGAGAACCCAATCACCACCAGCAAGAACCCAACCACCACCAGCAAGAACCCAACCCCCACCAGCAGGAACCCAACCACCACCAGCAACCGCAATCCTTGGACCACCACCAGCAACCGCAAACATCCACTCACCCTTCCGATATAAGCAAAATCAGCATGCCCTCAGTAAGAAGTCCCCTAACAAAGATTCAGAAGCAAGACAGGAGTTAGAAGAACCAAAAGAAGGAGGATGGATCCCGGTACAATACAAACGCAATTTCACCAGGAGTCATAGCCACACCATGAACTATCACCAAATACCCATTACCCTGTTTGTGGACAACATCGCAGAAAATGCAGGTAAAAGCTGGGTAGAAACCATGTTTATGCGTTTTGGCAAAATCTCCAGTACCTACATTCCCCAGAAAAGGAGTAAAAAGAGTGGTAGGCGATTTGGTTTTATGCGATACAATAACCCAGTAGCTGCAGAGGTGGCCATTGATAGAGCAAATGGATTGTGGATAGATGACAGAAGATTAGTGGTAAAGCTTGCTGATTTTGACAAATATGCATCACAACATCCCAACAAGGAGACACAACTAAGAACTCAACGTCCACTGGGTAAAGGGAGGCAAACTGACAAAGTTTCAAATGAGAGGGTAAAGGAGGATTTAGGCAGGCTTTCAAAAGAAGGGCCCCCAGCAAATTACTTTCAACAGGCACACCAAGGTAAGAGCTATGCCCAAGCTGTGATGCTCTCAGGACTGGAGCCTAAGGACCAACCCCAACGGCAAAAACTGATTTACTTGGACCCCACTGGGAATGAATGGCTGCAAAGAAGCTCTATTGCCACCAGGAACATCAGAGTCCCAATCTCTAAGATTCACAAAGACCTCTCATCAATAGGAATGTCCAGTGTACTAGTTAAAGAAACGGGGGTCAGACAAGTAATTCTTATCTTTCCCACAAAAGAAGACAGAGATGCTTTTAACCATCATGTAGGTAATCAGAAATGGTTCACAAATATTCAGAAGTGGGAAGGCCAAGCAGCCAGCCTGGAACGATTGTGTTGGATTGAATGTAGAGGCATGCCACTAAATGCTTGGTGCGCTAACAACTTTTTTAAGATTGGCAATCTTTGGGGTGAGTCCTTATGCATTGGTGAAGCTACCTCCCGTGAACTATCCTACAAGGTTGGAAAAATCATGATTGCAACAACACACAAAGGAAAGATCCAGGAGCACTTCAAAGGCCTCATTAAAGGCAAAGAGTATGATATCCAGGTGGAAGAGGTCCCCTTCTCTGCTAATCTTCCAAAGGACCATACCGGCGTTCCAAGTTTCAGTGAGCACGATCAGGGGGAGGCAGACGATGGAGGGGGTGATTGCTTGGCATCCTACGTGGAAAACTCCTCTGAGTTGTCCCCTAACCTGGCACAAAAAAAGAACGAGGTGGAAGTTCTGATGGAAATACGTGGCAACCAAGAGGCTGAAACCAGAGTTGATGTGGCAGTTTCTGGAGATGACTTGGCTAATTTGAATTCATCTTTTCCCGCGCCAGCACGAGAATTGATGCACATGCCTAAAGGACAGATGGGACAACCCTCTGACTATGGAGGATCAGGCAATTTAGTCAACCCTGATGAGGACAAGACAGGGATGCAAATAGTTGGCTCTGAATGGGACTCAGCTGAACCAGATGAAACAGGTCAACTAAAATCTTACTCAAACCCGTTAGGCCCAAGAATGGGAGCCTCTGAGTCGGAAGTCCAGGCTCATATCCACCAGGAGTTAACCAACTCAAATAACCCAGCCCATGATACCTCAGGATTCCAAGGTATTGACATTATGGTGGACCTTAATAAAGCTTTCTACAGGAAAAAGAGACGGGCGATCACATACCAGCTTAGCCAAAGTTCTGATACTGATCTTCATCCATTCCATTCTCATAGAGAAGAGGGAGATAAGCTAACTAGCATTCATCAAAGGGGAGAAGAAAACAGTCCAGACAAGCAACTTACCATCAGCACTTATGATTCTGATTTAAATAGTGGAAATGAGCTGATTAAGACTATCCACACAGCAAAAATGTTGGGACTAACCTATAAAGATACAGACCAAGGCATTTGGAAGAGGCTGTTAGATGATGAAGCAGATGCAGAGGCTCAGGCTATCAGGGGAGAAGGGGCTAGCCACTAAATTTTGCCCTACTTTTTGGTGATCCAGTATCAATCTATATCTATGAAAGTCATCTCATGGAACATAAGGGGCTTGGGTAGCACACGAAAGAAAAAAGCTTTGGCTAAGGTGTTGAAAACACACAAACCAGATGTTCTGTTCATTCAGGAAACAAAGCTTGACGCCCTAGATCAAAGGGGTCTTCACATCATCAAAGGCTCTCTGGATATGGAGCAATTGCTCATGCAATCAGAAGGGATGTCAGGAGGGTTGTTAACACTCTGGAATCCAACTCACTTTCAACTACATAGCCACCTTCTCCACCCAAATTTCATAATCTCAACGGGTTGTCTCTATGGAAAGTTGGACTGTTGCCTAGTGAATGTTTATGCTCCAAACGATATCCCTCTCAGATCTCAAATTTGGGAGGAATTACTCTCTATCAAACACTCATCTTCCTTACCTTGGTGCTTGGGAGGAGATTTTAATGAGATTCTTCATCAGGAGGAAAGAAGGGGCAGTTCCAGGGAGCTTCCCAGAGGTATGCATCTATTCCAAAGCTTCGTTAATAGATTGGGTTGTGTAGACCTTCCTATGCACGGAAGAAAATTCACTTGGACAAATTTCCAAGATCCTCCAATCCTCTCACGACTGGATAGATTTTTAATATCCCCCTCCTTCCTAGAGGTTTTCAAAATGACTCAAAATGGGTTACCAAGAACCACTTCGGATCACTGCCCTATAATCATCTCTGATGAATGTATTAACTGGGGTCCAAAACCATTTAGATGCTTTGACTTCTGGCTTGACAACCCAAAATGTCTGGAGATAGCAGCAGATGCATGGAAAGGGTGTGCGGTTACGGGTTGGGTTGGATACAGAATTGCAACCAAACTTAAAGCCGTAAAGTATAAACTTAAGGAGTGGAGCAATTCAGAGGTAAGCAACCTATCGAGGAGGATCATTTTGGCGGAGGAAGAAGTTCATAAGTTTGATCTATTGGGGGAATCCAGAATTCTCAACGATTTAGAAATGCTGAATGCACGCAAAGCAAGAGCTGAGCTGTTCCAATTAACAGGGCAGGCGAAATCTTTCTGGAGGCAGAAGTCTACAATATCGTGGCTCAAAGAAGGGGATAAGAATACTAAGTTTTTCCAATTCTCAGCTAATCACAGGTTCAGCAAAAACTTATTGGCCAATATCAAACAAGGGGGTGTAGTCCTGGATACTCCAGCTCTTATCAAAGAAGCAGCAGTTTCTTTCTTCTCTTCTAAATTCAAGGAGCCTATTCTAGGCAGACCTTCTTTACAGGGCCCCTTCACCAATAGGCTGTCAGCACCTCAGGCCGAAAGTCTGGAGAAGGAATTCTCTATACAAGAAATCGAAGCTGCCCTTCACGATTGCAACAGCTATAAAGCCCCTGGACCAGATGGTTTTAACTTCAGATTCATCAAGGCTGCCTGGAAATTTATGAAAGAGGAGGTTTTGGAGTTCTTTAAGGAGTTCCACAATCAGGGTAAAGTTTTGCCAAGTCTTAACTCCACTTTCATCACTCTCATTCCTAAGATCCCAGGGGCTAGTGAATTTCAGAATTACAGACCCATCAGTTTGATTGGGTGCATCTACAAGCTCCTAACCAAAGTTCTGGCTAACAAACTAAAGGCCATCCTCCCTAACATCATTAGTGAAACTCAGACAGCCTTTATGGGATGACGACAAATGGTGGATGCCATTCTGATTGCAAACGAAGTCATACATTGGTGCAAATCAACTAAAAGTAAAGGTATTATCCTTAAGCTAGACTTCGAGAAGGCTTTTGATTGTGTAAATTGGGATTTTCTTTCCTCCATGTTAAAAAATCTAGGATTCCAAAGCAAATGGATCTCCTGGATCATGGGTTGTATCTCATCCTCTTCTATCTCCATTCTTGTTAACGGTTCTCCCTCCAAGTTCTTCAGACCCTCTCGAGGACTCAGGCAGGGTGACCCCCTATCCCCATTCTTATTTAACATCGTGGTAGAAGCCCTCAACATTTTATTTCTAAGAGCTAAGCAGCTAGGTCTGATAAGAGGATTGACTGTGGGACAGAATGGAGAGAATCTCACCCACATGCAGTTTGCGGATGACACCCTTATTTTTGCCAATAATGATGAGACAGAGCTACAAAACATCAAACGAATCCTAAGGTGCTTTCACATGATTTCTGGATTAAAGGTAAACTTTCACAAGTCTACCTTATCAGCCATCTCCTCCTCAGTCGCAGAAGGTCAGATCAGGGCAGCAAATTTGGGGTGCAAATGGGTCAAGTTTCCTATTGATTATCTAGGCATGCCTCTAGGCTCTAATCTAAGAAAAAAGGCATCCTGGTCCAGGGTAGTAGAGAGATGCAGAGGCAAATTGGCGGTTTGGAAGAAAAAAATCCTCTCCCAGGCTGGGAGATTGACATTAATCAAATCTACTCTCTCTCAAATACCTCTCTTCCTGATGTCCTTATATAAAATGCCAATATCTGTGGTCAAGGCTTTAGAAAAACTACAAAGGGATTTTTTCTGGGGGGATGGCGATGGCAAAAGGAAGATTCATTACGTCAAGTGGGACAATATCTCCCAAAGTAAAAAATATGGTGGGCTGGGCATCAAAAGACTCAAGATACACAACCTTGCTTTGCTATCCAAATGGTGGTGGAGATTCAGTAGAGAGCCAAATGCACTCTGGGTCAGAGTAATCAAAAAGAAGTACCATATGAACCTTTATTCCTGGACCCCTTCCATCTCACAAACAACTCGGACCTCTCAAGTCTCTCAGGTCTGGCGTAATATATGTTCTCTGGGGGAAGGCAACCCATCTGATGTATTCTCAATCCTAATTCAAAAAGGATTCAGGATTAAGGTAAACTCTGGAACTCATACAAAATTCTGGGAGCACACTTGGTTGGGTGAATCAAGTTTACAGGAGGAATATCCTAGGCTTTACTCCATTTCAACCCAGAAATCAGAAATAATTGCAAACATGATTCACCAGGGATGCTGGAATCTCCATTTCAGAAGAAGTCTATTCGTGTGGGAGAGAGAGCTGCTCAATGAACTAATTCAGAGAATTCGCCATGTCTTACTCTCTAATCCCAATCCAGACACAATGTCTTGGTACTGGAACAAAGAGGCTATATTTTCCGTATCATCAGCCTATGCAAAATGGGAGGAAATGACGTTCCCTACCCAGCCCAAATTAACGAAGGCATGGAATAGTGCGAATCCGCCTAAGGTGAATTTGTTTGTTTGGCGTGCCATGCAAGATGCTATAGGGGTAAATGCAATACTGATTCGCAAAGGTATATTACAAGCAGTAGAGGGTACGTTTACCTGCCAGTTTTGCAATAGGGAAGACGAAACTGTAGCCCACCTTCTCCTCCACTGTAGCTTTGCCTGGAAGCTATGGACCCGTCTATTCCAGTGGTGGGAAATATTTTGGGTCGTACCTTCATCACTTGATCTTCGGCTGATAGGGCAATCAGATTGCGATTGAACCGATTTGGAAAATGTCTGTGGTCCACCTCTATCTCAGCGACCCTCTGGTCGATTTGGGTTGCAAGGAATAACCGCATTTTCCGTAACGAGGAGATGGAATGTGAATGGATCTTCTCCCTCATTCAACTCCGGGCAGCCTCCTGGGCGAGATGTAAGGTAGAGGAAAGCCCCTATTCCGTGCAAGACACAATCAGGTGCCCTCAAGGTGTAGGCATGAGAGTAATCCGGGCGTAGGCTATGTTTCTAGCAATCCTCTGTAGAACTTATTTCCTCTGGAATGTAGCTTGATTTGGGTTTAATGGTGGCTCAGGCGGTTGGTAGCTTTCCAACCTGCCTATCTTCACTCTCTGTATGCTTACTCTTTAATGCTTAATAATATTTATCTTTTCCTATCAAAAAAAAAAAAAACTAACCTACCAGGACTTTCAATTACTTGAAAAATATAACAAGTGGTTTAGTTGCACGTTCGAACATGTCAACCCTGAAATGAGTTAATAGTATTTGTGAGTTATTACATGTGGTCTTTGTCCAATAAAGTATCAACTCTCTCTCTCTCTCTCTCTTTCTCTCTCTCTAGGTCTAACCCATGTGCTGGAATAGTTGAACCTCGCAAATCATGTGTCGCGTTTAGGATGATCAATCTTAAAATATATATATGCATGCTTTGTTTTTTTGTTTTTTTTTTTAAATTAGAAATGCAAAGACATCAGAAGTCTATTTTTTTAATAGTTGAGTTTTCTTTTCCTACTTAGGCCCTCTCTTTACGCAGAACCTTCTTTAATTGCCGCATCCATATCCAATGATTGGTGTTATCTTCATTGGTTGTCCGTTGGTCTGATCTAATCATTAGGGTGTTCTGTAACGTTTCGATTTTTGAGAACATTAATAAAAAGTCAAAATAATTAATTTTTTTCATCATTTTATTCAAAATATATAATTTAGTACAACCAATAGTTTGTCGACAAAATACATATATCTGAAATAAAGTTTGCCGATATAAAAAAATTATATCAAAAAGGCTTTTCAAGAAAAGTCAGAGCAAATATCTAAGACTGAACTATGTAAACCATGACTCAATCGTGTCTTCTTCGAGAAATGCAATATATTCGTGTACCCAAGTTCTTCTCCATCTTTGTCTATACTTGACACAAAACGTCAAGGACAAAACAATATATATGTATCATGAGCTATGATGCCCAATAAATAATCATACCCTTAGATTTCTTTTTTTAATGTTTGAAGCAGTGTGATGTACAATGTATATAGTGATGTGAGCAGTTAATCTCGAAAGCAGTAACACATAGATATTGAAGGTAATTAGAATGAAGTATCGAGATATAGATCAAGTCTAATTCTACCAGTGAATCCTTTCGGTGTTCATCGTTTGTACTCAAGTATTATCAAAATCCCAGATGTTATACGTCATAAAATTTTAAGATATAAATCTCGTCTATAGTGTTCCCATCCGACGACGATCCGACCACTATGCTTCCAATCATCATGTTCTCGTATGACATAGTATCAAACACTATGTTTCTGAATATTTATATTTCCTAACAACGTGCCAATACTAAAGTACATTCTACACAACAGCTAGACTTCATCGAAAATGACACGTTACGTTTAAATATAATATGACTAAATACATATAACTCGGCTAAAGATATATGACATTTACAGAAATTTTCAAAGGTTTTGAGTTGGAAAGCAAGTCCCCACTAGCTCAGTAATTAAGTTGCCAAAAGAATTGTTATCCCTTAACCAAAAAACTATTCGACAACCATAACCTTCATAGAATATTCCAAGGAAAAATCTGATTATTATTATTATTATTTTTTGATAGCTGCAGAATGGAAAATGAATCCAATCATTATTTAGTTATAATTAGAATGTCAAACATTATTCGTAGCAATGAATCTCTTCTATTTGGGACAAAGAAAACGAAAAAAATCCACTCTCTTCTCGTGTCATGCCTGAAAAAAAAACTCCACCAACCAGCAACCAACATTTATTGTGTCTGTGAGTGAGAGAGGGAGAGATCACTTTGTCTGAGCAGAAGATAGGGTTTGAGATTATTTGTCCCATCTCTCAATATCATTTTCTTGTTTAATTTGTCACGTCTGATTATTTTCAAAATTAATCTTTAAATTTTTATAAACGATTTTCTAACCCACTAGACGAGCTTAGCTGGTCAGATACGTACACACTCATAATTGAAGGGTCTTTTGTTGTTGACCCTTGCCATGTGTTTTTTTTTTTTTCATTATTTATCATCATTACGAGTTTTCTTCTTGAATTTTATATTTGTTTATAAAAAATAATTACAATCAATTTTTGCTATTTATATATAATCATCATATTCTTATAATGTACACCAACCAAATGGCAAAATAATAGTTTTTGCCAAAATTTAAGTGCCTACGACTCGACAACAAAGTTTAGAAGCTACGACATAAGAAAAATGACAGAAAAAGGTGAACTACTTGACAGTCTTATGCCATGATATGCCGTCCTTTAGTATTCTTAAACTACCGCACAGTCGTGTGGGAGTCACAAATAAATGTATGAATCTTAATTACATAATTGTCATCATTGGTGCTAGTGCACTACGTGTAAAATATACATGCCGTCCTGGTGCCAACCTAGCTAGTTGGGATTCTGGGTCATTCCATAGCGATATCTTCGTGTCCGTGGTTTTTTCCTTGTTTATGCTTACTGTCATCTCTTTATCTATATGGATATCCTTTTATTTCTTGTTTTCTCCGTGGGTTGGTGCCTTACCATACCTTTTGGGTAAATAGGAGGGATATAGCTCCTCCTATGTCCCTCAACCAAAAAAATCCACCTCTCTATTGAAAAATGCGGCGTTCCATTTTTTCACTTTTTAGTTCTCTTTTAATAAAGCTTTTACATTTAAAATCAAAACGTAAATCGAAGAAGAAAGTTTTGTGTTCCCATCCGTAGCACATGAACTGTGCTTACAGATAACGGAGGGATGAATGTTTTTTTTTTTTTTTTAATAAAGCTTTTACATTAAATTTTTTTTTTTGAAAGTTTTGTGTTCCCATCCATTTTTTCACTTTTTAACGATGGCGATCACGTGGCCAAGATTTTCGACACATGCGGAGGGTGTGATTGGCAAGTAATCAACTCTGCTTTGACTAATAGAAGATGGTATGCCACCAATCAGCGATTGCCAGATGGCCGTCAGATTATTGTTGGTGGCCACGGGTAATTTAATTATGAGTTTTATCCAACAATTTTGGCAATTGGTGCCTTTAATTTGCCAATTTTGTCCCAAACCAATGATCGGAATGAGGAAAACAATTTATATCCATTTGTTTTTCTAAATATTGATGGGAATTTGTTTATTTTTTCTAACAATCGAGCAATTTTGTTCGATTATGTAAACAATGTCATTGTGAAAAACTACACGCAGATACCCGATGGGAATCCAAGGTGTTACCCAAGTTCCGGATCTGCTGTTTTGCTTCCATTGAAATTAGCTCAGGTAGAATACTAACCCGATAAAGAAGAGACCTTCTACCTTATACTCAAGTTAATAACTATCTCGCTCTAGTTAGATCCGACCGATAACGTGGTTTCACCAGGTTAGATACTAATGAACCTTAGCCACTCCCCCTTTATCAGCTCTAGGACGCCCAAGACTGGCAGTCACTCCATCACGGCTCGAAACTGCACTTATAGACGGGCCCAAAGTCACCTTTAACCAAATACACCCATCTTATAGTTGGAGTCTTTGCATAAAGAATAACGGACCTCCAACCGACTACACTCACTCTCTAGTTGGAGTCCTTTCACAAAAACCACAACAACAATGGGCCCACGCCTTGATCAACACTTGTCACGACGGATACCAATATCAAGTTATCATCTTTTCAATTTACGTCACTACTTGTCTCTATATAATTCCACTACGTTATAATGTTCATCCAAATTCTCTTCTGCCTTGTTACAAGTGACATTCGAATCGGTGTTCCTAACGTTAACTCTAGGTTTCCCTTAACAAACTCAAGGTACAATTATGTTCACAAAGTTCCCTTATCAACCAAGGTTCAATACTTTTACGAAAATTTGACAGCACAACGGCTATAATATCAATAATCTTCTCGAGTAGCATGATGGCACAACGGCTATAATATCAATAATCTTCTCGAGTAGCATAATGGCCATACTCAGCATATCCAACAACTTCCAACACAAACCAGAGCAAACAAATCTAAATTGCATTTTACTATGTCATCAACATTGAGCTATTACATGGTCAAAATAGTAAAACATGGTCAAATGTAATAAATAGTGGTCAAGCAGTTCACACGAGATCCTACAGGGACCCGTGGACATAAGTCAAGTGTCGTGGATGCTTGTGCAGTGTCAACATGAGAATGGGATGTGATCTCAAATTTGGACAGTGACCAGTACTGTAGACAGATCAAAATTCTGAAATTTTCAAAATTTGATCAATAAGTCGCTTGAGTGGCCTAAGTTCGCTCGAGTAGTCTCCTCAATTCTAAATTCTGACAAAAGCTGACTTTTTTGGAATTAACAAGGTCGCTCTTTTTTTCAGAAACTTGCAACTTTCTGATTTCTGCAAAAACAAGTTGAATAAAACCCTAGATCATGCATATTGGTTCTAAAATTGAAATTAAACAACATGAATAAAATTCTACGGATCGGAAGGTAAAGAATCATACCTCAATTGAATATATTACATAAAAACAAGGATCAATGTGATGAAAATTGGACAGAACTTTGGCATAGGGTTTTTTTTTTTTTTTTTTGAAGAGTAAAATGGTATTGGATAAAGAGAAGAATTACAATCATAGGGTTTCTTCTTGTTCAAGAACAACTAACACCTTTCAATATGCTCTCTGATTCATGAATTACGCATAAACTATCTAAATTCCGAATGGTTTATATAGGGATTAAGGAAAAATCCCTCATAATTCACAAATTGATTTCAAAATAAATGTCATGAAAACTCCAAATTGAATTTCTGCATTATTGGTATTAATCCGTCATCAAATTCAAATTAAATATGTGCATTTGTCATCAAACCAAAGGAATCCAAGGCATTTCATTAGTTATTTGAAAAATCCCAAGTTAATGGCCATGGCAAACAAAAACCCTAAAAGATTCCAGTTTCAAGGTTGTTGTAATTCGATAGCTTGCTCGAGCACTCTGCGGTCGTTCGATTGGCCTCCCTAATATTTGAAATTCTAAACTTAATAATTAAAAAGACATAATTAAGTAATAAATAATAATTTTAAATCTTTATTAAAAATTATGAATTATTACATGATCAATGAACAGAGAGATCAAGTTATCTTTCCTTGTACACGATGATTCCTTCTGTCTTGTATGCCTGGCTGTAACAGGTATCCAATCTCCTCCAACTTGCTTCCCTTCTCTCTGTCCACCCTCCATGGCTGTTCAAATTTTAAAGGGCTTGAGATTGTGAAGCAAAATTGTTCCCACTAGCTCATTAATTATATTGCAGAATGGAAAACGAATCCAATAAACAGTTGGTTATAATTCGAATGTCAATCATTATTCGTTGCAATGAATCTCTTCGGAGTTCATTTGGTACAAAGAAAACGAAAACAAACCACTCTCTTCTCACGTCATGCCGGAAAAAAACTCCACCAACCGGCAACCACCATTTACAGTGCCGGCCCCGACATTTGGGTTGCCCAAGCCCGGACTTAAATCGATTGCCCACTTAATATTATTATGTCATAATAAAGTTACATTACATTTTAGGTTGAGGGTCCATTTGGCTTGTGGTTATTATTGGATTATTCACTGTTTAGTTTTTTGTCCTTATTTGAAATTTTTTTAAAATTTTTTGTTTTTCATCAATTTTTTGATGATTGTTGGTTCGTCTCGACAAGAGCTTTCAGAAAAGTTATCAATCATCGGCTACATTTGAAAAAAGTTCAGAAAAGACAAAAAATAAGTCAAAAACAGCGTCCGTATTGGCTTATTTTCGTCTTTAGTGATTTTTTTTAAACTTTTGGACATAATTTTATACTTTTTAGATTCCTTTCGTCGATACGAACCAATAATCCACGAAAAAATGACATAAAAATAACAAATACAAAAAAAATTTGAATAAAGACAAAAAATAAGCCAAAAATTTTTTTTTGGCCAAATAGGACCTGAATTATATAAAAAATTCAAATTCAAAATACAACCCCGGTCATTGTGCTTTATAATTAGCACAATCCAATTCAAAAAAAATAACTTATTCTTGCATTTTTTGAAACAAAATTTTCAACTAAATCATTGTAGTTTAACTTATTCAAGTATTCATTGTCAATTAAAATCATAGACAATTCACTTAAATTTTTCATGTGGCATGGTAGTCCTAATATATATTTTTATAAATTTTAACTTCGAAAAACCCTTCTTTGTCGAAGCAAGACAACTCACAATTTTTGTTTTTCATCTATTTTTGTGGGTTATTGGGTTGTCTCGACAAGAAATTTAAAAAAATAAAAAATTATGTTCAAAAATAAGAAAACTTAGAAAATACGAAACATAACAAAAACATGATATGTTTTAGTTTATTATTCATATTTAGTAAAAAAAAAAAGAATTAGCTTTCAGATATAATTTTATATTTTTTAGATTCTTTTTTTAGAGACGAACTAATATTTCACAAAATATGAATAAAAAATAACAAATACAAAATAAATTGGATAAAAAAGGTAATTAATCTATTTAAATACAACGATATACCAAGCGGTACAATAACTATAAATATATTTTAGGATATATTCTATTTAGGATATCTTGTTTTCTTTTTAGACAGTATAATATATACCAAAACTATAGTGATACATGTGTTATACATATTTAATATATTGTAGTCATATATTATATTTTATACAATGGGTTAAAAGTGAAAGTTGAAAAAAACTGAACGTATGTTAGTCTTTTATATGTATGTTAGTGTAACGTATTTAATATATTATGTACATATCTAAGTTCATCTACTATATGTTACATAACATATATATTAAATTCCATTACATTTATATAAGATATACATATCTAATATACTAAACACATGCTATTTCTCTCATTAGTTCAATTACTAGAATGAAAGTATATGTTTGTATTGTTATTTATTTAATTTAGTGGATTGCAAATATATATATTTTTTATTTAAATTTATATGACGATATTTTGATTTTTATGAAATAATTTCATAATGGTTGAAAGGAAATTTTTTAAAAATATATACTCTCAAAATTAATTTTGTTCACAACTAATTATTGAATTCAGAAAAAAATATTTCCAGTATTTTTTTTGACAAATGAACAAGTGAATTTTTAATTTTGTATAAGATTTTTTTGGTAAATGAACACACACAAGAATATATATTTCTTTTTATTTTACTTCACTTCACTTTAATTTTTTTTAGAACAATTTTCGCGTACAACTTTTTCGACAACTATACGGAGCCTAAGTGATGTAAGGGCTTGATCGATGATGTAAAGGAAATAGACAACTCTAAAATAATTTTTTTACAATATAATTAAAATATTTTTTTTATATTTACAAAAAAAATAAAAAATTGGTTGCCCCGCGCGGGGGGTTGCCCGAGCCCCAGGACTTGCGGGGCTTACCCCGGGGCCGGCTCTGACCATTTATTGTGTCTCACAGAGAGACAGAGAGAGAGAGAGAGAGAGAGAGAGGGAGGGAGAGAGAGGAAGAAGAGGGGGGGGGGGGGGGGGGGGGTAAGATCACTTGGTCCCACTGGTTCATTAATTTTACATTTTTTAATAAATGCTATCAATTTTTTTTGTTATTTATATATTATCATGATATTCTTACTCACTCCAACTAAATGGTAAAATAATTTCCCCAAAGTTTACGTGCCTGCGACTTGGTAACACAGAATACAAGCTACGACATAAGAAAAATGAACATAAAGTTAGGACAAAATTGATTATTTGGTGGTCTTAAGACATGATCACGTTGTGTTTCAGAAATCTTAACCACCACATAGTCATGCGGAATTCACAAATAAATATATGAATCTTAGGTAATTGTGTATTCATCACGGGTGTGCTTGTGCGCTATGTGTAAAATGTAATTTCATTCTGTAGTGATTGCCTTCATGTTCGTGGTCCCCTTAATCTTTATACTTTCATTTAGAGAGATTAATAAATTGCTTTCTTTATACAAACTGAATGGATTACAATGCCTTCTTCATCTATTATTCTAGCAGTGCCAAATTCCAAACGGTTACAAAGTTGTAACTTGAGCCATTATGATAAGCAATGGATCACCTTAGCTTGATCGAATATTGAGAAGTACTTGATCTTTATATATTTGTTCATATTATACTATATATTTATAAGCATGTGTAGTCACCTTAGTTTTCTCACTTTTCAATTCTCTTTTAATAAAGTTGATTTAACATTAAAACGTCAAACTCCCATGTTTATTGTTAAAATCGTAAGTTGATAAGAAATTTTTGTGTTCCTTAACCTTAATCTATCCTTATGGGGAACGAATGGATGAATGTTGAGGTGGCCATGACACCCATTAATAACCTTAATCTATCCTTAACTTTCTCTAACTTGTTAAAAAATATATAAAAGTCTCCTAATTAAGTTGTTGGTATAATATTCCTTCAAAAATATCAACTCTTTCCGCACGTTCTTATGTTACATATATAATTATAAGATAATTCTGACGTGTCTTATAGAAGGGACATAAATAGCAGTGATATATCTCCTCCTTCATATATCTTCACAACACCAACATATATCTATCTATCTTTGAAAGCAGCAGATACAAAGTCATGGCGCAAACTCAGTTTCTTTCCCTCTCTCTCTTCCTCCTAACATTCCTTGCTGCCGGCCCAATATCTCCGACTCTTACTGCTGCCGCTGGAGGAGGCAGCTGGGCGCTACTACAGTCCAACATCGGCAGCTCTGCCATGCACATGCAACTCCTCAACAATGACCGGGTTGTTATTTTCGACCGAACCGACTTTGGACCATCCAACATATCCTTACCCAACGGAAATTGTCGGATCGACCAAAACGACTTGAAGTTGAAAAACGATTGCACTGCTCACTCCGTCGAATTCAATGTCGCATTGAATAGTATCCGCCCACTCACTATCCTCACTAACACTTGGTGCTCCTCCGGCGGTGTAATGTCCGACGGTCGACTGTTCCAAACTGGAGGATTTAATGATGGCGATCATGTGGCCAGGATTTTCGACACCTGCGGAGGGTGTGATTGGCAAGAAACCAACTCCGCTTTGACTAATAGAAGATGGTACGCCACCAATCAGAGACTGCCAGATGGTCGTCAGATTATCGTTGGTGGCCGCGGGCAATTTAATTACGAGTTTTATCCAAAAACTTTGGCAACTGGTGCTTTTAATTTGCCCTTTTTGTCCCAAACCAACGATCGGAATGAGGAAAATAATTTATACCCATTTGTTTTTCTTAATATTGATGGAAATTTATTTATTTTTGCTAATAATCGAGCAATTTTGTTCAATTATGTAAACAATGTCATTGTGAAAAACTACACACAGATACCCGATGGGAATCCAAGGTGCTACCCGAGCTCCGGATCTGCTGTTTTGCTTCCATTGAAATTGGCTCAGGGAAATGCAAGTGGTGCTGAGGTTTTGGTGTGCGGAGGTACACCGCGAGGATCTTACACCCAAGCGACAAAGGGAAACTTTGTCGGAGCCTTGAACACGTGCGGGAGGATCACTATAACCGACCCATCTCCCCAATGGGTCATGGAGACCATGCCCACAGCCCGAGTAATGGGTGACATGGTGTTGCTGCCAAATAGCAATGTTTTAATTATTAACGGCGGGTCATCAGGGACTGCCGGTTGGGAGGATGGTAGGAACCCGGTTTTAAACCCAGTTGTTTATCGTCCTGATAACCTATTGGGGTCTCGGTTTGAGAGTCAAAACCCAAGCTCCAGGCCCCGCATGTATCATTCCACTGCTGTTTTGCTGCGTGACGGTAGGGTTTTGGTTGGTGGTAGCAATCCTCATGCGTATGATAGTTTTACCAACGGAGTTCTTTTTCCAACAGACTTAACCTTGGAGGCCTTCTCTCCATCGTACTTGGATATAGGATCTAATGATTTGCGTCCGAATATCATTTCACCCGTTTCTCACACTATCATCGGATACAACCAACTGATAACTATTCAGTTTACGGTGAATGGTATCATCAATGGAACTTTGGTCTCGGTAGCAATGGTTGCACCCTCATTCACCACACATGCATTTTCCATGAACCAAAGGCTTCTAGTGTTAGGTGGAGGGAATGTGACTACAATAGGAAACTCAACCTACGAAGTTGGGGTGACAACTCCGATTTCGGGTATTCTTGCACCATCCGGATTCTACTTGCTCTATGTGGTCCATCAAGATATACCCGGTGATGGTCTTTGGGTCCAAATCCAGTGACGTCTCTACTGTTTCAAGTAATCTTGCATACTTTTACTTGAATGCGTACAGTTCACTTCTTGAATCGCTATGAATTTAATTAATAATAATTTGCATAAAAAATCATTATATCAATTTTTAACTCGTAATATTTGAACAGAAACTAATAACATCGACCTTGAATTCATAACAATTGCATTGTTACGATTTTTCGCTTGATGTTATGAATTTTTAATGAAAATATTATTATGTCTATTCGAATGAAAACTTTATTTAAACAATCTTAAATTTCTATGCAAAACTTTATGAATTCAAAGCGATTTAACAAAGTTTAAACTGTACATGTCCAATTAGAGGTACATAGATTCTTTCACATTTGTTGAAAATTGTTTGTTTGTTTGTTTTTTTTTCTTCCTTTTGTAAGGATTAATGCTCTGATGTAATCAAAATTGTATATTCTTATGATTAAATAAAATTGTGGACCATTTGTTTTTTCCTTTTGAATTTGTCACATGATAATTACTAGTTTGCGAATGAAATGTCTGTCGTCTTTATATGTTGATTGATAATTAAATTGGCAACAGCTCATGCCAACCAGATATTATCCCTTGCATTTTAAAGGGATCAAAATTAGGAAACAGTGGTGTGGACTTAAAAATAATCTTTACAATTATCGTCCGTACAGTTTCGAAGTTATCCAAACATGGCCTTTAGAAAAGTAATTCCTAAAATATGGCGACCATACATTTATGACTATAATACCCTTCTAGCAGCATTGACTTTCATTTTGAAATAGAGTGACTTGCATCACAAAAAAGAATAACTTGCACCTTAAAGATAAACGACTTGCACCATAGTAGAATGACGACTTGCTGTTGGGTGTGTTTTGTTGTTTCTATAGGCTCATTTTTGGTTGGACTCTTGCCAACCAAAATGGGCAATCTCTCTATATGATCTTATTATCTTTGCTTAATATATGCATTGCTTTTCCAAAAAAAAAAAAAAAAAAAGTGGAACGACGACTTGCATGTCACTATTTGATAATTTTTTCAATGGTGCAAGTTATTCACTTTCAGGTGCAAGTCAATGCTGCCAGAAGGGTGTTATGGTCATAAATGTGTATGGTTACCATGTTTCAGAAATTATTGTTTTAAGGATCATATTTTTGATAATTTCAAAACTACAGATCATGATTGTGAGAATTATTTCCAGTCTATGCCACTGCTTTGTAATTCTCCCAATTTTAAAATCCCTTGCACTGACGTTTGACTTTTTGCTCACAAAACGTGGTAATTTGGGCTATTGGTGCTCTGTGCCAAATCTTTTTGGATAAAAACTTTTGTTTATAGTTTATTTTTTTTTTTTTATTGTCAAGGTATTCGGCTGGCTTTTAAAATTATTCTCAACTTAATAACAACTAGTTTTCGAAGGACCAATTTCACTGTCTACGTATGGAGGCACATTTAATTTCAATATCTCCCTGAAAAACTAAGAAGCATCAAACATTAAACATCACGAAACATCGATCACCAAAGAAAGAACCAATAGCAGCAACATGCCACTCGCAAATCAGTGATTCATCATCACCCACCAGCATGCCAGCATCACCCAACATCACCATCCCTCCACAAACAACATCACCCACCACCAAATTTTATTTTTATTCTAGAATGCCATAAATTATTGTTTTTTGATTGATAGAAAGAATTTATTAATTTATGAACTCTGAAAGTACGTAATCGAAAAAGGTAAAAAGGCACCAAGAAAGACGACATCACAACAGAGCGATCAAATCCCATATGATCACTCACCAACATCAACGATAACTCTGAAGCATTATCAGCATCAGAGCAAACATCTAGCCCAAACTTGAGGAATAGTTGTTTGAGACTATGATCTTTTGTAACAACTCATTTCCTGAACTGCTAGTGATCAAAAGAATTCTAAGATGCTTTCAATTCATGTCGGGCTAAAAATAAATTTCTCCAAGAGTTCAGGAAGATTGTGCATATATAGCAAATTGCAGAACTCAAAATTTACTTTAAAATATTCTACTACTTGAATTACTGACATGACTATTTGAAAAAAATCATAGAAACCTATAAAGTTGCAAGGCCGAGCTCTAAAAATACTTGGCAAAGCCAGGTTGAAGGGGAACTGAACCCTCCCTTTGATAATCGTTATTATTGGCATGTGTATGTAGTCAGCTCGGGATTCCGGTGCTCTACCCGCTGGCTACAGTGTTAGATGAATGTTATCTGGATTATTGTGTCGGTTCTTGAAAGGTTGAACAGTGAATTCAGTGGAGAAAATATCTGGATACTTGTTGGACTTTTTCTTCGGCACCATCAGAACAACCTAGCAAAGGCGCAGGTACAAACAAATAAGATTACCCACATAGAAAATTGACGTCTATCACATCGGCAAGATGGCTAACCAAAAGGTCACAGAAAGCTAACTAAGGGGGCAACTGATAGAGTAAGGTTGCAGGATAGGTTCGCTAGAAAACGGTGACAGGATGGTTATAGGCTCACTGCTCGAACGTGAACATTACCCAAAAGTTTAAAATCAAATGACAGAACGCGAAAATCGACCTAAAGTGATGAAAACTAAACGGCAAAGTTTGAAGTTACTTGGATTTGAGATTGAAGTCGAGGATGGATGGTTTACTGATGAAGATTATTGCAAAATAAAAAATGGCGATGGAAGAATTGCAGAGGGCTTGAGAGAGGAGAAAGGTGACTTTCACTCTCCACCAGGGCATATATACGCATGGGAGGTGAAGCATCACGTGCGAAACAAAGCGTTACACATCTGGACTGTTCGTTGTATACCACGTGGCAAGATCTTAAAGGACTAGTAATTAATATGCTCAAAATGGCATGTGCGTAGATGAAATAGCGGTCTGACATAGAACCAATTAGGAATTTCCATGGGTCAGCACAGTTGTAGCTTTATCAGTTCAGCCAATATGTCAATCAACTGTTGGCTAAGTCGACGCTTGATTGAGGGGCTATTTGGAGTGAGCCTAATTAATGGGTTGAACCAAACCCGAGCGAACGATGGAGAGGATGGGTTGAGCCCAAATGTATGGACTGTGTCAATAGCGTGGGGTTTCGACCGACGTGATGCCAAGCAGAACAAGATAAAGGCTAGGCTGAGCCTGAAATATATGGACCATTTCGGTAGCGTGGGGCTTCGACAGACTTACTACCGAACGGGCATCCTTGCGACAGCATGACCGAGCCACCATTCGGTTAGGGCAGTCAGAACCTTCTGGAGTAGTTGTTGACAGTACTCTCGTAAATTCACTAGCAAGAACGCGACATGTTTCTTATCAAAAAAAAAAAAGAACGCGACATGTGACCTAGTTTTTTGGGAACACCCGTACATGATAAAATACATAAGGAGTCTAAACGGCGTCGTTCAATTTCTGATGTAGTTAATTAACTATTGCAAAACTGACCCACACAGAATGCGAAGCGACAACATTCAATTCAGATGTATGGGCAGTTACTTCAACTGCCATGCATGCATACAAACGGAGGAAAAGAAAATGACAGAATGTGCACCATGAGCATAGGAGGAAGATAGGAGGGTGGCTGAAGTGGGGCAATTGCATTTGGCTCCTATATCGAAGGAAGGAAGATAACACAAGGTTTCAAGCAGAAAAATTTAGAGGAAGAAGCAGCATCTAACACTAGTGATCTATATATAGGACTAAGGATGGAAAGGAAAAAGAGGACGAACCCCACACAACTTATTATTATTATTATTTTTTTACAAATTAGTTTAATCTAGTATAACTGTAGTCGTAGCAGTAGTTGTACTTATCTTCATAAGTTTAGCCCGTATCCATAGAAGTAGTTCATAATCCTTAGTTCAAACCAACTTGGATCTTTTGTACTTGTCGGATGTAAATTTGTTTTAAAATTTATTATTCAAAGTCAGTTTGTTTCACATTCTCTATGATTGTTCATTTTTGTTTTCTGGTTTTGAGTCGCCACATGTCGATATTTTAGAAAAAATTTCTTCGTTGAGGTAAGAGAATAGATAACACAAATATTTGGTGATTATTGGTTCCACTATCACAATTATTAGCTTTTTTGTTCTGAAAAAGCTAGTTACACTCATTTTCTGGCACGCTCGGGCATCAACTTTGCTCTAGGAGATATTGGAGCCAACAGTGGCAGGAGGCATTAATAGGAAACTGTATTGTTTTGGAAAACTCTTTTTTAGAAAATTCTTATTCTCTAAGGTCTTGTTTGATTCGCGGATTAGTGCGCGGAATTGTACTATTCGTGCATAATCCCACGCCATCCCATGTTTGTTTCTATAAAACAAAATCAAGACAAACAATCTTTGGATTATTATAATATCCATATATGGGGTACTATTTTATCTTGGACGAGGAGGTGAGATTCATTTAATTCCGTCTAGACCGACAATTGCTCCACAACCTTCATCACGCCACCTCCACCACCCTCATCGCAACATATGTATATCCACACAATTTCAGCAAAACATCTCTATTTAAAATACTAGACATCCGAGTAGGATATCTTGAAAATAATTCAATCCAAATCAAACATATAATTAGTTTTGATTGATATTAAAATAATACCATGACAAACAATCCTAACACTATTAGTCCAAGGAGCTAATTTTACTCCGTGAATCAAACGAGGCCTTAGATTAAACCAAATTTGGTAGTAACTAGGCAATAGGGAAAGATTACAAGATGATTTATTACCAAAATAAGGCGTTTGATGACTAATAAGGGCTGATTTGGCCAAACTAGATTATCCGGATTATCTAGATTATTTGGGGTTTTAATCTAGCCCATTTGGGCTAAATTATTTACCCAAATAATCTGGATTAATCTAGCTCCAAACACAACATAACCAACATATAAAAAATAATTTAGTTCAAACACTTTGAGCTAGATTATTCCGTCCGGCACCCAACATAATCCAACAATCCAATAATCCCATAATCTAGTTACGCCAAATGGACCCTAAATATGAAATCGTAAAGCAAGATCAGAATTATGTATGTATATATACAACTTTCTAAGCTCGTCTAGTTGGTTAGAAACCTGTTTTTCAAAAAAATTAAAGATTAGTTTCAAAAGTAATCAGACATGACAAAACAAGAAACTGATACCAAAGAGATGTCATGACTAATAATCTCAAATCCTGCCTTGTGCTCATAAAGTTGATTTCTCTCTCTCTCTCTCTCTCTGAGACACAAGAAATGGTTGCCGGTTGGTGGAGTTTTTTTCCAGCATGACAGGAGAAGAGATGCATTCGCAGGATGATGCATTGTTTTTGCTAACTGGTAAGATTTCGTTCTCTTTGTACCAAATGATTTTATTTGGCTTCATTTCTTTAGTGTTTGACATTTGGGTTCGTTGCATTCTCCAAGAAACAGGTTTTTCGAATACCTTTTTTAGTTAAGGGATAAGAATTCTTTCTGCCAAGTTAATTAATGTGCTAGTTGGGACCCATTGCCAAAAGTTTACCCAAAAAAAAAACTCTTTAAAAATTGTTCCGAAGCTTGGTTTTTTAAATGTAGTGCCGTACATTTATTATGAGTTGAATTTAAGACTTCAACAACATTTATTAATGCTCTCCCAAGAAGATGATGATCAAACTATATATGTTAATTAATATATATTATCAGTACCAACTAATTTGGTAATACACATAATTAAGATGTGCCATTAGTTGGGGAAAAAGAAGATACTCCCTCCGTCCCGAAATTGTTGTCCATTTCTTGGGATTCTAAATTTTAAGAGGTCAAAAATATTGCACTCCAAAAAATTATCTTTCCAAAACTGCCCCTCAAATTCAAACTACTCCAGGTTTAAAATGGAGGGCGGAAGAAATTTGAATGGGTGGTACAAATCCCTCCAAAAAGGCAGTACAAATTTGAACGGATTTTACTGTTTCACTGTTTTTTTTTTTTTTTTTTTTTGAGTTATCAGGTCAATCCCAAGAAGGGTAAAAATGGCATTTCAAGACATATTGTACATTGACTTTTTGAAATGGACAAAAATTTTGGGACATCAAAAGGTGGGGAAAGTGGACAACAAATTCGGGACGGAGGGAGTAATATAATTTGGAGATGATTATGAAGAATAAAAGGTAGAGCAGATATACACATCACACGCCTAAGTAACTTACCAAGATTTTCAATTACCTAAAATTATGCTCCTCAGAAAATGCCAACCCTCAAATGAACTGGAATTGAAGCCCTAGCTCGTAATATGATCATAGCTTAGGAATAATTTTCAAAGAGTTTTTTTTTTTTTTAATATTTTGGCAGGAAATTTCAAAGGGTTTGAAATTGGGGAGCAAAATGGGTCCCCACTAGCCCATTAATTAAGTTGCAGAAAGAATTCTTATCCGTTGACCCAAAAAAATATTCGACAACCATAATTAAGCTTAGGCAAGCGATCTGGTTTGGTCCGGTTTAAAAGAGAAATTCAGATCAAATCGGAAATTTCGGTTTACGATTTTTCAAACAAAATGCGAACCGAATTATTTCGGTTTGGTTGTATTGTATCGAGCCAAATTTTAAAAAAAATGGGATTTTTTTGATTAAAAAGTAACATTTGAGCCATTAAAGAGTTAAGTCCAACATAAAAAAATATGTTGCAGAAAACTAAAAAATATAGATTAAAAAATAAAAATTACCCAAAAATACAGATGATGAAACAAATACAGCTTACGAAAGTTATAAATCATAACAAAAAACCAAACCGATCTGGAAACTAAAACCGAACTAAAATTCTCTAACCAAATCGAACCGAACCAGACCAATCGAGCTAAAAATTAAACCAAACCTTCCTGTTCGATTCGGTTTGATGGTTTAGGCTTACACTCAAGGAAAAATCTCATTATTGGAGAATGCAATACGAATCCAATCATAAGTTATAATTAGATCATGTCAAACACAAACAAATGAATCCACATAAAATCATTCGCTACAACGAAAATGGAAATCCTACCAGTTTTTTAGAATGTCAAACATAAAAAAAATGAAGCCGACTAAAAACACTGCATTCTCCCTCAAAACATTTCTTCTCCTGTCATGCCGGAATAAAACTCCACCAACGGGCCACCAATTATTGTGTCTCACACAGAGAGAGAGAGAGAGAGAGAGAGAGAGAGAGAGAGAGAGAGAGAGAGAGAGAGAGAGAGAGAGAGAGAAATTGATCAATATTCTATTTTTTTGAAGAAATTAATTTCAATGAAAGCTAGGATTTTCGAATATTTGTCCCATCTCTCTGTTCAATTTTCTTGTTTTGTTCGCGCTTTTACTTTTGAAATTAATCTTTAAATTTTTGACAAGGGATTTTCTGATCAACTAGACGAGCTTAGCTAGTCAGATACATAATTGAGGGGTTTTTTGTTGCCGATCCTTTCCATGGGTGTTTTTTTCATTACTTATCATGATTATGAGTTTTCTTCTTGAATTCTACATTTTTCAATATATACGATCAATTTTTGTTATTTATATATTATCATATTCTTATAATTCTTATATTACATACTTCAACCAATTGGAAACATTATAGCATTTGCCAAAAATATTTAAGTGCCTACTTCTCGACAACAAAGGATACAACTACATAAGGAAAGCAACACAAAGTTGGGACACCAACGCTGGCAATGGTGTCAAAAAGTTGGCGCCCTTTTCCCCCAAAATGGTGTAAGTACAATTGCCGACTAAATCAGGTTTAGTCGGGAAAAGTCACACCAACGCCGACCAAATCTTTAGCCCACAATGGTGTAATGCCAACGGCAGCCAAAATATTTAGTCAGCAAGGTGTAACAACGGTGACTAAAAAATTGCTGACTAAACATTTAGTTGGTAGTGGTGTCAAAAAATTGGCGCCTTTTTCTACCAAAATAGTACGCGTACAATTTCAGACTGAATCAGAATTTGGTCGGCATTGGCGACTATTTGGCCGACTAAAAGTATTTAATTGAGAAAAGTAAGTTTTTGGCGACCAAATTTAATTTGGAATAGTAACACAAAGCTGGGACAAAAGTGAACGATGTAGTGGTCTTACGACATGATCACGTCGTGTTTCAAAATTCTTAACCATTGCTCAGTCGTGCGAGATTCACAAACAAATGCAAGAATCGTACATAATTGTGTATATGTTACGTGCCAACCTAATTAGGATTTTGGGCCGTCCGTTGTGATGCATTCATGCCCGTGGTCCCTCTCATATTTGTAATTTATATTCAGAGATCAATAAATTATACATACATGTGAACAAATAAAACAAATGCGGATGTACAATAAGTGATCAGTTGGGAAACCATTTTTCTTATTCACCAACCAGACAATGGATGTATACATACATGTGTACCTATATAGCTTTGACTTTGAGAGATAGTATGTAATAATTCACGCATCTGTGTCTTGTGGCGTGGGGTATAAATAGGAGTGATATATCTCCTCCTTCATATATCTTCCTCCTAGCATTCCCTTCCAAAGCAGACACTCCCCACACCCCTCCAAAAAAACAGACACAAAGTCATGACACAAATTCAGTTTATTTCCCTCTCTCTCTTCCTCCTAACCTTCCTTGCTGCCGGCACGGCTGTCACTGCCGCCGCAGCAGGAGGTAGATGGGCGCTACTACAGTCCAATATCGGTATTTCTGCCATGCACATGCAACTCCTCAACAATGACCGGGTCGTTATTATCGACCGAACGGATTTTGGACCATCCAAGATATCCTTACCCAATGGAAATTGCCGGATCGACCAAAACGACTTGAAGTTGAAAAACGACTGCACTGCTCACTCCGTTGAATACAACGTTGCATTTAATAGTATCCGTCCACTCACTGTCCTCACCGACACTTGGTGCTCCTCCGGCGGTATAATGCCCGACGGCCGACTATTCCAAACGGGAGGATTTAACGACGGCGATCACGTGGCTAGGATTTTCGACACGTGTAATGGAGGGTGCGATTGGCAAGAAATCAACTCCGCTTTGACTAATAGAAGATGGTACGCCACCAATCAGAGACTGCCAGATGGTCGCCAAATTATTGTTGGCGGCCGCGGGCAATTTAATTACGAGTTTTATCCAAAAACTTTGACAACAGCTGCTTTTGATTTGCCATTTTTGTCCCAGAGCAACGACCGAAATGAGGAAAACAATTTATACCCATTTGTTTTTCTAAATATCGATGGAAATTTGTTTATTTTTGCTAATAATCGAGCAATTTTGTTCGACTATGTAAACAATGTTGTTGTGACAAACTACCCGCAAATGCCCGATGGGAATCCAAGGAATTACCCAAGCTCCGGATCTGCTGTTTTGCTTCCATTAAAATTAGCTCAAGGAAAAGCAAATGGTGCTGAGGTTCTAGTGTGCGGAGGTACACCGCTAGGATCTTACACCCAAGCGACAAAGGGGAACTTTGTCGGAGCTTTGAACACATGTGGAAGGATCACTATAACCGACCCGTCTCCCCAATGGGTCATGGAGACCATGCCCACGGCTCGAGTCATGGGTGACATGGTGTTGTTGCCAAATGGAAATGTTTTGATCATTAATGGTGGGTCAGCAGGGACTGCCGGTTGGGAAGATGGTAGGAATCCAGTTTTAAGCCCGGTTGTTTACCAACCTGATGTCCCGATGGGGTCACGGTTTGAGAGCCAAAACCCGAGCTCCACGCCTCGGATGTATCATTCCACCGCTATCTTGCTACGTGATGGTCGGGTTTTGGTTGGTGGTAGCAATCCTCATGCCTATGATACTTTTAACGGAGTTCTTTTCCCCACAGACTTAAGCCTGGAAGCCTTCTCTCCATCGTACTTGGATCCAACATTCGCAAATTTGCGTCCCACAATTCTTTCTCCCGCTCCTCATGCTAAGATTAGGTACAACCAACTGATAACAATTCAGTTTAGGAATAAGGGTATAGTCGATGGAACTTTGGTGTCGGTATCAATGGTTGCACCACCTTTCACCACACATGCATTTTCCATGAACCAAAGGCTTCTAGTGTTAGGTGGAGGGACTGTGACTGCACTAGGAGGGTCAAACTACGAAGTTAAGGTGATGACTCCGGTTTCAGGTAATCTTGCACCATCCGGACACTACTTGCTCTTTGTGGTCCATCAACAAATACCTAGTCTTGGTCTTTGGGTCCAAATCCAGTGACGCCTTTACTGCTTCAAGTATGCCACCCTGATGCATACAGTGTGCATAAGAATTGTATTTTTTTTGCTTTCCAGTTTTTCTTGCTTTTATTGTAAGGACTAATGCTCTGATGTCATTGGATTTGTATTTTGTATTTATTAAATAAAATTGTGGGACCATTACTTTTTTGTTTATTAATTTTTTGGATGATAATACTTAAAGAGAATTACTAGTTTGTGAACTGTGATTTTATGTTAGTTGATAATTAAATTGGAAAACCCTATACCATTCTTATTGTATCCCTTCATTAGTAGAAAATTTTAAATTATCTGTATAAAGGATTGGTCGTAGTTTGGGCAGAATTAATTGCCTTACATGGCAATCCTTAAGCCAATGGTTTGTGGGTGGAAGATAGGAGAATTTTGGTTAAGAATGAACAATTTAACCTAAACAAAAACCCTTTCCATCACAGAAATAGGACAAACAACTATGGAAGGGAAGGAAGTCTCATATATAGGGCACAACAATGAAGATGGGAAAAAAAATAACAAGGATGGGGAGAATCTAGTGGACAAGGAGCACAACAGAACAACATAAACAAATTTACCATTACATCCAACTCTGTTTGGTGTGTGTGTGTTGGGGGGTGTTGGGGGGGGGGGGGGGGGGGGGGGGGTGGGGGGCAAAAGAAGAAAACCAAACAATGGTCAATAATAGAGCAATACACATACTATCAAAGTAGCACCATGGGGAAATGCTTGGCTATATAGAAGCGCAGTGGCAAAAATGCTGAGGAAAATAGAGCTCACAAAACTCAAGGAGATGCTAAACAAAGAAGGGGCCAATGATGCACAAACCAGAAGTATGGGAGAAAAATATATCCTTTTCAAATTTTCGATATAAGAGAGCAGAGATGAAGCTTGGGAAGGAGAGATTGCTAATTTGGAGAGATACACTTGAATTTCTTGCACTGGAATGCCATTGAATACTTGGAACACAGATACATTCAAAAGGACGGCAGAGATATGGGGAGATTTCAATTGGACGAGGCAACATTTACACCATCATCATTTGCGTATCAGCAAAAGTTGATTAACGTTTCGTCCTAATTTCCACATAAGGGACAAAAAACCTGACTTCCACATCAATTCTTCTTCTTGAAAGCTCTGACATGGTTAACATCCTGCACTTCAACCTTTGGAGGGGCTAAGTTGTGCAATATAATCGGCCTAATTAATATGATTGTGCTCTTCCCATGAATCACAAGAAGATTTGACTGAGAAATATCCATTGGAATCCCATTTCCATACAGGGAATCATCCTTTGATCGTTCAAACTGATAGACTGTCAACAATTGTTTCAGATTCTGCAATAGTTTTGCTTCCCTCTCTGAGGTTCCTTCTAAATTTCAGGTTCCATTCTACAAAATGATATGGATTCATGACATCTTTGATCAAAGCATTCTTCTGGGAAGATAGGAGATATGGGTGTGTTTGGTTGAGTGTTTCTAAAACGATTTTTAGAAAAAAAAAAAAAATTCTGAGATATTGTTTGGTGCAAGTGTTTTAGAAGAAATTTAGAAGTTAAATTTTTTTGGCATTTTCGAGATGTTCTCTCTCTCTTCTTTTATAGAGAAATGAATATTTTTTGGGAAAAAGTTAAAAATGTTTAAGAAAGTTAAAAATGTTTGTGCGTCCATGACTCCTGATATCCTGTTGATGCATTCACGTTGGCTGTGATAAGTAATACGTATTCAATGGGTAGGCAAGTAGATATGCTTGGCGGAGCATGAATTTATGCACCCTAGTATGTCATATGCCATCAAAAATCGTATTTTGAGCCACGTAAATACAATTGTGCTTACATTTGTATTATTTTCAAAAATTAACAATGATTTTTTGTGAAAAAGGATAATTGATGGCAGGTACGTAGTTCTATGTCGTGTTTGGCGATCAGAGGCTTGGGATCCATGCCTTTTGGAACGAATGCAACGCTGAAGTATCTAGATGTAGTGGTTGCCGTCATAGGAAATTCAGCAGTTACGGAGAAGCCAACATCGCGTTCATGGCGTACGGATAGAGAGCAAGCAATCTACACTCACACTGGTCTGCTGCACGATCCCACCTATGAATGTAACTCTGTGGTTGCCAAAGCACCAACGATGGACAATGTCATCAACTCTTATTATTTTTATTTTTGATTTTCTTTTAGGTTTCGCGTGGATAATACGGTAGACTTTACGTTGTACTGAATGCTATGTGTAAAAATTTTCACATTGTTACATAATAATAAACGTTGAGGTTAGGCCAGTATTCATTAATATCAAGAATTGGAAGGTATCATGTTTGCAAAATTGTTCTAGCTTGGGAGTTATAAGGTCCGTCGATTTCGACCAATTTATTTTATTTTGACACCATAATGGGTTGTCAAATATCATGTAAAAATAATATATTAATTAATAAGTACAAAAGTATTTTAAATTAAACTAAAAGAAATATTCCATTTACATACAATTTTTAGGATAACAAGTCATTTTTAATAAAATTACCCACTGCAAGGGCAAAAATATCAAATAACCTAAATTTGGTTTAACACACCTTCTAATCCACCCATATAAGACCCCAACCATACCATGTCTTAAATAGTCCCTCCCCTCTAATTATAAAACTCAACCAAATACCTTCTTATTTAACACTCACATTTAGTCGTCCCTCCTCTTATTTAATACTTCTTCTAATTTAACACCTCCAATTTTAATACTCCATCGAAATTGGCCATAAGCAGTTACCAAGTTGTACTATGTACCAAGCACATGTAGTTACGTGTCAAGTCTTTTTTAATTAAAAATTAAAAAAATCCACCTGATCACATAAAATTAAGTAACCTTCAATTTTTTTATTTTTACTTTAAATTATCTTTCAATAGAATTTTTACATTGACATCAAAGCGTAAATTGATGAAGAAATTACATCTCATATATATATTTAATATTTTTTATATAGTCAAGATATCCAGCTGGCTCTGGGATACACCAACCTATTGTTGACCAGTGCTCAGGAGACCAATCTCACGTTTACTTATGGAAACCCTATTTAAAGTCAGAGTTTTGCCTTGTATGGATGGACGAATTTTTTTTGTGTTCCTTGTCAATTCATTGAGATCTTCACCACCAAATCAACCCATTGAGATTCTCATATATATATATATATATATATATATATATATATATATATATATATCTAATATTAAAATCGCAATTTGACAAAGGAATTTTTGTGTTCCCATTAGACATAACACCCTTGAATTCTTAAAAAATGATTAAAATATTCTCAACTTTCCCTAATTGGTTAAAATATATAAAAGTCTCCTAAGTTTTTGACATTGTTTTATCATAATTATAAGATAATTTCACGCGTCTTCTGGCGTGTGGTATAAAAAGGACTGATATAGCTCCTCCTTCCTATATCTTCACAAGACCAACATTCCTTGCCGCCGCCCATTACGTCGGACTCTCACCGCCGCCGCGGGAGGCAGCCGGGCACTACTACAGTCCAACATCGGTATCCCTGCCACGCACATGAAACTCCTCAACAGTAACCGGGTCGTAATTCTCGACCGAAACGAAGGTTCTGAATTTCTTACATGCAGAGTCATTAATCAAAGCAGACATATAAATTAACTGTGGACACACATTCTATAATCCAAGCATTCCGTTTTAATGGAAAACCCATACTCTTGCAAGACTCATTCAAGAAAATCCAATCGACACGATCATGCGCTATTTTAAAATCCAATTTGAAAATAATTTCTGGTTGATGGGAAAGTTGCCAACAGTGGATGACCTCATTTGCTATTAGTATTCCCTCTAAAATTTGTTTCCCACCGACAAAAGGGATTAAAGATATGAAAGTATTGTTGTTGTTTTTTTTTACAGTCGAGATATCCAGTCGGTTTTGGAATTACCCAAACCTATTACCGACTAGTATTCGGGTGATCAATCCCACCGTCAACTTGCCAGGGCCTCATTTAATGCTAGGGCGTTACCCTGTATGAACTGGTCCCATAAGAGTTGATATATAATACCTAACAGATTTTGAACTTGAAACCTAGGAGGGAGCATATATACCTCTAAGTTCAAAGTCTTGACTACCAGGTCAATCCCTTGGGGTTGATATATATGCATGAAAGTATTGTTAATACCTCTCACCACACTGGACTGTATTGGCCCTATTTAACATAGGGGTGCACAATGGCGCATGATAGTCGGGAATTGGGTGCCAACTTAATTGGGTTGTGATTTCTCCGTTGTGACGCTATTTTCTTTGCGCCCCCTGTAATCCTTGTATCTTCATTATGAGCTTAATAAAATTCTCTTTTGATGATAAAAAAAAAAAACTCATGTTTTGTAAATTTGCATCCCTTCTTGATAGCCGAAGTATCTGGCCAGCTTTGGTTATGCCTAACCTGTTACCGACTAGTTCTCAAGCCCTGAAGCTAACGACCAGACAAACCTCCAATGATTCTAAGTATGTAGTTCCCAAGTTTTGAGTACATAATATCTAGGTTTACAGCTCATTCCAATCTCCACTTGAGCTATCCCTTGGGGTTATAATGCATGTAGCTTCTTGGTTATTCTACCCTTACCTCTGTTTTCTCCCAAACCTCTTGTTCTATTTTCATGCATCAATGAACCTAAATGGTTTAGGTCCCCAGTCAAGTTTCTCATCTGTAATCAAGATGGAACAATTCACAAATTCATCTGAACACAAAAATCTATACAGCCTACTCTAGATGGGGGTTTCCTGCATATTTGACCAAGTGATCAAATTTCTTCCACTCATTGGAAGGTCAATCGGTTCCAAAGAATCAACGAAGTTGGAGAAAGCTTTCATTCCCCTAGATATGACTTTGCATCCTGATTTTTTTTGCTCTGCCAATTTTTTTTTATATTAATCTTTAAATAAAGAGTACAAAGACTAAAAGGCACCTACGAATTTGCATCTTGATCTTTTACCCGTATCGTTTTGATTTCGTCGAATACACCATGGTATTGCGGATATAATGTTTGCTAAGGATGCTACTCTGCTTTTGAAATACCTCCAATTGTTCCACATAGTTATTAAGCCTCCTTATTCCATATATAAATTTCGGTTTAGACGTGTGTAGTGTGTACCGTGAAAAAGAGAAATTTTATGCTTGTTGTTAGTTATGATATATTTTATGATTCACATGCTATGTGTTATGTATTTTTTATGATTCAATTTATGTGCATAATTTTTTGTTCATTTGGTATGATTTTTTTATAACTTTAGCCCGAACGAAGAACATAAGTGGTTGCTTGGGTTGGAAGATTCAATTCATGTTTGTACGGCACTACATTTAAAAAACCCAGCTTAGGAATAATTTTCAGAGAGTTTTTTATTTATTTTTTAATGGTTTGGCAGGAAATTTCAAAGGGTTTGAAATTGGAAAGCAAAATGAGTCCCAATTAGCCCATTAATTAAGTTGGCAGAAAGAATTCTTATCCCTTAACCAACAACATTAATATTCGACAACCATAACCTCTAATCATCGGAGAATGCATTACGAATCCAATCATAAGTAGTTATAATTAGAATGTCAAACACAAAAAACAAAGCCAACCAAAATGACAGTGAAAAACTGTGATTAAATCTTGTCACTTTTAATTACGGCACAATGAACCACGGTTTGAAAATTGTGATTACAACATAAAGATCACGTTTTATCTATTATTCTAGTAGTGAGGCCTGGTGATAATAACACATAATAAAATTATGTTATGGCGTTAGTCCATGACATAACGAATTTCAGCTTACACATCACGTGCTATAACCTATAAATCCATTTGTCAGATTGGTTTGTTGTAAACGAATTTCAGCTTACACATCACGTGCTCGTTTTGTGCGCATGATTTTTTGTTCATTTGATACAATTTTTTTATAACCTTAGGGCAATGCGGTTTGCTTCAGAACTTGTTAGGAGGGTGAAACTATATGTATTTTCTTCTCCAAGATGACATCTTACCACCTTTTAAGTTTTTTTTATCTTATCTTGGAATCAAGTTAATTAGGCTTATGTGAAGTCTTTTTTTAATCTTTGTAAGCAACTCTTCAAATGATTAATATACATCTTTCATTTTGCTGAGTAAAAAAAAGATTTCGTTAATTTTTCTAGGGCACTACATTTAAAAAACCAAAGAATTCTTATCCCTTAACCAAAAAAATATTCGACAACCCTAACCTTCATAGAATATTCTGAAGGAAAAACCAAATTCTTGGAGAATGCAATGAATCGAATCATAAGTTAGTTATAATTAGAAGGTCAAACACCAAAGAAATGAATCATTTTGGTACAAAGAAAACGAAATCCTACCAGTTACCAAAGACAAATGCATCATTCGTCAACATTATTCCTCGTAATGCATCTCTTCTCCTGTCATGCTGGAAAAAAAAACTCCACCAACCAGCTGCAACCATTTCTTGTGTCTCTGAGAGAGAGAGAGAGAGAGAGAGAGAGAGAGAGAGAGAGAGAGAGAGAGAGAGAGAGAGAGAGAGAGAGAGAGAGAGAGAGAGAGAGAGAGAGAGAGAAATCACCTTTATAGCAAGTGCAATAGAAAAAAAAAAAAAAAAAAAAAAATTGAAAAATTGATCAAATATTATATTTTTTTGAAGAAATTAATTTGAGCAGAAACCAGAGGTTGAGATTATTTGTCCCATCTCTTTCTATCATTTTCTTGTTTTGTCACGAACGATATTGTAACCAACTAGACGAGCTTAGCTAGTCAGATACATACACACTCCTATTTAAGAGTTTTTTTTTTTTTTGTCGTCGTCGATGCTTGCATATGTGTTTTTGTAGACTTGTTTTTTATAATCAATCAGAGTGTCCGGATCAACTTACACGCCCCTCGACTAAGCTCTGGTGGACCAATTCTATAGTCCGCTAGCGGGAAAACCAATTAAAGTCAGGGCAAATTAATCTTTGTATGAACTAATTCCGAATGAGTTAATGGCATTTGAGAGGTTTCAAACATGAGACTTTAACATGTAACAAACTCTTATGTCTCAACTCTTAACCACCAGTCCAACGCCTTAATTGTGATTTTTTCATACATATCATCGTTAAGAGTTTTCTTCTTGAATCTTACATTTTTATCATATATTATAATATTCTTGCGTACTCTAACCAAATGGAAATTTAAGTGCTTAGGACATAAAGAAAAATAACCCAACGTTGGGACAAAGGTGAACTATTAAGTTGTCTTATGACACAAACATGTTGTCTTTAAAAAATTTTAATTGCCACACCGTCATGTAAGATTCACAAATAAATGCATGAATTTTACGTCATTGCTTATTCATTTCGAGTACTACGTAAAACACAAAAGTCGACCGTATACCAACTTATAGTTTGAATTCTACGGGGCGTTTCTTTTGTGATACCTTCATGCCTGTGAACCCTATATTCTTCATAATCTATATTCAGAGATTAACAAATTTCTTTCTTTGCTATGAAAAAAAAAAGAAAATTGTTTGCATACATAGATTATTCTGTAACATTTTTGCACCAACCACAAGTAAATTCTGTAATTGATCCCGATCCCAAGCGGTTACAAAGTTGTACTAAGCATGTGTATTTACGTGTCAAGTCTTTTTTATTTAAAAAACTATGAATAATCAGAACAAAATCTTGCTCATCATATATAGAAAAAATGGCCTTCAATTTTTTTTAATTCAAATAATCTTTCAATAAAATTTTCACGTTCGTCATCAAACTGTAAATTAATGAAGAAATTGCACTCCACTATTTAATGTTAAAATTGTAGTTCGATAATGGATTTTTGTGTTCCCATTCATTATAGAGGAATTGAGCTTATAGGGGACACGACACCCTTCAGCTCTTAAAAAATAATTAAAATATCCTTAACTCTCTCCAAATTTTTATAATATATAAAAGTCTCCTTATAAGTCTGGTGGCTTGTAGTATAAATAGGAGTGGTAGAGTTCCTCCTTCCTACATCTTCACAAAACCAACATATATCTTTGAGAAAAATACAGACACAAAATCATGACGCCAAATCAGCTTCTTTCCCTCTCTCTCTTCCTCCTAACATTTCTTGCCGCCGGCCCATTAAGCCGGACACTCACCGCCGCTGCAGGAGGCAGCTGGGCGCAACTACAGTCCAACATTGGCATCTCTGCCATGCACATGCAACTCCTCAACAATGACCAAGTTGTTATTATCGACCGAACCGATTTTGGACCATCCCAAATATCCTTACCCAACGGAAATTGCCGGATCGACCAAAACGACTTGAAGTTGAAAAACGACTGCACTGCCCACTCCGTCGAATACGACATCGCATCGAATAGCATCCGTCCACTCACTGTCCTCACCGACACTTGGTGCTCCTCTGGCGGTATAATGCCCGACGGCCGACTAGTCCAAACGGGAGGCTATAACGACGGCGATCATGTGGCCAGGACTTTCCAGACATGTGGAGGGTGTGATTGGCAAGAAATCAACTCCGCTTTGACTAATAGACGATGGTACGCCACCAATCAGAGACTGCCAGATGGCCGCCAAATTATTGTTGGTGGTCGCGGGCAATTTAATTACGAGTTTTACCCTAAAACTCCAGCAACCGGTGCTTTTAATTTGCCACTTTTGTCCCAGACCAACGACCTAAATGAGGAAAATAATTTATACCCATTTGTTTTTCTAAATATCGATGGGAATTTGTTCATTTTCGCTAATAATCGAGCGATTTTGCTCGATTATGTAAAAAATGTCGTTGTGAAAAACTACCCGCAGACGCCCGATGGGAATCCGAGGAATTACCCAAGCTCTGGATCTGCTGTTCTGCTTCCATTGAAACTAACTCAAGGAAATGCAATTGCTGCTGAGGTTTTGGTGTGTGGGGGTGTACCGCGAGGATCGTACACCCAAGCAACAAAGGGAAACTTCGTCGGAGCCTTGAACACGTGTGGGAGGATCACTATAACTGACCCGGCTCCCCAGTGGGTCATGGAGACCATGCCCATGGCTCGAGTCATGGGTGACATGGTGTTGTTGCCCAATGGCAATGTCTTGATTATTAACGGTGGGTCAGCAGGAACGGCCGGTTGGGACGATGGTAGGAACCCGGTTTTAAACCCTGTTATTTACCAACCAGATAACTTAGTGGGGTCCCGATTTCAGACTCAAAACCCGAGCGCAAGGCCCCGCATGTATCATTCCACTGCAATTTTACTAGCTGACGGCCGGGTTTTGGTTGGTGGTAGCAATCCTCATGCCGTTGATACTTTTACCGGAGTTCTTTTCCCCACAGACTTAACCTTGGAGGCCTTCTCTCCATCGTACTTGGATCCAGGATCTCAGAATTTACGTCCAAATATTATTTTACCCGCTTCTCATGCTAAGATCGGGTACAACCAACTGATAAAGGTTCGATTTACAGTGAATGGCGTGATCAATGCAAATATGGTCTTGGTATCAATGTATGCACCCTCATTTACCACACATGCATTTTCCATGAACCAAAGGCTTCTAGTGTTGGGTGGAGGGCCTGTGGCTACGGTAGGAACGTTAACCTACGAAGTTGCAGTGACGACTCCGATTTCGGGTAATCTTGCGCCATCCGGATTTTATTTGCTCTTTGTGGCCCATCAAGGGATACCAAGTCCTGGTCTTTGGGTCCAAATCCAGTAACATCGATCTCTATTGGTTCAACTACTCTTGCACTCTTCTACTTGGATGCGTACGGTTCATTTCTGTGGATCGCTATGAATTTAATAACATTTGCATTGAAAAAACATTACATCAATTTTCTACTAGTAATATTTGAACATAAACTAATAATATTCATGACCTTGAATTCATAACAATTGCATTGCTATGAATTTTTGACTTGATGTTATGGATTTTTAAAACAAATATTTTGAATTGCTATGCAAAACATTGTGAATTCAAAGCGATTTAACAAGGTATGTATCGTACATGGCCAAATAGAGGTGCATAAAGTCTATCCTGCATATTTATGAAAATTGTATGTTTTTATGATTTTTTTTCTTTTTTAGACTTTTCCTTGCTTTTGTAAGGATTAATGCTGTAATGTCATCAAGGTTGTATGTACGTATAATGATTAAATAAAGTTGTGTGGGCCATTTCTTTTTTCCTTATGTAATTTTCACATAGTAATTAGTTTCTGAATGAAATGTGGGTGGTTTTTATGTTAATTCTTATTTAAATTGGCAACAACCCATACCAACCATATTTTATCCCTTCAATTTTAGATCCAATATTCTCGACTTTGACTTTTTTTTTTGAAATGACGAATATAATTTATTAATTCTTGAAAGAGATACAAAGATTAAACGAAGAACAAGCAAGGTGGCATCATAACAGGCATGACAAGAATCCCAATCAAGTTGGCAAGATACCGACCGGAAAGAAGAAAAAAGGCTAAGGGCATACAGAAAATAGGAAGCCTAACTCCAAACTAGCTATAAGTATGCAAAAAAGGATCTTGAGGAAGAAGATCAGCAATATCAAACAGGACAGTAGCTTGCCGGATCCTAAGCCAGAGCAACCAAAACCAACGTGAGAATGTAGCAAGAATGCATGGGCATAAGGGCCGGCGGACCCAGAAATTGAACTTAGGGTATCACCATCAAAATAAATGAATAATTAAGAATAAAATTTATATTTAATAATTAAAAAATATAGGTGTTCAAATTTAATTAAGTAGATTGGAAGAATTTAACAGAGCAAAAGGACTATGGGGGTGTCACAGTGCTGTGCGATAAGCTTTTGATTACTCGTAATAGATAGCAACCCAAGACAAAGTAAGGGAAAACTACCACGAGGAAGGGCTGTCTAAGCCAACCAACAGAACTTCATTAGTAAAGTCCAAGTCTAGTTTTCGGATTGCAATCGATGAGAACACCTTAAATTTGGATTTACGGATTTTCACAAAGGGATTCTAACCTATAGTTGAGTTCTTTGACTAGCACTGACAGGTCATCCCTTACCCGGTCACATTTTACGGATAGCACTTAAGGAATCACAAACACACTCATAGAGAATCACAACTGACTTTGACTATGCAAACGGACCCATGCTCATCTAGTTGAATCATGCACATGAAGTAACGCTGAGCTTAAAATCATTATATCCAACATGTGTCCAAAACATTCACTTAGGGATCAAAAGGTAACAAAAGAGTTTTCGTCCGAAACTATTGCTAATGAGATTTTTAAGGAAAAAAATAAGTTTTAGGCAAGGCCGACCGATTGGGACATACCCCTGGTTGGTCGCAAGGCTAGTCGTGACTATTGAGCCCATACCTTGACTGGTCAGGCTCTACTACTGGAATGTTTAATTTAGACACATCCTAACTGGTCAGATCCACCTACTGGAATTTTTTTAGGTTCTGTGCACCCTGGCCTATCAGATTACTACCCTGACTGGTTACCCCTCACTACTATAATTATAGTTAAAGATGAAGTTGAAAAATAAATAACATGCCAATTTTTACAAATCTGCCATTGATAAAATTAGAATAAATATTGATATCAGTCTACAAAAAAAAGACGTATTTACTACAATAGTGATTAAATATGATCTGTTACGCATGAAACAACAGTTTGGAAGAAAAGTTAGATTTTTGCGAAGAAAACTTCAAATTTCCAGGAATTTGGAAAACTCAACATCGTGATTCATGAACACACACAACTCATCTTTGAACATAAAACCCGATAGGAAACATATTAAATAATGTCAAATTAAAGTTTAACTAGGATCCTACCTTGAATAAAAAAATTCTCAATTAAAACGTTGCCATTTCTCCGTTCCCAGCTTATCACAGCTCTTATGTGCGCACGAATTGTGCTCAGACCAATTCTGGAGAATTTGGATTTTAGGGTATTTGGGGGGCGGATTTTGGGGATTTGGGGATCCCCTGTTTTACATCATTCGGGAAATCTAAGGTGACCCCTTGATTTTAGGTCTTTTCCCAGGTAGACCCCCTTGTAATTCCTTGGGTGGCTTCTGATCACTATCCAAATGTACAGTTTATTTTCTTATCTCAATATAATTATCTTTGCCTTCCAAACAAAAAAAAGAAAGAAAAGAATACAGTGTTTCTTAAGGATGCAACTCTGCATTTGAAATACCTCTTCGTTATACATACATACATACATACATACATACATATATAGAGAGAGAGAGACAACGCTTCTAATAAGAGATCCCTTATTTTGTTACGGTACGGATCTCTTATTTTCTGATTAAATTTGGATGATCTGAACCATTCAATGTGTTTAAAACATATTTTTAAGGGTTAATGCGAGAAATCAGCTCACAATATTATCTAGAAAGGCTTGATCCATTCAATTTTTCAGAAAACTGTTCTTGTCCGTATTTATCAAAAACTATTTAGATCAAGCCTTTCTCGATATTGTTTTGAGCCGATTTCTCATGGATACCCTTAAAAATATATTTTAAACACATTAAACGGTTTAGATCATCAAAATTTGATTAGAAAATAAGATGTCCATACCGTAACAAAGTAAAAGATCCCTTAGTAGAAGGGGCTATATACATATACATATGTCTATATACATATATATGTATATATAGCGTATATTTCTTATTTTGTAGTTCATATGACGTTCTTTGGCAGGAAATTTTTATGCTTATTGTTAGTGTACACATGCTATGTACTGTTAAGTATTTTTTATGATTCAAGTTGCGTGCATAATTTTTTGTTAATTTGGTACCATTTTTTATTAAATTGCTTGGGTTGGAAATTCGTTGATGCTACATTTAAAAAAGCTAGCTTAGGAATAATTCTCAAACAGTTTTCATTTTTTAAATTTCTTGGCAGGAAATTTCAAAGGGCTTGAAATAATAAAGCAAAATGGGTCCCACTAACCCATTAATTAAGTTGGCAGAAAGAATTCTTATCCCTTAACCAAAAAAAATTATTCGAAAAACCTGTTTCTTGGAGAATCCAATCATAAGTTAATTAGTTATAATTAGAAGGTCAAACACTAAACAAATGAATCATTTGGTACAAAGAAAACGAATTCCTACCAGTTACCAAAAACAATGCATCATTCGTCAACATTAATATTCCTCGTATGCATCTACTATGCTCCTGTTATGCCACGTGTTGTGACTGAGACAGGGAGAAATAGTTCTGTATGCAAAGACGGAATCAGAAACTTATTTGATCTTGGACTAAAATTTTACATGTGAAAAAAAAAAAAATTCCATTGGGGATATAGCCCAGTAGAAGATATAATCCCGCCCTTGTCTGTATGAACTGGTTCTATAATAATTAATAGTACTTAAGAGATTTCAAAATTAAGATTTTAGGAGGGAGTAATTTTTTACATTCCTAGACCTTAACTACCAAGTCAATCAAAAATAAAATAAAACAACAAGGAATACAAGCTACGTCATAATGTGTGTGTGTATGTGTGTGTACCTACATATATATATATATTTATATATATGTATTTATGTATATGCAATGTTTATTTCTTATTTTGTAGCTCATGTGACGTGTTTTGGCTTAGATGTGTGTACCGTGAAAAAGAGAAATTTTGGCTTACGTCATAATGTGTGTGTGTTCGTTGTGATATTTTATGATTCACATGCTATGTGTTAAGTATTCTCTATGAGTTGATTTGTGTGCATAATTTTTCGATCATTTGGTACGATATTTTTATAACCGTTAGCGCGAGGTTGCTTGGATTGGAAGATTTCGTTCATGCTACAATTAGAAAAGCTAGCTAGCTTAGGAATAATTTTCAATGAGTTTTCATTTTTTTAAATTTCTTGGCAGGAAATTTCAAAGCGTTTGAAATTGGAAAGCAAAATGTGTCCCCACTAACCGAAAATATTCGACAACCTTAGCCTGGAGAGAATATTCAAAGGAAAAACCTAATTCTTGGAGAATTCAACGAATCCAATCATAAGTTAATTATAACTAGAATTTCAAACACTAAACAAATGAATCATTTGGTACAATGAAAACGAAATCCTAATAGTTACCAAAAACAATGCATCATTCGTCAAAATTATTCCACGTAATGCTTCTCCTGTCATGCCGGAAGAAAAAACTCCACCAACCGGCAACCATTTCTTTTGAGAGAGAGAGAGAGAGAGAGAGAGAGAGATTTAACCAAACATTCTATTTTTGTGAGGAAATTAATTTGAGAAGAAGCCAGGGTTTGAGATTATTTGGCCCATTTCGCTGTATCATTTTCTTGTGTCTTTGATTACTTTTGAAATTCATCTTTAAATTTTTTGAAAATAGTTTTCTATAACCAACTATGCGAGTTTAGCTAGTCATATACATTCACACACATCGAATTAAGTGTTTTTTCGTCGTCGATGCATGCCATGTGTTTTTTCATACATTTTTTTAATAACTATATTGTTTAGATTAATTTATGCACATCTCGACTATTCTCTAGGGGATCAATTCTACTGTCCAGAATGAAAGCTAGGACAAAGCCCATTATGGAATGGCCTCATAAAGTGTTAATAGCACCTAAAAAGTTTCGAATCTATTTGAGATCTTTTTCATACTTATCATTATTGCGAGTTTTCTTCTTGAATTTTACATTATTAATATATAAGATCATCTTTTACGATATATTACAATCATATTCTTACGTACTATAACAAATTGGAAATTTGAGTACCTATGACTCATTAATAACAAAGAATACAAGCTACGTCATAAGAAAACTAACACAACGTTGCGACTAAAGTTAAATATTTACAGTGGTCTTATAACATGATCACGTTGTGTTTCAGAATTCTAAATCGCGACGCTATAATACGGGATTCACAAACAAATGCATGAATCTTGTGTAGTTCTGTATCCATTATAGGTGCTGGTGCACTATGTGAAAATTGTAAATGCTGCTAGGGTACTAATTAACGCAGTTAGAATTCGGCGGGGTTGTTTTTTAGTGATGCCTTCACACCCGTGATCGCTCAAATCTTTGTAATTTACATTAAAAAACTTAACAAATTTCTTTCTTTCCCGATAAAAAACATAGTTTGCATACATACATACAGATTATTCTGTAACAATATTATTGCACCAACCACAAAGTAAATTGTGTAATCCAAACAAGATGTCTACAATGTTACATTAATGTCAGTAAAATATTCTTTAAATTTTTATAATTTATAAAAGTCTCCTAAGTCTGGTGGCGTGTAGTATAAATAGGAGTGATATAGTTCCTCCTTCCTACATCTTCACAACACCAACATATATCTTTGAGAACAATACATACACCAAATCATGACGCCAAATCAATTTCTTTCCCTCTCTCTCTGCCTCCTAACATTCCTTGCCGCCGGCCCATTAAGTCGGACTCTCACCACTGCCGCAGGAGGCAGTTGGGCACAACTACAGTCCAACATCGGCATCTCTGCCATGCACATGCAACTTCTCAACAATGACCGGGTCGTTATTATCGACCGAACCGACTTTGGACCATCTCAAATATCCTTACCCAACGGAAATTGTCGGATCGATCAAAACGACTTGAAGTTGAAAAACGACTGCACTGCTCACTCCGTTGAATACGACATCGCGTCGAATAGTATTCGTCCACTCACTGTCCTCACCAACACTTGGTGCTCTTCCGGCGGTATAATGCCCGACGGCCGACTGGTCCAAACGGGAGGATATAACGACGGCGATCATGTGGCTAGGACTTTCCAGACATGTGGAGGGTGTGATTGGCAAGAAATCAACTCCGCTTTGACTAATAGAAGATGGTATGCCACCAATCAAAGATTGCCAGATGGCCGTCAAATTATTATTGGCGGTCGGGGGCAATTTAATTACGAGTTTTATCCTAAAACTTCGGCAACCGGTGCTTTTAATTTGCCACTTTTGTCCCAGACCAACGACCGAAATGAGGAAAATAATTTATACCCATTTGTTTTTCTAAATATCGATGGGAATTTGTTTATTTTCGCTAATAATCGAGCAATTTTGCTCGATTATGTAAACAATGTCATCGTGAAAAACTACCCGCAGACACCCGATGGGAATCCGAGGAATTATCCGAGCTCTGGATCTGCTGTTCTGCTTCCATTAAAACTAACTCAAGGAAATGCAATTAGTGCTGAGGTTTTGGTGTGCGGGGGTGTACCGCGAGGATCTTACACCCAAGCGACACAGGGGAACTTCGTCGGAGCCTTGAACACGTGTGGGAGGATCACTATAACTGACCCGGCTCCCCAATGGGTCATGGAGACCATGCCCACGGCTCGAGTCATGGGTGACATGGCGTTGTTGCCCAATGGCAATGTTTTGATTATTAACGGCTGCTCAGCAGGGACTGCCGGTTGGGAAGATGGTAGGAACCCGGTTTTAAATCCAGTTATTTACCAACCTGATAACATAGTGGGGTCTCGGTTTCAGACTCAAAACCCGAGCGCCACGCCCCGCATGTATCATTCTACCGCAATTTTACTAGCTGACGGCCGGGTACTGGTTGGTGGTAGCAATCCTCATGCCATTGATACTTTTACTGGTGTTCTTTTCCCTACAGACTTAACCTTGGAGGCCTTCTCTCCATCGTACTTGGATCCAGGATCTCAGAATTTACGTCCGAATATTATTTTACCTGCTTCTCACGCTAAGATCGGGTACAACAAATTGATAAAGGTTCGATTTACGGTGAATGGCGTGATCAATGCAAATTTGGTCTCGGTATCAATGTATGCACCCTCATTTACCACACATGCATTTTCCATGAACCAAAGCTAGTGTTGGGTGGAGGGGCTGTGACTACAGTAGGAAAGACAACCTATGAAGTTGGGGTGACGACTCCGATTTCGGGTAATCTTGCACCATCCGGATTTTACTTGCTCTTTGTGGTCCATCAAGGGATACCAAGTCCTGGTCTTTGGGTCCAAATCCAGTGATATCTCTACTGGTTCAAGTACTCTTGCAGTCTTCTACTTGGATGCGTATGGTTCATTTCTTTGGATTTCTTTGAATTTAATAACATTTTGCATTAAAAAACATTACATCAATTTTCAACTCGTAATATTTGAACATAAACTAATAACATTAATGACCTTGAATTCATAACAATTGCATTGCTATGAATTTTTGACTTGATGTTATGGATTTTTAAAACAAATATTTTGAATTGCTATGCAAAATATTATGAATTCAAATCGATTTAACAAGATTTATACCGTACACGTCCAAATAGAGGTGCCTATATTCTTTCACATGTATGAAAATTGTATGTTTTTATGATTTTTGTTTTCTTTTTTTGTTTTTTCTTGCTTTTGTAAGGTTAATGCTTTGATGTCATCAAAGTTGTATGTTTAATAATTAAATAAAGTTGTGTGGACCATTTCTTTTTTTCCTATGAAATTTTCTCATGATAACTAGTTAATGATATGTGGGTGGTCTTTATGTTGCCCATCAGATTTTAATATCCCTTCATATTTAGATCCAATGTACTCACCTTTGACTTTTTTTTTTTTTTTTGAAACGAGTAAGATAATTTATTAATTGTTGAAAGAGATACAAAAATTAAACATAAAACAAGCATGATGACATCACAAGACATGACACGAATTCCAATTAGGTTGGCACTCAAGTAGTCGACAATCATATTTCATTTGAACCACAAAAAGGAACAACATCTAACAAGTTTGCAAGATACCAACCGGCACGAAGAAAACGAAGCTTAGGGTATACCCTAAAGCACAATCACAAAACAAGGCCTAAAAGACAACCCCACATGTAAACCAAAACATAGTGGATGACAAAAGAAAATAGGAAGCCTAACTCCAAACTATCAGTATGCAAAAGAGGATCTTGAGGGAGAAGATCAACATCAAGCAGGACAGAGCAACCAAACTTCACCATCCAATCAAAGCAACTTCAGAACTTCCTCAAATTTAGATCAAAACCAACGTAAGATTGTAGCATGAATGCATGAAAGAACACCAATAATTCAGTCAGAAGTAGCAAACCAAGCAGGCAACAGCAGATAGCAACCCAATTATTGTTGGCCAATTATTTTTAGTTTGGGCTTGTCTACAATGGTTTTCGGATTGGCTTAAGTTCATATGGTCTTTGCAATTCTTTTCGAAACCAACTGCTGCTGCTTAATCCGAGACCTGATATCTTTGGAGGCCCAGTTTATTCTGCTGGTTTGGGGATTAAGTCGGTTGAAGACTTCATAGGAAACTTATCAGGAAAATTAAAGGGCAGTGAAAGGTACAAAGACTAGAGGCAGAAGCAGAGAAGTTTCAGGGGTCATTTAGGGAAGGTGTATTCTCTTTTCGAAGAAGAGAAAACTCGGGGGAGTCAAGGTCTACACAAGGTGTGGCCTTTGTGCTTCGGTTTGTCTATGTTTCTTTTTCTTTTAGGTTGGTGTCTCACCAACCATTTTTTCCTCCTAGGATGTTTAGCGGCATGCATATGATTGTTTGGGTTTCTTGGAGATATCCTAGCTAGTCTTCAAATGACCCTTTTGTGATGCGTTCTTGTTTTTCATCCTTTTAATCTATGTAATTTTCTTCGAAGATTAATAAATTCTTTTTGCCGAGCAAAAAAAAAAAAAAGTTTGCTGAAATTGGTTTAATCAACGAGGCTAAAGATTTCAACTGGCCGGTGCTCATAAGGTTTTCACCTGCTGATTTGTTGCTGTTATTTTCTGGGTTATCATTCTTCGTCTAACTTTAAGGAATCTACTGTTTTGGAGCTACTGCTGTTTCACTCTGTTGGTTGTGCTGATTTGGTAGTAACTCTGCTGGCGTCTTGCTTTCTTTAGTGAGTTTTTGTACATTCATCTTCTATCAATATATATTTCTTTTGCTGATCAAAAAAAAAAAAAAAACTACCACAAGGGCGGACTGCCTAAGCCAACCATCAAGACTTCGTCAGTAAACCAGAGCAGCACCCAAGTACTTGAAACCTTAGCTTCAAAGAAACATGGCTGCGGCTTAAGCCAAGAAACAACAGGTACCCAAAACCTCCTTTCCTGACCATGCAGAATTATGGTATTAGTTCTAATACCCTCCAGGTTATTCCTAAAGTCCTCAACCGTATATAAAGAAATAATGAATCTAGATATGATCCAGCATGCCATTCTAAATTTGATAAGTTCCCCAATGACAAGCACATTAGCATGACTTTGATGAAAAATGGTATCATTTTTAATCTTGCAGTCCGGTATGTGTTTCTCCGAATGTAAGCATTTTGAGGATAACCACCACTCCATGAGTTCTCTGATAGAAGGAAGGCAGTACTAGTTGATCTTCCACCATTAATCCATCACATAAAACCATAATCACCACCCTACTTTTATTACACTCATGATACCAAAGATTGATGGTGCTTCAAATATTCAGGCTTTTGGGCAAATATGCCTGCTTGGTTTTGTATACAAGATGTTAGCCAAAGTCCTAGCATCCAGATTAAATAAAGCAATGTCTGTCATAATTGGGGAAGATCAAGCTGCATTTGTAACAGCGAAACAGATTTTAGATGGCATTCTAGTGGCCAATGAAGTTATTCACAATTGGAAGGTATTAAAAGACTATAGCAGCAGAATCTGACCCTCTTATCAAAATGGTGGTGGAGGATATGGAACATCATGTTGCAATGGTGGGATATGTCATAGTTGAGTCCACCATAAGTACACAGTTTAATGGAGTGGGCTTGTTAGTGAGTCCCACATCGCTTATGGTAGTCCTTATTTTTCTACTTATAAGCCTTGGACAACTCTTACTTTACAATTTGATTTTCAAGGTTAATTTAGACCCATGAGTTTCTAAGATGATAATAGAGCTGGGTCTGTTACGCACTCATTACACTCATTACGTACTCGGATTCTCTTGTCTAATCCTCTGTCATTCTCACATCTGTGATTCACACTTCGTGCGAGAGAGGATGTTAGTGAGTCCTACATTGCCTATGTTAGTCATCCGTCCTCTACTTATAAGCGTTGGGCAACTTTATGTTACAAGCCGGTTTTCAAGATTAAGTTAGGCTCATGGGTTTCTAACCGAGGTGACGAATAAACTCCACAATGTGGAAAAGATGTTTGGGAACTCAGTTTCTTTGCCAGGGGTCTTTGCCAGGGGTCTGTGTTTAACGGCGGGTGGGTTATTAAGGGATCAAGCGACATGTGGGAGCTATCAAATACTGGGGCTGGAGGCTGAACAACTGAAATGCCCCTTTTGCTCCATACACCAGGTATCCTCAGACCGCATCATCCTTCACTGCCTAGTGTCCTGGCAGATTTGTGTTGCATCTTTAGATGGTGGGGAGTGGCAATGTGTCTACCGTTGAACGTAAAAGGTTGGGTGGAAGAGAGAACATCACTGGGGTTCAATAGACTGGAATCAATTATGTGAAAATGCACCATTTACGCAACGATCTGGGTGCTTTTTGGAAGTTTAGAAACAAAGAAACGAATCGATCTTCAATCAGCAGCAAATTGAAGTGAAGATTTAGAGGAGAAGGGGTACATGATGGCCTGGAGTAGAAAACATCATCACGGGCTGGGAGTATTGAGGCCTAGATCCATGTTTTTTCTTAGTTAGAGTCTCTTTCTCTGAGCAAGATTTGGTCAGTCTGGTTTTCTTTTTTTTTTTTTTTGTAGTTTTTCTATCTACAATTTTAGTAGTGAGCATGTTTAGTTCACCCTCAGTCAGGGACAATGGGGATGGACAGTGGTTGCTTCAAGTTGTGTTGCATCACCGTACAATCTGATTGATGAGTAAAAGACTGACAGTATTTCCTCAGCTCAAAAGTGTGATAATTTCAGTCCCCTGCTCAAGCAGGTTGCATGCAGAGTTTGAGAAGACATAACCTTTTGAGAATGTTTTAAAGGCTATATTGCCCGACTATACACCGTTTATGTTCCCAATATCACGGGATATTGGCAAATCTCTTATAATAATTGTTAGTCCCAAATTGCCCTTTGTGATATTTGATAATTTTCTAGTCAAAACGCACTCGACATTTTCATATAATTTATTTTTATTATTGGAATGTCTATTAAGGGTATGGAAGAAATCAAAATTTTATTTGTATTTTAGTAGGCAACTCTTTTGAGTGGTAAGTTTCCTAGATGGATTAAAAATCTTTTCCTTGTTGATTTCTATTGAGTAGTAGGTTTTCTAGTTGGATTAAAAGTCATTTCCTATTTGATTTGGGATAATTCCAAGATCTCGAAGATTTCTAGATTGAAAAATGACTGCACTACCCGTACTCTGTCGAATACGACATCGCAGCTAATAATATTCGTCCACTCACTGTCCTCACTGACACTTGGTGCTCCTTCGGTGGTATAATGCCCGATGGCCGACATCTCCAAATAGAAGGATATAGCAACGGCAATCATGTGGCCAGGACTTTTCAGACATGCGAAGGGTGTGATTGGCAAGAAATCAACTCCGCTTTGACTAATAGAAGATTGTACACCACCAATCAGACACTGCTAGATGGCTGCCAAATTATTGTAGGAGGCCACGAGCAATTTAATTATGAGTTTTACCTTAAAACTTCAGCAATCGGTGCTTTTAATTTGCCACTTTTATCCCAGACTAATAACCTAAATGAGAAAAATAATTTATACCCATTTGTTTTTCTAAATATTGATAGAAATTTGTTTATTTTCACTAATAATCGAGCAATTTTGCTCGATTATGTAAACAATGTAGTTGTGAAAAACTTCCCGCAGATGCCCAATGGGAATTCGAGGAATTACCCGAGCTCTGGATTTGTTGTTTTGCTTCCATTGAAACTAGCTCAAGGAAATGCAAGTGATGCTAAGGTTTTGATGTGAGGATGTGTGCCATGAGGATCTTACACCCAAACAACAAATGAAACTTCGTCGGAGCCTTGAACACGTGTGGGAGGATCACTATAACCGACCAAGCTCCCCAATGGGTCATGGAGACCATGCCCATAGCTCGAGTCATGGGTGACATGGTGTTGCTACCAAATGACAATATTTTGATTAGTAATGGCGGTTCAGCTGGGACTGCTGGTTGGAAAGATGGTAGGAACCCGATTTTAAAAAGAAAGATACTGAGGGAGAAAATCAGCAATATCAAACAGGACATGGTAGCTAGATCCTAAGCCAGAGCAACCAAAACGAACATAGAATTGCATGAAAGAACATCAACAATTCAAGCAGAAGTAGCAAACCGAGCAAGCAACAATAGATAGCAACCCAAGACAAACTAAGGGAAACCAGCAAAGACGGAGTGCCTAAGCCAACCAACAGAACTTCATCAGTAAAGTCCAAGTATGGTTCTCGAACTGTAATTGACAAGAACACCTTAAATGTATATTTATGAATTTTCACAAAGGGATTCTAATCCATAGTCGAGTTCTTTGACTAGAATTGACAGGTCATTCCTTACCTGGTTACATTTTACAGATAGCACCGAAGGAATCACAAAGACACTCAAAGAGAATCACAACTGACCGTGACTATGCGCATGGACCCATGCTCATCTAGCCAAATCATACACATGAAGTAACGCCGAGCTTAAAATCATTATATCCAACAAGTGTCTATTAAACATTCACTCAGGGGTTAAAAGGTAACAAAAGAGTTTTCGTAGAATTTCAAAACCATCGCCAATGAGATTTTTAAGAAAAAATTAAGTTTTAGGCAAGACTGACCGGTCGGGACATACTCCTCACTGGTCGAGCCCATACCCTGACCAGTTAGGCTCAGCCCTTAGAATGTTTTGGACACATCCTAACTGACTAGATCCACCTATTGGAGAACCTGTGAACCCTGACCTATCAGACCACTACCCTGACTAGTCATCCCTCACTACTTAAATTATATTTAAAGATGAAGTTTAAAAGTAAATAACATTTCAGTTTTTGAAAATCTCTCACTGAAAAAACTAGAATAAGTATTGATATCAGTTTACAAAAAAACTGTCATCACTACTACAATATTGATTAAATATGATCTGTTACGCAAGAACAGTAGTTTGCAAGAAAAGTTAGATTTTTGCTCAGAAAACTTCAAGTTTCAAGGAATCTCAAAAACTCAACATCATGATTCATGAACACATGCAACTCATCTTTGAACATCAAACCAGACAGGAAACATGTTAAATAACATCAAATTAAGGTTTAACTAGGATCCTAACTCAAATAAAAAATTTCTCAATTAAAACGTTGCAATTCCTCTACTCCTAGCTTACCACGGCTCTTATGTGCGGATGATTTATGCTCAGACCAATTCTGGAGAATTCGGATTTTAGGGTATTTGGGAAGGGGAGATTTGGGATTTGGAGATCCCCTGTTTTACATCGTTCGGGAATTCTAAGGTGACCCCTTGATTTTATGTCTTTTCCCAAGTAGACCCCATTGTAACTCCATGGGTGGCTTCTGAACACCATTCGGTCCATTTGGACTGTGATTTTTATTGGTTTATTTATTGAAATTTTTTTCGTCCTTATTTGAAATTTTTTTGTAATTTTTTATTTTTTATCAATTTTTTTTAATTTATTGGTTCATCTCGACAAGAGCTTTCAGAAAAGTTATCAATCATCGGCTAAATTTGAAAAAAGTTCAGAAAAGATAAAAATAAATCAAAAAAAGAGTTTTTTGTACTTATTCGTCGTCTTTAGTGATTTTTTTTTAACTTTTGGACATAATTTTATACTCATTAGATTCCTTTCATCAAGACGGACCAATAAACGACAAAACATTGAGATTTAAACAACAAATGCAAAAAAAAAATGAATAAAGACAAAAATTTGAAATAAATAAATACTAGAGACCAAATAGGGACAATTTATCTTTGCCTTTCAAAAAAAAAAAAAGAATATAATGTTTGTTAAGGATGCAACTCTGCTTTTGAAATACCTCTTCGTTCCACATAGTTATTAAGCCTCCTTGTTTTATATATATATATATATATATATATATATATATATATATATATACACACACATATACATATGGCTCTATCTATATATATGTATGTTTCTTATGTTGTAGCTCATGTGACGTGTTTTGGCTTGGATGTGGGTAGTGTAGAAAAGAGAATTTTTTATGCTTATTGTTAGTGTACACATGCTATGTGTTAAGTATTTTTTATGACCCGAGTTGTGTGCATAATTTTTTGTTCATTTGGTATGATTTTTTTTTATTAAATTGCTTTGGTTGGAAATTCGTTGATGCTACATTTAAAAAAGCTAGCTTAGGAATAATTTTCAAACAGTTTTCATTTTTAAATTTATTGGCAGGAAATTTCAAAGGGTTTGAATAAAGCAAAATGGGTCCCACTAACTCATTAATTAAGTTGGCAGAAAGAATTCTTTCTTATCCCTTAACCAAAAAAATTATTCGAAAAACCTGTTTCTTGGAGAATCCAATCATAAGTTAATTAGTTATAATTAGAAGGTCAAACACTAAAGAAATGAAATCATTTGGTACAAAGAGAACGAATCGTACCAGTTACCAAAAACAATGATCATTCCTTAACATTATTTCTCATAACAAGAGTGTTACACATACATCACTTTAATACATTATTTTTGCATATCACTTGAAACTAAGTCATTTTGTGTTTAGCAAGACCCAATATATTTTGAGCGATGTGGGTAAAAAACAAATATGATTTTTTTCAACACAAAATGACGTAATTTTGAGTAATGTGTAAAAATAATGTACAGAAGTGATGTGTTTATAGCATTTTTGTTCCTAAAGAAGTAATGCATCTACTCTGCTCCTGTTATGCCACGTATTGTGTCTAAGATAGATAGAGACAAATAGCCTTGTATGCAAGGGCGGAATTAAAGATTTATTTCATCATGAACTAAAAATAAATCAGACTAGAAAACATATTAGACTGCAAATCATAGAGTGGGCTAAAATTACTTTAACTAAAATATTACATGTGAAAGAAAAACTTAAAAAAAAAAAAAATTGCACCTCGGCTGTAGCCCAGTAGAAGATATACATGCTTCTGTTGATGTTTATATGGACCGGTCTCATAAGAATTGATAGTACCTAAGAAATTTCAAGGGCCTATTTAGATGGGGATAAGGAAATGAGATAACTTTTGGAGGGGGTATATAGATTGACGTGACATATTTGATATGGTTTGCGAGGATAAAAATGCAAGGAGATAGAATTTTCACCCCTTAGAAAATAATTTCCATTAGAAGGATAGATGGGTATTATTTTTGGATACACCCACCCTGTCCAAAAGTTATCTCCGGGTATTAGTAAAAAATAATAACCCATCTTTCTTATTACAACTACAAAAGAACCTTGTTCTCCCATTTTATTCTCCATCCAAACCAAATATTATTTTATCTCTATTTTTTTAATACTTTATCCAAATCATCTACTTTTTTATCTTCCTCTATGAACATCACATTAATATGCAAGTTAACCCTCTAAAAATAATTCCCCTCAATAACTTATCCTCCAGAAAATAATTTTTTTTTTTCGTACTTATCATCATTACAAGTTTTCTTCTAGAATTTTACATTTTAGTTAATATAGACGATCATTTTGTTTGATATATTGGCCCTATTTGTCCTCTAGTTAATATTTATTCAAAAATTTTGTCTTTATTCATTTTTTTTTTACATTTGTTGTTTAAATCTTAATGTTTTGTAGTTTATTGGTCCGTCTTGATGAAAGGAATCTAATGAGTATAAAATTGTGTCCAAAAGTTAAAAAAATAACTAAAGATGACAAATAAGTACAAAAAATTCTGTTTTTTTATTTATTTTTGTCTTTTCTGAACTTTTTTCAAATTTAGCCGATGATTGATAACTTTTCTGAAAGCTCTTGTCGAGATGAACCAATAAATCAAAAAAATTGATGAAAAACAAAAAATTGCAAAAAAATTTCAAATAAGGACGAAATTTTTTTTAATAAATAAATACATAAAAACAACAGTCCAAATGGACCCATTATTTACTAGTATCATATTGATCTTACTTACTCTAACCAAATGGAAATTTGAGTGCCTATGACTCAACAACAAAGAATACTTCGTTTAATCTTTTTTTTAACTTTATTCAAGATTAATAAACTCTTGTACCGAGCCAAAAAATGACAACAAAGAATACAAGCTACGTCATAACGTGCATGCGTGCGCGTGTGTGTATATAGAGTAAGCTTTGAATAAGAGATTTTTTATTTTGCTACGGTGCATACTTCTTATTTTCTGATCAACTTTTGATGATTTGAACCGTTCAATGTATTTAAAACATATTTTTAAGAGTTCCCGTAAGAAATCGGCTCAAAACAATATCAAGAAGGGATTGATCCAAAATAATTTTTGATAAATACTGACAAGAACAGTTTTATGAAAAATTAAATAGATCAAGCCTTTTCGGATAATATTTTGAGTTGATTTCTTACTTTAACCCTTAAAAATATGTTTTAAACAACTTGAACGGTTCGGATCATCAAAATTTTATCATAATATAAGAGGTCCGCACTGTAGCAAAATAAAAAATCCCTTATTAGAAGCGCTCTGTTGCCCTCCCTCGCTGTATATACATATATATGTATATATATACACACGCGCGCATGTATATGCATGCGGTGTTTATTTCTTGTTTTGTAGCTCATGTGACGTGTTTTGGTTGGATATGAGTAACGTGGAAATTAAAAGAGAAATTTTTATGCTTATTGTTAGTTATATGATATTTTTTGATTCACATGTCATGTGTTAAGTATTCTTTATGAGTTGATTTGTGCATAATTTTTCATTCGTTTGGTATGATCTTTTTATAACCTTTTAGCCCAAGCGAAAAACATGAGTGGTTGCTTGGGTTGGAAGATTTCGTTCATGCTAGCTTAGGAATAATTTTCAGAGAGTTTTCTTTTTTTTTTAAATTTCTTGGCTGGAAATTTCAAAGGGTTTGAAATTAGCCCATTAATTAAGTTGCCAGAAAGAATTCTTATCTCTTAACCAAAAAAAATATTCGACAACCATAACCCTTGAGAAAATATTCTAAGGAAAAGCCTAATACTTGGAGAATGCAATGAATCCAATCATAAGTTAGTTATGATTGGAAGGTCAAACACTAAATAAATGAAATCATTTGGTACCAAAAAAATGAAATCCTATCAGTTACCATGTGTTTCTTTTCATACAATTTTTTAATAATTAGACTGTTCGGATTGGCCAGCTTACACACATCTCAATTATTCTCTAGGGGATCAATTTCAATATTGTTCAGTAGCAGGGGTCCAATTAAAGCCAAGACAAAGCCTGGTAGGTTGCAAACTCCTACGTCCCAGACTTTGACCACTAGGTCAACTCTTAAAATTTTTTTTTCATAGTTATCATCATTACGAGTTTTCTTCATGAATTTTATATTTTTAATATATACGATCGTTTGTCCGATATATTACTATCATATTCTAATGTACTACTCTAACCAAATAGAAATTTGAGTGCCTATGACTTAGACAACAAAGGATAAAAGTTACGTCATAAGAAAAATAACAAAACCTTGGGACAAAAGTGAACTATTTAGAGGGATTCACAAATAAATGCATGAATCTTTCGTAGTTTTGTATCTATTATAGGGATTCAGGGAGACCGTAGTGTAATTTCCTGTAGTGCAGGCAAAACAACATAATTTTGCCATATTATGGGTGCTACTAAATGCTGCTAGGTTACCAACATAACCAAAATTCTATGAGGTCGTTCTTTAGTAATATGCCTTCATGCCTGCGATCCCTTTAATCTGTGTAATTTATATTTAAAAATTAATTAAAAATTATTTTCCAGTAAAAAAAGTTTGCATATATAGATTATTTAGTAACTTTGTTCCACCAAATTAGATTGACCCTTCTAATCTATCGTTTTTCTCATAGCACACGCAAACTACAGGGAACTAAAGTACTAAATCTCCCCCAAATTCCCTCGGAAGTGCTTGATCTTTATAAATCTATTCATATATAATATATAATATATACTAACTAAATCTAGCTACGCACATACCAAGCCTTTTTATTACAAAAAAACTATAAAAATAAAAAAATTCACTTCATCAGAGAAAAGTGGCCTTCGATTGTTCTACTCTGTCAATAAAATCTTAACATTTGACATCAAAACATAAATCAATGAAATCTTATTTCTATAGTTAAGGTTAGAATTGTAATTCCATAAGGAATTTCTGTGTTTACGTGGCAAGCTTATAGGGAGCTTCTAAAAAATTGTTAAACTATACTAAGTTTTTGACATTCTTTTATCATAATTATAAGATAATTGCCACGTGTCCTGTGGCATGTGGTATAAATAGGAGTAATGTAGCTTCTCCTTCCTATATCTTTACAACAACAACATATATATCTTTCAAAATCATGGCGCAACATCAGTTTCTTTCCCTCTCTCTCCTCCTCCTCCTAACATTCCTTGCCGCTGGCCCATTAAGCCGGACTCTCACCACCGCCGCAGGAGGCAGCTGGGCGCTACTACAGCGCAACATCGGCATCTCTGCCATGCATATGCAACTCCTCAACAATGATCGGGTTGTTATTATTGACCGAACCGACTTTGGACCATCCCAAATATCCTTACCCAACGGAAATTGTCGGATCGACCAAAACGACTTGAAGTTGAAAAATGACTGCACTGCCCACTCCGTCGAGTTCGACATCGCAGCGAATAGTATCCGTCCACTCACTGTCCTCACCGACACTTGGTGCTCCTCCGGAGGTATAATGCCCGACGGCCGATTGGTCCAAACGGGAGGATATAACGACGGCGATCATGTGGCCAGGACTTTCCAGACATGTGGAGGGTGTGATTGGCAAGAAATCAACTCCGCTTTGACTAATAGAAGATGGTACGCCACCAATCAGAGACTGCCAGATGGCCGCCAAATTATTGTTGGCGGACGTGGGCAATTTAACTACGAGTTTTATCCTAAAACTTCGGCAACCGGTGCTTTTAATTTGCCACTTTTGTCTCAGACCAACGACCGAAATGAGGAAAATAACTTATACCCATTTGTTTTTCTAAATATCGACGGAAATTTGTTTATTTTCGCTAATAATCGAGCAATTTTGCTCGATTACGTAAACAATGTAGTTGTGAAAAACTACCCCCAGATGCCCGATGGGAATCCGAGGAATTACCCAAGCTCTGGATCTGCTGTTCTGCTTCCATTGAAACTGACTCAAGGAAATGCAAATGGTGCTGAGGTTTTGGTGTGTGGAGGTGTACCGCAAGGATCTTACACCCAAGCGACAAAAGGAAACTTCGTCGGAGCCTTGAACACGTGTGGGAGGATCACTATAACCGACCCGGCTCCCCAGTGGGTCATGGAGACCATGCCCACAGCTCGAGTCATGGGTGACATGGTGTTGCTGCCAAATGGCAATATATTGATTATTAACGGCGGGTCAGCAGGGACTGCCGGTTGGGACGATGGTAGGAACCCAGTTTTAAACCCAGTTATTTACCAACCTGATAACTTAGCGGGGTCTCGTTTTCAAACTCAAAACCCGAGCGCCACGCCCCGCATGTATCATTCCACCGCAATTTTACTAACGGACGGTCGAGTTCTGATTGGTGGTAGCAATCCTCATGCCGTTGATACTTTTACCGGAGTTCTTTTCCCCACAGACTTAACCTTGGAGGCCTTCTCTCCATCGTACTTGGATGCAGGATCTCAAAATTTACGTCCTAATATTATTTTACCCGCTTCCCACGCGAAGATCGGGTACAACCAACTGATAAAGGTTCGATTTACGGTGAATGGCGTGATCAATGCAAATTTGGTCTCGGTTTCAATGGTTGCACCCTCATTTACCACACATGCATTTTCCATGAACCAAAGGCTTCTAGTTTTGGGTGGAGGGGCTGTGACTACAGTAGGAACGGCAACCTACGAAGTTGGGGTGATGACTCCGATTTCAGGTAATCTTGCACCATCAGGATTTTACTTGCTCTTTGTGGTCCATCAAGGGATACCAAGTCCTGGTCTTTGGGTCCAAATCCAGTGATATCTCTATTTCTTCAAGTACTCTTGCACTCTTCTGCTTGTATGTTTTTATGATTTCGTTTTCTTTTTTAGATTTTTCTTGCTTTTGTAAGGTTAATTAATGCTTTGATGTCATCAGAGTTGTATGTATAATAATTAAATAAAGTTGTGTGGACCATTTCTTTTTTCCTTATGAAATTTTCACATGAGAACTATAATTTGTAAATGATATGTGGGTGGTCTTTATGTTAATTGATAATTTAATCAGCAACACCCGCCATACTAAACAATTTTATCCCTTCATTTTTTGATCCAATGTGCTCACCTTTGACTTTTTCTTTTAACCGGCAAAGATAATTAATTAACCATTGAAACAGATACAAAAATTGAACAGAGAACAAGTACGATGACATCACAAGATATGAAAGACACGAATCTCAAATCTGATTGGGACCCGAACAACCGACAATCATATTCTATTTGAAACGCGAAACGTAACAACATCCAACATGTTGGCAAGATATGAACCTGAAGAATACACAATCACAAAACAAGGCCTAAAAGACAATCCCAAATGTTAAAACAAAACCCAACTTCACCATCCAATCAAAGCATCCTCAGAACTTACTCAACTTTAGATCAAAACCAACTTAAGAACACCAACAATTCAGGCAGAAGTAGCAACCCAATTATTTTAAGTTTGGGCTTGTATACAATTGTTTTTTGGATTGGTTTAAACTTTATATGGTCTTTGCAATTCTTCTTTGATCTTTATACTGCTGCTGCTTAATCCGAGATATGAGATCTTTGGAGGCCCAATCATTCTTGGCCAATTAAGTAGGTGTTTATTCTGCTGGTTTGGGGATTCAGTAGGTTGAAGACTTCATAGGAAACTTAGGAGCAATCAGGAAATTGAAGGGCAGTGAAAGGTACAAAGGCAAGAGGCAGAAGCAGAGCAGTTTCAGGGGTCATTTACTGAAGGTGCATTCTCTTTTTGAAGAATAGAAAACTCAGGGGAGCCAAGGTCAACACAAAGTGTGGATCATTTTGCTGGTGTGCGCTGGCCTTTGTGCTTGGGTTTGTCTAAGTTTCTTTTTCTTTTAGGTTGGTGTCTCACCAACCATTTTTTCCTCCTGCGATGTTTGGCGACATACTATGAAGCACAGATAATCCGAAACTGATCAAGTACACATATCGAATATTTCTTGCCTTCTCGGATACTGATATTGACCCAATACACCTCGATACGTATCAGATACGCCAAATAAGTATCCAACATTAAAATTAAATTATTTTAATTTCAGATACGTTTCAAATACGCAGTGGATACTTTTAGAATACGACCGAATACTTTAGGAATACTGCGGTAGATGCATTTGATTCACTTAAGGGTACCAGTATACTTGAAGTTGAGTATCCAAGATTATACTCAATATCTACTCAGAAAGGAAGATGCATAGCGAACGTGATCACCAACGGCAATTGGGACCTAAGTTTCAGGAGACAATTGTTCGAATGGGAGAAAGAAACGCTGTCTGAGTTAATGGGAAGGATTCGATTTCTAGTTCCAAATAGCACAGATCAGGACTGCCTAATCTGGGCTTGGAATCAAGGAAAACCATTCACAGTGGCTTCGACTTATAGGAGGTGGGAGCAAGTCTCTCACCCACAAAATCAAATGCTAGCTGGCATATGGAAAGGGGTTTGCCCACCGAAGGTGGAATTGTTCGTATGGAGGGCAGTGCAAAATGCAATTGGGGTTAGGTCTACCCTAATCCAGAAGGGTATCATAGCAGCAGGGGTCGATGGTGATATGTGCAATTGGTGTAACAGGGAACAAGAAACGAAGAACCACTTACTGATTCACTGTGATTATGCCTGGAAAGTGTGGTGTGCAATCCTCAGGTGGTGGAAGCTAATATGGGTGTCTCCCGCCTCTGTCGAACACATTCTCCAGCTGAGGCCACAAGTCCGATTGAACAGGTTGGGAAGAACCCTATGGACGGCAACCGTATATGCAATTTTCTGGTCGATTTGGGGAGCACGGAACAAATTAATCTTCAAGGGTATCAGAATATCGGAGGTGGAGTTGGGGGAGATAATCAAGATCAGGGCAGTAGAATGGGCTAGGGCAAAATTGGGCATTGTTCATTATTCGGTCCAAGATTTCATCAGGTGCTTAGAAGGGGTGGTAATGGATCATTCTCATATGTGAGAGGATAAAAGCCCACGTGTACAAGCCCATGGCTTAGGTTGTGTAATTGTCTTGTTAGCTTGTGTAATTTTGTTCATATCTTAGTTTTTTGGGATTCTAATTCTTCATGGAATCCTAGATAATCATTGTATCCTCAACTTTGATTATCTATCCAAAAGCGAGAGACTTCTAGCAAAAAAAAGTATACTTGAAGTTGCTCTTTTTTTCCTTGACGAACCAGATATGAAAATTGTGATATTCATAGATGAAGACAAAGGGAATGCAATTGAATATTAGAGTTGATATGAGTATAAATTAGTAGTAATTTCACTTCTTAGTTTAGACCTTTTGCATGTATTGAATACTTTCTAGTATTTTTTGGTCGCATTCTTTCCATTTTGAATAACTTTTGAAAATTAACTTGTACTAAATGATTAGTAAAATGTTATTAGCAATTCAACTACTCTTCTATTTCTTTTGCCTCTTTTTTATGTATAGTACATAACTGGTAATTATAAAAAAAATTAATTTTTATAACGATATCCCCGATGTGTCCGTATCCTGTTTTTTATGTTTCGTTGTATTTTCGTATCTGTATTTTTGCTTCATAGGCGGCATATGATTGTTTGGGTTTCTTGGAGCTATCCTAGCTAGTCTTCAAGTGACCCTTTTGTGATGCCTTCTTGCTTTTCATCTTTGCAATTTTCGTCTAAGATTAATAAATTCTGTTTGCCGAGGAAAAAAACAAAGTTTGCTGAAATTGGTTTAATCAATGAGGCTAAAGATTTCAACTGGTGCTTGTAAGATTTTCACCTGCTGATTTGTTGCTGTTATTTTCTGGGTTATCATTCTTCATCTAACGTAAATGGAATCTCCAATATGCCATTCTCGTTACACTGATTCACTCTGTTGGCTGTGCTGATTTGGTAGTCACTAGTCACTCTGATCCAATCAGTCGTTGCCCTCAACTCCTAGCCTTTGGCTAAAACTCCTCGAAGCCTCTTCATATGAGCCACAACTTCCGACACAAAGATTGATGGTGCTTCAAATATGCATGGTTGGTTTTGTATACAAGATGTTAGCCAAAGTCTAGCATCCAGATTAAAGAAAGCAATGGCTGTCATAATTGGGGAAGATCAAGCTGCATTGTAGGAGCAAAACAGATTTTAGATGGCATTCTAGTAGCCAATTAAGTTATTCACAATTGGAAGGTAACCAATCAACGGGGTGTAAGAATCCAAATTTTTAAACTGAATAAAAAGGAAAATTTTAAATTTAATTTTCAATATCAGCATTTAAATTATATAGATATTCATTTTGATTGGTGGTCTAGGAATTAAAAGACTATAGCAACAGAATCTGACCCTCTTATCAAAATATTGGTGGTGGAGGATATGGAACATCATGTTGCAATGGTGGGATATGTCATAATAGGTAAGTCCACCATATATACAGACTTTAATGAAGTGGGCTTGTCAGTGAGTCCCGCATTATCTATATTAGTCCTTCTTTATCTACGTATAAGCCTTGGGCAATCCTTACCTTATAAGTTGGTTTTCAAAGTTCAGTTAGGCCCGTGAGTTTCTAACATGGTAACAGAGTTGGATCCGTTACGCACTCGAATCTTAGATCTACTCTAACCCTCCGTCATCCTCACATCTGCGATCCACACTTCGCATGACGGAGGGTGTTAGCGAGTTCCACATCGCCTATGTTAGTCTTCCTTTCTCTACTTATAAGCTTTGGACAATCCTTACCTTACAAGTCGATTTTCAAAGTCAAGTTAGGCCCATAAATTTTTAACACACGAATAGTTCGCGTGAGATGAGTTTGGACAGGCTTTTATCTCTGCTTTGGGCTTATGGCAGACTTAGCTTTTGCCGACCTTAGCTTTACTTTGTTTTGGTTGGCACCATGCCAACCTTTGTGGGCTCTCTTGAAATTCAAGCGGCATATGATTATCGTCCACTCAAGTGGTAATTACTTGGGATTCGAGTTTAGTCGTTGTGATGCATTTAGCTTGCTTCCTTTTTAATCTTTCTAACGTTTCATTTTAAAGATTAATAAAATTATCTTTCATCAATAAAAAAAAAAAAAAAATCTAATTCAGACACTCGTAATTGTTAAAAAATACTGTTAGTAATCTATATCTATCTATACTATGTACCAAGCATGTGTGTCACACGGCACGCTCTTTTTGGCAAGAAATGTAAAATGGTTTGAATTTAGAAACCAAAATGGATCCCCACTTGCCCATTACTTAAATAGGCAGAAAGAATACTTATCCCTTAACCAAAACAATATTCCGCGCCCATAAACAAACGAAAATATTCTAAGTAAAAATCTGATTGTTTGAGAATGCAAAACCGAACCCAATCATTAGTTATTGTTAGTCTAGATATTTGGGTTGTCCAAATTCGACCTCAATTTAGTTGTCCATTTAATGTAATAATTTTTTTTGGTGAACTTCTATTGTTGTTTTTATATTTATATAAAAAAAATGTTGCCCCGTACCGAAGAGCTACCCGAGGCCAGGGGCTTGCGGGGCATTACCCTGAGGCCGGCCCTAATTATAATTATAATTAGAATGTCAAACATAAAAGAAATGAAGCACACCAAAAACAATAATTCCTTGCAATGCATCTATTCAACTCTCATGCTGGAGAAAACCCCACCAAATCTTCAGACAATATCATATAATAATTTGATCACAAGTTAGAGTTTGAGATTATTTGAATGCTTATCTATTGCCTTTTTTATGTGTCACGTCTTATTATTTGAAATTAATCATTAATTTTTTCCAAAATAATTAGCCAACATGATAAGCTTAGATGCATTTTTTGTTTGATAAACAATGAGTTTAGATCGATGTTTGCGTAGATGAAAACTCTAAATTTAGAGGCTTTTGTTGTCAAATCTTTATAACATGGTATGATCAAAATTATAATAACTCCTGCCAAGTGAAATTAAAAGTAACCATTTTGCCAAAAGCACCAATTAAATCAAATCTTAAGTACATCTACCGAATTAAAAAATAACAATTGGTACGTATAATATAAGGAATCTAATGGTGGATGAAGATTAGGTTGAATCTAACGGTGGATGAATAACAATTGGAATATTTAGACTTTCAGCATTTTTAGGGGTTTGTTTTGGGCTGTTTGGAGTTGGCACATTGTCAACTCTTTTGTTTTTTATTTTTTATTTTCAAAAAATAAGAAGTTTAGAGTTAAGTTGAGCACTGGCGAGTAATAGTATTAGGAGGGTGTTTTAAGACTATTAATCATAGTAATAGGCCTGTATTCACTGAAATTAGAACAACCATCAGTCTTGAGAATAAGTCTCTAAACACTCCATATTCAACTATGCGAGCAAGAGACTCCTCGATGCCAAAACGAGAACAAACTTTTCAAGTAAATGAGTTTTTAAACACTCCTTCAAATGAACGAATAAAAAAAAAAAAAAAATCTTCTAGAGAAAGTGTATACAACCAATGGGTACTACACAGCGGACAAAGAAAATGATGAATTTTTCCTACTCCATTTGTTTGGCAAAGATACTAGCCCAAGCTGAAGGCACTTGAAGGAGGTAAAAACTAATTCACCTAATTAGGATTTTTTGGAATAAATACGCGAGAAGAGAGCTTGCCAGCATGGGCCTATTGTGCCCAAGCATATTGTCCAGCAAATGATTATATTTGCCGATCTGAGAAAGGTAATTAAGTTATTTTAAGTTGATTGTAACAGGACGAGGATAAGTTTCACACCCGAATTGTTTAGAACCGGACCTAAGTAGGCAAGTTTGAGAAGTCCTAGGCAAATTTGACCAACGACGAGAAGTTAACAATTGAATCAAACTGTAACCTTAAGAAATAAGATTCGAAAAATATGAATAAGACTTATCTTATTAGGGGTCAAATGTTAAAAAGTTTAATCCGTCTTGGGCGAGAAATTAAGCGATAGAAAATAACTTAAACAAATGAAGATATACGTTACGTGGCTGGTGAAACCATGTTTCCTACCCACAAACAAGACATTCCATACATACATATATATATATATATATATATATATATATATATATATATATATGTATAGTACCTATATAGACATTCCATATATACACACAAGCGTACAGTACCTACTACCTATGTACTTGCTGGTGCATATATAGATTAATCAGATCCCCTCTACCTTTCAAAATATATAAACATATATATCCAATAATTCACGCCTATAAATAGGAGCAATACCAACGGTAGTTCCTCATTCCAATATCTTCAAAATACCAACAGTTGTTCCAAAGCAGACATCCCCGGCCCTCTGGCCTTTACCAAAATCATGAACCAAAATCACTTCCTTTCCCTCTTCCTCTTCCTCCTAACATTCCTCGTCACCGGCCCAATATGTCGGACTCTCACTGCTGCCGCTGGAGGAGGCAGCTGGGCTGTACTACAGTCCAACATTGGCATCTCTGCTATGCACATGCAACTCCTCAACAATGACCGAGTTGTTATTTTGGACCGAACTGACTTTGGACCATCCAACATATCCTTACCCAACGGAAATTGCCGGAACGACCCAAACGACTTGAGAACCAAAATCGACTGCACTGCCCACTCCGTCGAATACCACGTCGCATCCAATAGTATCCGTCCACTCACTGTCCTCACCAACACTTGGTGCTCCTCCGGCGGTGTAATGACCGATGGCCGACTGTTCCAAACAGGAGGATATAACGACGGCGATCATGTAGCTAGAATTTTCGACACGTGTAATGGAGGATGTGATTGGCAAGAAATCAACTCCGCGTTGACCAACAGAAGATGGTACGCCACCAATCAGAGACTTCCAGATGGCCGTCAGATTATTGTTGGCGGTACAGGTCAATTCAATTACGAGTTTTACCCAAAAACATCGGCAACGACTGCTTTTAATTTGCCATTTTTGGCCCAGACCACTGACCGAAAAGAGGAAAATAATTTATACCCATTTGTTTTTCTAAATATTGATGGGAATTTATTTATTTTTGCTAATAATCGAGCAATTTTGTTCGATTATGTGAACAATGTCGTTGTGACAAACTACCCGCAAATGCCCGACGGCAATCCAAGGAATTACCCGAGCTCTGGATCTGCTGTTCTGCTTCCATTGAAATTAGCTCAAGGAAAAGCAAATAGTGCTGAAGTTCTAGTCTGCGGAGGTACACCGCTAGGATCTTATACCCAAGCCAAAAGGGGAAACTTCCTCAGAGCATTGGACACTTGTGGGAGGATCGCAGTAACTGACCCGTCTCCCCAATGGGTCATGGAAACCATGCCCACAGCTCGAGTTATGGGTGACATGGTGTTGCTGCCAAATGGCAATGTTTTGATTATTAACGGCGGGTTAGCAGGGACTGCCGGTTGGGAAGATGGTAGAAATCCGGTTTTAAACCCGGTAGTTTACAAACCTGATAACCTAATAGGGTCTCGGTTTGAGACTCAAAACCCGAGCTCCAGACCCCGCATGTATCATTCCACCGCTATTTTGTTACGTGATGGCCGGGTTCTGATTGGTGGTAGCAATCCTCATGCCATTGATACTTTTACGGGAGTTTTATTTCCCACAGACTTAACCTTGGAGGCCTTCTCTCCATCGTACTTGGATCGAACATCCGCAAATTTGCGTCCCACAATTCTTTTTCCCGCTCCTCATGCAAAGATCAGGTACAACCAAGTGATAACGATTCGGTTTAGGAATTATGGTGTGATCGATGGAACTTTGGTGTCTGTAACAATGGTTGCACCCCCCTACACCACACATGCATTTTCCATGAACCAAAGGCTTCTAGTGTTAGGTGGAGGCAGTGTGACTGCACTAGGAGGGCCAAACTACGAAGTTAAGGTGACGACTCCGAATTCGGGTAATCTTGCACCATCTGGACACTATTTGATTTTTGTGGTCCATCAACAAATACCTAGTCTTGGTCTTTGGGTCCAAATTGGTTGACATCTTTACTGCTTCATGTATGTCATCCGGAGGCGTACAATGTGCATTGAAATTGTATTTGTTTTTTACTTTTTCGATTTTTCTTGTTTTTTGTAAGGACGAATGCTCCAAAGTTATTGAAGTTGTATTTTTTACTGGTTAAATAAAATTGTGAGACCATTTCTTTTTTTCCTTATGAATTTTTTGCATGATAATACATAAAGAAAATTAGTAGTTTGTGAACTATATTTTTATGTTAGTTGACAATTAAATTGGCAACACCCTATACCAACCTTATTTTATCCCTTCATTAGTAGAAAGAATTTTGTATAAAGAATTCTCCGCAGTTTGGGCTAAATTAATTACTTACATTATCTTTTATTTTTTCTAATTTTTTGCCGGTTTTTAATCATTTTCTCTATATTTTTTAACTCATTATGATGAAGTGAACTATTATATAGTGTGTCAATCAACTATTTCTCCAATTATTAATTCACCCCAAATTTTAATAATATTGGAAGCCTTTTATCTATTTGATCATGGTTCCGAAATAGCAAATGATCCTATAATGTCCAGACCTCGCAGTTTTTCATTTCAGGATGGCGTGACGCCATTGGTCACATGCATGATCCTTCTATTTATTTAATTAGATTAGTAGTCGCACTTTTTTGATCCGCAAAAGAAAGAATTTTTTTTTTTTTGGCGCGGTAAAAGGATAATATATTGAGAAAAACGTAAAATGTGTAACGTTCCAATGGTTGGTCAGGAACCAACAATACTCCAGTCAAGAATTGGGGCCTCACAATCACTAGCCAATATGCTTTTCTCTCATGCCTTTCTTCGTTCATGGTTCGATATTCTGGTGTCCTAGGCGTAGAGGAACCACACCATCCCCCGAACTTGGTGGTGAAACTCTACTGCGGCAACGATACTGTAGGGGAGGTCCTGCGAAAAAATAGCTCGACGCCAAGATGATAAAAAACTTAACACCCCTCATTCTTATTCCTTTTTCAATATGAAAAAAAAATGAAAAATGAAAAGGTCGTCTTATTCAAAACCCCAATCATGACATCCCTTCTTTCCCACTTCACATTCAAAATATGATGTAATAGAAAGGTGGGACCAAAGAAAGCAAACACAAAACAAGCAAAAGACGGGACCAAACCAAAACATAGGAATTAAAAAAAAAAACACCTAAATAAGCATCAAGCCTTAACAAAACCAAGACAAGATAAAACATGGGACCAAAGCCCTCCACTTCTGATCCACTTCCAAAGCAGCCCACACCAGCAGTATAGAAAGAAACATAAAACAACAGTATTAACTTCAGGGGAGCCACTTTTTCCTACTTCTCAAATGAGCAGATAGAGCACCTACTTCAAGCAGCAAATTAGCATCCAATTAAATGAGATCAAAGGAACCCCAGCAACAGCCCAACATACCAGATTGATCTCTAATCTGGTGCATCCTGTGGTTACCGTGAGTCTACTGATATGTTAATCTGCCCTCTATTATTTACAGTAGTTCTTAGCAGCAAAGGGTTTCCCCAGGAATGTGGCAAGCAGATTTTACAGTTAAGGTTTCTGTTAATGGGGTTATAGTGATTATGGTCACTAGAAAATTTTGGTAGACCCCAAGAATTTTGTTTGAGGTGCTCTCTTCACCGAGCAACTAGTTACCGTTCTCGAAATCTTTTAAGCTTGGTGTCTTAGGTGTGCAGTTCTGCCTAAGAAAAGTGATCCAATTTAGAGGCGATTGTGTTAGAAACAGGAAGCCCCAAATTAGCATACCTGCGGAGGTGAGCTCCTCTGTGGCCGAGTCTGGACGCGGATGAGTTCATGAACTTGCTTTCACAGTTCGGATCCGGTGAAGGTGGAGCTCAATCGGTTGGAGAATGAAGTCAGAGGTGAGAATGCGAGTTAATCCGGTGATTTGCGATATGATTTTGGATGTAAGTATTAGTTGATTTGGTTGTACATTTTTGGTGTTTGTTTAAGCAGATAATTGATTTGGTTATCTGCTCAATGTTCTAGTTGATTTGGTTGTTCATTTTCGGTGTTTGTGCTTTTGATTGTTTTGTTTTCTGCTTTCATTGTCCGCATTCATATCTTTTTGATCCCGTTTTAGAGTTCCACAAATTTTTAACAACTAGCTCAGTCTATAATCTGTTGAGTGGAGTGAGTTGTGATATATATGATAATCTTGATATAGGTTATTTCGAGAGAGCATGGCTTCATTGCACAGTTGAACAAGGGTCGTCACCTGAAGAAGAGGCCGACTGAGTTCCAAGTTGATAAGGTCCTGCAGCTCTTTGATGGGAACAAGTTCAACTTTACCAAACCTGGCAAGGAAGAGGTGCTCTTCATCTTAAGAGTGTATATGCTAAAAAGTAGTAGTATTGGCTAAGTTGGTTTCTCTTAATTATGCTTCACCAGGTTAGTCCTATTGAGTATGGTCATGTGCTTTTGATCCCTCGGATTCTCGAATAACTCCTTTCCAAATACATCGAATTTGAGTATTAATCAGGAGTTGGTTTTGCTTACCTACTGTTGTTGTTGTTGCTTCCAATTTGTAAGAAGTTATATACGTAGATGATCTTACAACTGTAATCGCGCAATGGTGGCGTTCTTATTGGGGCTTGTATTAATCAGGTACCACAGTGTTTTTTCAGTCATGCTGGAATTTTTTGATTTATTTCATTCACCTATATATTTTTGGTCTTTATCCTAAATTGCTAAATTTTGTCGTGACAGAGACCAGATATTTTCAGCTGTGCTCTTGCTCATGTCGGTGCTATGGACATGTTTAGGTTTCACAAGTTCACTATAGGTCAGTGAGCAATCTGAGGGTTCACTTGGTAGAATTACTTGTCTTATTTGTTGATTAGGATTGTTTTTCTATCTGTGTTTTGGGGCTGCTACTGCGTGATGCAGCTGGGTTTTGCTGCAGCTGCTGCTGCATTCTTTGCAACTGCTGCTGCGTTCTTTGCAGCTCAGTATTGTGTTTCGGATCTCATGTTTTGCAGGGTTCCTAGGACAGACATCGGGTCCAAGGATGGAGATTGGGATAGTAGCACCTTCTAGCTTTTCTACATCATGTATGTTTTCTGAAATCTCTTGCATTTTGATGCCTAAATGCTGTATATGAGATCAGTTTTTGGGAACTATAGGATATGCTGTATCTCTCTCTCTTACAAGGCAATGATAGTGAGCAAGTAATAGTTGCATCATTTTTCTACTTCATGAGCAGTTTTTGTTGTACAAGGCAGTAGACAACTTTACAAAATCCCAACTTAAGGATTGCACCATTTTACTTTAATCCCACAGTAAACGTTTTTCCTTTTAAAATTTCCGGACAGCCACTGTTCATGTGTGTGCCTTCTACTTTTATACTCTTGTGTTGCTTCTGATTTTTGAATCATCTTTGAATTGGCATACTTGTATGGGTGTCTTACAAGGCAATGATAGTGAACAAGTATCATTGAATAAAAGATTGACTAAAAACGAAAAAAATTCAAAATAACAGTTTGGCATTGTTTTTAATATCTTTAACTTTGTTGACTTTTATATTTCAATACATATTTTTTATTCATAATTTTTTGCTCTAAAAATTCAAGATGTAAAAATATCGATAATGAAACAAGTAAAAAGAAAGGATATCTTGTATTTCAGAGTCTTTGTGCAAAAATATTTTTATTCATAATTTTTTAACTTTGTTGACTTTTATATTTCATCTTGTATTGTTATTCTGTTATACCCATGTTTCCCATTTTTAAGAATTAAATTTGAGTATTGAATAGGAAACTAAGGTATACTTTGTGAAGTCAGAGCCTTTGTGTAAATTCTGGAGTTATTCAATATGACTCTTGTTTGGGATTGGAATTCCTTGTGCAGGTCCATCGAGTAGTTTTGTGCCCTCTTGAAGTTTGGTTTGAAGAGGTTCGGTGGTTTGAAGTTTGGCCTTCCATGTCAAGGCAATTCTAATTGTCAGATGATCACTGCCTTTCACGATGGAAATTGCTGAATTCACTTAAATTAGAAGAACCATCAGTCTTGAGAATAAGCCTCTAAACATTTCCTTATTCAACTATGTGAGCAAGAAACTCCTCGATGCCAAAACGAGGAACAAGCTTTTCAAGTAAATGAGTTTTCAAACACACCTTTAAATGGTCGGATAAAAACAAAATCTTCTCGAGAAAGTGTTTCCAACCGATGGGTGCACAACGCACAAAGAAAATGATCAGTTTTTCATACTCCATTTGTTTGGCAAAGAGTAGCCCAAGCAGAGGGCACTTGAAGGGAGGTAAAAACTGATTCATCTAATTAGGATTTTTTTGGAATAAATATGCAAGAAGAGAGCTCGGCATCACGGGCCTATTGTGCACGACCATGTAGACCAGCAGATGATTATATTTGCCGATCTGAGAAAATTAATTAAATTGTTTTAAGCTGATTGCAACATGACGAGGATAAGTTTCACATCCGAATCGTTTAGAACCGGACCTAAGTAGGTAAGTTTGAGAAGTCCTAGGCAAATTTGACCAACGACGAGAAGTTAACAATTGAATCAAACTGTAACCTTAAGAAATAAGATTAGAAAAATATGAATAAAACTTATCTTATTAGGGGTCAAATGTTAAAAAAGTTTAATCTGTCTTTGGCGAGAAATTAAGCGACAGAAAATAACTTAAACAAATGCAGATATACCTTATGTGGCTGGTGAAACCATGTTTCCTACCCACAAACAAGACATTCCATACATATATTCCTATACATATATATATGTACAGTACCTATACAGACATTCCACATATATATATACACACAAGCGTACATTACCTACTACCTATGTACTTGCTGGTGCATATATAGATTAATCAGATCCCCTCTACCTTTCAAAATATATAAATACACATATCCAATAATTCACGTGTATAAATAGGAGCAATACCAACGGTAGTTCCTCATTCCAATATCTTCAAAATACCAACAGTTGTTCCAAAGCAGACATCCCCCTCTGGCCTTTACCAAAATCATGACCCAAAATCACTTCCTTCCGCTCTTCCTCTTCCTCCTAACATTCCTCGTCACCGGCCCAATATGTCGGACTCTCACTGCTGCTGCTGGAGGAGGCAGTTGGGCGGTACTACAGTCCAACATTGGCATTTCTGCCATGCACATGCAACTCCTCAACAATGACCGGGTCGTTATTTTAGACCGAACCGACTTTGGACCATCCAACATATCTTTACCCAACGGAAATTGCCGGAACGACCCAAACGACTTGAGAACCAAAATTGACTGCACTGCCCACTCCGTCGAATACCGCGTCGCATCTAATAGTATCCGTCCACTCACTGTCCTCACCAACACTTGGTGCTCCTCCGGCGGTGTAATGACCGACGGCCGACTGTTCCAAACAGGAGGATATAACGACGGCGATCATGTGGCCAGAATTTTCAACACGTGTAATGGAGGATGTGATTGGCAAGAAATCAACTCCGCGTTGACCAACAGAAGATGGTACGCCACCAATTAGAGACTTCCAGATGGCCGTCAGATTATTGTTGGCGGTACAGGTCAATTTAATTACGAGTTTTACCCAAAAACATCGGCAACGGGTGCTTTTAATTTGCCATTTTTGGCCCAGACCACCGACCGAAAAGAGGAAAATAATTTATACCCATTTGTTTTTCTAAATATTGATGGGAATTTGTTTATTTTTGCTAATAATCGAGCAATTTTGTTCGATTATGTGAACAATGTTGTTGTGACAAACTACCCGCAAATGCCCGACGGCAATCCAAGGAATTACCCAAGCTCTGGATCTGCTGTTCTGCTTCCATTGAAATTAGCTCAAGGAAAAGCAAGTAGTGCTGAAGTTCTAGTCTGCGGAGGTACACCGCTAGGATCTTATACCCAAGCCAAAAGGGGAAACTTCCTCGGAGCATTGGACACTTGTGGGAGGATCGCAATAACTGACCCGTCTCCCCAGTGAGTCATGGAAACCATGCCTACGGCTCGAGTTATGGGTGACATGGTGTTGCTGCCAAATGGCAATGTTTTGATTATTAACGGCGGATCAGCAGGGACTGCTGGTTGGGAAGATGGTAGAAATCCGGTTTTAAACCCTGTAGTTTACCAACCTGATAACCTCATAGGGTCTCGATTTGAGACTCAAAACCCGAGCTCCACACCCCGCATGTATCATTCCACCGCTATTTTGCTACGTGACGGTCGGGTTCTAATTGGTGGTAGCAATCCCCATGCCATTGATACTTTTACAGGAGTTCTATTTCCCATGGACTTAACCTTGGAGGCCTTCTCTCCGTCTTACTTGGATCGAACATCCGCAAAATTGCGTCCCACAATTCTTTTTCCCGCTCCTCACGCAAGGATCAGGTACAACCAAGTGATAACGATTCGGTTTAGAAATTATGGTGTGATTGATGGAACTTTGGTGTCTGTAACAATGGTTGCACCCCCCTACACCACACATGCATTTTCCATGAACCAAAGGCTTCTAGTGTTAGGTGGAGGGAGTGTGACTGCACTAGGAGGGCCGAACTACGAAGTTAAGGTGACGACTCCGAATTCTGGTAATCTTGCACCATCTGGGCATTACTTGATTTTTGTGGTCCATCAACAAATACCTAGTCTTGGTCTTTGGGTCCAAATTGGTTGACATCTCTACTGCTCCAAACATGTCATCTAAATGCGTACATTGTGCATTGGAATTGTATTTGTTTTTTTTTTCTTGTTTTCTTTTTGTTGTTTTTTTTGTAAGGACGAATGCTCTGAAGTTATTGAATTTGTATTTGTTACTGATTAAATAAAATTGTGGGACCAGTTTTTTTTCCTTATGAATTTTTTGCATGATAATACTTGAAGAGAATTACTAGTTTGAGAACTATATATATTTTTATGTTAGTCGGTATTTTAGCCCTTCATTAGCAGAAATAATTCTGTATAAAGAATTCGCTGAAGGTTGGGCTAAATTAACTACCTGACATTATCTTTTATTTTTTCTAAATTTTTTCTGGGTTTTAATCATTTTATCTAAATTTTCTAATTCCTTACGATGAAGTCAACTATTATATAGTCTGCCAATCAACTATTTGTCCAATTATTAATTAACCCCAAATTTCAATAATATGCAAGCCTTTTATCTATTTGATCATGGTTCCGAAATAGCAAATGATCCTATAATATCCAAACCTAGCATTTTTTTTATTTCATTGGTCACGTGCATGATCCTTCTATTTATTTAATTAGATTAGCGGTTGCACTTTTTTGGTCCGTAAAAGAAAGAATTTTTTGCTTTTTTTTTTTGCTCGTAAAAGGATAATACATTGAGAAAAATGTAGAATATGTAACGTTCCAATGGTTGGTGAGGAACCAACGATAAAAAAGAAAACACAAAGCAAAAGAGGAAGTAATAGAAAGATGGGACCAAAGAAAATGAACACAAAACAAGCAAAAGATGGGACCAAACCAAAACATAGGACTTACAAAAAAAAGCACCTAAATAAATTCAAGCCTTAAGAAAACCAAACCAAACCAAACCAAACTGAGCCTTATGTCCCAAATCAATTGGGGTCGGCTACATGAATCCTTTTCCTCCAAAGAGTTCTGTCAAGTGCTGCTTGCTCACTTAGCCCTAGTAGACTTAAATCCTTGCGCACTACCGCATCTAATGTCAATTTGGGTATTCCCCACCCCGGAGCATTGCTATGCAAAGCTATCATATCCGCTCTCTTAACTATTGCATCCGTAGGTCTACGATAGACATGCCCAAACCACCTAAGCCTATTTTCCCTCAACTTCTCGTCTATAGGTGCTACGGCTACCATCTCGCGGACTGTTTCATTTCTAATCCTATCTCGTCTAGTCTTACCACAAATCCACCTCAACATTCTCATTTCCGCTACACTCATCTTGGTCACCTGTTGTTTCTTCATAGGCCAGCATTCTGTCCCGTAAAGCATCGCTGGTCTTATAGCAGTTCTATAGAATTTTCCCTTCAACTTTGTGGGTACCCTCTTGTCGCACAGTACGCCAGTAGTACTTCTCCACTTGAGCCACCCCACTTGGATCCTATGGGTCACATCATCCGTAATCTCTCCATCTTGACTAATAATAGAGCCTAAATACTTAAAACGGTCACTCTTTGGTATCTCCTGGTCTTGAATCATCACTTTTTCTTCGTACGCACTTCTGGTATCACTAAACTTGCAAACCATATACTCAGTTTTACTCCTACTTATCCGAAAGCCCTTAGACTCTAGTGGATCCCGCCAAATTTCTAATTTAGTATTAACACCGCTAGCAGTATCATCTACAAGGACGATATCATCTGCAAACAACATACACCATAGAATATCCTCTTGAATCTGACTAGTCAATTCATCCAAGACTAAAGCGAAAAGGTAAGGGCTCAAGGCTGACCCTTGGTGCAATCCTACTGTGATGGGAAATTCACTCGTCTCCCCTGCTGGTGATCTAATGGCAGTGACATCACCTTCATACATGTCTCGAACAACATCGATATACCCTTTGGTTACTCCCTTTCTCTCCAGAACCCCCATGTAAGGACCCGGAAAATTTTTGCCTTTTAATTAATTATTATCGGAATATGTGTTTAATTTATTTTATGCAATTCGAAACTTTTAGTGGCGGGGCTTGGAACCGGGACTTTTATTTGATACGCAAGCGTACACGAAACCATTGAGCTTTATTTGGGGGACCCATTTAGGGGGTTTAAAATTAGATTTTAGAGGGGAAGGATAACACACAACCCTCATTTGTTCTTTTTCCTTTCCTCTCTCTACAATGCTCTCCCTTCTCTCTACCATATCTCTAGAGTTCTTGTTCCAATGTCAAATTCCTTCGAGATAGTGTGGGATGGCATCATGGTTGATAGGTATCCGGAGGTGGATCGTGGATTTGAAGCTCGGGAAAGGGGGATTGAAGTGCTTGAAGCCATTGAAGGTTAGGGCTCAACCAAGCTTCATCAAATCCATCTCCAAGATCATGAGGTAGGGGGTTTTCACCTATTCTATATGTATATGGCTTGTTTTAAACATACATTTGGGTTTGTGATTGATTTTGGAGCATTTGGGAACAAACTCCGATTTCTGCGTTTTCTGCTGTGTCGCGACGAAATGTAGCGCTCCATGTTCCGTGGTGTAGCGATACTGGGGCTTCTGGAGCGAAATGTAGCGCTCCATGTTCAAAGGTGTAGCGCTCCTGGAGTTCCTGGAAGTTCCAACGTCTTCCATCCCGGCTCCCGCTATTTCATTCAAACTTCTAGAAACCGCGTACAGTTTCTCTTTGTGTGCTAGGGTTGTTGTCTCGCTCGTAAACGTCTATTCGTGACTTCTCGTTCAAGCGTATTGTTTATGAACGTTTTATGTAATGTTGAGTCTCAACTACGCATGCTAAGGTTGATGTGATCCTCCAATATACATTTCCCGTGACCCTTGTATTGAACGTTTGAATAACGTATTGTTGTACAATGACCTACCTATGATAGATCCTTAAAGTTGATCCAAGTGATTCATGCAAATGAGACAATCATTCGAACTAGATTCCCTTTTGGGTATGCTAGGAAGAGAACTAGATTCCCTTTCGGGTATGCTAGGAAGTGTACTAGACTCCCTACCGGGAATGCTAGGAAATGAACTAGACACCTTCGGGTATGCTAGGAATGGCATGGTGACATGTTTTGTTAGATTTTATGAGATTCGTGGATGATACCGGAGTTGAATACGAACCACAATTTCAACTTATGGCATGAACTCTTTGAAAACATAATCGGGAATACACGATATTTTGTAGGCAGTGGAAGTTGGATTGAGTAGTGAAGCGTGACCTAATAATGGGGTTACCCGGTGTCGGTATCATTAACCTTGGTAGGAAGCGAGTTGAGTTGAGGGGTAAGACCTTGTATTGAGGTGACCCGTGTTGAGATTGCTATTATTCTATATCTCTCGTATGAGAACCGTCTGTCTACCCTTAGGCTGAGACTTTGCTTGAGAGGAGTCCTTATGTTGACCGTGTTCGTGTCTTGTTGTAAGAAGATTGAGTTTGCGGTTCTTTCTCCTTGAGTTTATCGTTAATGTCATCGATTCAAGAGACAGTCCAATCGACTTTAGTGTAGTAAGATGTTCCCTTGTCCTTTAGGAAGAATTTAGGTTTCACCTATTATGAGGCATTTTGTAGTGTTTGGTTGAGTTAGAATGTGGAGTGGGAATCTCCTTATGTGTGAGATGCCTTGTCCGTTTTGTTTGATGTGTATGTGGGTATAAGAGATGTTCCTATGGAACAACTTTGACCATGAGACGAGTTATGAGAGTTTGGCATGAATATGATGTGGGCTTGTTAGTCTTGATGTGTTAGCGCTACCGCATAGTCATTGTTCTAGACTTCGGTAGATTGTTTCTCTTATCACTGGAATAGATCACTATTTTAATAGCATAGACTATGAGTTGTCTTTTCTTATGGATTATGGAACTACATGGGGCTTTAAGGCTTGTTTCGATTGATTGAATGTGGGACATGTGTATGACACATTAAGTATTGATGAGAATTAGAAAGTGATACATTTATGTACTTTGACACGTGAAATGATGACAAGACGTTGTTCTATGTACTAGACTCCTTCGGGAATGCTAGGAATGTACTGGTCCCATTCGGGAAAATGCCAGGAATATACAAACACGACAGTGATATTTCGACTAGACATGTGTGCTATGCGATATGATAAAGCGTGTGACAGGTGAATGATTAGTGTTAATGGATGGTTATGACACTACTTTATTATCTCCTTGTGTCATGCATATGATTATACCTATGTAGTACAACCTGGTCTGGCATTCTCTAGGACCGTGTTAAGGGAGTGAACGAGATTCTTGGCTTGTGTTATAGACGTACTTAGGAGATGTATCATGATATTGCGACCACATTCGAGAGGTGAACGATACGATAATGAGTGACGACATGTTGGTGATGGAAACAAGAATTTAAGAACTAGACATATGGCTTATGGAGAGATGATAGTGTCATGGGTGTACATATTGCGTACGTATCATTTGATATAATTTCTTGAGATTAGACTTGTTATCATACAGTATTTGTGTTGCATGCCAGCTCATATTGTACATTAATAATATTGGTGTAGAATTTTCTACTGGGCTGTATAGCTCACCCTATCCCTTTCAGGTACCCTCTCGGATGTTTAGCATGGAGTCCTTGAAGTGCATGGAAGATGCATCATTCTGGGAAGCTACATTGTTAGATTTCATGTAGAGTCTTGTAAACGTTTTGAAAGATTTTTATAAAATTTTATGTGCTCAATTCTGTCGTTATGACCAAATAATGTATCTTTGAATAGTTGGATATAATCGGGCCGGGTTATGCCCACTTTGAGCTAAAATACATATTTGAAATTCTAGTAGATGGTTTGTTATTAATGAAATCCTGTGGGCTTATTGGTGGGAATTTGTGAGATTTTCCTAAAGAATATGTATTATTAATATGTTTGAAATTGAGAGCGTGACAACTTGGTATCAGAGCTATAGGTTCGAATACTTTGAGACCGTGGGGAGACACTTAGTCTCATGGGTTCAAAATTGGTTGCATTTGGCATGGTATGAGTGTGCTTGTGTGCATAGCATTGATTGACATGGCATCCTCTATTGCTTAAGAGTAGTGTAATGTTGTGGACCCGTGTTGGGGAATCGCTCTAGGCATTGGTTTTGCGTTGATTTGTGGATCCGTGTTGGGAAGTTGTTCTAGCCGTTGATTTTGTGTTGGTTGATGATGGTGATAGTGTGACTTGTATTTGTGTTCCTCTATATTTTAGTGCGATGCTTTTGGGGCATAGGGATAGGCGAGAAGGGCGACGAGGTCATTCCTGTAATCGTGGGGTGTTTCTAGATGACGAAGTGAGTCGGCGAGTTGAGAGCTCGTGTGGAGATGCGAATGTGAGGGTCGAACGGAACGTTGAGCCACCGGATGTTCTGGGTATGTTTGTAAGGGAGTTTGTCGCGGCACTCGCCAGATCCAACTTGTTGAACGCAGGAGTTAGAGTAAGGTGCGATGACCGTTTCTGAGTACAATCTGAAGTTTCAATCTTTATCCCGTTTTGTGCCAAATTTAGTGACATAAGAAGACAGGAAGTGTCGCTGATTGGAAAAAGGGCCTTCGTTTGTCAATCTAGAGGCTTGTGGTGAGCCGATGTTAGGTGAGATTTTCGAAGAGGGTTGAGTACGCTCGGAGTGTTAAGTTGCCGAGAGGTGCGTGGAAAAATTCGAGAGTTTGGGAGCCGAGACAGTCGATAGTTATGATAAGTTTGTCTTCATCAGACACTTCAGGGAGCCGGGGGCAGAGGGGACAGAGGGAGATATTTCATGCTCGCAGGGTCGATCGAACTTTGGGAATACATACTTCATTCGATGTTCAGAGCACTGTTTCTAGACCACCATTAGGGTGTTACTGATGTAACCAATCCAGTCATGTTCGTGCGAAGTATCTGATACCACCGGAAGGCTTGTTATGCTTGTGGCGAGATCACTCACAGTGCAAGAAATTTTCCTCCTAGGGCAAAGTTTCGTCGAGAGGCGAGTTCTTTACGACAATTTTGACCAAAGTTCGGATAGAGTCAACGACAACAACATCACTTTCACCAAACCATCGATATTCTCGGGTTGAACAAGGAGAGGATTCGCCAGTGTATAACTAGAGTTATGGGCAGAGAGACGGATATGCCCATGACCAACCTACACACGGAAGGACTTTCAACATTTAATCGATATTTTGATTTTGACTTCTCGATGTCTAGAGACTTTTGGTGTGAGGGGTACGTTCTTTTTCTCGTTTACTTCTGCACTAGTTGTTTTTCTGTGATTCTAAAGCATTGCTTCATTATAATGTGGCATCTTCGCAAGCCCTTCACTGTGGGATCGTGTTTGTTCACCGGAGATAAGTGTTTTGACCTTGTTGGGGAATGTTGAAAACGAGGGGTGTTAGATCCTTTTGAGATTCGTTAGTGAGTTTAACGTTAGAGGGGTGTGCTAGTGTCTATATGTGGAGTATTGTGTGGACAGTTTACGATTGTTGGTATGTGTTGGTGAGAGCATTACGTGATTCATCTCCGAGGGTGAGAGGTTGAGTTCTTGATAGACTTGTTTGCCGGTACCACTAACCTTTGTGTTTTCGTCGCTTTGCGATCGTGGAATTGGAAGAACTGACAAGGAAAATCGTGAGGGTTATGAGACTTGGAGTTTTGAGATATTCTACTTTGAGAAGTTCTAGAAAGAATATGATCTTGTGCGGTTTGGTGGTTCAATCAATGATATCTACTCAGTCAGTGAAATTCTATTAATTAACTAGAAGCAGAGTATTGTGTTCGAGTTCCTTAACGGTAAGGCATACAAGTTAACTTTCGTACGGTGAGCCGTTGAGACTTTTGAGTTTATTCTTTTATGTGATTTCTATGCCTACCGCCTTTGATAGAGATGCGTGCTTTGTATTTTCTTTTGGCTTGAGTATTGTGTGTCGTGTGGGCATGATAGTTATATACTTGATAACCGTTGACTTGTGATATGCTAGTTTGGCATTGTGATGCATGAGGCGTATTAGCATATTTGATTGGTTTTGGACTTGATAGTCATGATAGTTAGATGTGGATGTGTGAGTTATGCAGCATGTCTACTTTGGTTTCGTGGACTTATGCTGTCACGATCATTGTGGATTGATCCGTTATGGTTGATGCTTGAGTCGCATGAATATGTGCTTAGTTATGTGGACTTGATAAAGACATTTTGATGAATGCATGTTGATATCATGGTGATGTGTTGGTTTCGACATCATTGTTTTTTTTTTTTTTATGGGCTTGTTAAGTTATTTGGCTTATGTGCTAGCATGATCGAGTTCGGTTATGACTGAGTTTTGCATGACTGTTCAATTTCGAGGGCGAAATTTATTTTAAGGAGGGGAGGATGTAAGGACCCGGAAAATTTTCGCCTTTTAATTAATTATTATCGGAATATGTGTTTAATTTATTTTATGCAATTTGAAACTTTTAGTGGCGGGGCTTGGACCCGGGGCTTTTATTTGATACGCAAGCGTACACGAAACCATTGAGCTTTATTTGGGGGACCCATTTAGGGGGTTTAAAATCAAATTTTAGAGGGGAAGGAGAACACACAACCCTCATTTGTTCTTTTTCCTTTCCTCTCTCTACAATGCTCTCCCTTCTCTCTACCATATCTCTAGAGTTCTTGCTCCAATGTCAAATTCCTTCGAGATAGTGTGGGATGGCATCGTGGTTGACAGGTATCCGGAGGTGGATCGTGGATTTGAAGCTCGGGAAAGGGGGATTGAAGTGCTTGAAGCCATTGAAGGTTAGAGCTCAACCAAGCTTCATCAAATCCATCTCCAAGATCATGAGGTAGGGGGTTTTCACCTATTCTATATGTATATGGCTTGTTTTAAACATACATTTGGGTTTGTGATTGATTTTGGAGCATTTGGGAACAAACTCCGATTTCTGCGTTTTCTGCTGTGTCGCGACGAAATGTAGCGGTCCATGTTCCGGGGTGTAGCGATACTGGGTCTTCTGGAGCGAAATGTAGCGCTCCATGTTCCGTGGTGTAGCGATACTGGGGCTTCTGGAGCGAAATGTAGCGCTCCATGTTCAAAGGTGTAGCGCTCCTGGGGTTCCTGGAAGTTCCAACGTCTTCCATCCCGGCTCCCGCTATTCCATTCAAACTTCTAGAAACCGCGTACAGTTTCTCTTTGTCTGCTAGGGTTGTTGTCTCGCTCGTAAACGTCTATTCGTGACTTCTCGTTCAATCGTATTGTTTATGAACGTTTTATGTAATGTTGAGTCTCAACTACGCATGTTAAGGTTGATGTGATCCTCCAATATACATTTCCCGTGACCCTTGTATTGAACGTTTGAATAACGTATTGTTATACAATGACCTACCTATGATAGATCCTTAAAGTTGATCCAAGTGATTCATGCAAATGAGACAATCATTCGAACTAGATTTCCTTTTGGGTATGCTAGGAAGAGAACTAGATTCCCTTTCGGGTATGCTAGGAAGTGTACTAGACTCCCTACCGGGAATGCTAGGAAATGAACTAGACACCTTCGGGTATGCTAGGAATGGCATGGTGACATGTTTTGTTAGATTTTATGAGATTCGTGGATGATACCGGAGTTGAATACGAACCACAATTTCAACTTATGGCATGAACTCTTTGAAAACATAATCGGGAATACACGATATTTTGTAGGCGGTGGAAGTTGGATTGAGTAGTGAAGCGTGACCTAATAATGGGGTTACCCGGTGTCGGTATCATTAACCTTGGTAGGAAGCGAGTTGAGTTGAGGGGTAAGACCTTGTATTGAGGTGACCCGTGTTGAGATTGCTATTATTCTATATCTCTCGTATGAGAACCGTCTGTCTACCCTTAGGCTGAGACTTTGCTTGAGAGGAGTCCTTATGTTGACCGTGTTCGTGTCTTGTTGTAAGAAGATTGAGTTTGCGGTTCTTTCTCCTTGAGTTTATCGTTAATATCATCGATTCAAGAGACAGTCCAATCGACTTTAGTGTAGTAAGATGTTCCCTTGTCCTTTAGGAAGAATTTAGGTTTCACCTATTATGAGGCATTCTGTAGTGTTTGGTTGAGTTAGAATGTGGAGTGAGAATCTCCTTATGTGTGAGATGCCTTGTCCGTTTTGTTTGATGTGTATGTGGGTATAAGAGATGTTCCTATGGAACAACTTTGACCATGAGACGAGTTATGAGAGTTTGGCATGAATATGATGTGGGCTTGTTAGTCTTGATGTGTTAGCGCTACCGCATAGTCATTGTTCTAAACTTCGGTAGATTGTTTTTCTTATCACTGGAATAGATCACTATTTTAATAGCATAGACTATGAGTTGTCTTTTCTTATGGATTATGGAACTACATGGGGCTTTAAGGCTTGTTTCGATTGATTGAATGTGGGACATGTGTATGACACATTAAGTATTGATGAGAATTAGAAAGTGATACATTTATGTACTTTGACACGTGAAATGATGACAAGACGTTGTTCTATGTACTAGACTCCTTCGGGAATGCTAGGAATGTACTGGTCCCATTCGGGAAAATGCCAGGAATATACAAACACGACAGTGATATTTCGACTAGACATGTGTGCTATGAAATATGATAAAGCGTGTGACAGGTGAATGATTAGTGTTAATGGATGGTTATGACACTACTTTATTATCTCCTTGTGTCATGCATATGATTATACCTATGTGGTACAACCTGGTCTGGCATTTTCTAGGACCGTGTTAAGGGAGTGAACGAGATTCTTGGCTTGTGTTATAGACGTACTTAGGAGATGTATCATGATATTGCGACCACATTCGAGAGGTGAACGATACGATAATTGTAAGGACCCGGAAAATTTGATTTTTTAAAAATAATTATTTGAGAGTTTATTTTGGATAAATAAACTTAATTAAGTGTGTTATATATCGGATTATGATTTTAGGAACCGAGCCCGGAGTCTCTTATGTTGTTTCGTGCGCGTATCCTCACTTAGCAAATTACGTGGGTGCCCTTGGGAGAGTTAAAATCTGATTTTTTAGGAAGGGGGGGGAGCCTTCCCCACTTGTCTTCCCAAACCCCTCAAGAACCCCTTTGCTCTCTCTCCCTTCTCTCTACAAATCCACTCTTCTCCCCTCACCATTTTCAAATTACCCGGAGATATAGGAGCTTTGCACCGTGTCTAGCAAGGACTTGAGGTTGGATCGTGGATTGAAGCTCGGGAGGCGCGGTTTCAAGCTTGGAGCACCAACCGAGCTAGGGCTTTTCATCTTTGGGCCAAACTTCCATTTCAAAGCTTGAGGTAGGGATTTCTACCTTCTATTATATGTATATGATGTGTTTTGGTCTTTGTTTCGTGTATATTTTGATATTTGGAAAGGATTTGGTTAGTTTGCGAAATCTGCGATCGCGCAGTTTTTCTGCAGATCGTGCTCGGGCGTCCGGACGGGACCCAGGGGCGTCCGGACGGCTGGCCCAGGATTTTGGACAGAGAGGTAGTAGAATGGGCGTCCGGACGGGGAAGCTCGGCGTCCGGACGGAGCCAGCCCTGCGTCCGGACGGGACCGGACGGTGACCGGGCGGCCGGTTGTTTTGCGTGCTGAGTTCATTTTTGTTACGTATTATGCCGTGGAATGTCGTTATTTGGTGTTTTGATATGAATATAGATTACTTGGGATTGGTTGTGTACGAATGAAATTATTGAACGTGATGTGGATTTTCATGATTTGTCATACATTGTTGGGAATGAAAGGCGGACAATGAGACTAGTACCCGGAATGGGAATGTGCTAGGCGGACAACGAGACTAGTACCCGGAATGAGAATGTGCTAGGCGGACAACGAGACTAGTACCCGGAATGGGAATGTGCTAGGCGGACAACGAGACTAGTACCCGGAATGGGAATGTGCTAGGCGGACAAGGAGACTAGTACCCGGATGGGAATGTGCTAGGCGGACAGTGAGACTAGTACCCGGATGGGAATGTGCTAGGCGGACAGTGAGACTAGTACCCGGATGGGAATGTGCTAGGAGACGCCATGAATCGGCATTGTCTAGCTTCCGTTGAGAGAAGTGCTAGAGTATCACCCACTTTGACTTGTGTAATTATATTCGATTGGCATTGGATGTGAGCGATGGGTTGATCATGAGGTGGTTATCGTATGTGTATTGGCGAATGGCGGATTGTCATTCGTGTGGTTGTGTATGACATATGAAAGTGATGTATCGTTATACCATGATAATTGTGCATGCCATGCATCTCCCACGCGTATATTCTTGGCATAGATTTTCCCAACCGGGCTTGTAGCACAATTATTTGTACATCACGTCGAGTCTATGAGTTTGGGCTAGTTGTGTGTGATTAGAGAGTGTCGACGGCCACTCGTTCGGTATGACTTTTGATTGGAAGAAATTATACAATGGACCATGAGGGATTGGAGGGATTCAATGACATCTTGAGGATGGTTGGGGTTGAGTCGGGAATCGGGTAAGGACAATGTTTTGACCCACGGGATGAAAGTTATGTTAGAGCTTTAAGTCAGTAACAATGATGTTTTATTGGGAGGGAATCTTATATTTTGTGAAGTTATCGGGCAATGCTAGAATTGGATTTGAATCACATTTTGACGGGTTACAAGTATGCCTTTGTATTGAGGTGAGCCTGCATCGAGACTACTATCACCCTTGTGCCCCTCATAGGAAAGTTGTCTACCTATCCTTAGGCTTAGACTTGCTTGCGAGGTACCGTACCTTTGACTGAGGGTTGAATCGGGTTGTGAGATATTCGTGAGAGAGAATCTTCTTCCTTGAGCTTATGCCCCTGGTTATCATGTCTAGAGGTGATCTACTATGTCTTAGTGTCGTGAAGGATTCTTTGGTTCCGTGAAAGGATGAGAAACCTTGGAGTGCCTTGAGACTTTAGAATAATTGGGGTTCGGAGTAGAGTACGGTTGACAGACCAGTATGTTGATGTGCCTTGTTTGTCGAGATTGACACGCTTGTGTGAGTTGATAATGAGTTCTAAGGAAACGACTTGATTGTGAAATGTGTGATGAGGATTCGGCTTGAAAGACATGTTAGTCTGTCGGTGAATGACGTGTGGTGCACGGTCGCTATTACATGCTTTGACGTTCAGTTTCTTTATTGCTAGAATGGATAATCGTGTGGATATCGTAGAGTGTTGTCCCCTTTGACTTGCTGAATCGCATGGGATTGATAGACCGCTCTTGTGTGACCTTGAACATTGGATGGTAAAGTGTGAATGAAGGAAATTAAATGGGAAATGTGTATTAGCTTTGATTAGCCTTTGGTGGGAGATGTGTTTGCTAAATCCTAATATTGTTTGGCTTCCATTCGGATACGTGCCAGTTATCTTTCGATGTTTTCTAGCAACCGTGGGGTGAGGTGCTGGTTGGAGAGATAATCTTCGAATTGATACGAGTAGTGAGAATTGAGAAATGTGAAAATACTTAGCACGACAATGACCTAAGTTCATGAAAGGAATGGATGATAACGATTTGATGATGAGATCTGGAAGTCTTGGGTGGATATTGAGTGGAGCAATGGATGGGTTGATGAGGAAATGTGTGGATGGGTTGTGCATGTCTAACTTAAGATATAATTTGCAAGTTCATACTTATGTGATTGTTGAGTATTGGGTGGCATGCCATTTCATTTCATATGTTCATAATATCTGTGTAGACTTTCCTACTGGGCTGTGTAGCTCACCCTATCCCTTTCAGGTATCCTCTCGGAGTTTAGCATGGAGAGCTTGGAGTGCATGAGATGATGCATCATTCTGGAGGACTACGCATAGGTTGCATGTTTAATCTTATTACTCCTCTGAAATATTATTATTTTGTTTAAGCTATGTATATTGTAAGCTTCATGTCGACCGGATGGTCGGTTGTCAATAAAATATTTGGATTATCAGTGAGAATTGTGAGGTTTTTCTTAAAAGATATGTATTATTCTTATGTTCAAAATTCGGGGCGTGACAATAATGAGTGACGACATGTTGGTGATGGAAACAAGAATTTAAGAACTAGACATATGGCTTATGGAGAGATGATAGTGTCATGGGTGAACATATTGCGTACGTATCATTTGATATAATTTCTTGAGATTAGACTTGTTATCATACAGTATTTGTGTTGCATGCCAGCTCATATTATACATTAACAATATTGGTGTAGAATTTTCTACTGGGCTGTATAGCTCACCCTATCCCTTTCAGGTAACCTCTCGGATGTTTAGTGATAGGCACGCAATATCGTAGATATAAGTGCCTAAATAGGGTAGTTTTAACATGTTGTCATCTAATTTATTCCCTATTTTCTACTTGATGCGTTGTTTTGGTATGTTTGTGTTAATTTTCAGAGAATAAGGTGGATTTTGCGCAAAGATTGGATTACGAGGTCTTGAGGCCGGTTTGGATGGCGCCGTGAGAAGTCAAAGCGGAGTCGTGAACATCGGGTGGCCAAATCCCATGCAAGGCTCAGAGGATGCCGTTAGCGTGTGCGGAATTTTGGAGAATATATTGGAATATATTCCAGGACGTGGTTAATGGCTGGGAATTGGGCCATTTATTTTGTTTGATCTGTAACAAAATGGTAGAGTTTGGAAAAGGTGGCCCATTAATTATAATCTGTGGAAGGACTTGCGAGGCCGAAGCCAATTCTCGGCAGCTAATGGGCCCACGGCTCTGACACGCAGCAAAGGAGGTAGTTAGGATTCTGGAGTATAAATATTCGTAGTTAGATAATTGTTATCTCAATGAGCTTTTTAAGGAGGTAGTTAGGATTCTGGAGTATAAATATTCGTAGTTAGATAATTGTTATTTGAATGAGCTTTTTAAGGAGGTAGTTAGGATTTTGTAGTATAAATAGGCGTAATTAGGCGAATTAGAGTTATGTTTTTCATTAATTAGGTTTAGTTTTCTTAAGCAGCTGCCTTTCTTTCAGATCTTAGGTTTTGAAGATTCAAGTTCAAGTTTTTCATCAATTTCTTGGTGGTTCGAGCATTTGATTCAAGTTTAATAGCAATTCTCGTGTTTACTTCGTTGAAGATTAAGTTCGCGTTTGCAAATACGGTATTTCTTTTCATTATTTTTAGATTTCATTAATGGAAAGCATGATTAGTTCTTATTTCGATTCATCTTCTGCGTTTTCTTCCAATATGTGTGAGTAGTTTTCCAGAGTATGGTCGCGGGACGAAGGCGTTCCGTGATTGACTTAACTAATTTCGTGCCTCGGTTTCGAATCTTCCATATTTTCCAGCAATTTTGGGATTCCTAAAATGAGAACCTTTTAATAAACGAAACCTACGGGTGGGCTTTTATTCGAAAACCTCTTTAGCTTACTCCAAAGTAAGTAAAAGGATTATTGTGGCCCGAGCAGGAATCAGCTAAGTTAGTTGCGGACGCTGGGTTTCCGTGACTGTACTTGCTTTAGTTTATTGTTATTCAAATTATTTGTCAAGTTTCTAGTTAATTAATCAACCAAATCAAAGTTTATGGGTGGCTACCTGAGAGCCAAGTAAAACTAGTGCTCGCAGTATTGGGTTAAAACACAGTCCGTCCGTCTCAGTGGTTCGACTCCGGTACTTCCGGATATTTATTATGCTACATCAGTCGAGAGTCTTACGCTTGGGACGCCATTTTTAGAGTCTTATTTTGTAAACACCCGAACGGTCAAGCATTTAGCATGGAGTCCTTGAAGTGCATGGAAGATGCATCATTCTGGGAAGCTACATTGTTAGATTTCATGTAGAGTCTTGTAAACGTTTTGAAAGATTTTTATAAAATTTTATGTGCTCAATTCTGTCGTTATGACCAAATAATGTATCTTTGAATAGTTGGATATAATCGGGCCGGGTTATGCCCACTTTGAGCTAAAATACATATTTGAAATTCTAGTAGATGGTTTGTTATGAATGAAATCCTGTGGGCTTATTGGTGGGAATTTGTGAGATTTTCCTAAAGAATATATATTATTAATATGTTTGAAATTGAGGGCGTGACACCCCATATAATGTCTCTGGGCACCCTATCATAAGCCTTTTCTTGGTCTATGAAGACCATATGAAGATCCTTCTTCATTGACCTGTGTTTCTCTACCACTCTTCTTAGTAGGTAAATAGCTTCCATGGTCGATCTCCCAGGCATGAACCCAAATTGTTTCTCCGACACCATAGTCACCATCCTCAAACGATGCTCCATAACTCTTTCCCACAGCTTCATCGTACGACTCATCAACTTAATACCTCTATAGTTGTTGCAATTTTGAATGTCAAATCATGGGACCAAAGCCCTCCGCATCTGATCCACTTCCAAAGGAGCCCACAGCACCAGTAATAGAAAGAAACATAAAACAATAAGATTAACTTCAGGGGAGCCCTTCTTTCCTACTTCTCAAATGAGCAGAGCACCAACTTCAAGCAGCAAATTAGCATCCAAATGAGATCAAAGGAACCCCAGCAACAGTCCAACTTACATATCAATGGCAACTAAATTAGCATCCAAATTAAATCATAGTGGCCTAAAATTCCACATTATGAGAAGTAGCAGACTAGCACAATCCGAAGCAACATTAGAATATCAACATCAGCAAACTAGCATTAGTAAATCTGCATCATCAAGAGTGGAAATCACAGGGTCCTATTTCAACAAGGCTCACTCATCTCTATTTTGCTGCCGATGCCATCCTATTTTGTGAAGGGGGGAAGATACTAAAGAAAATCCTTAGAGGCTTTGAAGTGCTTCCTGGGCTAAAGTTAATTTCTAAAAATCTGTGATTTGTGGGGTGGGCTGAGAAGACAACTTTGTTGATTCATGTGCATAAATCCTAAGATGTAGGCCATCATCCTCCCCCCTGAAGTATCTAGGAATGCCCGTAGGAGCATGCCTGAATTGAATTAACACTTGTAAGCTATTCTAGACAGGGTAAAGCAGAATCTAGCAACATGGAAGAGGAAGCTCTTATAATTTGGATGTAGGTTAGTGTTGACGAAATCTGTTCTTGTAAGTCTCCCCATTTACTGCCTCTCCCTAATTAAGATACCATCACCAATAGCAAATTACTTGCAAACGCTCAAAAGGAACTTTCTTTGGGGAGGTATGCAAGAAGGGAAAAAGATAATCTAATCAAATGGGAGGCTGTAACAACTACAAAATACCAGGGAGGTTTAGGGATAAAAAAAACATAATTAAGCTAGATGAGCATATGCCTTCTTTTCAAATGGTGGTGGAGGTTTGCACTGGAGAAACAAAGCCTGTGAAGGGGGTCATTTGTGGTCTCTACAATATACCCACACAAGCATGGCAAGCAAAGGTAGACAGGCTTCCTAGTGGCTCAAGTTTATGGGAGACTATTGTTGATAATTAATTGAGATTAAACGGAGCATATGAAATAATGAAATGATTAACGAAATGGATTGAATGAACTATGAAATTGTGAGACAAACTTGTGAACAGTGAACACTATTATACTTTATTATGTCAGTTTATTATCGTAACTTACTTATGTCATTATGAATTGTTAACGTCACATGCCATATTATTTCATAATCATATAATGTTGGAATAGACATTTTAACTAGGTTGTGTAGCACAATCTATCATTTTTCAGGTGTTGTGTCAGACGCTTAGCATGAAATGTGTGACATGCATATGGTAATGCATGATTTTTATGGACATATAGTGGGAGTTACCCAACATCTTTTGTCTATTTTTTAAAAGATGTAATATAAAACGTTTAACTCTGATATTTAATTTTGAACAACAACTGACTGCGCCATTCTCTTTCACCTCACGTCTCTCCAGTCTCAGCCTTCTTTGGTGGTGATTGTTTTGTCCTTTCTCCTCCTATGTTGTGTCCATTTTTTAAAATTTTCTCCAACTTTCATTGACCCCCGATAAGTGAATGATGTTGTATCTCATAAATTAGTTGAAATGCACGTAAACTAGTCCAAACACTTGTGGATGAAAGTTAAAGTATCATGGATGTTGGTACAAATTAATCTCCGAGTCTCTATGCTTATAATACAAATCTTATGGATGCTATCTGATTGCTGATCGATCTCCTACTTCTCTTGGAACATAGTTCCATGGCCCATGTTATGGAGGCACATTATGGATGCTATCTTCTTGCTGATCCTCTGCTGATCATTTTCTCTTACAAAACTTTCAAACTTTCTTTTACGTTCAAACTTTCTCTCTTAATATGATTTTTTGTATATTGTTAAATTATAATTCGATAACGATAATGTGTTTTCCTGATTGGATGCATTATGCATGTACCCTGCTTGTATAACCTTAGGCCCGAGTGGCCGAGCGAAAAAAAACCTTAGGCGCGAGTGAAGAATATGTTTCATTACTTAGGGCAACAAGATTTCATTTTTTTTTTTTTTGGGCAAGAAATTTTAAAATGGTTTACATTTAGAAACCAATTTAAATGGTTCCCACATGCCGATTATTTAAATAGGTAGAAAGAATTCTTATCCCTTAACCAAAACGATATTCCACGCCCATAAACAAACGAAAATATTCGAAGTACAAATCTGATTGTTGGAGAATGCAATACCGAATCCAATTTAAATTTATAATTAGAAAGTCAAACATAAAAGAAATGAAGCACACCAAAAACATTATTCCTTGCAACGCATCTGTTCAACTCTCATGCTGGAGAAAACCCCAACAAACACTACAACAAATTAGACTTTTAGCGGGATTTAATTCCCCGCGTTTTTTAAAAATACCAAGAATACTATTAGTTTTTCTCTTATTAATTAACTTCTCCCAGATTTATTTCCACCTCCCCAATATTTTTCCCCAGCTTTCCCCCCCCCCCCCCCACCCCCACCCGCCGCTTCCCCCCCCCCCCCCGTTGAAACCCTACCAAAATTCTTCAGATCAGATCTGCTGCTGCCGCTGTTGCTCCTCGTCCGGCGTCGTTCTGCTGCTGCCGGCGCTCCTCCGTCGTCGATTCGCTCAGGTATGTCTCTCTCTCTCTCGCGGTCTCTCTCTGTCTCGCGCGATCTCTCTCTCTTTCGCGATCTCTCTCTCTTTCGCGATCTCTCTCTTGTATTCTTCCTTATGTAGCTCCTTGAATGGTGAAAAGGAAAACCAACACATCATCTAGTTTAATGAATTACTTTCTTTTTTGGGGCGATCACTGTTTAGTTTCGGATTCATTAGTCGAGCAAGTCTTTGCTTTTCATCAGTCCTTTCTTTTTTATGTCTGTGCTAATTCTTTAACTGTGCATTATGTCTGTGCTAATTCATTAGTCGAGAAGTTGAACTTCAGCACTTAGCATTTAGCAACATATTTTCTGCAATAATTTCACCAAATGTGGCTCATCTGTTTCATCAACTATATTTGGAAAATTGCTCTCCTGCCTTACTGTTCTGTGAGCATGAAGCAATGTGGTTGAGATTAAAGTTTACCAACTATCCAGTAGTATAAGTGTGTAAGAAGTTGTCGCTGTTAACTGTGGATTAACTAATATTCCATTCTCTTACTTTTTCGTCATCTGCAGAATTTGGTGTTCTTTTAATCTGGTTCTTATATTCTTTAGCTTAATGAACATGGGAATTGTGAAGTTGGATACTCCAAATTTGGGGCTCACAGAGTTTTATATAAACGTACTTCGTGGAGGAAAAAATAAAACATGAGTGGAAGATCTTTCGTTTGGTTGGTCAGCGAAATGCTAGAAGTGTTCCCTGATATCAATAGAATGTTGGTTAAGCATGTGCCCAATATTGTAGGAGTTAGTTTTGGTTGTTTGTTTTTCAGTTCCTAAAAGCATGGTAGTGCTGGTAGCATGTAGGTAGGAAGTGCTCCATGTAGTTAGGAAGTGCCCCATGTAGTTAGGAAGTGCCCCACATTTTCCAAATCATGGGATAGTGGGTTGTTTGTTTGTTTTTAGCATGTGTTTTATTTTCCTATAAATAAGATGATGAAGGCAATGGAAAAGCTGCGAATTGCAGCACCAAAAAAATTGTTCTTGTTCTCTCTTTCTCAAATTGTCTTCTTTATCTCCAACAATTGGTATCAGAGCGGTTATTGTATGCCCAAATATCCCCGGTTCAACACCATGTCCATTGTCACCGGAGGAGAAGGTTCTCGAGTCGGCGGCGGCGAGCGGGATACACTTCGATATGTGTATCCGCAGCTTACCACGTCGAATTACACTTGCTGGAAGATTCGAGTCAAGGCAATGATGGAGGACCAGGAGGTCTGGGAGGCGATCGAGCCGACGGCCGGGGAGGTCGTCAATGTCAAGAAGGATAAGAAGGCGAAATCCCATCTTATCCAATGCCTACCAGAGGACCTTCTCATGCAGGTGGCAACGAAGAACACGGCAAAGGAGATATGGGACTGCCTCACGACGAGGTTCGTCGGCGCCGATCGCGTTAGAGATGCGCGATTACAGACGTTGAAGAGTGACTTCGACGGCATGCGCATGAAGGAGGACGAGTCTGTGGATCAGTACGCCGGGAGACTGTCGGCCATGACGGTCAGGTACAGTAGCCTGGGTGGTTCTCTGGGTGATGCTGCACTCGTAAAAAAACTGTTCGACACGGTTCCTGAGCGCTTCATCACCGTCATCGCCGGCATCGAGCAGTTCTATGATCTCTCCACCCTAGCATTTGAGGAGGCAGTGGGCCGACTCAAAGCGTTCGAGGAGAGAACACGTCGTCCTACGGGAGGCGCGACTGCCGACGGGAAGCTCCTCCTCACTCAGGCGGAGTGGGAGGCACGCAGGAAGAAGACAGTCGGGGAGGTCTCTGGCAAGAACAAGGCGCAGGACGCAGGTACTCGTGGCCGAGGGCGCGGCCGCGGCACAGGCCGTGGGCGCGGCGGGCGCTCCGGTGGGCGTGGGAACTCAACGGGGAAGGAAGTGACAGGTGGTGGCTCACGGGATTACAGCAATATTCAGTGTTTCAACTGCCATAATTTCGGTCACTTCGCCAACAAGTGCAAGGAGCCGAGAAAGGTGGAAGAGGCACATCATGCCCGCATGGATACGATGGAGCAGGCACTTTTGCTCGCGGTGTCGGAGGAGCTGACGCCGCTCGAGCAAGTGGAAGAGAAGCAGCCGGAGACCTTGTTACTGGTGGAGGACAATGTTTTTCCCGAATTGTACCTAACGGGAAAAGACATAACCACCGGGAGCACATGGTATCTTGATAACGGGGCTAGCAACCACATGTCCGGCGACCGGGAGAATTTCCAGGAGCTGGATGAAGCAATCACCGGTAAGGTGAGATTCGGTGACGGGTCTACTGTGCAGATTATGGGAAAGGGCTCAATTTTGTTTGAGTGTAAGAATGGAGATCAGTGGGCTCTCAAAGATGTCTACTATATTCCAAGGCTGTGTAGCAATCTCATAAGCCTTGGACAAATGACTGAGGTCGGTTACCGTGTGGTGCTGGACGGAGGCAAGCTGGAGGTGTTGGAGAAATCGACGGGGCAGTTGCTCATGAAGGTGCCTCGGTCTTCAAACAGGCTGTACCATATTGAGTTGACAAGGGCGATTCCGGGTTGCTTGCTCACAAAGATGGAGGATCCGGCATGGCTATGGCATGGTCGTCTCGGTCATGTCAACTTCAAGGCTTTGAAATTTCTCGTTGACAAGAACATGGTGGCAGGAGTGCCATTAATCACGCATCCGAACCAATTATGCCACGGATGCTTGGTGGGAAAACAAACGCGGGGAGCATTCCCGCAAAAGACGCCGCACCGGGCAAAGGAGTGTCTAGAGCTGGTTCATGTCGACCTTTGTGGGCCAATTACCCCATCGACAAGTGGAGGTAATAAGTACTTTATGTTATTCGTTGATGATTATTCGAGATGGATACATGTGTGTTTTTTGAAGAATAAGGACGAAGCATGTGCGGAATTTGTGAAGTTCAAGGCCTTAGTTGAAAATTGTCGTGGACAACGTATCAAAACGCTGCGGTCCGATCGCGGCGGGGAGTTCCTAAATAAAGCATTTACTGGAGTGTGCGAGGAAGCGGGTATACGGCGACAACTCACAGCGCCCTACACGCCACAGCAAAACGGCGTTGTCGAGCGCAAAAACAGGACCGTGGTTGGGATGGCACGATCCATGTTGAAAAGCATGCAGGTTCCGGGCGAGCTCTGGGGAGAAGCAGTTAGGCATGCGGTTTATCTTTTGAACCGTTTGCCAACGAAGGCAATGGGGGAGAGAACTCCATTTGAAGCTTGGACAGGGAAGAAGCCACACTTGGGACACCTGCGAGTATTCGGTTGTTTGGCTCATGCGAAGGTGACAACTCCACACCTGAAGAAGCTCGACGACCGGAGTCAGCAGTTGGTGTATCTCGGCGTGGAGGATGGGTGCAAGGCACATCGTCTGCTCGATCCTTGCCGGGGTAAAGTAATTGTAAGTCGTGATGTGAAATTTGAAGAAAATGTACCATGGCAGTGGGATGATGGCGCAGATGTGTGGGGATCAGCGGAGTTCCATGAAGAAGGAGGAGTTGGAGCTGTGTGGAGTACCGGAGCGGAGGCAGAGGCCGCAGGAAGCGGACCGGAAGCAGTAGCAACCGAATCCATGAGTCCGGCACAACAGCAGCAGATACCGACTCCAGGTTCACCCGAACATGGTTCAACCGAAGCCATGAGTCCGGCTCAACTACCACTGACTCCAGCTTCGGTTGAGCATGGCTTGGGGGGTGCTCCGGTAGCGCACTGGTCACCAAACGATCACCTCGACGCAACCATCGATCCAGCTCAACCACAGAGATACCGCAGCCTCGTTGATATCTACAACACAACAGTGCCAATTGAACCAAAGGATCTCGAGGAGCTGCTCCTGACTTCGGCAGAGGAACCGCCAAGTTTCGTGGAGGCCGAACAGGAGGTGTGCTGGCGCAAGGCGATGTTGGAGGAGATGGACTCCATCATCAAGAACAATACATGGGAATTGGTTGATGCACCGGCTGGACATCGCCCAATTGGTCTCAAGTGGGTTTTCAAGGTGAAGCGAGATGAACGTGGTGCAATTGTCAAACACAAGGCTCGCTTAGTTGCAAAGGGGTATGTTCAGAAGCAGGGCATCGATTTTGAGGAAGTGTTTGCGCCTGTGGCTCGTCTTGAATCCGTGCCACTCTTGATTGCAATGGCGGCTCACGAGGGGTGGGCTATGCATCACATGGATGTTAAATCTGCTTTTCTCAACGGTGAACTGAATGAGGAGGTCTATGTAGCGCAGCCTCCTGGTTTTGTTGTTGCCGGGCAGGAGCACAAGGTACTGCGGCTCCGGAAGGCTTTGTATGGACTACGACAGGCTCCAAGGGCGTGGAACGCCAAACTGGATGCGAGTTTGGTAACCTTGGGTTTTAGGCGGAGTACGGCGGAACATGGCATATACACGCGGGGCTCTGGGACAGGATTGTTGCTTGTAGGTGTCTACGTTGACGACCTTGTTATCACAGGAGCAGATAAGGGTGCCATCGACACGTTCAAGCAGGAGATGAAGAATTTGTTCTGTATGAGTGATCTGGGGCTCTTGTCATACTATCTCGGCATTGAAGTTCTTCAGGGGTTGGACGGTATCGGTATCAAGCAAGCGGCGTATGCAGAAAAGTTACTGGACCGAAGTGGCATGAAAGAGTGCAATCCGTGCCATGTCCCCATGGAGGCGCGTCTCAAGTTGTCCAAGTCCAGTACAACTCCGCTCGTTGATGCCACCGAGTACCGGAGTATTGTTGGTTGCCTTCGGTATTTGGTGCATACTCGCCCTGACTTGGCGTACTCTGTTGGCTATGTGAGCAGATTTATGCAGGAACCGCATGAGGAGCATTTTGCAGCGGTGAAGCACATCCTCCGTTACATTGCAGGGACACGTTCGCTTGGATGTTTTTATGGGAGAAAGAAGAAGGAAAACCAGGCTACCTTAACCGGGTTCAGTGATAGTGATATGGCCGGTGATCCAGAAGACCGGAAGAGCACAACGGGGGTGTTGTTCTTCTTCGGCCTTGCCCCGATCACATGGCAGAGTCAGAAGCAGAAAGTGGTGGCTCTTTCGTCCTGCGAGGCAAAGTATATTGCGGCTACTACTGCAGCATGTCAAGGCGTGTGGTTGTCTCGGTTGCTCAGCGATCTCATCGGCAAGGAGCCCAAGGCAGTCACACTCAACATTGACAACAAGTCCGCGATCGCTCTTTGCAAGAACCCGGTGTTCCACGATAGAAGCAAACATATCGAGACCAGATATCATTTCATCCGTGAATGCATTGAGGATGGCAAAATAGCAGTGGAGTACATGGCTACTAACAATCAGCTGGCGGACATTCTGACCAAGGCGCTTGGTCGAGTCAAGTTCCTGGAGCTTCGTGACAAGATTGGCATGGTCGAGATCAAGTGAAGACACAAGCTTAGGGGGTGATTGTTGGTTAAGCATGTGCCCAATATTGTAGGAGTTAGTTTTGGTTGTTTGTTTTTCAGTTCCTAAAAGCATGGTAGTGCTGGTAGCATGTAGGTAGGAAGTGCTCCATGTAGTTAGGAAGTGCCCCATGTAGTTAGGAAGTGCCCCACATTTTCCAAATCATGGGATAGTGGGTTGTTTGTTTGTTTTTAGCATGTGTTTTATTTTCCTATAAATAAGATGATGAAGGCAATGGAAAAGCTGCGAATTGCAGCACCAAAAAAATTGTTCTTGTTCTCTCTTTCTCAAATTGTCTTCTTTATCTCCAACATAGAATAGGGATGTGCTTTGTGACATGATTCTGTTCATTTAGTTTGCATGACTGGTTGAGATACACCCCTTACCTTCATATTTATGTGGACTGTTGTAGCTGCTCTGGTTGTAGGATCATGGAGTCAACATATATGCGTTTCTAACCCTAGATGGATAATATATCTGCCCCATATGCATCATTGCAACAGTGGTTCTTAATGTCAAGTTTTAGCATTAGCTATGTGGTTTCGATTTCCTGCCTGTAAGTCCATGGAGATGTCATATATCTATGTTATACATTATGATTACCCATCAGTTTATCATGTGATACTTATTTTTTTGTTTATTCCACTTTCCTTATTGAGCTGTATCTGTTGTTTGCTATTAACTTCACCTTCTGTAATTTATTTTGCGTACATACTATATTTGTTTTTCAACATTCCAAAATATTAAAACTTCTTTAGGTGATAAGTGGCCATTTGGGATGGGTGAGATCTGTTGCATTTGATCCAAGTAATTCATGGTTCTGTACTGGCTCTGCGGATCGCACAATCAAGGTACCTTCTCTCTTGAATTTTCTTTCTGCACATTGCCGTTTGTTTTTCTTCTAATGATAGGATACATTTTTTTTGTAACGAATGATACTTTGAAATTTCATTACCTGTGTCTGTCAACCTCAGAAGTTGAGGTCAATGAATTAATATGCAGATTGATGATTTCTCCTCTGCCCGCAAAAGTGTTCATAGAAGCCATTTGCATCTTTCCCCAACTGTTTGATATTTCCTGCTAACTTCTAAGTTATTTTTAATGCCTTCTCCATTTTGATGACAAGATATGGGATGTGGGAACCGGAAGGCTAAAGCTCACAATGTTACTTGTCCTGTAAGTGCAGTTAGAATTTAATCGGTAAAGAATATTCTCTCACTCGGATGCTACATCATGTTTTCAGGTCTGGGATATTCGTAGCAAGATGCAAATTCATGCACTCTCTGGGCATGACAATACAGTTTGCTCAGTTTTTACTAGACCTACGGTAAGATATCTTTTCGCACAAGTTATAACTGGCTCCCATGACACGACGATAAAGTTCTGGGACCTTAGATATGGTGAGCATTATTTGAGTTTTTTCTTTCCTTTTCCCATTTCTTGTTTTTTTCCTTCCTGTTTTGCTTTAAACACGACAATTTATTTTTTCTCTCGCAGGTAAAACAATGGTAACTCTTACACACCACAAGAAATCCGTGCGAGCTATGGCTTTACATCCTACAGAGTATGTACCTATAAATACAATAGTTTCCTTCACAAGGCCCTCTTTTTTTTTTTCTTTCAACCTTAATTTCTTGCTCTTGTTTTTCAGGAATTGTTTTGCATCTGCATCGGCTGACAATATCAAAAAGTTCAACCTTCCGAAAGGAGAATTTATGCACAACATGCTGTGAGTATCTTCTTGTTAACAAACACATTTATACACAACTTCCACTTAAGCAGATGTAAGATTTACACTATGTTCTCAATGATTATTGTTGCATCTTTATTTTATTTTCCTTTCTTCCATTCTTATACACGAGAGCTTGAGAGTGACTTGTTTGTCATCTAAACATAGTAAAGTGAACATCAGTAGTTCTGAAGTTAAAGCATGCTACTCCAACCAATATGCTGTAATATTTTTTTCCCATAATTTGACCCAAATCATTGATTAGATATCAAAATTTGGACAAAATTGAGGATCCCGCAGGAGAAATCAATCATAAGGAAAAAAGATTTGGCATGTTACTTGTTCATATGTCTAGTTTGACATGAGGGGAGAGATGCCAATTATCACCTAAGCACTTGACATTTTGGCTGGACTTGTTCACGTACCAACTTTATTCACTTAACACGCCTTGTCAAGTTTGACATCGTTGATGGAGATGCTTCTAGATTCCAGCTTTGATTATGTAAAAAGGGGAAGGTGAATATTTGTTTTTTGTTTGCCTTGTTTCAGGCTCGCTGGACAGTGAAGCCGGTATCTATGCCTCCTGTTACGATGTGACCGGTACAAGACTAGTCACTTGCGAAGCTGACAAGACTAGTCACTTGAGTTATGAACAGCTTGGGAGGAAGACCTTCGGATGTTGTAACTTTTAAATGACCTAACTGCATTTCTTTTTAGGCAAGTGATATAAACTGGCCTTGCTGTTCCGTGTATTTTGGTTATGCTTTGTTTTTGGTTGGCTCCGAATACTGTTGGCATCACATAAAATTTAAATCCTGAGTTCGACTGGTGATATTATAATGGGTGATTCTCCATTTTTTTTGGTAGGTTACTTAGGTTGGTTTACTCTGTATTTCGAGTTATTTTGTTTTAGATTGTTTACCAAGTGTTCTTCTACGAAATCAAATCTGATTTGAGGTATGTATTCACGATGTGCTTTGATTTTTTGTCAGTTGAACAACGACTGGCATGCAAAAATTGATAATGGTGAGTGTCAAGGTCAAGGTCATGTTATTTGAGTATAATTTTGCAAGAATTATTATTTTGAAAACATTTTACCGACGTTTTGAAAAACAGCACAAATGTATTTCCGACGTTTTACCGACGTTTTGAAAATATTTTACCGACGTTCTGAAAACGTGGGGAATACCATTTTACCAGCATTTTAAAAACAGCACAAATGTATTGCCGGCGTTTCTGAAAACGTGGGAAATACCTCAACGGCACCGGAAAATCATGTCGCCGGAAAATCTTTGCCAACGTTTGGTAAACGCCGGCAACAAACGCCGGCAAGTATTAGCGGCGTTTATAAATGCCTATAAACGCCGGTAAGTTTTTCCAACAGTGGTATTGGCGACGTTTTTCACAAATGTTGGTAATAGCTAAAAAAACGCCGGTAAAGCATTTTTCCAGCGTTTTTTAGACTTTTACCGGGATTTCATAAACGCCGGGAAAAGTCCTTTTTCTTGTAGTGAAATCTTGAGATATTTTTGCCACATAATTATAAAATTTTAAAAATATGGTGAAATGCATTTGAATGCGCAGAGGTCAGAGTTTGAGATTATTTGACTGCTCCTCTATGTCGTATTTTTATTTGTCATGTCTTATTAATTACTTGAAATTAATCTTTAATTTTTTCCCAAAACAATTAGCTAACTCGACGAGCTTAGATGTTTACATAGATAGACACTCTAAATTGAGGGATTTTTTGTTGTCGAATCTTTATATCTAGTATGGTCAAAATTATAAGCATTCCTGCCAAGTGAAAAACGAACCATTTTGCAAAAATCATAGGCTGATACTTAGGTGCCTTTGGGTGTTTAATTGGTGCATTTACAACGTGTACAATCAAGATCAAATCTAATCTTAAAAAATAACAATTGGTAAGGAATCTAATGGTGGATGAAGATTAGGTTTAGGCGGAAATAGTCACGACGGCAATAATAATGGAGGAGAGGTGTGAAGGGAGGAAGGTGAAGGTTATTGAAGTTTGTTTGAGGAAGGTGCAGGGTGAAGGATAATGTATTTGTTTTGATTGGCTGGAATATTTAGACTTTCAGCATTTTTAGGCGTTTGCTGTGGGTTGCTTGGAGTTAGCACATTGTCAACTCTTTTGTTTTTTATTTTTTATTTTTAAAAAATAAGAAGCTTAGAGTTAGATTGAGTACTAGCGAATAGCAGCACTACTAAAAGGGTGTTTGAAGACTACTAACCATACCAATATAGGCCTGAATTCATTGAAATTAGGAGAACCATCGGTCTTGAGAAATAGTCTCTAAACAATCCTTATTCAACTATGTGAGTAAGAGACTCCTCGATGCCAAAACGAGGAACAAGCTTCCAAGTAAATGAGTTTTTAAACACACCTTTAAACAGACGGATAAAAAAAAATCTTCTCGAGAAAGTGTTTCCAACCAATGGGTGCACAACGGACAAAGAAAATGATCAGTTTTTCCTACTCCATTTGTTTGGCAAAGAGTAGCCCAAGCAGGGGGCACTTGAAGGGAGGTAAAAACTGATTCATCTAATTAGGATATTTTTGGAATAAATACGCAAGAAGAGAGCTCGGCATCATAGGCCTATCGTGCACGACCATGTTGCCCAGCAAATGATTATATTTGCTGATCTGAGAAAAATAATTAAATTATTTTAAGCTGATTGCAACATGATGAGAATAAGTTTCACACCCAAATCGTTTAGAACCGGACCTAAGTAGGCAAGTTTGAGAAGTCCTAGGCAAATTTGACCGACGATGAGAAGTTAACAATTGAATCAAAGGGTAACCTTAAGAAATAAGATTCGAAAAATATGAATAATACTTATCTTATTAGGGATCAAATGTTAAAAAGTTTAATCCGTCTTGGGCGAAAAATTAAGCGATAGAAAATAACTTAAACAAATGCAGATATACCTTACGTGGCTGGTGAAACCATGTTTCCTACCCACAAACAAGACATTCCATACATATATATATATATGTATAGTACCTATATAGACATTCCATATATACACACAAGCGTACAGTACCTACTACCTATGTACTTGCTGGTGCATATATAGATTAATCAGATCCCCTCTACCTTTCAAAATATATAAATACACATATCCAATAATTCACGTGTATAAATAGGAGCAATACCAACGGTAGTTCCTCATTCCAATATCTTCAAAATACCAACAGTTGTTCCAAAGCAGACATCCCCCTCTGGCCTTTACCAAAATCATGAACCAAAATCACTTCCTTTCGATCTTCCTCTTCCTCCTAACATTCCTCGTCACCGGCCCAATATGTCGGACTCTCACTGCTGCCGCTGGAGGAGGCAGCTGGGCTGTACTACAGTCCAACATTGGCATCTCTGCTATGCACATGCAACTCCTCAACAATGACCGGGTCGTTATTTTGGACCGAACCGACTTTGGACCATCCAATATATCCTTACCCAACGGAAATTGCCGGAACGACCCAAACGACTTGAGAACCAAAATTGACTGCACTGCCCACTCCGTCGAATACCACATCGCATCTAATAGTATCCGTCCACTCACTGTTCTCACCAACACTTGGTGCTCCTCCGGTGGTGTAATGACCGATGGCCGACTGTTCCAAACAGGAGGATATAATGACGGCGATCATGTGGCCAGAATTTTCAACACGTGTAATGGAGGATGTGATTGGCAAGAAATCAACTCCGCGTTGACCAACAGAAGATGGTACGCCACCAATCAGAGACTTCCAGATGGCCGTCAGATTATTATTGGCGGTACAGGTCAATTTAATTACGAGTTTTACCCAAAAACATCGGCAACGGGTGCTTTTAATTTGCCATTTTTGGCCCAGACCACCGACCGAAAAGAGGAAAATAATTTATACCCATTTGTTTTTCTAAATATTGATGGGAATTTATTTATTTTTGCTAATAATCGAGCAATTTTGTTCGATTATGTGAACAATGTTGTTGTGACAAACTACCCACAAATGCCCGACGGCAATCCAAGGAATTATCCAAGCTCTGGATCTGCTGTTCTGCTTCCATTGAAATTAGCTCAAGGAAAAGCAAGTGGTGCTGAAGTTCTAGTCTGCGGAGGTACACCGCTTGGATCTTATACCCAAGCCAAAAGGGGAAACTTCCTCGGAGCATTGGACACTTGTGGGAGGATCGCAATAACTGACCCGTCTCCCCAATGGGTCATGGAAACCATGCCCACGGCTCGAGTTATGGGTGACATGGTGTTGCTGCCAAATGGCAATGTTTTGATTATTAACGGCGGGTCAGCAGGGACTGCCGGCTGGGAAGATGGTAGAAATCCGGTTTTAAACCCGGTAGTTTACCAACCTGATAACCTAATAGGGTCTCGGTTTGAGACTCAAAACCCGAGCTCCAGACCCCGCATGTATCATTCCACCGCTATTTTGTTACGTGATGGTCGGGTTCTGATTGGTGGTAGCAATCCTCATGCCATTGATACTTTTACGGGAGTTTTATTTCCCACAGACTTAACCTTGGAGGCCTTCTCTCCATCGTACTTGGATCGAACATCCGCAAATTTGCGTCCCACAATTCTTTTTCCCGCTCCTCACGCAAGGATCAGGTACAACCAAGTGATAACGATTCGGTTTAGGAATTATGGTGTGATCGATGGAACTTTGGTGTCTGTAACAATGGTTGCACCCCCCTACACCACACATGCATTTTCCATGAACCAAAGGCTTCTAGTGTTAGGTGGAGGCAGTGTGACTGCACTAGGAGGGCCGAACTACGAAGTTAAGGTGACGACTCCGAATTCTGGTAATCTTGCACCATCTGGACATTACTTGATTTTTGTGGTCCATCAACAAATACCTAGTCTTGGTCTTTGGGTCCAAATTGGTTGACATCTCTACTGCTCCAAATATGTCATCTGAATGCGTACATTGTGCATTGGAATTGTATTTGTTTTTTTCTTTTTTTCTTTTTGTTGTTTTTTTGTAAGGACGAATGCTCTGAAGTTATTGAATTTGTATTTGTTACTGATTAAATAAAATTGTGGGACCAGTTTTTTTTCCTTATGAATTTTTTGCATGATAATACTTGAAGAGAATTACTAGTTTGAGAACTATATTTTTATGTTAGAATTCTGTATAAAGAATTCGCCGAAGTTTGGGCTAAATTAACTACCTGACATTATCTTTTATTTTTTCTAAATTTTTTTCTGGGTTTTAATCATTTTATCTAAATTTTCTAATTCCTTACGATGAAGTCAACTATTATATAGTCTGCCAATCAACTATTTGTCCAATTATTAATTAACCCCAAATTTCAATAATATGCAAGCTTTTTATCTATTTGATCATGGTTCCGAAATAGCAAATGATCCTATAATATCCAAACCTAGCATTTTTTTTTATTTCATTGGTCACGTGCATGATCCTTCTATTTATTTAATTAGATTAGTGGTTGCACTTTTTTGGTCAGTAAAAGAAAGAATTTTTTGTTTTTTTTTTGCTCGTAAAAGGATAATATATTGAGAAAAATGTAGAATATGTAACGTCCCAATGGTTGGTGAGGAACCAACGATAAAAAAGAAAACACAAAGCAAAAGTGGAAGTAATAGAAAGATGGGACCAAAGAAAGCGAACACAAAACAAGCAAAAGATGGGACCAAACCAAAACATAGGACTTACAAAAAAAAAAAAAGCACCTAAATAAACATCAAGCCTTAACAAAACCAAAACAAGATAAAACATAGGACCAAAGCCCTCCACATCTGATCCACTTCCAAAGGAACCCACACCAGCAGTAACAGAAAGAAACATAAAACAATAAGATTAACTTCAGGGGAGCCCTTCAGCATCATCTAAAGTGGAAATCACCTGGTCCTATTTCAGCAAGGCTCACTCATCTCTATTTTGCTGACGATACCATCCTATTTTGTGAAAGGGGGAAGATACTAAAAAAAATCCTTAGAGGCTTTGAAGTGCTTTCTGGGCTAAAGTTAATTTCTAAAAATCTGCGATTTGTGGGGTGGGCCGAGAAGACAACTTTGTTGATTCATGTGCATAAATCCTAAGATGTAGACCGTCATCCTTCCCCCTGAAGTATCTGTGAATGCCCTTAGGAGCATGCCTTAATTTAATTAACACTTGGAAGCTATTCTAGACAGGGTAAAGCAGAATCTAGCGACATGGAAGAGGAAGCTATTATAATTTGGAGGTTTGTTAGTGTTGACGAAATCTGTTCTTGTAAGTCTCCCCATTTACTGCCTATCCTTAACTAAGATACCATCAGCAGTAGCAAATTACTTGCAAAGGCGCCAAAGGAACTTTCTGTGGGGAGGTATGTGGGAAGGGAAAGATAATCTAACCAAATGGGAGGCTGTAACAACTACAAAATACCAGGGAGGTTCAGGGATAAAAAAACATAACTAAGCTAGATGAGCATATGCCTTCTTTTCAAATGGTGGTGGAGGTTTTGCATTGGAGAAACAAAGTCTGTGAAGGGGGTCATTTTTGGTCTCTACAATATACTCACACAAGCATGGCAAGCAAAGGTAGACAGGCTTCCTAGTGGCTCAAGTTTATGGGAGACTATTGTTGATAATTAATTGAGATTAAACGGAGCGTATGAAATAATGAAATGCTTAACGAAATGGATTGAATGAACTATGAAATTGTGAGACGAACTTGTTACTATACCTTACTACGTCAGTTTATTATCGTAACTTACTTATGTCATTATGGATTGTTAACGTCACATGCCATATTATTTCATAATCATATAATGTTGGAATAGACATTTCTACTAGATTGTGTAGCTCAATCTATCATTTTTCAGGTGTTGTGTCAGACGCTTACCATGAAGTGAGTGACATGCATATGGTGATGCACGACTGTTAAGGACATATAGTGGGAGTTACTCAACATCTTTTCTCTATTTTTTAAAAGATGAAATATAAACGTTTAACTCTGATATTTAATTTTCAACAACGACCGATTGCGCCATTCTCTTTCACCTCTCTCACGTCTCTCCATTCTTAGCCTTCTTTGGTGGTGATTGTTTTGTCCCTTTTCCTCTTATGTTGTGTCCATATTTTAAAATTCTCTCCAACTTTCATTGACCCCTGATAAGTGAATGATGTTAATCTATCTCACAAATTAATTGAAATGCACGTAAACTAGTCCAAACACTTGTGGATGAAAGTTAAAGTATCATGGATGTTGGTACAAATTAAACTCTGAGTCTCTATGCTTATAATACAAATCTTATGGATGCTATCTGATTGCTGATCGATCTCCTACTTCTCTTGGAACATAGTTCCATGGCCCATGCTATGGAGGCACATTATGGATGCTATCTTCTTGCTGATCCTCTGCTGATCATTTTCTCTTACAAAAACTTTCAAACTTTCTTTTACGTTCAAACTTTCTCTCTTAATATGATTTTTATATATTGTTAAATTATAATTCGATAATATGTTTTCCTGATTCGATGCATAATACATGTATCCTGCTTGTATAACCTTAGGCCCAAGTGGCCGAGCGAAAAAAAACCTTAGGCGCGAGTGAAGAATATGTTTCATTACTTAGGGCAACAAGATTTCATTTTTTTTTTTTTTGGGCAAGAAATTTCAAATGGTTTGAATTTAGAAACCAATTAAAATGGTTCCTACTTGCCGATTATTTAAATAGGCAGAAATAATTCTTATCCCTTAACCAAAACAATATTCCACGTCCATAAACAAACGAAAATATTCGAAGTACAAATGTGATTGTTGGAGAATGCAATACCGAATCCAATTTATAATTAGAATGTCAAACATAAAAGAAATGAAGCACACCAAAAACATTATTCCTTGCAACGCATCTGTTCAACTCTAATGCTGGAGAAAACCCCAACAAATCTTGAGATATTTTTGCCACATAATTATAAAATTTTAAAAATAAGGTGAAATTCATTTGAATGCGCAGAGGTCAGAGTTTGAGATTATTTGACTGCTCCTCTATGTCGTATTTTTATTTGTCATGTCTTATTACTTGAAATTAATCTTTAATTTTTTTCCACAACAATTAGCTAACTTGACAAGCTTAGATGTTTACGTAGATAGACATTCTAAATTGAGGGATCTTTTGTCATCGAATCTTTATATCTAGTATGGTCAAAATTATAAGCATTCCTGCCAAGTGAAAAACGAACCATTTTGCCAAAATCATAGGCTGATATTTAGATGCCTTTGGGTGTTTAATTAATTGGTGCATTTAAAACGTGTACAATCAAGATCAAATCGAATCTTAAAAGATAACAATTGGTAAGGAATCTAATGGTGGATGAAGATTAGGTTTAGGCGGAAATAGTCACGACGGCAATAATAATGGAGGAGAGGTGTGAAGGGAGGAAGGTGAAGGTTATTGAAGTTTGTTTGAGGAAGGTGCAGGGTGAAGGATAATGTATTTGTTTTGATTGGCTGGAATATTTAGACTTTCAGCATTTTTAGGCGTTTGCTGTGGGTTGCTTGGAGTTAGCACATTGTCAACTCTTTTGTTTTTTTATTTTTTATTTTTAAAAAACAAGAAGCTTACAGTTAGATTGAGTACTAGCGACTAGCAGCACTAGAAGGGTGTTTAAAGACTACTAGCCATACTAATATAGGCCTGAATTCATTGAAATTAGAAGAACCATCGGTCTTGATCAGAATAAGTCTCTAAACAATCCTTATTCAACTATGTGAGTAAGGGACTCCTCGAGGCCAAAATGAGGAACAAACTTTTCAAGTAAATGAGTTTTTAAACACTCCTTTAAACAGGCAAGTAAAAAAAAAATCTTCTCGAGAAAGTGTATCCAACGAATGGGTACTGCAAAGCGGACAAAGAAAATGACATACCCAACCAATGGGTACCTTTATAACCCTGAGTTCATCATATGTCCTAATATGCCCAATTTTAGAGGAAAAATGACCGACACCGCTCATTTGAACCCTTTTGATCGTGCCTTTCGAATTCTATTCTCAAAAAAATACTAAAAATTTTATTCTCAAATGAGTAGTATCAGTCACTTTTTTTATGAGGGGGTAGCAAAAGTAAAAAGAAAATAAAAAAATTGTTGACTGATTAGCCACTGTCCCACTAAAAAAGTTGACCGATATTTTTCATTTGAATCACTTTTCATCGAAATATTTTTGTTAACTAATATCTTAATCTAAAGAAATTCAAATGAGCGGTGTCATTTATTTTTTTAGTGGAGAGGTAGTTGAGTGAGAATATGTTTTTGCTTTTTTTTTTTCCTACTTTTGTCATCACCCCATTAAAAAAAACGAGCAACACCACTCATAAACTTCTTTTGATTGTGTTGTCTGAGTTTTTTTTTTTAATCTAAAAATTATTGTTGACATAAAAATATTTCAAAATTAATCACGAACTCAAAATAAAATTTTATTAATGAGAAAGAATTGTATTAAAGAATTGAAACATATAAAATTTTACAAAAACAATATCTTATTTTTGAAACAAAGATTCATAATTAGGACAAAATCTAGAAATTATAATAGAAAGAAGAGCAAAACCTTTGAAGGAAAATAAATTGTGCTCAAACTTATGAAACCTACTGATTACTAGCCGCTTTAAATAAATTTTTATATTGATAAATATTTGATAAAAACAAAATTTCTATTGAAACATGAATACCAATTCATTGTCAAATTTTTCTTTTTTTGAATTTTTTTATAATATGGTACCATAAGAGTGTATGAGAGTGTGTGTGTATGTGTGTGTGTGTGTGAGAGAGAGAGAGAGAGAGAGTGAAGAAAACAAGAGAACGAGGATGTAAATACTATAATTACCCTTGAACTTGGTCATTCAGTGCACATGGCCACCTTCTGTTAGCCAATTCAAATGGAACCAAATGAATGGGCTACATTGAACCAAATATCAAAGATTGAGGGGCTTAGTGTTTAAATTGAAACCAGAAGGACCAAATTGAAATTCGATCTAAAGTCGAAGGGATATAAAGGTAATTATCTCCTCAAAATATTATTCCTTGCAATGCATCTCATCCTCCTGTCACGCTTGAAAAAAAAATCCACCAACCCGCAACCGTGTCTGTGTGTTTGGGTGGGGAGAAGAGAGAAATCACTTATTTGGTGTTAGGACGCAACGAAAGCAAGTCAAAAGAGCACTAGAGGCATTTATCACCAAATGAATTGATGTATCCCACACGCTTGATCACCCACGATTTATGGACACTGACGAACGAATGGAATCGTTATATCAGGGAGCGAACCGAACCTCTTATACTTCAATCCACCTTCAGAAAGCTCCTATTACAGAAGGACTCTGCCTTTTAGACTCTATTAAAGGAATCATGCAAGACTTATTCATATCCGGACCTATGCGCCACTCCTCTTTGCTTTCTGGCATATGAGACTGATTTCCTCTGAAACTCAAAGGAAAGATCCCTCTCGAAAGGCTACTCCTCCTATGCTTCCTTCTAAGGCTCGAACTGTCCGAGCTCAAAGTAACAAGCTTTATGACAGTTCAAAAGAGCACGACACGCAAATTTACATTACAACAAAATATACTTTTGGCGACCAAAGCAACTAAACTATTTTTGTCGCAAAAGTAATGTATTTTGGGACCAAAGTTGCCAAATGTTGCACCTTTTGGCGACGGAAACAATATTTAATCGGGAAATGTCTCACTTTTGACAACTAAGAAATATTGGTCGGGAAATGTCTCATTTTTTCCGCCTATCACAATTTCGCTCAATCAATTAATCACACATGTCAACATATTGTTGGAGATCTCTTTATATTTATCCCACCTCTCTATATCATTTCTTGTTTTGTCACACGTCAGTACTTTCGAAATTAATCTTTAATATTTTAAAAGTAGTTTTCTTGCCAATTCAACGACCTTAGCTCATAACATACATACATACACACTCCGAATTGACGAGTTCTTCATCATCAATCACATTTCCTATGTGTTATTTTATTATTTTATCAACAAAAGAAAATCTATATTAATCTTTGAGTGTGAATACAAAGCTTAAAACGGAAAACAAGCAAAAGGCTTCACATTGAGACACCTCACGTCCCAACTATGTTAGCACCTAAAGGTTCTGACTTATCACATGCCACCTGAAATCCAAAACATCTAAAAGGTGACCGGTGGCAACCCAACAAAGTAAACAAAAAAATATAAATACTCTTGTCCCTAGTATTACCTATCTCTTCGCTAGAACTTTCGGATTGGAAAAATATTCGGGCGGGCTCTGCATTTATTTCGTTGGCAAAAACACTCCAATCCATTTGGTCATGTGCCGTAGGTGTTTTCTTACTACCTGGCAATATCATTGCAAGTTTTCTTGTTGAATTATTCGTTTCTCAATAAAAATGATCAAGTTTCCATATAGAACATCATCATATTCTGAAGTACTCCAACCGAATAAAAAAATAACAGTTGGTAAGGAATTTGATGGTGAAGGAAGATTAGGTTCTAAATTGTAGTGATTTATTCGAGTTCAGTTTGTTTGAAGGAGGTGGAATGAATATTTAGACTGAGAGCATTTTTAGAGGGTTGTTGTGGGTTGTTTGGAGTTCACACCTTGTCAACTCCTTCATTTAGACTATGAGGGTTTTTTATTGCCGATAAAAACAATAAAAAATAACAAATTTTGCCAAATTTAAGTGCCTATGACTCAGAAACATAGGATACAAGCTACGGCATAAGAAAAATAACACAAAATTGGGACAGAAGTGAATTACTCAGTGCTCTTATGACATGCATGGTGGTGTTTCAGAAATCTTAACCATCAAAATAATCATTCCGATCAGAAAAAACAAACACGGATATTATCTTCTAGCTCCTGCTCCATTATATATGTCCTCAAACGACATAAAAATTTTCCAAATGTGGTTACGATATACCAATGTCACATATTTCATGGGAATAATTTTTTGAAAGACAAAAAGAAGATAATTTCATGGGAATATTTCATGGGAATAATTAGATAGCAAAATATGTTATTTTATATGCTCAAAAATAAAAGAATATTCAACAACGTACAACGACATGAGTAAAGAAAGACTTTCGTGATTAGTGATTACATTTCATAACTATCCTATGAATTCAAAAGAAGAGTAATTAAACAAACCAAACAAATGCAGATGTACCGTATTTGACTGGTGAAACCTTTGTTTCCTACCCACAAGCAAGACATATGTACACACACACGCGTACAGTACCTACTACCTATGTACTTGATGCTGCATATATTAATCAGTTTCCCTCTAGTTTTCAAAAATACATAAATAAATATATCCTATAATTCACGCGTTGGTGGATTGTGGTATTATAAATAGGAGTAATGCCAACGGTTGTTCCTCATTCCTATATCTTTAAATAACCAACAGTTGTTCTAAAGCAAGCAGACATCCATCCCCCTGTGGCCTTTACCAAAATCATGAACCAAAATCACTTCCTTTCCCTCTTTCTCTTCCTCCTAACATTCCTCGCCACCGGCCCAATATGTCGGACTCTCACCGCCGCCGCTGGAGGAGGCAGTTGGGCGCTACTACAGTCCAACATCGGCATCTCTGCCATGCACATGCAACTCGTCAATAATGACAAGGTCGTTATTTTAGACCGAACCGACTTTGGACCATCCCAAATATCCTTACCCAACGGAAATTGTCGAATCGATCAAAACGACTTGAAGTTAAAAAACGATTGCACTGCCCATTCCGTGGAGTACAGTGTTGCATTTAATAGTATCCGTCCACTCACTGTCCTCACCAACACTTGGTGCTCCTCTGGCGGTGTAATGACCGACGGCCGACTGTTCCAAACGGGAGGATATAACGACGGTGATCATGTGGCCAGAATTTTCGACGCGTGTAATGGAGGATGTGATTGGCAAGAAATCAACAATGCGTTGACCAACAGAAGATGGTACGCCACCAATCAGAGACTGCCTGACGGCCGGCAAATTATTGTTGGCGGCACAGGGCAATTCAATTACGAGTTTTACCCAAAAACTGCGGCAACAGGTGCTTTTAATTTGCCATTTCTGTCCCAGACCACCGATCCAAAAGAGGAAAATAATTTATACCCATTTGTTTTCCTAAATATCGATGGAAATTTGTTTATTTTTGCTAATAATCGAGCAATTTTGTTCGATTATGTAAACAATGTTGTCGTGACAAACTACCCACAAATGCCCGACGGGAATCCAAGGAATTACCCAAGCTCTGGATCTGCTGTTCTACTTCCATTGAAATTAGCTCAAGGAAAAGCAAATAGTGCTGAGGTTCTCGTGTGCGGAGGTACACCGCTAGGATCTTATACCCAAGCCAAAAGGGGGAACTTCCTCGGAGCCTTGGACACTTGTGGGAGGATCACAATAACTGACCCGTCTCCCCAGTGGGTCATGGAAACCATGCCCACGGCTCGAGTCATGGGTGACATGGTGCTGCTGCCAAATGGCAATATTTTGATTATTAACGGCGGATCAACAGGGACTGCCGGTTGGGAAGATGGTAGAAATGCTGTTTTAAACCCAGTTGTTTACCAACCTGATAACCTAATAGGGTCTCGATTTGAGACTCAAAACCCGAGCTCCACACCCCGCATGTATCATTCCACTGCTATTTTGCTACGTGATGGTCGGGTTCTAATTGGTGGTAGCAATCCCCATGCCGTTGATACTTTTACAGGAGTTCTTTTTCCCACTGACTTAACCTTGGAGGCCTTCTCTCCGTCTTACTTGGATCGAACGTCTGCAAATTTGCGTCCCACAATTCTTTTTCCCGCTCCTCACGCGAAGATTAGGTACAACCAACTGCTTACGATTCGGTTTAGGAATTATGGTGTGATCGATGGAACTTTGGTGTCGGTAACAATGGTTGCACCGCCATACACCACACATGCATTTTCCATGAATCAAAGGCTTCTAGTGTTAGGTGGAGGGAGTGTGACTACACTAGGAGGGCCAAACTACGAAGTTACGGTGACGACTCCGAATTCGGGTAATCTTGCACCATCTGGACACTACTTGATTTTTGTGGTCCATCAACAAATACCTAGTCTTGGTCTTTGGGTCCAAATCGGTTGACACCTTTACCGCTTCAAGTATGTCATCCGGATGCGTACAGTGTGCATTGGAATTGTATTTGTTTTATGCTTTTCTGGTTTGTCTTTTTTTTTTTTTTTGTGAGTACAAAAGCTCTGAAGTTATTGAATTTGTAATTTTTGTGGTTAAATAAAATTGCGGGACCATTTCTTTTTTTCCTTATGAATTTTTTGCATGATAATACTTAAAGAGAATTACTAGTTTGAGAACTATATTTTTATGTTAGTCGGTAATTAAATTGGCAACACCTTATATTTTATCCCTTCATTAGCAGAAAGTATTAAATTGTCTGTGTAAAGAATTCGCCACAGTTTGGGTTAAATTAGTTACCTTACATTATCTTCTTCTTTTTTTCCTAAAATTTTTCTGGTTTTTAATCATTTTTTCTATTTTTTTTAATTCCTTATGATGAAGCTAGTCAACTATTATATAGTGTGTCAATCAACTATTTCTCCGATTATTAATTAACCCCAAAATTCAATAATATGCAAGCCTTTTATCTATTTGATTTTGGTTCCGAAATAGCAAATGATCCTATAATATTCAAACGTCATCGGTGGCATGCATGATCCTTCTATTTTTTTAATTAGATTAGTGGTCCCATTTTTTTTCTCCGCAAAAGAAAGAACTTTTTATTTTCATATGCAAGTCGTTTGAAGGCGGAAGGTAAGTGGAAGGAGAGTGAATTAGAGTAATCAGTAGGAGACATTGGAAACCAAAGCCTATAATATGCAGTGACGGCCCAGGGTAAGTCGCGCAGTCCCCCAGGCTTGGGTAACCCCTCTGCGCAGGTAACCAAACAAAAATTGTTTTAACTATTTTGTAAAAAACTTATTTTAGAGAGATTTATTTCCTCCACATCATAGATCAAGCTCTTACATCATTTTGGCTCCGTTCAGTTGTCGAGAAAGTTATTCTCAGGAAAATTAAAGTGAAGTGAAGTGAAGTAAAAGAAAAATTATTTTCTTGTGTGTGTTCGTTTGTCAAAGAAATCTTGTAAAAAAATAAAAATTCACTTGTTCATTTGTCAGGAAAAAAAAACAACGGGAATTTTTTTGTTTAAATTCAATGGTTAGTTGTGAACAAAATTAATTTTGAGAGCATACATTTTCAAAATTTGTCTTTTCAGCCATTATGAAACTACTTTATAAGAATTAAAATTTCGTCATGCAAGTTTAAGAAAAAGAAACATGTATTCGCAATCTACTAAATTGAACAAATAACAATATAAACATATACTTTCATTCCATTAACAAAACTAATGAGAGAAATAGTATGAATTTAATATATTAGATATGTATATCATGTATAAATATAATAGAATATATATTACGGTCCGGATCCAGAGACATATAAAAAAATACTTAATAAAACACTCCATCTACTCAGCCGTTAAAATCAACGATTGAGGTTAAAACATCCTCTCTCCTCCATCTCATTCTTTACACTCCCCAACGGAGGCTAGCATTAGTGCATATATCACTAGCACGTACGTCTCCATTTGGTAGCTACACTGCAACTCATTTATCACTAGCAGGTCTCCTAACAAAGGCTAGATCATAATGCATTGTGTCAAATGCATATAAAATTACAAGTCCATAATTTGCATATTTCACAAGTTACAATATCATAACTTTCCAACAAACACCTATAATTCACGAAGTCCAAATCCAAATAAAAGACTAAACCTTACGCATCATATCACAAGCCGTGGTCAAACTCATCAACATTACATCCATATACAATTTGCCAAAACACATGAGAAAACCTATCCTTAGGGTAGAATGACAATCCGTCCAAAAAGAAATGAATATGATAGAGTGATTATCAACGAATCAAATAATAGAACAACTAAAGGGTAAAAAGCCACAATATGTCCACGAGGATTAAAACTCCAAACAATAACCAAAATCGAAGAATGTGGGTGAAAACAAGGTATATAGTTTTAGATCGAGGAGAAAACATCCATATCTCAAGTTATTAGCTCCAAAGCTTGAGTTTCAAAAACCGAAGCTCCAATTGTGGAGAAGAAGCTTCAAACAACCTCCTCCGAGGGAAATAGTGTCTTGAAATATCAACAAGTCTTGAGATATGAGTGGAGGATCTAAACGGAATTTGAAAGATTTGAGGTAGAATCCATGGTTTGAAGTTGGGATTCAATGGAGAAGAAGACTCTTAGAGAGAAAAGCTCTTGGAAAAAAGTTAGATCTGACTCTCAAAAGTCCAATTCGGGCCTTAAAAAACGCACACAAAGAAGCTGATTGGTCACAGGGCTGGCCAAACCAATCACGGCTAACCACTGCCTCAAAAAGTGCCAAAAATATTACCAAAGCGTCACTAGTTGGCCTATGCCTGGCCGATCACGACCACTTAATGTCCAAAATTTAAAAACTTCATAGTCTCAACCTTGGGCCTGACCTGATGGCTTAAGCCTCTGACTGGTCACCCTCATCCCCCTCCTCACCATCAACTTTCCCCTCCAATCACACTCAATCTTTATCGACATTTCGAACATATTGTGAAATAATTAATTAATAATGCAAAAAAATTCTGGGCCTCACAAAAAGTCTAACGATAACCTTTCTATCTCTAATATTATGTTCAACACTTTAGGCTTATTGCACTATGGAGTTATGAGGTGAACGGGAACTCTTAGATTTTGTGACATCTCATCCCACATTGAAAGTCTACATGGGTGATCTTGGATGTATAATGAGTCGTGTATACTACTACTAGTAACTTGAGTTTAAGTGTTTTGGGTCATGTGATTAGGCTCCAATAAGTTATTGGGCAGGTGGTATATGTGATTTTTTAAAGGTTTGCTTTGTATTCCTGGCATTTCTGCACTCTTTAATTATTCTATTTCCTAGAGAACTCTCCTCGGTAGTTTGAATTTAGAAACCAAAATGGGTACCCACCAGCTGCCAGATACAATTCTTATCCCTTAACCAGACCAATATATCCACGCCCATAAGCATAGGAAAATATTTTAAGTAAAAATCTGATTGCTGGAGAATGCAATACCAAATCCAATCATAAGTTAGTTATAATTAGAATGTCAAACATAAAATAAATGAAGCCAACAAAAAAAAAAAATTATTCCTTACAATGCATCTGTTCAACTGGAGAAAACCCCACCAATTCTTGAGATAATATCCCAAGGAGTATTTATGCATAAAATATGGATAACCTCATCATATTATTAATTGATCAATATTTGTGCAACTTAATTAAAATTTAAATTAATATTTTCGTAACTAATCAAAATAGTTTATAATATTTCGTTACCTACTGTACACGCTTATTCAGAAATATGCACCATCCTGTTCTCCTAACTTTAGAAGCAAACAATAAACTAAATTAAACACCATGTATGTGTATACAAGTTGATTTTTTTTTTTTTATCCGCCAAGTAGATACAATATTTGAAATTAAATGAGGAGAAATCATCAGAGCAGAAGTCAGAGTCTGGGATTATTTGACCGCTCCTCTATCTCGTTTTTTTATTTGTCATGTCTTATTACTTGAAATTAATCTTTAATTTTTTCCAAAACAATTAGCCAACTCAACAAGCTTCGATGTTTTTTTATTTTTATTTTTTTGGATAAACAACGAGTTTAGATTTTATGCAGATAAACACTCTAAATTGAGGGATTTTTTATCGTCGGATCTTTATATCTAATATGGTCAAAATTATAAGCAGTACTCCGGCCAAGTGAAAAACTAATCATTTTTATCGTCGGATCTTTATTTCACGTACATGATAATGCACAATGACCAAATTAAAGACCAAAAAGAAATTGAGTCAAAAGGCATAAATACATGCCTTTGTTTGTTTAATTGGTGCAATTTCTTGGTGTACAATCAAGATCAAATCTAATCATAAGCTGATATTTAGAATGTCAAACATAAAAGAAATGATACCAACTAAAATCATTTGGTACAAACCAAACGAACGGAAAAAATAATAATCTCCTACCAGTCACTAATTAAATACAATGTACCATTCCTCAAAATATTATTCCTTGCAATGCATCTCATTCTTTTGTCACGCCTGAAAAAAACATCACCAACTGGCAACCGTATGCGCGTGTCTGTGTGTGTGTGTGTGAGAGAGAGAGAGAGAGAGAGAAATCACCTATTTGGTGTTAGAACACAACGAAAGCGAGAATAATAAACAATCACACAATCAAAATATCACAGACACACAAATTTACACTACAACAAACTACACTTTTGGCAACCAAAGCGACTAAACTATTTTATTGCCAGAAGTAATGTATTTTGGGACTAAAATCTTTGGTTGCTAAATATTGCACCTTTTGGCTACGAAACTAATATTTAGTCGGGAAATGTCTCAATTTTGGCAACTAAAAAATATTTGGTAGGGAAATATCACGTTTTTTGCGACTATCACAATTTCGCTTAATCGATTAATCATACATGCCTACAGATTGTTGGAGCTCCCTTTATATTTATAGCTACATAAATGACCAAATTAGGAAATTCCTAAAAAACGCACAAATAACGAATTTCTTGAAAACTGATCAATTATACTAATTATTTTTAAAAAAATTTGTTTGAGATTATTTATCCCACCTCTCTATATCATTTCTTATTTTGTAACGTATCATTACTTTCGAAATTAATCTTTAATATTTTGATAGTAGTTTTCTTGCCAACTCGATGAACTTAGCTCATCGCATACATACATATATAGACACTCCAAATTGACAAGTCCTTCACCGTCAATCACATTTCCTAGGTGTTTTTATATTATTTTATCGACAAAAGAAAATTTTATTAATCTTTGAGTGTGAATACAAAGGTTAAAAGGAAAAACAAGCAAAAGGCATTACATTGAGACGCCTCGCATTCCAACTATATATGTCATCAACAAAGTAAACAAATATATATAAATACTCTTGTCCCAAGTATTACCTACCTCTTCGCTAGAACTTTCGGATCGAAAAAAACATTTGGAACGGGTTCCGCGTTTATTTCATTGGCAGAAACACTCCAATCCATTTGGCCATGTTCTGTAGATGTTTTCTTACTACCTAGCAATATCGATCATTGCAAGTTTTCTGGTTGAATTATTCGTTTTTCAATAAAAATGATCAAATTTCCATACAGAAAATCATCATATTCTTAAGTACTCCAACCGAATAAAAAAATAACAGTTGGTAAGGAATTTGATGGTGAAGGGAGATTAGGTTCCAAATATAGTACTGATTTATTCGAGTTCAGTTTGTTTGAAGGAGGTGGAATGAAATATTTGTTCGGTTGACTAGAATATTTAGACATTGGGCATTTTTAGAGGTTTGTTGCGGGTTGTTTAGAGTTCACACCTTGTTAACTCCATTATTTTTCAAATATGAAGCGTAGAGTTTGACTAAGTACTAACGAGTAGCAGAACTATATATGAGGGTTTTTTATTTCTCTTCGAAGCTCTCTCAATGTTTTTCTATATGAAATTAATTTCATACTTGTCTTTATTATACATGAAATTTTTTCTTTGCTGATCAAATAAATTTGAAATAAAAAAATAACAATTTTTGCCAAATTTAAGTGTCTACAATTCAAAAACAATGGATACGAGCTACGGCATAAGAAAAAACACAAGTGCAGAAGTACCGTAGGTGACTGGTGAAAGCCTGCATGTTTCCTACCCACAAACAGGACATTCCATAAATATATATGTTCCTATACATATATATAGATGTACAGTACCTATATAGTTGCTGGTGCATGCATATATAGATTAAGCATCCCCTCGAGCTTTCAAAGTATATATAAATAAATAAATATATTATAATTCACGCGTCTCGTGGAGTGCGGTATTATAAATAGGAGTAATACCAACAGTTATTCCTCATTCCTATATCTTCAAAACAACAACAGTTGTTCTAAAGCAAGCAGACATCCATCCCCCTGTGGCCTTTACCAAAATCATGAACCAAAATCACTTCCTTTCCCTCTTTCTCTTCCTCCTAACATTCCTCGCCACCGGCCCAATATGTCGAACTCTCACCGCTGCCGCTGGAGGAGGCAGTTGGGCGCTACTACAGTCCAACATTGGCATCTCTGCCATGCACATGCAACTCCTCAACAATGACCGGGTCGTTATTTTAGACCGAACCGACTTTGGACCATCCCAAATATCCTTACCCAACGGAAATTGTCGAATCGATCAAAACGACTTGAAGTTGAAAAACGACTGCACTGCCCATTCCGTGGAGTACAGCGTTGCATTTAATAGTATCCGTCCACTCACTGTCCTCACCAACACTTGGTGCTCCTCTGGCGGTATAATGACCGACGGCCGACTGTTCCAAACGGGAGGATATAACGACGGTGATCATGTGGCCAGAATTTTCGACGCGTGTAATGGAGGATGTGATTGGCAAGAAATCAACAATGCGTTGACCAACAGAAGATGGTACGCCACCAATCAGAGACTGCCTGACGGCCGGCAGATTATTGTTGGCGGCACAGGGCAATTCAATTACGAGTTTTACCCAAAAACTGCGGCAACAGGTGCTTTTAATTTGCCATTTCTGTCCCAGACCACCGATCCAAAAGAGGAAAATAATTTATACCCATTTGTTTTCCTAAATATCGATGGAAATTTGTTTATTTTTGCTAATAATCGAGCAATTTTGTTCGATTATGTAAACAATGTTGTCGTGACAAACTACCCGCAAATGCCCGACGGGAATCCAAGGAATTACCCAAGCTCTGGATCTGCTGTTCTGCTTCCATTGAAATTAGCTCAAGGAAAAGCAAATAGTGCTGAGGTTCTGGTGTGCGGAGGTACACCGCTAGGATCTTATACCCAAGCCAAAAGGGGAAACTTCCTCGGAGCATTGGACACTTGTGGCAGGATCACAATAACTGACCCGTCTCCCCAGTGGGTCATGGAAACCATGCCCACGGCTCGAGTCATGGGTGACATGGTGCTGCTGCCAAATGGCAATATTTTGATTATTAACGGTGGATCAGCAGGGACTGCCGGTTGGGAAGATGGTAGAAATGCTGTTTTAAACCCAGTTGTTTACCAACCTGATAACCTAATAGGGTCTCGGTTTGAGACTCAAAACCCAAGCTCCACACCCCGCATGTATCATTCCACTGCTATTTTGCTACGTGATGGTCGGGTTCTAATTGGTGGTAGCAATCCCCATGCCGTTGATACTTTTACAGGAGTTCTTTTTCCCACTGACTTAACCTTGGAGGCCTTTTCCCCGTCGTACTTGGATCGAACATCTGCAAATTTGCGTCCCACAATTCTTTTTCCCGCTCCTCACGCGAAGATTAGGTACAACCAACTGCTTACGATTCGGTTTAGAAATTATGGTGTGATCGATGGAACTTTGGTGTCAGTAACAATGGTTGCACCCCCTTACACCACACATGCATTTTCCATGAATCAAAGGCTTCTAGTGTTAGGTGGAGGGAGTGTGACTGCACTTGGAGGGCCAAACTACGAAGTTACGGTGACAACTCCTAATTCGGGTAATCTTGCACCATCTGGACACTACTTGATTTTTGTGGTCCATCAACAAATACCTAGTCTTGGTCTTTGGGTCCAAATCGGTTGACATTTTTACTGCTTCAAGTTGTCATCCAGATGCATACAGTGTGCATTAATGGAATTGTATTTGTTTTTTGCTTTTCTGATCTTTTTTCTTTCTTTGTTTTTTTTTTGTTTTTTGTGAGTATGAAAGTTCTGAAGTTATTGAATTTGTAATTTTTACCAATGAAATAAAATTGTGGGGCCATTTCTTTTTTCCCTTATGAATTTTTTGCGTGATAATACTTAAAGAGAATTACTAATTTGTGAACTACATTTTGTGTTAGTTGGTAATTAAATTGGCAACACCTTATACCAACCTTATTTTATCCCTTCATTGGCAGAAAGAATTAAATTGTCTGTGTAAAGAATTCGCCACAGTTTGGGTTAAATTAGTTAGCTTACATAATCTTTTATTTTTTCTAAAATTTTTCTGGTTTTTAATCATTTTTTCTATTTTTTAATTCCTTATGATGAAGCTAGTCAACTATTATATAATGTGTCAATCAACTATTTCTCCGATTATTAATATGCAAGCCTTTTATCTATTTGATCATGCTTCCGAAATAGCAAATGATCCTATAACATTCAGACGTCATCGGTCACATGCATGATCCTTCTATTTTTTTAATTAGATCAGTGGTCCCATTTTTTTTCTCCACAAAAGAAAGAACTTTTTGTTTTCATGTAAGGAGAGTGAATTAGAGTAATCATTGGGAGACATTGGAAACCAAAGCCTGTAATATGCAGTGACGGCCCCAGGGTAAGCCGCGCAATCCCCGGGCTCGCATAACCCCTCGGCACGGGGCAACCCAAAAAAAAAAATTATTTTTTTAAATATAGAAAATTGTTTTAATTATTTTGTAGAAAACTTATTTTAGAGTTACCTATATCCTCCACATCATAGATCAAGCTATTATATCACTTCGGCTCCATTCAATTGTCAAAAAAATTGTTCTCAGGAAAATTAAAGTGAAGTGAAGTAAAATATAAAAAATTCTATTTTCTTGTGTGTATTTATTTTCCAAAGGAATCTTGTAAGAAAATAAAAATTCACTTGTTCATTCGTCAAGAAAAAAACAATGTGAATATTTTTTTTTTTCTAAATTCAATTGTTAGTTGTGAATAAAATTAATTTTGAATTTACACATTTTAAAATTTTGTCTTTTCAACCATCATGAAACTACTTTATAAAAATTAAAATATCGTCACGCAAGTTTAAGAAAAAAAACAAGTATTTGCAGACTTGCAGTCCACTAAATTAAACAAATAACAACATAAACATATACTTTCATTCCATTAACAAAACTAATGAGAAAAATAGTATGAATTTAATATATTAGATATGTATATCATATATAAATATAATAGAATATATATATTACGGGCCGGACCCGGGGACACATAATAAAACACTTTATCTCAGTCGTTAAAATCAACAGTTGAGATTGAAACATCCTCTCTCCTCCCTCTCATTCTTTACACTTCTCTCTTTCCCCGGATCCTCCATTAACATCAGCGTTGAGTCTGGGTCTTTTTTTTCCCTCCGCAAAACACTTCTTATATTGAAATGGATAAAAGATATTAACAATACAGAAAAGCTATGAGGAACCAAAAAAGTTCTCGTTTTTAATTGTGTTCGAGTTGTTCATTAATGAGATATATCGTCGGAGAATATTTATTTCGAGCTCAGGTAAGTTAGGACTTGACCCAAGGACTTAGTTTTGTCAATTTATTGAGATGAGAGCATTTTAGTCATTTGACTACCCCATTTTTTCCCAAAATCAGATTTTTGGGGCTTGAGTTGAGCTCATTCTTTTAAAAAGAAGAAAGCTCAAGCCTTCTCTCTCTCTAGCTCTCTATCTCTAGTTCACCCGAATACCACCACCAATCTACCTCACGTTCTCCAAATTCCTCTGTGATTTGGGGTAACATACACGTGCTTAACGTATATCCGAAGACGGATCGTTGATTCGAAGTTCGAGAAAGGAGAATCGAAACTCTTGAGGCCATCCGAAGCTTGAGCATCATTCTCTTCGCCAAATCCATCATCAATATCTTGAGGCAGGGACATAATACCCTATATAGGTGTGTGTGAGTGTTAAATATAGTAAAAATGCATGATTAGAACGTATTAGGGTAGAAATTGGAGTTTGGATCGTGTTCTTGAATTTGCCCGAAAAATCCAGATATCCACCCAACCGCTTGAGCGGCCTCCAGCACGCTCGAGTGACCTTCAAAAATTTTGACACCGCTTGAGCGGTCATCAAGCAGTCTATCAAGCTGTGTTTTGGAACCCATTGGAACTTTTGGACATGTCGATCACTCGAGCGGCCTCCAACTCGCTTGAGCGACCAGGCCAGAACTTGAAAAGTTTGGTATTTGTTTCTAATCCTTTTCTCTATGGTCTTGGGCCTTTGTTTGATACTACTTATCACAATTAGCTTAGATTAATACTTATTTGACATGCCTTGTAATGATTAATGATAAATCGTGGTATTATCTTTGATTGAAATGCGATAAGCAACAATTCGTGGATGACGATCGCAACTTGGCATGAACTAGACTTCTCTCGAAATGCTAGGATTGAATAGACTCCTCTAAAAATGCTAAGAATGTACTGGACTCCTAAGGGAACATACCAGGAAGATGTCGATCTTAATTTCGCGTTGGAATAAGACTTTGATACTAGGGAGATATGTTATGTGGTTAACCGTAACTTGCCAATGCACTTATTATATTGTTTCCTTTCTACTTAATTGGCTCATCTTCACATGGCATATGTATTATTTACATATACTCAATATTGGTATCGATGTTCTTATTGGGCTTGTAGCTCACCCATGTTTTCTTTTCAGGTACCAAACTTGAGCAGTAGATCGAGGGACATAGCATGCTTGATTGTGAGCATTCTTTTATGGACATAATCATGGAGTTATTCAACATCTTTTGAACTTATTTTTTAGAAGATGTATCATAACTTTATTTTGGGCATGTAATATTTAGAAGTATCATTAAATTTTAAACTTTGGGGAAGGTCTTGAAATTATGATGACCTTTTTTGAACGTTTCATCATCGGAACACCGTGTTGACTTATCATGAAAGAAGTTTTGGGATGGCTAGCGCAACACATGTAAGAGTACTAAATAATTTCGCATATTATCATCCTTTTTAAAATTGAGGGCGTGACAAATTGGTATCAGAGTATTAGGTTAGAAAACCTTGAGACTGTGGGAAGGCTTTTAGTCTTATTGGTCCAATACTCGTTGTATTTAGACATGATTTGTGTATGCTTGTGTGCATGACATGTATTGACATTGCATATCACATAAGCAGAACAATATGTGATTGTTAACCCTTGTAGGGATTTTTTATTTAACATTGGCCTTGTTGTGACAATAATTGCTTGACTTTGCTAGTGTTGCTTTGATTATTTTAGCGTAATGCCTTTGAGACGTGGGGTAAGATTTGGTGGACCTTGAGGCCGAAGCCGCTACTGTGAAATACCGTTAAAGGATGTTGTGAGTCAACAAAGGAAGATCCCACGAGTGGAAGACATCCATTAGAAAGTGGAGCGGAATGACAAGCCGCCAATCGCTCCAGGCGCGTTTGCTAGAGAATTTATGACGGTGCTTGTCAAGGCCAAATATCCTGATGAAATAAGAAACATCCTGATGAATTAAACACTCAATAAGTAAGAGTAGACAAACATCCGGATAGAATGCAAAACATCCAGATGATCCAATACAAGGACTTAACCAGAAGCTCAAAACATCCAAATGAAGAAAAAAATCTGGATGAATAAAACTTCATACAGTCGAAAGGGCAAACATCCAGATGATACAAGAAAACATCTGGATGTTTTCTGACCAACACATAACCATGAAAAACAGAGGCATTAAACATCACGATCAAGCAATGAAATACCCGGATGTTTCATGATTGATCAGAAAACTTCGTGATTTAGCAGAAATGAGTTTCGAAGGGGAGTTTAATTTCAAAGCTCACAAACAAGAATCAAACTACGAAATAGCAATCAAATTGAGTCATAAACATATAATAAGAGTTAGAAACTCCTACTTCAAGATTGTATCTAAGATTGAAGCTCCAAACTTCAAGTCCTAACTTTCAAAATGGATAAACTCTCAAAAACTCCTCCTCCAAATAAACAAACACGAACCACCACTAGATATCAACCAAGAGTGATGAATATTCGAAGAATCTAGGAGGAATCGATGTTTGGTGCAAGATTTTGGTGAGAGTTCTAGTTAAAGAGAAAGAGAATTGTGAGAGAGAGATGGGAGAAATGGGTTTGGTTTCTCGAAAAAGTAGACAATTGTCATAACTAGTATCACTCCCCAACGGAGGCTAGCATTAGTGCCTATATCACTAGCACGTACGTCTCCATTCAATAGCTAGACCGCAACTCATTTATTATTAGCACGTCTCCTCACAGAGACTAGATCATAATGTATTGTGTCATATGCATATAAAATCACAAAGTCCATAATTTGCATGTTTCACGAGTTATAATTGTCACACCCCAAATCCGGGAGCATGACCGGCCGTGAACCATGTACCAAACATGGAACACGAAGCCTAAAAATAATAGTCAAATAACTTAAAAAAAAAATAAAGAAGTATTAAATAAAATCTGAGAAATTTTAGAAACACTTTTTTGTAGCGAACGAGGCATAAATATCTCATGGCCTCCAACCCCAAACAAAATAACTGAAACGCTAATAAACGAAAGTAATAACATCGTGGAACATGAATAAATAAAAATGCAAATACCCTAGAGGTCCAAACGGTGTGTCCCGATGAAGTCGCATAGTCCTTGACTATTTTCCATGCACTAACCTGAAAAAAAATGTGGATTAAAACCGTCAGCTGAAAGCTAGTATAGCATGCTAAGGGTAGAGGATAAAAAGTGGCATACATATTAAAGAGCAATAACCGAGAGTTCAAGCAACGGTTTCAAATTGTCGAAGTCAAGGGTTCAAGAATAATAGGATCAACGAAGTAAACAACTGATTAACAAACTTCTGAATAAACTACTAAATTCCAATAAGTCGGATTATACCAAATCAACAATAATCCGAGAATCACAACCAAGTGGGGCACTAAGTACCAAATGCCAAATGTTTTCTCAGGGCTTAGCCCGTTGGATCCAATACCGTACTTAGAGTCACATGGGATGGCGCCCAAGTCTTTTTCCTAAGTCGATCCTAATAGAGTCACCACGGTATTTCACGGGTCTTTTCCCTAATTCGTTGAGCACTAGAGTCACCACGATATTTCACGGGTCTTTTCCCTAGAGGCCAAAGTCACCACGATATTTCACGGGTCTTTTCCTTGGACTTTTTAACAAATATAAACATGGTCCCAACAAATAAAGAACAACGGTCAACCGGGGTCACCTGCACCAGGTCTATTCCTCGTGCCGCTGTACAGTTCTCAACAAAGGGTCGGTCAACGAATAGATAACATGACAATTAACAACGATACATAATGAGAATAAATCCATAGAACCTTGTATGCCAAAGGGTACGTCAATTCCAATAAAACACGAAGTCAACGAATTAAATTACTAAATGAAAAGGATAGATAGGCACAAGAGGAGTTCAAAGAATTGGATCACATGCTAAACCACTCACCTGAATTGAAAGACCGCACAATTCAATTACGAAAATTATTGCGAACCTGTTACAAAATAAATTATACATAAAATCATGACTAGTGTTATATGTAAACTAATAATCGAATAAACTAACAATTAAATAATATACTAATCCTTTAAAATAATGCCAAAGGACCTAACACTAATTTCCTTGGAGCTTACTGCCAACAAACACACCCCATGCACCACCGCCACAACTCACACACCACTTTCTACTTGTTTTCTCTCTCTCTCTCTCTTATTCCCACCGAAAAATGCATCCATCAAATTACGCAGCCAAACCCAGTGTGTAACAGCTATATATATATATATATACATATACCGACAATAAAAAGCTTATGTGAGGAAAAGAAGCTTACAAGAGAAAAAATCTAAGTCATCACCATCGCCGAGACCTCTAATCACTACTGTAAACCACCTCAAATCTCCTGCTGCGCCTCTCTCTCAAGTGTAGCCGCTATAAATTTTGAGAGGAAGAAAACCCTAGTCTCTAAACAGTCTATATATGCATAAGAATAGATGTCCCAATGGTTTAACTTATACTTCAAAGCTTTTGGCAACATCAAAGAAGTGGTCATACCTTCAAAGAGATCAAAAAATAACACGAAATTTGGGTTTGTACGATTTAGTTCAAAACTTGCAGCCCTTTTGGCTATCAAGGAGATGAATGGAACGGTGGTGAGGGGGAATGTCCTCCGGGCAAAGATCGCAGCCTTTCCATGGCAACAAAAACCGCCTACCAGACAGGATAAAAGGGGGGAGCAAGGCAGGAGCAACATGATTAACAGGTCTCATAATCAGGAAATTAGAGCAGGGTATGCTCCAATTACCACAGCCCAGGGTCAAACACACAACAAGTCATATGCGGAAGTGGTCAAAAATCCCAATCCTGGTAGGAACTTCCCTGGAATAATTAAAGTCCAGCAGATGGAGAGTGAATGGCTACAAAGAAGTGCTATTGTAGTGCTAAGAGAATTAAATTTATTACCCTTATTGAGGGAGTCCATTACGCAAAAAATGGGGGCTGATGTTACGGTTAGAGCAGCAGGAGGGCTGCAGTTTCTCTTAACATTTAAATCCGTTTCAGAAATGGAGATTATGTTCACTGAAGAACTTCGAAGCTGGATGAATGGTTTTTGTTCAAAGGTAACTAAGTGGAACCCCCAATTTCAATTACAGCAAAACAGGTTGGTTTGGTTGAGGTGTTACGGCGTCCCATTACAATTCTGGAGTTGCTCCACGTTTGTTAGTATTGGAAAACTCTGGGGGGAGATCATGGGCATAGATGAGGAAACCACGAAGGATAGAAACTTTTCTGTGGGAAGAATTCAAGTGCTCACTTCAAACATGGACCCCATTAATCAAGTGATCCAATTGGAGAATAATGGAACCAGGTTTAATATCAGGGTGATTGAAGAGCAGGTGATAGTTCAATACAATTCAAAATGTAATTGCAGCTGTGAATCACTGATTGAGGGAGACAACCTCAGTCGTTGTAGGGGAAAAGCTAGCATAGTGAGATCAGTGGGAGAAGAAAGGGTAAGCAAGCAGAAAGAAGAGGTCAACCAACAGCTATGTTTCACAAAAGGGGTAATGCAGCAAGGTCGAGACAGAGAGCAGAGCCAGCAGGCCAATAGCCTTGTTTCATGGGTTGAAGAGACTAACAGAGGTCAGAGCCAAAATGGGGAAAGAGTTGACCAAGGCCTACACAGCAATAGCAAGATGGAGGACAAGGAAATCAGGCTGACACAGTCCAAGACCCAAGACAAGGTTTCGAGTTCCATCTCATCAACAATGGAGAACTCTATTGGGCTGCCAGACTATATTATTGGGCTGCCTTGTATGGACCCTAAATTTAATCATGTTGGACCGAGCAACATTACAAAGCCCAATCTTCAGAATTCGGATCCTGAAGAAATCCTATCACCAATTCTAAGCCCTCTTGGAGAAGTAACAGCCCAAGCCCAACATAGAACACTCAAATGCAAGAAACCTAAAAGGAGAATCAGGCCGGTGGATGAAGTAATGGGAAACCTCAGCCGTATCATGATCAAAGGAAAGATGGAGAGGAGGAGGAAACAGAGGAAGGGAAAGTACAGGACATCTGATGCGACAAAGCTAATGACAAAATCAAACTCCCTATCTTCAGAGGACATCAATAACAGGAACAAACTACTTCTACAAGAGGCAAATGCAACCTGGGACATATGCAAACGTTTGGGAATCAAAGCACAAACTGAGGAGAAGGAAGTGATCAATCAGATTGTCAGCTTGGAGGCTGCTAATGCAGACAAAGCAGAGCAAGCTACCAGGGATAAGGAGAAAGGAATCTAGCCACTCCAACCTTACCATCAGGTCCTAGGTATTTTGTACATTTTTTAAATGATTATTTTCTCTTGGAATGTAAGAGGGCTAGGTAAAAAGGAAAAAAGGAGAAGGGTTAAGGAGGTTATAAGTAAAAATAAGGTAGATGTAGCTTTTGTGCAAGAAACTAAAAAGACCAACATTTCTAGAATTTGGGTCAAATCACTTTGGGGGGGTGAGGATTTTGATTTCCTAGAAGTAGATGCTTGTGGTAGGTTTGGAGGTATTCTTTGTATATGGGATACATCTGTACTCAAAGTCCTATCTAGTTGTGCAACAAAGAACTTTATTATTTTGGAGGTACTAACAACTGCAGGTTTCCACGGAGTTTTGGCCAATATATATGCTCCAAATGACATCCTGGACAAAAGAAGTATTTGGGAGTCTATTGTCAAGCTCAAACCACATTTCAATCACCCTTGGTGCATGGGCGGGGACTTTAATGAAGTGGCAAAAATGGGAGAAAGAAAAGGATGTATAAGGAGAGACAGGAGCATGAAGGACTTCAACAATTTCATCGAGGCAATGGAATTTCTGGATCCACCAATGCTGGGAAGAAGGTTCACATGGGCAAGTGCTGATGCCAGTTCCAGATGGAGTAGATTGGACAGATTTTTAGTACATCCTGATTGGTTAGAGAAGTTCAAGTTTAAACAATGGGGCCTTAACAGAATTATGTCTGACCATTGTCCAATTGTCCTTAAGGAGGATTCTAGAAATTGGGGCCCTACTCCTTTTAGATTTTTCAATGCTTGGGTTCTCAATAAGAGTTTCATGACCACAGTCAAGGAAGCTTGGGAGGGGAGTCAGAAGGGAGGATGCGCAGGTTTTAAGTTGTTCCATAAGTTGAAGGCCACCAAAGAAGTTCTTAAATCTTGGAGCAAGAAGGAATTCTCAAACATCAGAACCAGATTGGAGGAGGCAGAGTCTGTAATTGCTAATTTGGAAGCAAAAGGAGAAGGAGACTCATTAGCACCCGAGGAAGTCAATGCCTTACTAAAGACAAAGAAAGAGTTTTGGGATTTAAGCAAGGTAATGGAGTGGATGTGGTTACAAAAATCTAGATTGGCTTGGAGTTTGAAGGGGGACAAAAACACAAAGTATTTCCATTTAATTGCATCAGGAAGACAGAGAAGGAATTTACTTAACTCGATTAACATTAGGGGAATGGAATTTCAAGATCCTAATCTGATTAAAAAAGGCATCTTTGATCACTTTAAGGCGGCATACAAGGAGAGTTGGAGTATAAGACCTCATCTGAATCTTGATCATACGCCAAGAATTAGCCAGGACAGGGGAGACTTAATCACAGCAGTCTTCACTGAGGAGGAGGTTTGGGGAGCAATATGCAAGTGCGATGGGAATAAAGCTCCGGGTCCGGATGGGTTTAATATCCTATTTTTCAAGAAATGCTGGCACCTGGTTAAAGAGGATATGCTACAATTCTTCCAACAGTTTCATCAGAATGGAAAACTAGTGAAAGGCCTTAACTCGGCATTTCTCACCCTGATTCCAAAAGTTGAAAATCCAACCTCCCTAGGAGAATACAGACCTATAAGCTTAATTGGGAGTGTGTATAAGATTCTGGCCAAGGTCTTAGCAAGAAGGTTAGCCCACGCAATACCCCAACTAATTGGAAAATTTCAGTCAGCGTTTATTGGGGGCAGAGGGATCCAGGATGGTATTCTCATTGCCAATGAGGTGGCAAATCATTGGAAGTCCAGAAGGAAGAAAGGAGTGATCATTAAGCTGGATTTTGAAAAAGCCTATGATAATTTAAATTGGAATTATTTGTTGACACTGATGACAGATCTAGGATTCCCATCGAAGTGGTTACAGTGGATGAGGGAATGCCTATCTACCTCTTTTCTCTCAGTATTAGTTAATGGATCTCCTACCCCTGAATTCAGAATGGAAAAGGGAGTTAGACAGGGAGACCCTTTATCCCCATTTCTATATATCCTAGCAGCTGAAGGCCTAAGTATACTTCTGAATAGGGCCAAGGAACTCCAACTCATTAAAGGGGCAACTCTAGGCCCTCTTTCTGGTAGTATTTCTCACCTTCAATTTGCAGATGATACTATTCTTTTTTGTGAAGGGGAGATTGAGGAAGTCATCAATATCAAGAGGGTCTTGAGAGGTTTTGAAGTTATTTCAGGGTTAAAGATTAACTATCTGAAGTCAGCAGTATGTGGAATAGGCAGGGATCCAGAATTTATAAATGAATGTGCGAAGGTCTTGAGGTGCAAAAAGGTTTCCCTACCTTTTACTTACTTAGGCCTACCACTGGGGGCCAATATGAGCAGAACTAATACTTGGAACCCCATTTTGGAAAAGATCAGGAGGAAATTAGCAGGGTGGAAAAGAAAGTTCCTATCTTTTGGTGGTAGGCTAACACTTATCAAATCTGTTCTCTCTAGCCTTCCCATCTATTATTTATCCCTTTTCCACCTACCCTCTAAAGTAGCCAGGGAGATTCAAAAGATTCAAAGAAGTTTTTTATGGGGTGGTTCAGAGGAGGTGAAGAAAGTGAATTTGGTCAAGTGGAGCAAAATAATCTGTAGTAAAGAGCAAGGTGGCCTGGGAATTAGAGACATCAAACTCATGAACTCTGCTTTATTGTTTAAATGGTGGTGGAGATTCGCAAAAGAAAGAGACAATCTTTGGAGATTAGTGATATGCGACATCAACAGCCTACACATTGACTCCTGGCATCCCAACGAAGGTGGTGTTCAAAGAAGTTCACAAGTTTGGAGAGGCATCATAAAACTACAGTCTAAAGATCCAGAAGCATTCCAGATATTTATGACCAATTTGAAGATTAAGTTGGGAGATGGGGAAAGAAGCAGTTTTTGGTCTGATCCTTGGTCTCAAAATAGGCAACCCCTAAAATATCAATTCCCCAGACTGTTCCAAGTGGTGGTGAATAAAGAGGTAAACCTAGCCTCAATATTCAACGCTAATTCTTTGGGAGAAGGCATTAGACTCAGAAGACAATTATACTCTTGGGAACTAGAAGAATGGAATGAATTACTCAACTTTTGGAACGTCTATCAATTACAAAGAGTGGCTAGACCTGATGAAGCAGAGTGGATCTCTAACCTGGGAAATGGATACAGTGTTAAGGCCATGTGTAGTTTGAGACAGCAATCCAGAGGGCAAGCTTCAACATCATCCCCAATTTCTCCACCTAGGTGTGTCTGGTTCAAAGTTTGCCCTCCAAAAGTGCAATTTTTTGGGTGGCTAGCATGGATGGGTAGAGTGAAATCAGCAGATTTCCTCAGGAAGATGGGTGTCCTAAATGTACAAAACTCTATGTGCAAATTCTGTAAGAACGCGGTGGAATCCCAAAATCATATGCTATTGCATTGTGATCAGGTGTGGAATGTGTGGGGAATAACTCTTTCATGGTGGGGTCTGTGTTGGGCCACTCCAATCTCAACAAAGGAACTACTAACATGGTGGTCAGGGTGGAAGTTCAAACCTGGAACAGATGCGGTGATCAAGGAGATGTGGTTGGCTCTACCGTCGATCCTCATATGGATGCTATGGAACCTTCGAAATCATATTCTGTTCAATGGCGGTAGCCCGAAGTGGGATCGTTTTGTAGAAGACTTGAAGTTTCGGTGGTGCTCATGGGTGTTGAATCATCATCAGCAAGCATCATACCCGCTCAATTCCATTATCTTCAATCTGGAAGGATTCCTCCAACAGCACATTTTCGCGCGAAGCTCCTGATCTCGATCAAGCAGGGGAAAGAAAAGGACAGGAGTTGAAAAGCTGGGAACCAAATGCAATTCATCGTCATCGAAGCTCAATGGGCGAAATGGGAGGAGATAATCAGGGCCTGTTAGTGCGAATTTGGTGGAAAGTGCTGGGTAAACACCCTAGGGTTTCGATTCTCAAGTCTGGGTGTGCTAAGTTTTGGGTAGTTGAAATGGGTTTTTTGTAATTCTGGGTAAAGATGGTTGTTGTAGTAGGTTGAGGTTCGGTTGGTATTTCACCAACTGCATTTATGTACCAAATACTCATTATCTATAATATTTTTTTGCCTTTCAAAAAAAAAAAAAAAACTTATACTTCAAAATAATCAGATTGGCCCATAAAAATAAATCTAATTCACACAAAAACAAATAAGTGGCCCAATAGAAAATAGCCCAAACCCATATAAATATATTCAAATTAGTTCATCTAAAAAAATATATAGCCGATGTGAACCAAATTGTCTTAACTTATGATTTTCTTTTTTTTTCTTTTTCTTTTTTTGTAATAGAAAATAACATAACACGTTCAATTAATTTAAAAAATATTTGGGGTGTTACAATAATATCATAACTTTCCAACTAACACCTATTATTCACGAAGTCCAAATCCAAATAAAACACTAAACCTCACACATCATATCACAAGCCGTGGTCAAACTCACCAATGTTACATCCATAAACAATTTAACTAAACACGTGAGATAACCTATCCTTATGGTAGAATGACGATCCATCCAAAAAGAAAAGGATATGATAGAGTGATTATCAACGAATCAAATAATAGAACAACCCAAGGGTAAAAACCCACAATATATCCATGAGGACCAAAACTCCAAAGAATAACTAAAATCAAAGAATGTGGGTGAAAACAAGGTATATAGTTCTATATGGAGGAGAAAACATTCCTACCTCAAGTTATTAGCTTCAAAGCTTGAGCTTCAAAAACAAAAGCTCCAATTGTGGAGAAGAAGCTCCAAACGACCTCCTTCGAGTAAAAGGTGTCTTGAAATATCAACAAGTCTTGAGATATGAGTGGAGGCGGAATTTCAAAGATTTGAGGTGGAATCCATGGTTTGAAGTTGGGCTTTTGTGGAGAAGAAAACTCCTTGAGAGAAAAGAAGAGAGAAAAGCTCTTGGAAAAAAGTTAGATCTAACTTTCAAAAGTTGAATTCGGGCTTTTAAAAACGCGCACAAAGAAGCTGCCCGGTCACGGGGTAGGCCAAACCGGTCACAGCCGACCACTACCTCAAAAAGTGCCAAAAATATTACAAAAGCATGATTACTTAGCCTAAGCCTGGCCGATCACGGCCACTTACTGTCCAAAATTTAAAAACTTCTTAATCTCAACCTTGGGCCTGACCTGATGGCTTAAGCCCCTAACTGGTCACCCTGATCACCCCCCTCCTCACCATCAACTCTCCCCTCCACTAACGCTCAATCTCTATCGACATTCCAAACATATTGCGAAATACTTAATTAATAATGCAAAAAAAATTCGGGCCTTACAAAAAGTCTAACGATAACATTTCTATCTTTGCTATAATGTTTACACTTTAGGCTTATAGCACTACAGAGTTATGAGGTGAAGGGGAACTCTTAGATTTTGTGGCATCTCGTCCCATATCGAAAGTCTACATTAGTGATCTTCGGTGTATAATGAGTCATGTATACTACTATAGTAACTTGGACTTAAACGTTTTAGGCCGTGTAACTAGACTCATACAAGTTATTGGGCAAGTGGTATATGTGGTCTGTTACAGGTTTGCTTTGTATTCCTGTACTCTGTATTCTATTTCCTAGAGAACTCTCCTCGGTGGTTTGAATTGAGAAACCAAAATGGGTACCCACCAGCTGCCAGATACAATTCTTATCCCTTAACCAGACCAGTGTATCCACGCCTATAAGCATAGGAAAATATTTTAAGTAAAAATCTGATTGCTGGAGAATGCATTACCGAATCCAATCATAAGTTAGTTATAATTAGAATGTCAAACATAAAAGAAATGAAGTCAACCACAAAAAAAAAAAATTATTCCTTAAATGCATCTGTTCAACTGGAGAAAACCCCTCCAATTCTTGAGATAATATCCCAAGGAGTATTTATGCATAAAATATGGATAAGCTTATCATATTATTAATTGATCGATATTTGTGCAACATAATTAAAATTTAAATTAATATTTTCGTAACTAATCAAAATAGTTTATAAGATTTCGTTACCTACTGTACACGCTTATTCAGAACTATGCAACGAGTTTAGATTTTATGCAGATAAACACTCTAAATTGAGGGATTTTTTATCGTCGGATCTTTATATCTAGTATGGTCAAAATTATAAGCAGTACTCCGGCCAAGTGAAAAACTAATCATTTTTATCGTCGGATCTTTATTTCACGTACATGATAATGCACAATGACCAAATTAAAGACCAAAAAGAAATTGAGTCAAAAGGCATAAATACATGCCTTTGTTTGTTTAATTGGTGCAATTTCTTGGTGTACAATCAAGATCAAATCTAATCATAAGCTGATATTTAGAATGTCAAACATAAAAGAAATGATACCAACTAAAATCATTTGGTACAAACCAAACGAACGGAAAAAATAATAATCTCCTACCAGTCACTAATTAAATACAATGTACCATTCCTCAAAATATTATTCCTTGCAATGCATCTCATTCTTTTGTCACGCCTGAAAAAAACATCACCAACTGGCAACCGTATGCGCGTGTCTGTGTGTGTGTGTGTGAGAGAGAGAGAGAGAGAGAGAAATCACCTATTTGGTGTTAGAACACAACGAAAGCGAGAATAATAAACAATCACACAATCAAAATATCACAGACACACAAATTTACACTACAACAAACTACACTTTTGGCAACCAAAGCGACTAAACTATTTTATTGCCAGAAGTAATGTATTTTGGGACTAAAATCTTTGGTTGCTAAATATTGCACCTTTTGGCTACGAAACTAATATTTAGTCGGGAAATGTCTCAATTTTGGCAACTAAAAAATATTTGGTAGGGAAATATCACGTTTTTTGCGACTATCACAATTTCGCTTAATCGATTAATCATACATGCCTACAGATTGTTGGAGCTCCCTTTATATTTATAGCTACATAAATGACCAAATTAGGAAATTCCTAAAAAACGCACAAATAACGAATTTCTTGAAAACTGATCAATTATACTAATTATTTTTAAAAAAATTTGTTTGAGATTATTTATCCCACCTCTCTATATCATTTCTTATTTTGTAACGTATCATTACTTTCGAAATTAATCTTTAATATTTTGATAGTAGTTTTCTTGCCAACTCGATGAACTTAGCTCATCGCATACATACATATATAGACACTCCAAATTGACAAGTCCTTCACCGTCAATCACATTTCCTAGGTGTTTTTATATTATTTTATCGACAAAAGAAAATTTTATTAATCTTTGAGTGTGAATACAAAGGTTAAAAGGAAAAACAAGCAAAAGGCATTACATTGAGACGCCTCGCATTCCAACTATATATGTCATCAACAAAGTAAACAAATATATATAAATACTCTTGTCCCAAGTATTACCTACCTCTTCGCTAGAACTTTCGGATCGAAAAAAACATTTGGAACGGGTTCCGCGTTTATTTCATTGGCAGAAACACTCCAATCCATTTGGCCATGTTCTGTAGATGTTTTCTTACTACCTAGCAATATCGATCATTGCAAGTTTTCTGGTTGAATTATTCGTTTTTCAATAAAAATGATCAAATTTCCATACAGAAAATCATCATATTCTTAAGTACTCCAACCGAATAAAAAAATAACAGTTGGTAAGGAATTTGATGGTGAAGGGAGATTAGGTTCCAAATATAGTACTGATTTATTCGAGTTCAGTTTGTTTGAAGGAGGTGGAATGAAATATTTGTTCGGTTGACTAGAATATTTAGACATTGGGCATTTTTAGAGGTTTGTTGCGGGTTGTTTAGAGTTCACACCTTGTTAACTCCATTATTTTTCAAATATGAAGCGTAGAGTTTGACTAAGTACTAACGAGTAGCAGAACTATATATGAGGGTTTTTTATTTCTCTTCGAAGCTCTCTCAATGTTTTTCTATATGAAATTAATTTCATACTTGTCTTTATTATACATGAAATTTTTTCTTTGCTGATCAAATAAATTTGAAATAAAAAAATAACAATTTTTGCCAAATTTAAGTGTCTACAATTCAAAAACAATGGATACGAGCTACGGCATAAGAAAAAACACAAGTGCAGAAGTACCGTAGGTGACTGGTGAAAGCCTGCATGTTTCCTACCCACAAACAGGACATTCCATAAATATATATGTTCCTATACATATATATAGATGTACAGTACCTATATAGTTGCTGGTGCATGCATATATAGATTAAGCATCCCCTCGAGCTTTCAAAGTATATATAAATAAATAAATATATTATAATTCACGCGTCTCGTGGAGTGCGGTATTATAAATAGGAGTAATACCAACAGTTATTCCTCATTCCTATATCTTCAAAACAACAACAGTTGTTCTAAAGCAAGCAGACATCCATCCCCCTGTGGCCTTTACCAAAATCATGAACCAAAATCACTTCCTTTCCCTCTTTCTCTTCCTCCTAACATTCCTCGCCACCGGCCCAATATGTCGAACTCTCACCGCTGCCGCTGGAGGAGGCAGTTGGGCGCTACTACAGTCCAACATTGGCATCTCTGCCATGCACATGCAACTCCTCAACAATGACCGGGTCGTTATTTTAGACCGAACCGACTTTGGACCATCCCAAATATCCTTACCCAACGGAAATTGTCGAATCGATCAAAACGACTTGAAGTTGAAAAACGACTGCACTGCCCATTCCGTGGAGTACAGCGTTGCATTTAATAGTATCCGTCCACTCACTGTCCTCACCAACACTTGGTGCTCCTCTGGCGGTATAATGACCGACGGCCGACTGTTCCAAACGGGAGGATATAACGACGGTGATCATGTGGCCAGAATTTTCGACGCGTGTAATGGAGGATGTGATTGGCAAGAAATCAACAATGCGTTGACCAACAGAAGATGGTACGCCACCAATCAGAGACTGCCTGACGGCCGGCAGATTATTGTTGGAGGCACAGGGCAATTCAATTACGAGTTTTACCCAAAAACTGCGGCAACAGGTGCTTTTAATTTGCCATTTCTGTCCCAGACCACCGATCCAAAAGAGGAAAATAATTTATACCCATTTGTTTTCCTAAATATCGATGGAAATTTGTTTATTTTTGCTAATAATCGAGCAATTTTGTTCGATTATGTAAACAATGTTGTCGTGACAAACTACCCGCAAATGCCCGACGGGAATCCAAGGAATTACCCAAGCTCTGGATCTGCTGTTCTGCTTCCATTGAAATTAGCTCAAGGAAAAGCAAATAGTGCTGAGGTTCTGGTGTGCGGAGGTACACCGCTAGGATCTTATACCCAAGCCAAAAGGGGAAACTTCCTCGGAGCATTGGACACTTGTGGCAGGATCACAATAACTGACCCGTCTCCCCAGTGGGTCATGGAAACCATGCCCACGGCTCGAGTCATGGGTGACATGGTGCTGCTGCCAAATGGCAATATTTTGATTATTAACGGTGGATCAGCAGGGACTGCCGGTTGGGAAGATGGTAGAAATGCTGTTTTAAACCCAGTTGTTTACCAACCTGATAACCTAATAGGGTCTCGGTTTGAGACTCAAAACCCAAGCTCCACACCCCGCATGTATCATTCCACTGCTATTTTGCTACGTGATGGTCGGGTTCTAATTGGTGGTAGCAATCCCCATGCCGTTGATACTTTTACAGGAGTTCTTTTTCCCACTGACTTAACCTTGGAGGCCTTTTCCCCGTCGTACTTGGATCGAACATCTGCAAATTTGCGTCCCACAATTCTTTTTCCCGCTCCTCACGCGAAGATTAGGTACAACCAACTGCTTACGATTCGGTTTAGAAATTATGGTGTGATCGATGGAACTTTGGTGTCGGTAACAATGGTTGCACCCCCTTACACCACACATGCATTTTCCATGAATCAAAGGCTTCTAGTGTTAGGTGGAGGGAGTGTGACTGCACTTGGAGGGCCAAACTACGAAGTTACGGTGACAACTCCTAATTCGGGTAATCTTGCACCATCTGGACACTACTTGATTTTTGTGGTCCATCAACAAATACCTAGTCTTGGTCTTTGGGTCCAAATCGGTTGACATTTTTACTGCTTCAAGTTGTCATCCAGATGCATACAGTGTGCATTAATGGAATTGTATTTGTTTTTTGCTTTTCTGATCTTTTTTCTTTCTTTGTTTTTTTTTGTTTTTTGTGAGTATGAAAGTTCTGAAGTTAATATTGAATTTGTAATTTTTACCAATGAAATAAAATTGTGGGGCCATTTCTTTTTTCCCTTATGAATTTTTTGCGTGATAATACTTAAAGAGAATTACTAATTTGTGAACTACATTTTGTTAAAATCAACAGTTGAGATTGAAACATCCTCTCTCCTCCCTCTCATTCTTTACACTTCTCTCTTTCCCCGGATCCTCCATTAACATCAGCGTTGAGTCTGGGTTTTTTTTTTCCTTCCGCAAAACACTTCTTATATTGAAATGGATAAAAGATATTAACAATACAGAAAAGTTATGAGGAACCAAAAAAGTTCTCTTTTTTAATCGTGTTCGAGTTGTTCATTAATGAGATATATCGTCGGAGAATATTTATTTCGAGCTCAGATAAGTTAGGACTTGACCCAAGGGCTTAGTTTTGTCAATTTATTGAGATGAGAGCATTTTAGTCATTTGACTACCCCATTTTTTCCCAAAATCAGATTTTTGGGGCTTGAGTTGAGCTCATTCTTTTAAAAAAGAAGAAAGCTCAAGCCTTCTCTCTCTCTAGCTCTCTATCTCTAGTTCACTCGAATACCACCACCAATCTACCTCACGTTCTCCAAATTCCTCTGTGATTTGGGGTAACATACACGTGCTTAACGTATATCCGAAGACGGATCGTTGATTCGAAGTTCGAGGAAGGAGAATCGAAACTCTTGAGGCCATCCGAAGCTTGAGCATCATTCTCTTCGCCAAATCCATCATCAATATCTTGAGGCAGGGATATAATACCCTATATAGGTGTATGTGAGTGTTAAATATAGTAAAAATGCATGATTAGAACGTATTAGGGTAGAAATTGGAGTTTGGATCGTGTTCTTGAATTTGCCCGAAAAATCCAGAAATCCACCCAACCGCTTGAGCGGCCTCCAGCACGCTCGAGTGACCTTCAAAAATTTTGACACTGCTTGAGCGGTCGTCAAGCAGTCTATCAAGCTGTGTTTTGGAACCCATTGGAACTTTTGGACATGTCGATCACTCGAGCGGCCTCCAACTTGCTTGAGCGACTAGGCCAGAACTTGAAAAGTTTGGTATTTGTTTCTAATCCTTTTCTCCATGGTCTTGGGCCTTTGTTTGATACTACTTATCACAATTATCTTAGATTAATACTTATTTGACATGCCTTGTAATGATTAATGATAAATCGTGGTATTATCTTTGATGAAATGCGATAAGCAACAATTCGCGGATGACGATCGCAACTTGGCATGAACTAGACTTCTCTCGAAATGCTAGGATTGAATAGACTCCTCTAAAAATGCTAAGAATGTACTGGACCCCTAAGGGAACATACCAGGAAGATGTCGATCTTAATTTCATTATCGCGTTGGAATAAGACTTTGATACTAGGGAGATATGTTATGTTGTTAACCGTAACTTGCCAATGCACTTCTTATATTGTTTCCTTTCTACTTAATTGGCTCATCTTCACATGGCATATGTATTATTTACATATACTCAATATTGGTATCGATGTTCTTACTGGGCTTGTAGCTCACCCATGTTTTCTTTTCAGGTACCAAACTTGAGCAGTAGATCGAGGGACATGGCATGCTTGATTGTGAGCATTCTTTTATGGACATAATCATGGAGTTATTCAACATCTTTTGAACTTATTTTTTAGAAGATGTATCATAACTTTATTTTGGGCATGTAATATTTAGAAGTATCATTAAATTTTAAACTTTGGGGAAGGTCTTGAAATTATGATGACCTTTTTTGAACGTTTCATCATCGGAACACCGTGTTGACTTATCATGAAAGAAGTTTTGGGATGGCTAGCGCAACACATGTAAGAGTACTAAATAATTTCGCATATTATCATCCTTTTTAAAATTGAGGGCGTGACAAATTGGTATCAGAGTATTAGGTTAGAATACCTTGAGACTGTGGGAAGGCTTTTAGTCTTATTGGTCCAATACTCGTTGTATTTAGACATGATTTGTGTATGCTTGTGTGCATGACATGTATTGACATTGCATATCACATAAGCAGAACAATATGTGATTGTTAACCCTTGTAGGGATTTTTTATTTAACATTGGCCTTGTTGTGACAATAATTGCTTGACTTTGCTAGTGTTGCTTTGATTATTTTAGCGTAATGCCTTTGAGACGTGGGGTACGATTTGGTGGACCTTGAGGCCGAAGCCGAAGCCGCTACTGTGAAATACCGTTAAAGGATGTTGTGAGTCAACAAAGGAAGATCCCACGAGTGGAAGACATCCATTAGAAAGTGGAGCGGAATGACAAGCCGCCAATCAGTCCGGGCGCGTTTGCTAGAGAATTTATGGCGGTGCTTGTCAAGGCCAAATATCCTGATGAAATAAGAAACATCCTGATGAATTAAACACTCAATAAGTAAGAGTAGACAAACATCCGGATAGAATGCAAAAACATCCAGATGATCCAATACAAGGACTTAACCAGAAGCTCAAAACATCCAAATGAAGAAAAAAATTCTGGATGAATAAAACTTCATACAGTCGAAAGGGCAAACATCTAGATGATACAAGAAAACATCTGGATGTTTTCTGACCAACACATAACCATGAAAAAGAGAGGCATTAAACATCAGGATCAAGCAATGAAACATCCAGATGTTTCATGATTGATCAGAAAACTTCGTGATTTAGCAGAAATGAGTTTCGAAGGGGAGTTTAATTTCAAAGCTCACAAACAAGAATCAAACTACGAAATAGCAATTAAATTGAGTCATAAACACATAATAAGAGTTAGAAACTCCTACTTCAAGATTGTATCTAAGGTTGAAGCTCCAAACTTCAAGTCCTAACTTTCAAAATGGATAAACTCTCAAAAACTCCTCCTCCAAATAAATAAACACGAACCACCACTAGATATCAACCAAGAGTGATGAATACTCGAAGAATCTCGGAGGAATCGATGTTTGGTGCAAGATTTTGGTGAGAGTTCCAGTTAAAGAGAAAGAGAATTGTGAGAGAGAGATGGGAGAACTGGGTTTGGTTTCTCGAAAAAGTAGACAATTGTCATAACTAGTATCACTCCCCAACGGAGGCTAGCATTAGTGCCTCTATCACTAGCACGTACGTCTCCATTCAATAGCTAGACCGCAACTCATTTATTACTAGCACGTCTCCTCACAGAGACTAGATCATAATGTATTGTGTCATATGCATATAAAATCACAAAGTCCATAATTTGCATATTTCACGAGTTATAATATCATAACTTTCCAACTAACACCTATTATTCACGAAGTCCAAATCCAAATAAAAGACTAAACCTCACACATCATATCACAAGCCGTGGTCAAACTCACCAACGTTACATCCGTAAACAATTTAACTAAACACATGAGATAACCTATCCTTACGGTAGAATGACGATCCATCCAAAAAGAAAAGGATATAATAGAGTGATTATCAACGAATCAAATAATAGAACAACCCAAGGGTAAAAACCCACAATATATCCACGAGGACCAAAACCCCGAAGAATAACTAAAATCAAAGAAAACAAGGTATATAATTCTATATCGAGGAGAAAACATTCTTATCTCAAGTTATTAGCTTCAAAGCTTGAGCTTCAAAAACAGAAGCTCCAATTGTGGAGAAGAAGCTCCAAACAACCTCCTCCGAGTAAAAGGTTTCTTGAAATATCAACAAGTCTTCAGATAAGAGTGGAGGATCTAAACGGAATTTCAAAGATTTGAGGTGGAATCCATGGTTTGAAGTTGGGCTTTTGTGGAGAAGAAAACTCCTGGAGAGAAAAGAAGAGAGAAAAGCTCTTGCAAAAAATTTAGATCTAACTTTCAAAAGTTGAATTCGGGCTTTTAAAAACGCGCACAAAGAAGCTGACCGGTCACGGGGTAGGCCAATCCAGTCACAGCCGACCACTACCTCAAAAAGTGCCAAAAATATTACAAAAGCATGATTACTTAGCCTAAGCCTGGCCGATCACGGCCACTTACTGTCCAAAATTTAAAAACTTCTTAATCTCAACCTTGGGCCTGACCTGATGGCTTAAGCCCCTAACTGGTCACCCTGATCATCCCCCTCCTCACCATCAACTCTCCCCTCCACTAACGCTCAATCTCTATTGACATTCCAAACATATTGCGAAATACTTAATTAATAATGCAAAAAACATTCGGGCCTTACAAAAAGTCTAACGATAACATTTCTATCTTTGCTATAATGTTTACACTTTAGGCTTATAGCACTACAGAGTTATGAGGTGAAGGGGAACTCTTAGATTTTGTGTCATCTCGTCCCATATCGAAAGTCTACATGAGTGATCTTGTGTGTATAATGAGTCATGTATACTACTATAGTAACTTGGACTTAAACGTTTTGGGCCATGTGACTAGACTCATACAAGTTATTGGGCAAGTGGTATATGTGGTCTGTTACAGGTTTGCTTTGTATTCCTGTACTTTGTATTCTACTTCCTACAGAACTCTCCTCGGTGGTTTGAATTGAGAAACCAAAACGGGTACCCACCAGCTGCCAGATACAATTCTTATCCCTTAACCAGACCAGTGTATCCACGCCTATAAGCATAGGAAAATATTTTAAGTAAAAATCTGATTGCTGGAGAATCCAATACCAAATCCAATCATAAGTTTGTTATAATTAGAATGTCAAACATAAAATAAATGAAGCCAACAAAAAAAAAAATTATTCCTTACAATGCATCTGTTCAACTGGAGAAAACCCCACCAAATCTTGAGATAATATCCCAAGGAGTATTTACGCATAAAATTAAAATGGATAAGCTTACCATATTATTAATTGATCGATATTTGTGCAACTTAATTAAAATTTAAATTAATATTTTCGTAACGAATCAAACTAGTTTATAATATTTCGGTACCTACTGTACACGCTTATGCAGAACTATGCACCATATAGTTACTTTAGAAGCAAACAATAAACTAAATTAAACACCAGGTATATGTATACAAGTTGATTTTTTTTTTTTTTAATCCTCCAAGTTGATACAATTTTCGAAATCAAATGAGAGAAATCATTAGAGCAGAAGTCGAAGTTTGAGATTATTTGACTGCTTCTCTCTCTCTCTTTTTATTTGTCATGTCTTATTACTTGAAATTAATATTTAATTTTTTCCAAAACAGTTAGCCAACTCGAAGAGCTTAGATTTTTAATAAACAACGAGTTTAGATGTTTATGCAGATAAACACTCTAAATTGAGGGAATTTTTATTGCCGGATCTTTATATCTAGTATCGTCAAAATTATAATCACCCCTGCCTATTGAAAAACTAATCATTTTTTATCGTCGGATCTTTATTTCACGTACATGATAATGCATGACGAGCAAAAGATCAAAAAATAAATTGAGTCAAAAGGCATAAATACATGTCTTTGGTTGTTTAATTGGTGCATTTACTTGGTGTACAATCAAGATCAAATCTAATCATAAGCTGATATTTAGAATGTCAAACATAAAAGAAATGATACCAACTAAAATCCTTTGGTACAAACCAAACGAACGGAAAAAATAATAATCTCCTACCAGTCACTAATTAAAAACAATGTACCATTCCTCAAAATATTATTCCATGCAATGCATCTCGTTCTTTTGTCACGCCTGAAAAAAAATTCCACCAACTGGCAACCATACATGTGTGTGTGTGTGTGTGAGAGAGAGAGAGAGAGAGAGAGAGGGGGGGGGAGAACACCTATTTGTGTTAGGACACAACGAAAGCGAGAATAATAAACAATTACACAGTCAAAAGAGCACGACACACAAATTTACACTACAACAAAATACACTTTTGGCAACCAAAGCAACTAAACTATTTTTTTAGCCAAAAGTTATGTATTTTGGGACCAAAATCTTTGGTTGCTAAATTTTGCAGCTTTTGGCGACGAAAATAATATTTAGTCGGAAATGTCTCGATTTGGCCAAAAAAAAATATTTGGTCGGGAATATCTACTATCACAGTTTCACTTAATTGATTAATCATACATGTCTACAAATTGTTGGAGATCTCTTTATATTTATAGCTACATAAATGACCAAATTAGGAAATTCCTAAAACACACACTGTAATGCCCCAACTTTTGGCACGTTAAATTTCCACGATAAATTTTTTTTTAATTTTATTTAAACCACTTTATAATCAAAATAAGTTATCGCAAGAAAACTAACTTTTATTTAATGATAAAATTCCAACAACATTTAAGTAAAATAAGTTGCAAACTGAATTGACCAAAATACCCTTTCAGGTTTACAAATTTATTAAAGTTAAACTAAAACCTTAAACTAATCTATGGGTAAGGCAACCAGGTGAATGTCTCCCCTCCAGTAGCCTCCAGCTCTTCCGACCCGAACGGTTCCTCTATTGGTACTTCTACATCTGGCATGAAACGCCAGGGGCAAAGAAGTTGCACCGATGAGTAATGAAACTCAGTAGGACAGATTACCCGAAAAACCAAACCCAAGGACATACAACATTCAACAGTTCATAATAATAGACAGTAAATAACAATACATGCTGATATTGAATAAAATAAGCAGTAAACACGTTTGGTTTAATTATGCTCTTTTCGCTTTCATTATCTTGTTTAAGTGGGACGACGCCCTGTCACATGGCACGACGGCCGGAGCATGCACGTGGGACTGTATACCCCTTAGCACACCTCGGGGCTTGAACCCGGTAAGCAAGCTGCACGTGGGACTAGTTACCCCTTAGCATACCTCGGGGCTTGAACCCGGTAAGCAAGCTGCACGTGGGACTGGTTACCCCTTAGCATACCTCGGAATGACATCCGGTAATCCACCATACACGTGGGACTGGTTACCCCTTAGTATCTTCGGAACAACGTCCGGCATCAACCATACATGTGGGACTGGTTACCCCTTAGTATCTTCGGAACGACGTCCGGCATCGGGCAGCACGACGGCCATACCCGGCATAACCACAAGTTTCAATCTTCAAGTTTCATTTAAATTGTTCTCTACAACTAACAACGCACTGGAATTTAACATCTACACATGTTAGGCATCAATGCATTTTAACAAAGTTCTCAACTCACAAGATCCCATAAGAATTCGAATACATAATCGAAGCATAGTGGATACATGTGAGAGTGTTCATGCTGTCTGGTGAACAAAATACAGAACATAATCATTGCCGATGTATTCTAATGTTAAGCTAAACATGCTGAAATTCTGCTCTGTATATCAACAGGTCGCTCGAGCGACCCTACCTCGCTCGAGCGGTCAAAACAAGTCTTCTGTCCGAATTTGAAACTTAAAAATTTCTGCAGCTCGCTCGAGCGACCTCAAGCTCGCTCGAGCGGCCTATTAAAAAAATATTTTTTTTTTTTTTTTTTTACGAAAATTCAAAATTTTCACAACAACCTCGCTCGAGCGGTCCAAAGCTCGCTCGAGCGAGCCATCGTCTTCCCCAGATTCTGGAATTTCCAGAACTGAACAACTTCATATGAACAAAACCCTAAAAATCAAATAGAACTACTAACAAATCATGAAATCATGCAATAACCACAAAATTGAACATCCTAAGGTTGGTAGGTAAGCAATCCTACCTCAATTTGATGAAAACGTTGACGATTAGGACGAATTTTGGTGAAGAAACTTCGACCCAACTTTTCTCTCTCCTCAAGAACACCTTCGAATTTCTTCTGGATTTCTCTCCCAACACCTCACAATACTGTCTCTAACCTTCTGAATTTCGATTGTACGTCCAAAACTCAAAGATTAGACGTCCTATTTATAGATTCGAGAGGAAAAACCCCTCTTAATGTTCCAATTAAACCCTAATTCAATACTATAAAACTCCCAAATTAAATTCCATAAAATCCCCTACTAATTCGTCATCAATCTGATTCAAATCCGTTTGTTTACCATTAACACGAAAGAATCCGATGTTTATTCGTTAATGATTCGAAATAATCCCATTCAATACCCATGAATACGAAGAAAATTCCAAAAGATGCCATTTTCGAGGTTGCTGGAAATGATAGCTCGCTCGAGCGGTCTATAGCTCGCTCGAGCGGCCTATTAAAATAATATTTTTTTTATTTTTTATTTTTATTTTTTTATTTTTTATTATTTTTTTTAATTTTTTTTTTAATTTTTTTTTTTAAAACTCCTAACTTAAATAGTGAAACACTCTAAGTAAATATCAAATATTAATTTTAAATTATTTTAAAATTACGGATTATTACACACACAAATAACGAATTTCTTGAAAACTGATCAATTATTCTAATTAATTTTTAAGAAATTTGTTTGGGCGAAAGTCAGGCTTTGAGATTATTTATCCCATCTCTCTATATCATTTCTTGTTTTATAACGTATCATTACTTTCGAAATTAATCTTTAATATTTCGATAGTAGTTTTCTTGCCAACTCGATGACCTTAGCTCATCACATTATACATACATACAGACTCCAAATTGACATGTCCTTCGCCGTCAATCACATTTTCTAGGAGTTTTTTTATTATTTTATCAACAAAAGAAATTTTTTTTAATCTTTGTGTGTGAATACAAAGGTTAAAAGGAAAAACAAGCAAAAATATTACCTACCTCTTCGCTACAACTTTCGGATAGGGAAAACATTCAGAACGGGCTCCGCATTTATTTCATTGGCAAAAACACTCCAGTCCAATCGGTCATGTGCCGTAGGTGTTTTCATACTACCTAACAATATCATTCCAAGTTTTCTTGTTGAATTATTCGTTTTTCAATAAAAATGATCAAGTTTCCATATCGAACATCATCATATTCTGAAGTACTCCAACCGAATAAAAAAATAACAGTTGGTAAGGAATTTGATGGTGAAGGAAGATTAGGTTCCAAATAGAAGTGATTTATTCGAGTTCAGCTAGCTCGTTTGAAGGAGGTGGAATGAAATATTTGTTTCGGTGACTGTTGGAATATTTAGACTTTGAGCATTTTTAGAGGTTTGTTGTAGGTTGTTTGGAGTTCGCACCTTGTCAACTCCATTATTTTTCGAATATGAAGCGTAGAGTTTGGCTAAGTACTAACGAGTAGTAGCACCATATATGAGGGTTTTTTATTTCTCTTCGAAGCTCTCTCAATGTTTTTCTATATGAAATTGATTTCATACTTTTGTCTTTATTATACATGAAATTTTCTTTGCTGATCAAATAAATTAGAAATAAAAAAAATAACAATTTTTGCCAAATTTAAGTGTCTACGATTCAAAAACAATGGATACGAGCTACGGCATAAGAAAAAACACAAATGCAGAAGTACCGTAGGTGACTGGAGAAAGCCTGCATGTTTCCTACCCACAAACAGGACATTCCATATGTATATGTATATATATACACACACATATATATATAGATGTACAGTACCTATAAAGTTGCTGGTGCATGCATATATAGATTAATCATCCCCTCGAGCTTTCAAAGTATATAAATAAATAAATATATTATAATTAATTCACGCGTCTCGTGGAGTGCGGTATTATAAATAGGAGTAATACCAACAGTTATTCCTCATTCCTATATCTTCAAAACACCAACAGTTGTTCTAAAGCAAGCAGACATCCATCCCCCTGTGGCCTTTACCAAAATCATGAACCAAAATCAGTTCCTTTCCCTCTTTCTCTTCCTCCTAACATTCCTCGCCACCGGCCCAATATGTCGAACTCTCACCGCTGCCGCTGGAGGAGGCAGTTGGGCGCTACTACAGTCCAACATCGGCATCTCTGCCATGCACATGCAACTCCTCAACAATGACCGGGTCGTTATTTTAGATCGAACCGACTTTGGACCATCCCAAATATCCTTACCAAACGGAAATTGCCGGATCGATCAAAACGACTTGAAGTTGAAAAACGACTGCACTGCCCATTCCGTGGAGTATAGTGTTGCATTTAATAGTATACGTCCACTCACTGTCCTCACCAACACTTGGTGCTCCTCTGGCGGTGTAATGACCGACGGCCGACTATTCCAAACGGGAGGATATAACGACGGTGATCATGTGGCCAGAATTTTCGACGCGTGTAATGGAGGATGTGATTGGCAAGAAATCAACAATGCGTTGACCAACAGAAGATGGTACGCCACCAATCAGAGACTGCCTGACGGCCGGCAGATTATTGTTGGCGGCACAGGGCAATTCAATTACGAGTTTTACCCAAAAACTGCAGCAACAGGTGCTTTTAATTTGCCATTTCTGTCCCAGACCACCGATCCAAAAGAGGAAAATAATTTATACCCATTTGTTTTCCTAAATATCGATGGAAATTTGTTTATTTTTGCTAATAATCGAGCAATTTTGTTCGATTATGTAAACAATGTTGTCGTGACAAACTACCCGCAAATGCCCGACGGGAATCCAAGGAATTACCCAAGCTCTGGATCTGCTGTTCTGCTTCCAATGAAATTAGCTCAAGGAAAAGCAAATAGTGCTGAGGTTCTGGTGTGCGGAGGTACACCGCTAGGCTCTTATACCCAAGCCAAAAGGGGAAACTTCCTCGGAGCATTGGACACTTGTGGCAGGATCACAATAACTGACCCGTCTCCCCAGTGGGTCATGGAAACCATGCCCACGGCTCGAGTCATGGGTGACATGGTGCTGCTGCCAAATGGCAATATTTTGATTATTAACGGCGGATCAGCAGGGACTGCTGGTTGGGAAGATGGTAGAAATGCTGTTTTAAACCCAGTTGTTTACCAACCTGATAACTTAATAGGGTCTCGATTTGAGACTCAAAACCCGAGCTCCACACCCCGCATGTATCATTCCACTGCTATTTTGCTACGTGATGGTCGGGTTCTAATTGGTGGTAGCAATCCCCATGCCGTTGATACTTTTACAGGAGTTCTTTTTCCCACTGACTTAACCTTGGAGGCCTTTTCTCCGTCGTACTTGGATCGAACATCTGCAAATTTGCGTCCCACAATTCTTTTTCCCGCTCCTCACGCGAAGATCAGGTACAACCAACTGCTTACGATTCGGTTTAGAAATTATGGTGTGATCGATGGAACTTTGGTGTCGGTAACAATGGTTGCACCCCCTTACACCACACATGCATTTTCCATGAATCAAAGGCTTCTAGTGTTAGGTGGAGGGAGTGTGACTGCACTTGGAGGGCCAAACTACGAAGTCACGGTGACAACTCCTAATTCGGGTAATCTTGCACCATCTGGACACTACTTGATTTTTGTGGTCCATCAACAAATACCTAGTCTTGGTCTTTGGGTCCAAATCGGTTGACATTTTTACTGCTTCAAGTTGTCATCCAGATGCATACAGTGTGCATTGGAATTGTATTTCTTTTTTTCTTTTTTTCTTTTTTTCTTTTTGTTGTTTTTTTGTAAGGACGAATGCTCTGAAGTTATTGAATTTGTAATTTTTACCAAATAAATAAAATTGTGGGGCCATTTCTTTTTTTCCTTATGAATTTTTTGCATGATAATACTTAAAGAGAATTACTAGTTTGTGAACTATATTTTTATGTTAGTTGGTAATTAAATTGGCAATACCTTATACCAACCTTATTTTATCCCTTCATTGGCAGAAAGAATTAAATTGTCTGTGTAAAGAATTCGCCACAGTTTGGGTTAAATTAGTTAGCTTACATAATCTTTTATTTTTTCTAAAATTTTGCTGGTTTTTAATCATTTTTTCTATTTTTTTAATTTCTTATGATAAAGCTAGTCAACTATTATATAATGTGTCAATCAACTATTTCTCCGATTATTAATTAACCCCAAATTTCAATAATATGCAAGCCTTTTATCTATTTGATCATGCTTCCGAAATAGCAAATGATCCTATAATATCCAGACCTAGCATTTTTTTATTTCAAGATGGTGCGACGCCATCGGTCACAGAAAGAAAGAAATTTTTATTTTTATATGCAAGCCGTTCGAAGGGGAAAGGAAAATGGAAGGAGAGTGAATTAGAGTAATCAGTAGGAGACATTGGAAACCAAAACCAAAGCCTGTAATATGAAGCGAGCTCTTCACACTTTTTGTGGAGAACTTTCTAAATATAACTATATGTGAGTTATATTTTCTATTTTTTATATAACAAAACGAGGGGTCTTTTGAAAATGTCTTCTCACATACTAGTTTTTTGTAGTTTTTAATGATTGAGATGAAGTCTAAAATTTGATCTAACGGATAGAATTAAAATTAATAAGAAAATACTTTTGGGAACAAGTTTGAATTCTACATTGCTAAAGAGAGAGAAAATGCAAGATAGTTTGGGGTTTAAAATAGATGGGTTAAGACAAAGTATTTTGTGTCTTTCTTGGGCTTTTGACTAAATTCATGAAGTGTAGTATCTTTTCTTGTTACTTTATTATTTGGTATGATATGTTCAAAAATTTTAAAAAGTTCAGAAAATTAGAAAATTTAGTTAAAAACATATTAATTTGTTTGGTTTTATTTTTTGTGTTTTGTCTTCTTTTTTTTAATTTTTGGACATAACTTTATATTTTTTAATTTTTTTTATTGAGATGAGCTAATAAACTTCGTCTTAAGATTGATTGCAATTTAGTTAAGCCAAATCTAGATGACTGCAAATTAGTTAAGTTAATAAACGTACAAAATAATTTAGTTAAATTAAGCCAAATCTAACTTAAAATTCTCCTTGTAATTTTTATTTATGTAGACAATAGCCGGTATTTTTCGCAATGCACATAGCAAGGGAAAGAAATTGACTGAAAATAGATGGCCGGCAAAGGTGATGACTTCCGGTGACAAAAATATTTGGTCGGCCAAGGTCATGACTTTTGGCGACCAAAATATTTTAGTCGCCGAAAATAATGGCTTAAATTCAGCAACTAAAACAGCGACAAAAATGTTTAGTAGGCAAAGACTTTTGGCGACTAAATTTATTACTTTGGTGACTAAACAATTAGTCGAGAATTGTGTTTTTCTTGTAGTGGTTTTAAATTGGAATTAAGGGGTCCACTTAGAGAAGTTAGAGAACCACATTTGCAAATAATCATTTTTACGGCCGCCTTTGAAAATGTTCTCCCTCTCTGAAATGGGTTGAAATTTATGATCCCCCGCCCCCGCAAGTTGAATTCGAATTTATGTTCTCCATCTCTGAAATGGATCGAAATTTGACCAACGGTTTCCAATAGTTGTATTATGTATAGATCTGAGTTCACCAATGACACTTCTCCATAGCCAACCAGTCCCAATTAGTTGAGCTTTGATTGATAGTACTTGTGTTATTCCCCTTAGATGTGTTTGTGTTATATACCCTTTAGAGATGTGTCTGGACTGGCTTTTTTTGTTTTGTTTTGTTTTGGGCTTTTTTTTTTTTTTTCGCTAAACCTGTTATGTTTTGGGCTTATGCCCACCTTAGCTTTCCTTTTTGTTTTTCGGTTGACACCTTGTCAATCTTTGTTGGCTCTCTTGGGGTTCAAGCGGCACATGATTTTCGTCTGTTCAAGTGCAAGATCAGTTGAGATTCAAGGCCAGTCGTTGTGATGTATTTTAGCTTGCAATTCCCTTTTATTCTTTGTAACGTTTCATTTCAAGGATTAATAAAATTATCTTTCACCGATTAAAAAAAACTAGTCAGTTGTCAAAAAATACTGTTGGTAATCTATATCTATCTATATTATAAGCACGTGTATCACATGGCACGCTCTTTTTAAATATATATATAACAAAAATCACACAAAAATATATTCACATCAACAAAAATATTTCTCATCCTTTTTATTGTTTTCCCACTCTCCAAAAAAAACTTTCAAACTTCCTTTTATGAATCAATAAAAAAAATTTCCTAATTCGATGCATTATACGAATATCGTGGTCGTATAACCTTTGGCTCGAGTGGCCAAGTAAAAGGAAAAAACCTTAAGCTCCAACGAAGAACATGATTCAAATTGCTTGGGCTAGAAGATTTCATTTTTGTGCGGCACTTCATTTCAAAAACCTAGCTTAGGAATAAATTTCTCAGAGTTTTTTTTGGGGGGGGGCAAGAAATTTAAAATGGTTTGAATTTAGAAACCAATGGGTACCCACTTGCCCATTATTTATTTAAATAGCCAGGAAGGATTGTTATCCCTTAACCAAAACAATACACCACGCCCATAAACAAATTAAGGAAAATATTCTAATGAAAAATCTGACTGTTGGAGAATGCGATAGCGAATCCAATCATAAGTTAGTTATAATTAGAATGTCAAACATAAAAGAAAACGAAGTCCTACCAGTTACCAAAAACAATGCTATATTCACACTCTGAATTGACGAGTCTTTTGTCGTCGATCCTTGTCATAGGTATTTTTTTATTTTTATTTTTTTTGAAGAGCAAAATATAATATATTAACTCGGGCTGTGGTTGGTGAGTCACCAAGCTGCTAACCACAAGACGGCCTTAAAAACTCCATAGGTGTTTTTTTTATTATCTGTCCTTTCTTCTTGAACTATTCATTTTCCATATATAACATCATCATATTCTTAAGTACTCCTACCGAACAAAAAAATTGACAGTTGGAAGGAATCTAATGGTAGAGGAAGATTTGTAGGGGAGATTTAACAAGTCGTTTTCAGCACTTAAAATAGAATAAGTTAAGTAAAAATGTATTAAGTCGATTTGATAACAAAATTTTGAAAAACTTAATATTTTAAGTTTTCAGTAAAAAATAATGAGTAAACTATTAGGTAGTTACCTCCCTACTTAATTAAAAATGTTGAACATGCTCAAAAGAGTCATGTAAAAAAAAAAATATATGTTTACCATATTTCCGACCACCGTCACTAACCACCACCGCTATCCGCCACTAACTACCACCACCACCAGCCACAACACTAACCACCACCGCCACTATCCACCACACTACCAACCACCGCTACTAACCTCTATCACCATTAATCACCCCCGCCACCACCACCCACCACCACTATACAAACCACTGTTCCACCGCCTCCGACCACCACCATGCCTACAACATCATGTAGGGCTTGGTATGTCGCAAGCCCTATGGAGGGCTAAGTTGGAAAATCAGTAAACTTTAACTCCTTGTGCAGACCAAACAGCTTAATTAATTCAGTACTTAAATTTCAGTACGTAACAAATATCTTTTATACTTACAAAATTTAATATTCAATTTTCAGTAATCGGTCATGGTCAGTCGTGCATGACTTGACTTCAGAACATAGTCAGTCGATGATAGCAAATAGCTCGAACCTATTTGGATTTGGCTCAGCCAAACCATGTGATCACTTTGGACCAACTGCCTCCGGAGCAGTCCACTCAACTACAACCGAGATACTACTAGACTAGACCATGCATGGTCAATTTGGGTTAGTCGCCCTTTGAAGTAAACTACTCAACTCCAATCTTAACACTGCTTGGCCAAGACTATGAATGGTCGACACTGACCAATTACTTGGTCTGTTGGTCGGCTCGATCAGTAGTGCTCAACAATCTTGCTGTGCTCAGCCTGAAGTACTCAGCTAGTGGTCAGCTTAAGTACTCAGCCCTAGTACTATGTAGTATTGTATAGCCAGTACTCGAACAAATCTGGTTGACAATTAGTTGAATGGATTGGCAAATCACTCTAAGTTAAGGGGGTGTGCATACTATTTACCTTTTCAAGGCACTCCATTCAAACTCCCACTAAAGGCACTGCCCTCATACTTTTGGCTCGGGTCACTGCCACCTTGGACCCCACTAAGGGGCTCAGCCCCCTCAAACCCACGCTAGGAGGCAATGCCCCCTACAACCCTCAAGGATACACTAATGTGTGATGGTTGTTAGACAAAACTTGATCATAAATTTAATTGTTGTTCAATTATGTTATGATATGTCTTCATATACAAGATTTGTTCACTTAGATTGTTTGATGTTATTTTTAGCAAGATGTCGATTGAGAATGTGCCTACCAATATGAGTGGATCAAACAATGGCAATGGAAACAACACTCATTCGAATGTTGCCTTACCAAATGTTCTGTTGGCCCATGTTGATAAGCCGAATAAATTCACCGGTGTTGACTTCAAGAGATGGCAGCAAAAGATATTATTTTCTCACCAGTCTGAATCTTACAAGGTTTCTGACTGAGGATGCTCTTGTTGTGGACAAAGATAAGACTAACAAGGAGACGCTATTGGCTCTACATAATTGGAATCATGCTAACTTCCTGTGCAAGAATTATGTTCTGAATGCTTTGGAGAATTGTTGTACAATATTTATTGTGAGGCATCATATGCTAAGGAACTATGAGAGTCCTTAGACGAGAAATACAAGATTGAGGGTGCTAGCGTAAAGAAGTTTGTGGTTTGTTGGTTCATGGATTTAACCAAGGTGGATTCAAAGACTCTAAGGAGTCAGATTCAAGAACTTCAGCTTATCCTCAATGACACCAAAGCTTAAGGCATGAAGTAGAGTGAAGCCTTCCATGTGGATGCTATGATCCACAAGCTGCCCCCAGCTTGGAAGCAATTCAAAAGCTATTTGATGTTCAAAAACAAGGAAATGACCTTGGAAGCTCTTTGGATAAAGTTTCGAATTGAGGAGGAAAATTAGAGTATGGACAAGAGCTTGAGATCCTCTTATATGTCCAAGGCAAATATTGTGGAGTATGGCCACAGGTATTAGGCAAACATTCCAATCAGTCAAGCAAAGGTCAGAAATTGAGACCCAACGGTGGCGTCACCAAGAAACAAAAAGCTCAGTTTCAAGTCTAATGCTAATTGCGATAAAGTGGGACATCGCTCGGCTGATTGTTGCCAACTGAGGAGGAATCCTAATCAGCACCGTGCTACAGCCCATGCAATTGAAGATCCTTCCAAAGATGTTACTGATATCAACTTGTCGTGAACCTGGTTGGTTCCAACTCGAGGAAATGGTGGATTGACACAAGGGCAAACTGCCACATCTGTCTTGACATGTTGATGTTTAGTTCCTTCAAGCTTGCAGTTGATGTTGAGAAGCTGTATATGGACAATTCGGCTACTTCTAGCATTCTAGGATAGCGCAAGGTGATACTGAAGATGACTTCAAAGAGAGAGATGACTATCATCAAGGTTCTGTATGTGACAAATATTCGGAAGAATCATGTGTCTGGATCACTACTCAACAAGACCAGTCTGTATGGATTAGCCTTGTTTTTAGTTTGTTGTATTTTAGGTATTGAAGTTTGTCTTATTTGGGATGTATATTTTCTTTTGGTTTGCATCTTGCATCCGTTTTTTTTTTTTTTTATGTGTGTGTGATACCGTATACTTGTCCCTTTTAATCTCTGTATTCTTTTTCAAAGATTAATAAATTTTCTTTTGCGTAGTAAAAAAAAAAATCATTTCTCCATATGGTAGTTGGGTTTAGAAGTTTTCCTTTGGGATGTCTAGTTGTCCTTCTAATCTTTGTAATCTTTATAAATATTAATTAAAAAATCACCACACAATCACGTGGGAATTACAAATAAGTCCATGAATCCCTCCTATGGCCCCCCAACCCCAGACCCACGGAGACAATCGCAGAGACACAGTGATCACCCACCCACACCCCCATCCCCTCAAACACAATGATTGGTAGGTGTCAACTAAATATCCTTAGAATGTTAAGATCCTTATTCTATCCAAATTCCTCAGAAGTCTTGGATTGAGTGAGTTTATAATTTACCATAATGCGCCAACGCATAAACTTGGACGAAAATATGTACTTAATGACTCGAATGTTGAAGTCACGATACAAGAAGTTTAGAGATTCAGAGAAAAATGATACACAAGAACTTTTTATTTGGAAAGGGAGCGAAATGAAATATTTAAAACAACTTTTGATCAATTCAAAATATCGAGAATGAAATCAAAGGAAACCCAAACAATTGAGAAGGTAAGAAACTATGTAATTAGTTACATTAAGGTTGAATATATATGTTTATATGTGTGTGTACTTGTTGGTGCATAGATTAATCATTTATATACAATAAGGTTAAAAATATGTATATTGTCATTTCACGCGTCTTGTGGAGTATGGTATATATAAATAGGAGTAATAGATTCCTTCTTCCAACATCTTCAAAATACCAACACTTCTTTTTTAAAAAAGGAAACACCATGACCCATAATAACTTTCTTTCCCTCTCTCTCTTCCTCCTAGCGTTCCTTGCCGCCGGCCCATTATGTCGGACCCTGACCGATGCCGCTGGAGGCAGCTGGGCGATACTACAAAACAACATCGGCATCTCTGCTATGCACATGCAACTCCTCAATAATGATCGGGTCATTATTTTAGACCGAACCGACTTTGGACCATCCAAGATAGCCTTACCCAACGGAAACTGCCGGAACGACCCAAACGACTTGACATTGAAAACCGACTGCACTGCCCACTCCGTCGAATATACTGTCGCATCGAATAGAATCCGTCCACTCACTATTCTCACCAACACATGGTGCTCTGGTGGAGGTGTGATGCCCGACGGTCGTCTGTTCCAATCGGGAGGATTTAACGATGGGGATCGCGCCGTCAGGATTTTCAGGCCTTGCTCAAGGTGTGATTGGCAAGAAACCAACCCTGCTTTGGTAAATGGAAGATGGTACGCCACCAATCAGAGATTGCCAGATGGTCGTCTGATTATTATTGGTGGCCGCGGACAATTTAACTACGAGTTTTACCCCAAAACTTCGGCAACTGGTGCTTTTGATTTGCCATTTTTGTCCCAGACCAACGACCCAAGAGAGGAAAACAACTTATACCCATTTGTTTTCCTAAACATCGATGGTAATTTATTTATTTTTGCTAATAATCGAGCAATTTTGTTTGATTATGTAAACAATGTTGTCGTGAAAGAGTACCCACAAATGCCCGATGGGAGCCCAAGGAATTACCCCAGCTCTGGATCTGCTGTTCTGCTTCCAGTGAAGTTAGCTCAAGGAACTGCAAGTAGTGCTGAGGTTCTGGTGTGCGGGGGTACACCGCTAGGATCCTACACCAATGCGAATATAGGAAACTTCGTAGGAGCCTTGGACACATGTGGGAGGATTACAATAACCGACCCATTTCCACAATGGGTCATGGAGACCATGCCTACGGCTCGAGTCATGGGTGACATGGTGCTACTGCCAAATGGCAATGTTTTGATTATAAATGGCGGCTCAGCAGGGACTGCTGGTTGGGACGATGGTAGGAACCCGGTTTTAAACCCGGTTGTTTACCAGCCTGGTAACCCAATTGGATCTCGATTTGATAGTCAAAATCCGAGCTCCACGCCCCGCATGTATCATTCCACCGCGATTTTGTTACGTGATGGTCGGGTTTTGGTTGGTGGTAGCAATCCCCATGCCTACGATACATTTACAGGAGTTCTTTTCCCCACAGACTTAAGCTTGGAGGCCTTTTCTCCATCGTACTTGGATCGAACATTTTCAAGGTTGCGTTCAAAAATTATTTTACCCGTTTCTCACGCTAAGATTGGTTACAACCAATTGATAACAATTCGGTTGAGGAATAAACATAATATCAATGGAAATTTCATCTCGGTATCAATGGTTGCACCCTCATTCAGCACACATGCATTTTCCATGAACCAAAGGCTTCTTGTGTTAGGTGGAGGAAATGCGATTAAAGTAGCAGACTCAACTTACGAAGTTGCGGTGACAACCCCGGTTTCGGGTAATCTTGCACCATCTGGATTCTACTTGCTCTTTGTGGTCGATCAAGGAATACCTAGTCCAGGTCTTTGGGTCCAAATTCAGTGACATCTTTACTACTTCAAGTATACCATCCGGATGCATGCAGTGTGCATAGAAAATTATTTTTTTACTTTTCATCTCGTAACTTTTGTATCGCATTTCAAAATATTTCGCATAATAATGAATTTGTCTTAATGCTATGTATTTTTAGACAATTGTTATGAATTTCAATACTGGTGTTCTGCCTCTCTATGCAAATACTCATGATTATCAAACCGATTTAACAAGGTCTGTACTGTACATGTCCAAATAGAAGTGCATATTGTAACGTTTCGGTCTTTTGGAGAGAGATCAAAAAATGAATTGAAAAAGAGGAACTTTTTTTTTTGGCTAGTTAAAGGGAATTAACAATTTTTGAATGAAATTTTAATTGATAATTAAATTTGCAACAACCCATACCAACCAGATTTTATTCCTTCATTTTTAGATCTCTTGTAGTCACCTTTGACTTTTTACTCTCAAAATGTATGTAGATGTATCAATTTGGAGTTTATTATAGGAGGGTTATTTATTTAGAATAAACTTAAAAAATTCTCAAGAGTCACATTGTAATGTAATAAAAATAAATTTAGCTTAAATAAAATTATATGTTTTGAGTTTTAAATAAAACACCTCTTTGTGTGACCGAACCGCTCATTTAAACCCTTTTCAGTCGTAGTTTTTAGATTTTATTTCTGAAAAAATTCTAAAAATTCACCATTAACTTAAGAAAATATTTTGAGATTAACCGTGGACTCAATATTTTAAAATAAAATTTTGTTAAGCACATATAACACAAGAAATATTTTATTTAAAACTCAAGATAGTAAAAAAAAAAAAAAGAATTTCAGGGGCGTCATGTGACTCACATGGTCCTTAATTCGAGCTGCCACTCTCTTTATTTATTAAAAAAGTCGACGAATACAAATTATCTGTGCACATCCAGACACAGATGTATTCAAAATTATTAGATGCACGTGGGGTTCTTCATAATCATATAAGCTCCGCGTGCATCCGACGGTTTAGGACATATCTGGAACAATTTGTGTTACTAAATTTATTCTTATTTATTTAGATTACATTATGCCAAATGAATATGAATATAAGATAATTCTGCTGTGAGTGATTCCTTTGACAAATACCTAGTCTCAAAACATTAATTAATATAACTCATTTATCATTTACTTGGCGTGTTGGGCTACAAGTGTAGCTAATGATAAAAATATATTTCCTAAAACATGACCCCTTTTATTATATAGTGTGTCATCATTTCTCCAATTATTAATGGGTAAAATACGCTGACCTCCACTGAGGTATCTAACAATTGCAGGGACCTCCGTTGAGGTTTTAAAAAATACAATCACCTTCACTACTTTTGAAACTATTTGATAATTACCCTCACGCCGTTAGTTATCATTAGTTGCCGTTAGTTTTTCCCTAAGATTTGACCATCTTGCATTTCCTTCACATTCACTCCATTAATATTGTGTGGTCCTTCCCCAACATTCATTTTCATCAAAAATTTATGTAAGACTCTTACCCTATATAAATTTGTAATGGAGAAAAATATTGAAACATCGCATGCTTGTGTTTCAAAAATACCCAATAATTTTACATGCATGTTTACCCTTCATCTGAAAATAAAAGGGTGTCTTATCCAGAATCCCATAACGAAAACTCTTAGGGGACTGGGGGAAGGTGCTGTGCACCAGCGGTGCTGTGCACCAAAACTACGTAGTTTCATGTCGCAACGAAACGCCCTTTTGTGTGTTTTGTGTACGTAACCTGTTAAAAAAAATTTATTTTAAAATTTCGAGTTCACGGTTAAATTCAAAATATTCTTTTAAGTAGACGGTGAATTTTTCAAATTTTTTTGAAAATAAAATTCAGAAAACACGACTTAAAGGGATTCAAATGAGCGGTATCGATTTTTTTTTTTAATGCGGCGGCAGCAAAATAGATATATTTTTGTAGTTTTCTTTTTACTGTTGTCACCGCCGCATTAAAAAAAATAACCGATACTGCTCATTGAATCCCTTTAGGTTATGTTTTCTGAATTTTATTTTCAAAAAAATTGAAAAATTCACCGTCGACTTAATAGAGTATTTTGAAATTAACCGTGAAATCGAAATTTTAAAATAAATTTTTTTTAACAGATTACGTACACAAAACATACAAAAGGGCGTTTCGTTGCGGCATGAAACTACGTAGTTTTGGTGCACAGCACCTCCCCCCATTCCACTGTTAGGAGGAGTACTTATTCAGTATGTAGCGTGTCCCATGTGGGGTAGTGATAATTCTTCAATCTTGATTTAGGTCAATCATGTGGCCCGCACAAAGGACAACAATTAATGTTGACGGATTATTTTCAATCTGATAGCACTCCGATGTTAAAGTTAGAACTCTAGAATTAAAGCGTAATAGTAACGGTTTAGTAATTATTAGCGTACCTGATTAATAGCCAATGATCCCTTTATAAGTCATCGAATGTTATGTTTAGCAGTAGAACCTTTAAGGAAACTTTTCTCTATTTCACAAATTACCAAATCTCATTATTGTCATTCAAAAAAACCTTCCATATTGGGCGTGTTTCCAAATTCAACCACTGCCTAATTTGCACTTTTCTATTTGGGACGCACAATATTAATTTCAGAAGATTTCAACCGCCCTAACCGAACATGGCATCGGCTATTAGGTATGGCAATACTTACGCATTGTTCTGTAATAGGCCCGTTCGGCAGATCGTCGGCCGAAGCCCATGTTGCCAACATGGTCTAGAATCTAATTCTGACCGATGGGTCGAACGAAAACCTTACTCTATGGGACCGTTCGACAATACGTCGGCTGAAGCCGCACGCTAACGACACGGACCAATAGTGCCTTGATCTGATCAGTGGGTCGAACTCAATCATAGAGGCCCGTTCATCAATACGTTAGCCGGAGCCCCACGCTGCAGACACGACCCATGTTCTCCTGGGCCGGGCTCAATCGTTCGCCCATTATCACTAAATTGTTCGATCCGATATTTCGGCCCACTGCAACCCATATCACTCTCCATCCATATTTGTATCGGGTTATACATTTGATCTGCACCAACGTATGCCAGGAAGGTGCACACGGTGCCCAAAAAAGACCGAATAAATTGTTTTTTAAGTATGACTGGAGGTCCTTATCAGTGGTCATCCTTATCTTGGTGCTACTTCAATTGATGTGTTATATTTTTCTTTTTCTTTTTTTTGAAAATCTAAAAGAACAATTATATTGATAGAGGTGGAACAAATATAAGAACAACATCAGTAGCTACACTGATCTTCAAATACTGATGGTGTTATTAAAGTGCATTTTTTTCCTCCTCCCCTTTAGGCTACATTTGGTTAAATAAAATGTGGTTATAATAATAAGAATGGAAGGAAGGAATGAAATAAACCAGAATGACCACCTACTTCAGGTCACGACGAATCGCTGCCTGCCCCAGCGGCCGGACGGACTCTGAGGCACTCCTGCAACAACTTGAACGGTTATCGATATTTAAGCTCACTTACCGTACCAGAAAACATATCAACCAATATCGCATGGTCCGGCTTATATCGAATGGTCGGCCAATACCGGAAAAAATCTGACCGTTGGAGAATGCGATAATGAATCCAATCATAAGCTGGTCATAACTAGAATGTCAAAACAATACTAAAGAAATGAAGCCAACTAAAATCATTTGGTACAAAGAAAACGAAATCCTACCAGTTACCAAAAACAAAGCTATCATTCCTCAATATTGTAGTTCTCTTGAATTAATATTTGTTTTTCGAAAGAATGGTCAATTGTCCATATACAAAACCATGGGAGGGGCCATGGAGGGCCAGAAAACCCCAAAAATTTTAAAAAAAAACTTAAAACCTAGGTATAAAAAAAAAAATTCAAAAATTATAAAAAATTATATTTTGGCCCCCCCAAAATTATATTCAACCCTTCATTTTTCAAAAAAAATTCGGCCCCCCAAAGTCACAATCTTGGTTATGCCCTAAATTCATATTCTTAAGTACTCCGAGTGAATATAAAAAAATACAAGTTGGCAAGGAATCTGATGGTGGAGGAAGATTAGGTTTATAAGTCACGTCGGCAGTAATTGATAAGAGGTGTAAGGGAGGATGGTGTGGCTTTAAATCCTATTGGAAAATGGGGGGAGGTGGTGAAGGATTTGGGGAGTTGTAACGCATTTTTATGTAATATGCTTGTAATGCGGATAAAACGACATAATTTTATTCGTTGTCTTTGAAATTACATCGTTTTCATCCCCATACATTTTGATAACAACTTGTACGATAAGTTAAAATGATGTAGCTTTGAGTGCAAAACGGACAAAATTATGTCGTTTTGTCCGCACTACAGGAAACTGCACTATAACCTCCCTGAATCCAGGTGCTGAATAGCAGTGAGTTATTCAAGTTCACTTTGTTTGAAGGAGGCGGAATGAAATATTCATTTTGGTTGGCTGAAATTGTGACATCTTTTCTCATATATCAAAAGTTTACATAAGTAATCTTAGGGTGTCAGAGCGACTCATGTACACGACTAAGTCAGGCCAAGAATTTGTTTGACCACCATAGAAAAGACCCGTCGTGGTGATTCTGGTCACTAGAAAACAAACTCGGAATTAGGCCACGGTGATTTTAGCGTTCAATCCCTCATGAGACCTTAAAAGATGGAGATCAAGATTGTGAGATCGAGTCCCACTTCGAAGTTCTATATGGGTGATCATCTTTGTTATTTTGCTTTTATTTTCAAAAAACTATGCATGAGACTTATAAGAATTAGGTTGAGTACTACTGCGTAGCAACCCTAGGAGGGTTTTTTATTATTCTACAAAGCTCTCTCAATGGATAAGCTTATCATACAATTTCATCAATATTTTTGTCACTTAATTAAAAATTTTAAATTGATATATTCGCAACTAGTCACAATAGTTTATGATATTTCGGTACGTACCTTACACACTTATTCATAACTAATTAACCAGAATACGACTTTGTTATATTCTATACACAATAGTGTTCTCCTAAATTAATTTAGATGCATAAAATAAACTAAAACACTACGTACGTATGTATACAAGTTGATAAAATTTTCCAAAAGAAAATAAAGAGAAATATTCTTCTGAGCAAAAATCAAAGTTTGAGATTATTCATCAGAGCAAAAGGCAGAGTTTGAGATTATTTGACTTCTCTTCTATCACGTCTTTTTTCCTCATGTCTTATTACTTGAAATTAATCTTTAATTCTTTCCAAGGCAATTAGATAACTCGACGAGCTTAGATGTTTACAAACATAAACATTCTAAATAGGATACAAAGATTAAAAGAACTTCAAGCTAGCATGAGGCATCACAATGAAGAACGACATTTCAATCCTAAGTAGGTTACCACCTGAGGGCACAAATTATATGTCACTCAGAAACCCATGAGCAACACACTGGCTGGCAAGAAACCAACCATAAAAGAAAAAAAAACTAGGGTCAATCACCATTATCCTCATTCATGGACTACATTCATGTGGATCACATTCATGGGTCTAGTCTGTTACGCAACCTAAGAAACTCCATTATCCTCATTCATGGACTAAATTCATGTGGAGTACATTCATGGAAGAAATTCATGTCATTGATTCAAAAAAGTCGTGGAGGTTTTGGATTCCAAGGATTCCTTTGATTTTTATATATTGTCACTCCACATTTTGTAGATGATCGATACAGGAAATTTTGTCTACATTTTTCTATCTTACAATAGTGATCTTTGTAAGAAAGAGAGAGAGACACACAACAATGTTCGACTATCAATCGGAAAATTGGTATTTTTTGGACTGAGAAATCGTTTTACCCTGGGAGACTAATGTCAAAAAGCATTCCTCTAACACTCACGGTGAGACAGCGATTTCGTCTTAAGGAGATTATGTAAAACTCAAAATTCAGTTCGGTAACGTTTTTACGTTTTGTATTTTAATTCATGTATTGTATTAATTGATTCGTATTAATAAAAACAAATATATCTTTTTTGAAAGTTCTAAGTAATATTCAAGTTTATCGCATACAATGCTTCCGTACAGAGATGACTATGAAGAATAAAAGGCAGAGGAGATATATACATCAGACAGCTAACTAATCAATATTATGCACCTCCGAAGATGTCAACCCTGAAATGAACTGGAATTGAAGCCCTTATAATATCCATGGCCAGGCCTAGATTACAGCATTGATGGGTTTATAGTATTTGTGAGTTACATGTGATGTTGATTCTCTCTCTCTCTCTCTCTCTCTCTCTCTCTCTCTCTCTCTCTCTGTGGTTTTACCTTATGTGCTCAAATAGTTGAACCTGGCAAAATAATAAATCATGTGTTGCTTGTGTCTATTATTTTGAAGGATCATCAATCTTAAAATATATATGCAGCATGCTTTGTGTTTTTTAGTTGGAAATGCAAACATATTAATGGTCAATTTTTTAATAGTTTTCTTTTCCTACTTAATAATTGTTAAAAACAGGGATTATAACATATAAAATCCTTTTTTTTTACTCAGCAAAAAAAATTTATTAATCTTTGAAAAGCGGAACAAAGATTAAAAGAAATTTCAGCACTAGACATCACCACGGAGAAAAACTTGAATCTTTACTAAGTTAGCACTCGAGCTTCCGACAATCACTTGCTACTCAAACCCCTACAAATACAACACAAACCAAACTTTAGTTGGCAAGCTACCAACTAAACAACTCTAGATCCTAAACATAAAAACAAACACACAAGGTATTAAAATATTCAAATTTCACAAGATATGCACGTAAGAACCTACGCGCATTAGACAGTTCCGCTCACCTTTGTATCTGAATCTATGTTCTAAATATTTTTCAAATTAGGACAGCCCTTTAATTAGGTGATTTGATTAGAAAAAAATAGTAGTTTTTTTAATCCAATCACTTATTTGGATTGAGTGATTTGGCTAAAAAAAAAAAACATATATATATGTAAATATGTTCTGATTAAGTCGTTCTCTCTAAATTCTCTCATGCTCTTCAATGTTATTTTCGTAGGTTTATTGTATCATATTACCATATCCAATAATAAAAAAAAATCCACGGTTGGAATAAATATTCTCTAAGTCTCAATTTTTATCTTCTTGATAATGAAATTTTTTTGTCTTTGAAAAAAAAGACACAAGGAAATACAGACCAAATAAACATGACCAAACTAGATTATATGCTAACGAAACATAGAAGACGGCATCATCCACAGAGAAAAAAATATCAGTCTGCATGGATTAGCCTTGTTTTTCGTTAATTAATTTGCTGTATTTTAGGTGTTGGAGTTTGCTTCTTCTTTGAAATGTATATTTTCTTTTGATTTGCATCCTGCATCTGTTCGGGAGGGCCAAGGGGCAAATGATTATCGGCCTCGTGGGGGCCAACTTAATTGGGATTTGTGTTGGTCGTTGTCATATCGTATGTTTGTCCCTTTTAATCTTTGTAATTGTATTTTTTTCAAAGATTAATAAATTTACTTTTTCTTAACCCCCAAAAAAAAATCATTTCTCCACGTAGAAATAGAAAAAATACCACTCACAAAAACAAAATCATTTCTCCAAATGGTAGTTGGGTTTCGGAGTTTTCCTTTGTGATGCCTAACTGTCTTTTTAATTCTAGTAACCTTTAAAAAGATTAATAAAAAATTTATTGATAAAAAAAATCACCACACAGTCACGTGAAAATTACATATAAGTGCATGAATTCTAGGTAATTGTCTATTAACTAGGGATAAAGTGCACAAAGGAAAACTATTTAATTACTTGACAAAAGAAAGAAAAATAGTTAATAAAATATTTTCTTTGTTATAAAAAAGATAAAAATTAATTCATAAGGCATGAATACTGCCATTGGGTGTTCGGCACATAACCCAATGATTGGTAGGTATTGACTATTTGGTTAGGTGTTTGGGAGATTTTCTCCCAAATAAGTTTCTGGAACAAGTTTCTCAAACATTTTCCCAGACAACTTTTTCTCTCTATAAAAAGTGTCTCTGAAACATTTTTCTCCCAGACAAGTTTCTGACACACTTATAACCAAACAACGTCTCAGAGTTTTGTTTCTAAAAATTGTTTCAGAAACACTCAAAACGAACACACCTTATCCTTAGATGTTTAGACTCCTTATTCCATCCAAATATTCCTCGCGAAGTCTTAGATTGAGTAATCCTTGATGTTGAGTTTTATATTTTACCCATGTCATTCTATATTTTCCCCCACAAAGTCTTGGATTGAGTAACTCATTGAGTTTTGTCTCATTTTTCCTCGAAACTACATTGTTTTAATTAATCCCACGTATTTTGATAAAAATTCATGTCATACATTAAAACGACGTAGTTTCGTGAGTGAAACAGGCAAAACTATGTTGTTTTGCCAACACTGTACATGCACTACAAAAAACTGCACTACAACTTTCCTGAATCTTGATCTTCAGCCAAAATACCTCTGTTTATCAGTAGTGATTTGGATGCAATATTTACTTATAAAACTTGCCAAATTAGGAATTTTTCACATTCCCCAGTTCCATAGGATGCAGTCTTCCTCTTAAAGAATCCAAATGTTGATTGGATAAAATAATCATCAGCTCATAAAGGTTAGGTTCCATTGAGAAGAGGATTCCACCCCAAGAACTTTGATACTTTGACCCCCTGTGAGAATCTTGGAAATTTTTCTTTGAGCTTAACATTATCAATGCAATTATCATCTCATAGCCTTGTAGACCTTTTTTAACCCATAGAGATCCTTTTTTTGCAGCGCAAACTTGTTGGAGCTCTAACCACATGGTTCTCTGTATACCCACGATTACTTATGTAGATTTCCGACGTGGAACGGGATGTCACATTTTTTTCACCATATCTCCACCACCATTTGGCATCTTTGGTTAACTTTTTATGGATTATTCGTTCATCTCGACAAAAGATTTTAAAAAATAATTAAATAATCAAGTTACATCAAACCCAACCTTAATGACTCGTGTATTCAAGTCACGATACGAGATGTTATGAGATTAGGGGAGAAATAATACATAGGAACTTTTTATTTGGAAAGGGAACGAAATGAAATATCTTAATATAGGAATGAAATCATAAGAAAGCCAAACAATTGAGGGGATAAGAAAAGTAATTAGTTACATTAAGGTTGAATACATATACATATATGTGTGTGTGTGTGTGGACTTGCTGGTGCATAGATTAATCATCTTCTCAGGCTTTCAAAAAATATGCATATTCTCATTTCACGTGTCTGGTGGAGTATGGTATAAATAGGAGTAATAGAGTGCCTCTTCCAATATCTTCAAAATACCAACACAAGAAACACCATGACCCAGTATCAGTTTCTTCCCCTCTCCCTCTTCCTCCTAGCATTGCTCGCCGCCGGCCCATTATGTCGGACTCTGACCGATGCCGCCGGAGGCACTTGGGCGGTACTAAAAACCAACATCGGCATCTCTGCCATGCACATGCAACTCCTCAAAAATGACCGGGTCATTATTTTAGACCGAACCGACTTCGGAGCATCCCAAATAGCCTTACCCAACGGAAATTGCCGGAACGACCCAAACGACTTGACATTGAAAACCGACTGCACTGCCCACTCTGTCGAATACACCATAGCATCGAATAGTATCCGTCCACTCACTATCCAAACCAACACATGGTGCTCCGGTGGCGGTGTGATGCCCGATGGCCGTCTGTTCCATTCGGGAGGATTTAACGATGGGGATCGTGCTGTCAGGATTTTCGAACCTTGTGCAACGTGTGATTGGCAAGAAATCAACCCCGCTTTGGTAAATAGAAGATGGTACGCCACCAATCAGAGATTGCCAGATGGTCGTCTAATTATTATCGGCGGCCGCGGACAATTTAACTACGAGTTTTACCCGAAAACTTCAGCAACGGGCGCTTTTGATTTGCCATTTTTGTTCCAAACCAACGACCCAAAGGAGGAAGACAATTTATACCCATTTGTTTTCCTCAATATCGATGGCAATTTATTTATTTTCGCTAACAATCGAGCAATTTTGTTTGATTATGTAAACAATGTCGTCGTGAAAGAGTACCCGCAAATGCCCGATGGGAGTCCGAGGAGTTACCCCAGCTCTGGATCTGCTGTTCTGCTTCCATTGAAGTTAGCTCAAGGAACTGCAAGTAGTGCTGAGGTTCTGGTGTGCGGCGGTACACCGCTAGGATCCTACACCAGTGCAAGTGCGGGGAACTTTGTAGGAGCCTTGGACACATGTGGGAGGATTACAATAACCGACCCGTTTCCCCAATGGGTCATGGAGACCATGCCCACGGCTCGAGTCATGGGTGACATGGTGCTACTGCCAAATGGCAATGTTTTGATTATAAACGGTGGGTCAGCAGGGACTGCTGGTTGGGATGATGGTAGGAACCCAGTTTTAAACCCAATTATTTACCAGCCTGATAACCCAATTGGATCTCGATTTGAGAGTCAAAATCCGAGCTCCACGCCCCGCATGTATCATTCCACCGCAATTTTGTTGCCCGATGGTCGCGTTCTGGTTGGTGGTAGCAATCCTCATGGCTACGATACGTTTACAGGAGTTCTTTTCCCCACAGACTTAAGCTTGGAGGCCTTTTCTCCATTGTACCTGGATCCAACATTTACAAAGTTCCAGTCAACAATTATTTTACCCGTTTCTCAAGGTATGATTGGCTACAACCAATTGATAACGATTCGATTTTGGAATAAACATAATATCAATGGAGATTTTGTCTCGGTATCAATGGTTGCACCCTCATTCAACACGCATGCATTTTCCATGAACCAAAGGCTTCTAGTGTTAGGTGGAGGAAATGCGATTGAAGTAGGAGACTCAACTTACGAAGTTACGGTGACAACTCCGGTTTCAGGTAATCTTGCACCATCCGGATTCTACTTGCTTTTTGTGGTCGATCAAGGAATACCTAGTCAGGGTATTTGGGTCCAAATTCAGTGACATCTTTACTGCTTCAAGTATACCATCCGGATGCATGCAGTGTGCATAGAAAATTATTATCCTACTTTTCATCTCGTGACTTTTGTATCGCATTTCAAAATATTTCACGTAATAATGAATTTGTCTTAATGCTATGTATTTTTAGACAATTGTTATGAATTTCAATACAGTTGTTCTGCCTCTTTATGCAAATACTTATGATTTGTATACAATTTTTTATGAAATCAAACCGATTTAACAAGGTTTGTACTCTACATGTCCAAATACAAGTGCATATTGTAACGTTTCGGTCTTTTGGAGAGAGATCAAAAAATAAATTGAAAAGAGGAACCTTTTTTTTTTTTTTGCTAGGTAAAGGGAATTACCAGTTTTTGAATGAAATTGTAATCGATAATTAAATGTATGTTGATGTATCAATTTGGTCATTTATTTAGAATAAACTTAAAAAAATTCTCAAGGATCACATTGTAATGTAATAAGAACAAATTTAGCTTAAATAAGATTATACGTTTTGAGTTTTAAATAAAACACCTGTTTGTATGACCGACACTGCTCATTTAAACCCCTTTCAGTCGTAGTTTTTAGATTTTATTTTCGAAAAAATTATAAAAGTTCACCATTAACTTAAGAAAATATTTTTGCGATTAACCGCGAACTCAATATTTTAAAATAAAATTTTATTAATGGTATATATGTACACACAACACAATAAATATTTTATTTGAAACTCAAAATAGTAAAAAAAAAAAATTCAGAGGGATTTCAGGGGGGTCACGTGACTCCCATGATCCTTAATTGGATCCGCCACTCTCTTTATTTATTAAAAAAGTCGACGACTACAAATTATCCGTGTACATCCAGATATAGATGTATTCAAAATCATTAGATGCATGTGGAGTTCTTCATAATCATGTAATTCTTCGCGTGCATCTGACGGTTCAGGACATATCTGTATTCAGATATACATCAATAACTTGTGTTCCTAAATTTATTCTTATTTATTTAGATTACATTATGCCAAAATGAATCTGAAGATTAGATAATTCTGTTGTGAGTGATTCCTTTGACAAATACCTAGTCTCAAATCATTAATTAATATAACTCATTCATCATTTACTTGGCGTGTTGGGCTACAAGTGTAGTTAATGATAAAAATATATTTCATAAAACATGACCCTTTTATTATATAGTGTGCCATAATTTCTCTAATTATTAATGGGTAAAATGTGCTGACCTCCTCTGAGGTTTTTAACAATTGCAGGGACCTCCCATGAGGTTTCAAAAAATACAATCACATCTTCTACTTTTGAAATTATTAGATAATTACCAACATGCCGTTAGTTATCATTAGTTGCCGTTAGCTTTTCCCTTAAATTTGACATCTTGCATTTCCTTCACATTCACTCCCTTAATATTGTGCGGTCCTTACCAACATTTATTTTCATCAAAAAATTATTTAAGGCTCTTACTCTTGGTACTAAGACCTATATAAATTTGTAGTGGAGAAAAATAGTGAGGCATCACGTGGTGATGTTTCAAAAATACTCGATAATTTTACATGCATGTTTACCTTCATATGAAAATAAAAAGGGGTCTTAACCAAAATCCCGTAACGAAAACTAGTAGGAGGACTACTTATTCATTGTGTAGCGGTGTCCCATGTGGGGTAGTGATAATTCGTCAATCTTGATTTACGCCAATCATGTGGCTTGCACAAGGAACAATTAAGTCTTGTCAACAGGATGTTTTCAGCCTGATGCTACCTGATAGCACTCTGATACTAAAGTCAAAACTTCTTGAATTAAAGCGCAATAGTAACGGCATAGTAATTGATAGCATACCTGATTAATAACCAATAATCTCTTATTTATAAGTTATCGAATGTCATGTTTTGCAGTAGAACCTTTAAGGAAATTTTCCTCTATTTCACAAATTACCGAATCTCATTATTGTCATGCAAAAGAACCTTCCATATGCAGCGCATTCCGAAATTCAACCACTGCGTAATTTGCAGTTTCCTATTTGGGACGCACAATGATTCTAGAAGATTTCAACAGCCCTAACCGAACATGGCATTGGCTATTAGGTATGGCAATACTTACGCATCGTTCCGTAATAAGCCCGTTTGGTAGATTGTCGGCCAAAGCCCATGTTACCGACATGGTCTAGAATCTAGTTCTGACCGATCGATCGAAGGAAAACCTTACTCTATGGGACCGTTCGACAATACGTGGCCTAGAGCCTCACACTGACGACACGGACCAACAGTGCTTTGATCTGATTAATGGGCCGAACTCAATCATAGAGACACGTTCATCAATACGTTGGCTGGAGCCCCACGCTGTAGACATAGCCCATGTTCTCCTGGGCCGGGCTCAGTTGTTCGCTCATTATCATTTAATTGGTCGGCCCGATATTTCGGCCCACTAAATCCCATATCACTCTCCATCCATATTTGTATTGGGTCTATACATTTGTTCTACACCAATGTATGCCACAAAGGTGCACACAGTCACACGGTGTCCAAAAAAGACTGAATAATTTTTTTTAAGTATGACTAGAGGTCCTTATCAGTGGTCATCCTTATCTTGGTGCTACTTCAATTTGATGGTTTTTTTTTTTTTTTTGAAAAGCTAAAAGAACAGTTATATTGATAGAGGTGGAAAAAATGCAAGAACAACACCCATAGCTACATTGATCTTCAATTGATTTTGTTATTAAAGTGCATTTTTTTCCTCCTTCCCTTTAGGCTACATTTGGTTAAATAAAATTTGGTTATGATAGTAAGAATGGAAGGAAGGAATGAAATAAACCAGAATGACCACCTACTTCAGGTCATGACGAATCACTGCCCGCCCCGGCGGCTGAACAGACTCTGAGGCACTCCTACAACAAGTTGAACAATTATCAATATCGTATTGTACAGAAAGAAAAATGGTACCGTTTGGCCCACTTACCGTACCGGAAAACATATCGACAAATACCACATGGTCCAATTAATACCAGACGGTCCGGCCAATACTGGAAAAAATCTGACCGTTGGAAAATGCGATATAGTGAATCCAATCATAAGGTGGTCATAATTAGAATGTTAAAACAGTACTAAAGAAATGAAGCCAACTAAAATCATTTGGTACAAAGAAAACGAAATCCTACCAGTTAACAAAAACACAGCTATCATTCCTCAACATTGAAGTTCTCTTGAATTATTTGTTTTTCAATAAGAATGGTCAAATTTCCATAGATAACATCATCATATTCTTAAGTACTCCGACCGAATAAAAAAAAATACAAGTTGGTAAGAAATCAGATGGTGGAGGAAGATTAGGTTTATGCAGAAAACGTCACGTCGGCAGTAATGGATAAGAGGTGTAAGGGAGGAGGGTGTGGCTTTCAATCCTATTGGAAAATGGGGGGTGGTGGTGAAGGATTTGGGGGAGTTGTAATGTAGTTTCCTATAATGCGCTTGTAATGCGAGTAAAACGACATAGTTTTATTCATTTTATCTTTCAAACTACATTGTTTTAATCCCCATAAATTTTGATAACAATTTGCATATATAATAATTTAAAATGATATAGTTTTGAATGCAAAGCGGAAAAAACTATATCATTTTATCCGCACTACAGGAAACTACACTACAGCCTCCCTGAATTCAAGTGGTGATCAATAGCAATGAGTTATTCAAGTTCACTTTGTTTGAAGGAGGTGGAATGAAATATTCGTTTTGGTTGGCTGGAATTGTGACAATATCTCTTAATTCTCACGTCGAAAATTTACATATGTGATCTTTGGTATATAATGAGTCATATATACTAAGACTAATAATTTTGGCTTAACTATTTTGGGTCATGTGTTTAGATTCCAACAAGTTATTAGGCTCGTGATTTACATGGGGTGTTACAAATGGTGTCAAAGCGACCCATGTATACAATTAAGTGGGGTTTAGAAATTTGTGTGACCACCAGAGAAAAGATCTGTCGTGGTGACTCTGGTCACTAAGGAATAGACTCGGAATTAGGCCATGGTGATTCTAGTATTCAACTCCTCGCAAAGGCATGAGGTCTTAAAGAATGGAGATCGAGATTGTGAGATCAAGTCCCACACTGAAATTATACATGAGTGATCATCTTTGTTTTCTGCCTTTATTTTCAAAAAACTATGCACGAGACTTAGAGTTAGGTTGAGTACTAGCGCGTAGCAACCCAAGGAGGGATTTTGATTACTCTACAAAGCTCTCTCAATGGATAAGCTTATCATATAATTTCATCGACATTTTTGTCAATTAATTAAAAATTTTAAATTGATATATTCTCAACTACTCACAATAGTTTATGATATTTCGATATGTACCTCACACACTTATTTATAGCTAACCAGACTACGACGTCTATGCTATATTCTATACACAATATTGTTCTCCTAACATTAGATGCATACAAGAAACTAAAACACTAGGTATGTAAACAAGTTGATAAAATTTTCCAAAAGAAAATAAAGAGAAATTCCTCCGCGCAGAAACCTAAGTTTGAGATTGTTCGTTTGAGCAGAAGCCAGAGTTTGAGACTATTTGACTTCTCCTCTATCTCGTTTTTTTTTTTTTCCATGTCTTATTTCTTGAAATTAATTTCAATTTTTTCCAAGTCAATTAGACAACTTGACGAGCTTAGATGTTTACATACATAAACACTCCAAATAGGATACAAAGATTAAAAGAACTTCAAGCATGAGGCATCACAATAAAGAACGACATTTCAATCCTAACTAAGTTAGCACCTGAGGGCAACTTGTTGGCCATGGGCAAATCTGAACTGAATCGCAAGATGAGAGGAAGTGAGACAGAGAGAGAGAGAAGTGGAGAGAAAGGAGGATGGATTCCGGTTGTTCACAAACATAGGAGAATTGGACAAAGAAGCAAGGAACCAGATGGTAAGCAAAACACAATGGTAACTCTTTTTGTAGACAACCTACCAGATGAAGTAAATAGACAATGGGTTCACAAGTTCTTCACAAACTATGGCATAGTTCGTGATGTCTATATTCCTGCGAAGAGAAGCAAGATCACAGGAAGCAAGTTCGGGTTTGTAAGGTATGATTGCTCTGTTTCAGCAGACATGGCAATCCTACGAGCTAATGGTGTATGGGTGGACAAGAAGAAGCTGGTGGTCAAGATATCAATGGACAGTTCAAGCAGAAGGCCGTATAAGGAAACAACAGACTATGCTCTAACCACAAATGAATATAGGCACAAGCCACAAGTGCTACAAATGAAGGGAGGGCTACGAAGGGAGGAAACTAAAGATAAAAGGAGGAGCTTTAGCCAGGTGGTTGCAGGAGATGTAAGGAAACCAGAAGACCATGAACAACAGATAGGAACAACCATTACTGTGTCCTCACAAGGTAATGAATGGCTGGAACGAAGTGCTGTGGGGGAACTAAGAAGACCAATCTCAACCAAAAGAATCCAAGAAGGACTGGAGAAACATGGTTTTGCTGAAATAGAGATTAGACAAATGGGAGGGAGATGGATCCTACTGACAACAGAGTCCACAAAGGCAAGGGATGAGTTGTTAAAACAAGAATGGCTGCAAATATGGTTTAATACAATCCAACCATGGAAAGGACATCCAGCTAGTCTTGAAAGACTGATCTGGATAGAGTGTCGAGGTGTGCCTTTGGAGGCCTGGGGAATGGAAACTTTCCAAATGATAGGGGGAATTTGGGGTTCTTTCATTCAAGCTGATGAAAACACTTTATTCATGAAATCTTTCCATAAAGGTTCCATTCTTATAGCAACCTCAATCCAATCAACAATCAATGAGTGGATCCAATTAGTAATAAAGGGGAAGTCATTTAGAATTAAAGTCCAGGAGATATGTTCACAAGAGCTGTGGCCGTTAATGATAGAACCAGATCCAAGGTGTAATCCCACCAACAACCGCAGCATTCATGGAGATACAGACAAGGAGGTTGAAGAAGAAGGACAGGTGGCAAAGGGGTGCACTGTGGACGAGGAAGTCAATTCATTTAATGCTGGGATTGAACAAGATATGGAGGTACAACATGGGGAGGAACAAATACATGCTTTTGGCAAAGTACAAAGCCCAAGGACAAAAGAAAATTGTAAACATATCCAGCTGGGAGAAACGGAGGTGGAACAAGTCAACTCACAATCCTTGGTTGGTGAGACACCGACTGATCAAAGAATTTCAAAAGAAGGAGAAGCAAACAGCAGCCATCAGCAGGAGGCCCAAACCAAACAAGCCCATAATAGGTGCCCAACCCAAAGGAGAGTCCAATCTTCTTTATCCGAATCTGGGTCAGAAAATGGGGTAGGAAGTGGAGTAGACAGCAGTTTATCTGGACCAAACAGAATATAGAAGCCCAATACCAGAAGGAATCCAAGAGAAGGAATTCAACTAATGGTGGACTTAACTAGTGAACCAAGAAGAATGACAAGGAGGGGGGTTATTAACTCATCCATTGGGCCTCCTTCCCAAGATCAAGTCCAGCAGGAAGTGGCTGCCACAATCAACGTGGGAAGTCAGGTAGGAATTCTCCTTAATGGGAATGAAAAAGATCTGATTAGAAGCATGGTGGAGCAAGAGGTTAAGGACCAGCTGGAAAAACAGGCTCCGGTAGCCAAAACCTGAGTTGGGTCAGCCCTTAAAGGAGTAATAAGGTATCATATTTCTTCATGTATTTTCTATCTTGGAATACACGTGGCTTGGGGGGTAGAATGAAAAGGAGATATGTGTCTAAACTTATCAAAACTCATAAACCAGAGATAGTCTTTATTCAGGAAACCAAGATGGCCAAGGTGGAGTTGAATTTTGTCCAAAAATTGTGGGGAAACTCTCATGTTAAGTTTGTATTTACGGCTGCTGAGGGGGCATCAGGTGGGCTGCTATCTATGTGGGATGAGGAGGTTTTTTCCATGACTAGAACCATAACCAACAAAAACTATATCCTGGTGGAAGGTAAATTCAGCAATAATCAGGAGTGCTCCATAGTTAATATATATGCCCCAAATAATGTTTCTAGAAGAAGTGAAGTATGGAAGGAGTTGATGGCCATAAAATCTTCCCAAATATCTCACTTAAATTGGTGTTTGGGGGGTGATTTTAATGAAATTTTGAAGGTGGAAGAAAGGATAGGGTGTGTGAATGTGGATAGGGGCATGAAAGAGTTTGCTCATCTTATCAATCAATTGGAGGTCTTTGACTTGCCAATGGAAGGAAGATCCTTCACGTGGTCTAATTTTCAACAGAATTGTATCCAAAGTAGGCTGGACCGATTCCTAATTCCCCTGGAGTGGCTTAATCTCAACTTTAGGCAGCAAGGGCTCTCAAGACCTGTTTCAGACCACTGTCCAGTGCTTCTACAACAAAACCACTTTGATTGGGGGCCCAAACCCTTTCGATTTATGGATGCATGGTGGTCTAATCCTTCATGTTTAAGAGTATCCAAAGAAACATGGGAAAGCTGCTCTGTGGAGGGATGGGCAGGCTTCATCCTAAAGAAAAAGCTTCAAGCAGTAAAGGCCAGGCTAAAGAAATGGAATGTGGAGGAATTTGGAGATGTTAATGTGAAGATTCAGGCCATTGAAGGCAAACTCCATCAGCTGGATCTACTACAAGAGAGAAGGCCATTATCAGAAGGAGAAAGCTTGGATCGAAAAACCCTGAAAGGGGAGCTCTGGTCTGTATCCAAATCAGCAGAGGTGATGTGGAGACAAAAGTCAAGGGCTTCATGGCTGGCTTTGGGAGACAGAAACTCTAAGTATTACCAAACAATAGTCAACTTGAGGAGGAGGAAAAACAACTTGGGGTCAATTCTATGGGAGGGTCAGAGGCTTGGAAATCCAAATGAGATCAAGGCAGCTGCAGTCAGATACTTCAGCAGTGTTTTCCAAAACACCCAGTACACAAGGCCAGTGCTAGGAGGAACTCTCAAAAGGAGGCTTTCACCTCACCAATCAGAATACCTGGAGCAACCTTTTACTCTGGAGGAAATCAAGGCAGCAGCCAACGGAAGTAGCAAGAACAAAGCCCCAGGTCCGGATGGATTTAATCTAAGGTTCGTGCTTAAATCTTGGAATTTCATTCATAAGGATCTATTGAAATTTTTTGAGGAATTTTATTCTAATGCTAAGATTTGTAAGGGCTTGAATTCCACTTTCTTGGCTTTAATCCCAAAGGTCAACAACCCCATCATGTTTAATGACTTTAGACCAATAAGCCTAGTTGGTTGTATCTACAAAATACTTGCAAAGGTATTAGCCAATAGGTTTAAAAAAGTTCTACCGGATGTGATTGGTGAGAGTCAAACGGCCTTTATAGGGGGAAAACAAATTCTTGATGGCATCTTAATAGCCAATGAAATGATTCACCATTGGAAGAAAGCAAATGGGGGAGGGATTATTCTCAAACTAGATTTTCAAAAAGCCTATGACATGGTTGATTGGAATTTTCTCATTCACATGCTACAAAAGATGGGATGCAGAGACAAATGGTGTTCTTGGGTGAAAGAATGTATTTCCTCCACTTCTATGTCCATTTTGCTTAACGGATCCCCAACCACTGAGTTCAAACCATCAAGAGGCCTTCGTCAAGGGGATCCCATTTCTCCATTCTTATTCAATGTGGTGGCTGAGGGTCTTAACACCTTATTTGAAAGAGCAACAGAGGCAGGTTTGATACAAAGGATGCCAGTGGGACCTCAAGGTTGTTTGATTTCTCATTTACAATTTGCGGACGATACGATTATCTTTTGCAGAAATGACTTCCAAGAATTGTCCAATATTAGAAGAATTCTGAGATGTTTTGAGGTGATCTCCGGCCTTAAAATTAATATGGCGAAGAGTTCAATATGTGGTATCAAGGTCCAGGAAGAGGAGATAGAGAGAATGGCTTTAATGTTGGGGTGCAAAAGGGTCTCACTTCCATTCAAACACTTAGGAATGCCATTAGGGGCAAATCCTAAAAGTTCTTCTACATGGCAGCCCATAATTGATAATTTGAAGGCCAAGTTGTGTTTATGGAAAAAAAAGCTACTTTCATTAGCCGGCAGAATTACCTTGGTCAAATCAACCCTTACTAATCTCCCGGTTTATTACCTTTCCATGTTCAAATGTCCCAAAGGTGTGGCCAAGCTGATGGAAAAAATTCAAAGGAGATTCTTATGGGAAGTTGGGGACAAGAAAAAGCTCCATATGGTCAACTGGGAGTCTCTTTCCAAATCAAAGAAATATGGTGGAGTGGGTATTAAGAGGATTATTCAGTTTAATCACTCGCTTCTGGGTAAATGGTGGTGGAGGCTCTCTAGAGAGAGGAGTGCACTATGGTCTCAAGCTGTGTCTAGGAAGTATGATTTAAATTCGACCACTTGGTTCCCATCCAATCCTTCTCATGGTCAGATGTCTGGGATATGGAGAGATATATGTTCAGTAAGTGACCTCAATGCTCCCATGGGAGAAATACTGAAGGAAGGTTTGTCTATAGTGGTAAATAGCGGGAGGAATACCTTGTTTTGGGACCATATTTGGTGTGGAGATTCACCTCTGAAAGATCAATTTCCAAGGCTCTATTTACTCTCAGAACAAAAATCTGAGTTGGTCAATCATGTCCTGACAGTAGGCCAAAACCAGAATTTGCAACTCAGATTTAGGAGAAACCTGTTTGCCTGGGAACAACAGATGGAGGACCAATTGAAGTCCAGATTGCGGCTATTTTCTAGGAACATGGGAGGGGAGGACCATCTTAGTTGGAAGTGGACTGCGGACAAAAAGTACTCTGTGAAATCAGCATACAGTATTTGGGAACAGCATAACTTCTCTGAGAATAAGCTCCTCAATTCCATTTGGAGTAAGGTATGCCCTCCAAAAACAGTGTTATTTACCTGGCAAGTTCTACTGGATAAAATTCCTACAAGAATGGCTTTGTGGAGGAGAGGTATTATTAATTTAGGCCAAGGAGAATGTCCTATGTGCAATACCCGGGTTGAAACAACAAATCATCTCATGCTTGGCTGCAGTTTTGCATGGAAAATATGGGTTCAGATTCTCAGTTGGTGGGGATGTCAATGGGCTACACCCCCAAATATCCAAGTCCTGGTGGAATTCTGGCTTCAGAATACATTCTCAAACCTGGAAAAATTTATCTGGGAATCTGCCTTGTATGCTACTCTTTGGTCAATTTGGATGGCAAGAAATCAGAGGGTATTCAAAGGGGTTCATGAGCAACCGGAAGAAATTTCTGACAGGGCAATCACAAGAACAGCAATATGGGTTAAAGGAAAATACAAGATCCCTGGGGTAGCTATTGAAGACTTCCTATGGAACATTCATTCTGTTAAAACTTTACTTGTGTGACTTTCGTAGCGAGTAGGTGCTTCTTCTTTTTCTTAGTGTAATCTCCCTTTCCTTTACTATTCCTCCCCTCTTCGTTGGCCTCTGGCCAACTGGGTTTGGAAGGATTTCTGTTTCATTGTTGTAATCCTTGTTTACTTCAATGAAATTTCTTT